>CM029611.1:39950697-41150697 GCA_017311315.1 Dendrocalamus latiflorus
GAGCGATCTTGCTTTCGGCAGAGACTCCACATTCCTATCACTAGTGGAATATTCAGGAAGCTTGACTCCATCAATAGGACCACCATGCTTGACAGAAGTCCTCCTATATCTTGATTGTTTGCTTATAGATGAGCCAGACTGTTGCTTCCCCAAATCAACATTAGTAGCTTCAGTGGGATCTGTTCCCACAGATGAAGTAATTGCTCGTTCAGACGTATCACTCAGCCTACTCACAAATGGAGAATTTAAAGTACCAGTTTCTGATGCCAGATCTCCATTTTGTGGTTTTAAGCTAGCTGGGGAAGTCAAGCACTTCCTTTTGTGAGCATATGCAGCATCCAGTCCATCCACATTCTGTACATTTTCATCACCTTTCAGGTTCTGAATGTCAGCAAACTCAGCACTTTTTTTCTCTCCCTTCCCCAATGAAGAGATATTAGAATCAGTTCTCGATGTGTTTCCCTCAGCCCTCTGACGAATTGAATGTCCTTCAGGTGACAATGACTTCTGCAAGGACTTTCTAGAGCAACTTAGGCTGTTGATGTTGTTGGGCGTGGCATTACCTCCTGACTTTAAATTAACCTCGGGATTGGCAAGCTCGTCAACAACATTTGACCGAAAAGCTTCTGCACTAAGATTACCTGTGGCACCATTCTCCTGACGTTGTCCTCTGTCAACATTAGATGAATCAAGCACGTTTGCAGACCAATTTTCTCTGGAAGGGGTGGTAAAGTAGGCTTTGCTAACATCAATATGACCCTGATTGTCCAAATGTTTTCTAGCAACATTATCCGAATTGCCATTTGCAATAGTGAGGGTTTCATTTAAGGAATGGAAATGATGGTTAGCAGAAACTGCCATCCTGCTTGAGCTTGGAGTGCCTGGTGGACCAGTTGTAATGTCAAGTGTCCTTGTACCAACATATTTGTATTCGGCTTCCCAAATCTGATTTGGACTTTTCAAATTTCTTACTGCAGCCTCCCCTCTATTGCCGCTGAGAATAAATGGAGTTTTAATGGGTGAATCAACATCAGCACTAGCAGAAATTGCCAACCTACTAGTGTTGCCTGCATCTTCTGTCTTCCTGATCTGACCTGGAGTGTTTACATGTCTTTCCACAACCATCTCTCTATTAAAACTGGGAATAATAGGTGATTGAATTGGAGCGTTGACATCAGGATTGGCAGAATTTCCTGCACTATTTTTTCGGTTGGGAGTGCACTTGACACTAGACCTGCCATTGGATGACTTTTGATCTAAATCTTCTGCTTCATCTTCCGAGTCCTTGGCTTGCGCCTCCATTATCTCTAGTTCCCAACTACTGAATGAAATAAATAGCCAGAATTAGTTTTTGAGACATTCGCCTAACTGCAACAAGCAAATCCCCAACCAGAGTTATAGTGGGATGATAAATTAGAACAGGAACACAGCGCAAGTTGAAAAGAAAACTTCAAACAAGCAAACAATGTATTTTTTTTACTTACCTTTTGCTATAATCATCTACTGGAAGAATTTCCCATGACTTTAAGCTGCAGAATAAAAAAACACAAATCAATAATATAACGATATGGTTAACATGTTAGCTTTCTAGTTAAGGTACTAAAGAAAGGAGGTCATAATACCAGTCTTCCAACCACCGGTGATTAACAAGCTTGATGTTCACCCTTTTAGCAAGTTCATACTTCTCACCTAGTTCATTCGGAAAACTGAGATGATGCATTCAAAAGAACACATAACAAAACTTCTGGCATCACGGTATATGCATATACAAAGAAATGGCCCAAAACAGACATTTGATAAGCATATTGTGATTTATTTTAAATTAGGCGAGAAGTGTATTTTTCTTCTATGCTTTCTAATCTACAATATAGAGTAAGTTTGATCATATGTTCGAAAAATCTTGCAACTTTTCATCTGTTCATAACTCTCCAGGCACATACAAGACACCATTCATAACTCCATATTGCATGGTTCACATAAAGACAAAACAAGAGCAAAGGCCCAAAATGCTATGCCATCTATGCATTCAACAACCAAATGCCCAGGTCAACTGCTATAAATGCACAATACTATGTAAGACCTGAGGAATGAAGCTCCCATTTACATCAAGATACCAAATTTGATATAAAATTTTCAGCTAATCTTTAGAATTATTTCTTAAGAACAATACTATATACATCACATCTAAAATGGACGGCTACCAATAACAAGAAGGAATGCAGTTGAAATGTCATATCGCAAATACATGGCACAACTCTAGAGTGTAGAGCAACAGTGATAAAGTTTCATGGAGCAACAAACCTTCACATTTATAGCAAATAAGATGAGTGACTACGTGTGCTATCAAAGGCTTGGAGAATTGTGCTCCCATCAAAGATACCATTTTCTGCGTTAAACAATGAGAAAAGAAGACTACCTCATTATATGATTATAAGTCAATAAATATAACTAATGCAACCAGAAAATCCATGAACGTAGCTACATTTATACATCTCTAGTATCTGCAACAAGATCCACAGAAATAAGGTACTCAGGCATCTGCATAAGTATCTTCAAGACAACATATATGACACCCAAATGATAGGCACAAAATAACAGGGATTATCTGCTACAGAGAAAAGTAATAGTTTTGTCAGTTGAGGTCTAAAGGAACTCAAGGGCCAGAGAAAATGCCACCATCTAAAGCAATCAATTACCCCCATGATGCTCCAAAGATATCAGAATGATAAAGTATGCAGTACATGATGCTAGTGTATTACTGTAGTTGTTCAAAAGTGGGACACGCTTCTTTCTGCATGAATTGACTCAACTGAGAAAAGATGATGAAATTACCATCTACTCCGAAGCATATTCCCTCACTGTTATATGTTGTAGAAACATTCACTTAAATTTGTATTGCAGTAAGTAAAAATGATTTCAGAGACAACCGACCATGAGGCTAGGAAAGCAAAAGGAAGCTCTAGAATGGACGTCAGAAAGTTTCCAAACAATGTAACAAAAAGTTCACCTTCATATGTTATATTTACAACAAATCAACTAAAGGCTGACATAGCCATTGTTTCAGATTTTTAACTAGGAGATATGAGGATAAGACTAGCAGGCTATTACCATTATGTCTTCGCGGTCATTTCTCTGGTATCCCGTCAAGCAAATGTGCAATGATTCACTACCTGGAATTCCATTCAAATCTCTCACTGGCCAATAAATAACCTGGCAAAAAAAACAAACAGTACTGCTTCACAAAACTAAACTGACGATAGAACTACGGCAACAAAAACAAGTATATGACCGCGACGAATGCAGCAATTTTAAAACGAATTTGTACAAATTTTTGGCAACGATGCAAAAATAGGAGCAAGGTACACAAACAATTAGCAGCAAAACGGACCCTATCGGCATCGGCAAGCACCCCCCGATCCAAGCTATCGTCCACCCACAACTCGCTGACG
Organism: Dendrocalamus latiflorus; assembly: GCA_017311315.1. Taxonomy (NCBI): domain Eukaryota; kingdom Viridiplantae; phylum Streptophyta; class Magnoliopsida; order Poales; family Poaceae; genus Dendrocalamus; species Dendrocalamus latiflorus. Next base: position 39,954,147 of record CM029611.1, read on the forward strand.
ACCTTGCTCCCTTCCGCCCGCGCCGCCACGCACGCCGGGTCATCCTGCCCAAAAAACCAAATCACACCAGGCCCCCAACGAAGCCGCCTAAACAGCAACACACCGAATCGCAAAACCAACTCACGTAGACGCGGCCGCACGCGACGACGTGGGTGCACCCGTTGCCGAACCGCCCGTCGTCGGCGCCGGCGCGCCGCACCATTTCCGACCGGTACTGCAGGAACGCCACCGAGAGTCAGGCCGGGGACCGACGCGAACCGAAGCAGAACTGAGCTCGCGAGACGAAATGAGAGGAGGCGGCGGAGCCGCGCGCGCGCACCTGGGACTCGGAAACGTGGTCGAAGCCGACGAGGACGAAGCGGACGCCGGCGAAAAGGTGCTCGTCGTCGTCGCCGCCGGGCGAGGCCATGGCAAGCGGGCCGCGGAAACCACGATGCGTTTGGATCGGAGGAGGGGCTAGGGTTTGGGGATTGTTCGTGTTCGCGCTCTAGTGTGTTTGTGTGTCTTACCGGGAAGATGGATTCATGGATTTCGGTTTGGGAGGGAAATTAAACGAAAATTTTCAGTTTCGAGCTTCCTTTTGGGCCTCTGTTTTTTTTTCTCGTTCTCTTTAGAGTTGTGTGGACTAGGTGTATGGGCCGTGACCTATAGGTCGATGTCGGGCGGTGCAATTTGTTTGAGTGGTTTATGGAGCCGATCTATGAATGGTTTGGCGAGACGGTGACACATGGACCTGGGTTTCTCGTCGTAGGTCTATTCAAAAGTACTTTTAGCTGACACTTGTATTAAAAAATTATTTTATTTAAAGAGTTTTTATAGTAATTTCTATAAATAGTTACAAACAGTCTATAGAAATTATTTTAAAAATCATTTTATTTAAAAATCAGGTTCTAAAAATCAAAAGGCGAAAACTATTTAGAACAGGGCGGCAGTGGGTTGGGCTGTGTCATCTGTTACTGGGCTAATTTTTTGTGTGCATTTTACTCGAGGCCCATGTTGTTTTGCGTTTTGTACAATTTCGGGATGATATACCACAGCACCTTCAGGCTTCACTTCATCATCCCTGTACAACTTGCTAGTGTTTGTACGTACCTTTAATGTTATCTACGAGGACACATCAAAATTTATTTCGTGAAATATGAATCCTAAATACGGATTCGGTCAGAAAAAGATGGCGCTCTTTTGAAAGTAAAATCTGTACATAAATAGTTCTTCACAGACGGGAATGTAGCTCAGATGGAAGAGCGCTCGCTTAGCATGCGAATCAAAGCCATTTTTGGCATTATTTTGCAACGTATTTATAAAAATAACAATATACCAAGCGTATTGACAAAAATATCGTTTCTACCATCCAGTTGCTGGGTGGCAGTGCCCGCGAGGTGACACACAGCGCCGGCGGCGGCAGTAGGTAATTAAGCCAGCTAATTACTAATTAGCCTGTCCTAATTTTTTTGTTTAGTGTTTGTTTGAATTTTTAAATATATCAAATGAGCTCAAAAAATTACAAAAATTTATGAGTTTTTACATATAACAGACAAGCTCCAAAAATTATGAAATTTTATGTGAAACCTTTCGATATAGTAATAGTTATTGTATAATTTTTTTTGAGAATTTTATGTGGTCTGAATTTGCCACGTTTATTCAGGTTAACTTAATCATGAATTTACGAATATTGCATGTTTTTTACAATTTTATACATTAGGAATTTATACAATTAAAAGTAATTACAGTAGTACAAAAAATACATCATACTGAATGTAATATGGCTTACTCATCTGACCCGCTGCTATCTACTCGCCGCGCTTGTTGCCCGTACGTGTCCTTATCTTCCGTCGTGCACAAGCATGTCCCGTTGGGTACATCAATCGGTCTGAAGATTGCGCTCGGGTTGAAGGAGGTATGGAGACTGTTTTGTCTGCTCAGTGGCCGACGGTGGTCCAGTAGGCTGATGTACAGTAGGCTGGGTCCGGTAAAAGTCAAAGTCGTCCAGCCGAGACATGCCAAACTGCAAGCCGCCCACAATAATGTTGTATACGAAGGACTCTTGAAATCCCCCTTATGGTGTGAAGGATCTCTCGCCCTGACGTATGACGTGGCAATGAAGCCGGAGGAGCTCTGCCCACCGAAGTGTCCAAACCCTGGGTATGCCGAGAACGCAGAGCTTTGCCCTGCGTACACTGCAAACCCTAGCGTCGTGTACTGCTCCCTGGAAGCATTTGGGAGGCATGTGTCGTCATCAGTGGACTCGTCGTCACCCCCATGTTGAATTGGAGGCTGCAAGATGAAACGATATTAGCTACAATAAATATTTCGGATGTACAATGCAAATCTCGTACCTCCCAAATGTGCAGCGAAGATGAACGATGGGGAGCGGTAGTCCGTGCAGGTGGTGCGGACGGTAAAAGGGATGCATCTCGACGACAGACCTGCGGCGGGAGAACGCCATGATGTTAGTGGAACGCAAGGCGTAATAGAAAAAATGTAGGTTCGTACGTAAGTTACCTCCTCGTCGGTACGGCGCACGGATAATCGGCGGCTAGTACTACAACGCATGCAAACTCAATAGATTGCGATGGCTGGCTGGACTCACTAGGTCACGATGACCTGGCGGGTGAGCATGGTGCCCCAACTGGATAACTCATGTGCACACTGAGATCCGTGAAACGACCGTAGCTTAGGTTATGCAATATTTTTGAGCTGATTTAGGATGAACTTCATAGTCTTCTACAGGGCTGATGGCATCTTCAGACTACTGATGTCGGCCTCTGATGTGCTTGCGATGCGCTGCACTCGCTCCAACTGAAGTGACATACGAAACAGGTTCAGTAACGAGCAGTATGAACTTCTTGAATGGAACAATAAGATATTTGAATTGTCTTACGCTGTCATGCCGTCGTGAACGTTGTGGGGATCGATGGAGTGTTCCGGATGTTCCTCGTGTGTGATGTGTTCAGGGCGATCTGGTGGAGGAATGGTCAGTCTGTTGCATGACCAGGGTACGTACCACTCTAGGTACTCATCGTACGTCCGTACGTCGTACGGACGCTGCTCCATGATGATATCGATGTGTGCCCTTTCCATCCGTGCCATCGTCCATTACTGCTGAATTAGTCGACAGTCCGTACCATGCCGACCAACCCTCGATTGCCTGCATTTCCAAAATCATCGACGTTACATAGAAAGACATAGAAAGTGTACACAATAGTCGGATGGTGTTTGACTCACCAGTGCACGGCATGCAGTAGGAACCTACCATCCAGAGGGGGCACGGATGATGCAAACCTAACTGTCGCATCACGCGCTGTGGCGCGTAAGCCTCCACCATGTACGAGAACACCAGATGGTGTGTCGTCGTCCATAGCTCCCCGTCCTCCAGGCAATGCAGGGACAGTCCGTGCGGCGATACACGATGCATGAAATCTACCATCCAAGGACTCCATATGATGTTACTGTCATGCAACGACTCGAACTTATTGTGCCACAGCAAGTAGCACCTCGACGGTTTGCCCTTCGCCCACCGAAGACGGGCAGCAGTCCACCGGATGCCCATAATAGGCCCGTCTATCAGGTTGATAAACTCGCCGAATGGGTGCATTGGCATCACGATCGTCGGACATCGGGCAGGGAAGTGCTCCCAACTCCACAGCTATAGGAGCATGTAGCAGATGTCCAGATTGGGGGTACCAGCAGTGGCACGCTGGCAAGCGTCACATAACCCCCGATATGTGGTGCACATAATTGCTAATCCCTAGCTGTACCGAGGCATCTCCCCAAACTTTGTGTCCACCAAAGACTCGATGAGGCCAATGAATTCGGTGTTGCAAATATCATCGTATGTGGCTGGAAACATGTTCCAACTAAAGAGCTGGATAAGAAACGCGATGAGGTGCGTCCTGACAATCTCCGGCGGTGCAACCTGCGGGCATACAGTGAAATTGTTAAACGACGTGCAGGAGACGCCACGTGCACTCTCCAGGATAGGCTAGTTGAACTGGTCCGCCAACCTCTCCTTCCAGTTGGCTGGTGCAGGGGCTGGAACAAGTGCGTTACCCCCGAGAGAGAGACCATCATCTCACCCCAACAAAAGTGGAATGTGTGCGTCTCGGGCCTCCACCTGTCAACTAGTGCCGCGAGTAGGCTGCCGTCGATGGTGAACTCGTGCTTGGCCTGGTGGAGACCAGCCTCGCAAAGGGCAATAAGCCTATGGCCCAGAGGGTTGGGACGTAGCGCTCGTCCAGCGCCCACGGATCCCTCCCCGCCCTCCCCCGCAGCTTAAACGGCGAAGGACCAGCCGCGTCATTCGTCATCCATGCGTTGCAACAGTGTTTCTCATCGTACGAGTGTTCTAAAAGCTCCGGTGATGCCATACCTACCAATACATAGGATAGACGAAATATTAGTGCGAACATTAATAATTACTTTATAATACAAACTACATTAATTATGACTAACTAAATAACAGTAATTATGACTATGAATACGGGAATAATGTCAAAAGTATGCTATAAAAAATTACCTGTCTTTTGGGAGAACTAATCAGCACTGCCGCGTCCTCAATGACTTATACACTACCTTCTTCAAATAATTAGCTACGCACTATTAGTTTTGAGGGTACCTCGCAACAAATAGGACAGACGGAATATAAGTGCAAATATTCATAATGGCAACAACATACTATAAGTCAGTGATTACATGCGTGCGTGAATACTTTACTACTTACCGATAATTTGATTACTCATGCAAAAAAATGACGAGCCATTCATTACCGTTGTCCTTAGCACTAACTCATTACTTACCCCGAACTAACAAATTATGTGTACTGTATGTACACAAAAATAGTACAAACTATGTCTAAATTACTATGACATACTTACTTCGTAATACAAACTATATTAATTACGACTAACTAAATAACACTAATTGACTATGATTACGGGAATAACGTCGAAACCATACGATAAAAATTACCTGTCTTTCCAGAGAAAAAAATCAGCACTGCCAATTTTGAACTACGCATTGGCTTCTCGAACTAATGAACTACGCACTCCCAAATTTCAGCAACGACCGTGACAATGACCTTCTGTGACGAGCGACTGGGATGGGCAACGATGAACTGCCAAAGGTGCATATTTATGCCCAAAAGAAAAGTGAACCCGGTGCACTCACCCTTTACATTGAGTACCCATTATCACGAGCAGCGCTTCGAGTGAGGGGGGGGGGGGGGGCGGCATCGTAACAATGATAAATGTGCAAATGAGGGAGCGGACGAGGGGGGACAACACTCAAATAATGACATTAGTGTGAACAAGAGAGCGCGCAAGAGGGGCACATATAGAAAGAGTGACAATTGTGCAAATCAGATAGCAGCAAATAATATATATCACGATTAGCCGACATATGGCACTTCAAAACATATGTGACAATCATTAAATTCATGATTAAGTTAACTTGAATAAACGTGGTAAATTTGGACTGCATAAAATTCCCAAAAAATTACACAATAACTATTACTATATCGGGAGGCTTCACATAAAATTTTGTAATTTTTGGAGCTCGTTTTCTATATGTAAAAAACTCATAAAAATATCAAAGTTTTATGAATTTTTTAGCAACATTTGCAATAGATAAAATTACCCAAAAATTACACTACGAGGTACGTTGTGTCGTGAGACTGTACATAATTTTTGTAATTTTTGAGCTCATTTAATATAGTTAAAAATTCAAACAAACACTAAGCGAAAAAATTATGGCAGGTAATTAAACCGGCTGCCCCCGGGGCGGCAGGCAGCGCCGCGTGTGACATACTGTTATTTTTATAAATATAGTGTGAAATAGTGCTAAAAGTGGTTTTGACTCCTTAGCACGCGAGAGGTACGGCGATCCATACCCCCGCATCTCCACTCTTTTTTTTCTTTTACCCTGTATTCGTTCTCTTTTGAGTAATGCTGCTGCATAAATTGTGAACTAACGGATTATATGATGCCTTATTGCCTTGCTTTTTGTTTGCAAACGAATCGTAGTCTTCAAAGTCTGAAATTATCAGCGGAGCAATGAATCATTCATCCGTTCGTGGAGAGGAAAACGCAATGTGTACTTGTGTAGTACCATATACATCATAGCAAAGCAAAAATGAAGTGATGGGTTTTTTTTTTAATTTTGTGTAAGTGTGGTTCTACAATATTACCGGATTAATTAGGGCCTGTTTGGTTGGTGCCTAAGTTTGCCATGCCTAAACTTAGGCAATATGTGGCTGCCACAGAAAGTGTGGCTAACAAAATCGAAGCCACACTTGTGGCAAAGTTTGGCAAGAAACTGAGTCTATGACGTGTGGGGCCGGGTGCTAAGAAAGTGTGGCATGCCACAGTTACGTCAGTGAACCAAACAGCTACCTAAAAACTGTGGCACGCCTAATTTGTGGCTAGGCAACTTCTGGTCATGAACCAAACAGACCCTAAGTTTCTTACCGTCTTCCTCGATTAATTCACCTTCACTGCCACACAAAAGCTCAAGCGTAAAATACTACAATTTATGCGCCTTCGTTGCCACATCCAAGGTGATGATTGTCAGTTCAGATGATCTACTTGACTTGATGATCAACACATGGTCATCTTCTTTTGGATATGTATCAACTCATGATGCATTCACCACTCGACTTGATGATCTTCAACACATAAAGTTATCCGAAGTCTTACTCATTTGTGAAACCTAACCTATTCATCTAACTTATGAAAAATATAATTCCACAAAATAATTGTCATCAATTACCAAACTTCACCATTAACTCATAATGGAGGAACTAGATTCTATAATCTTCCCTTTTTGGTAATACATGACAATCTCAACAAATAATGAGATAAAAATTAAATTACAAGTATACAACATGTACACAACAATTGTATACTCTAGAATAAGCTTTCAAAACAAAGCTTACTCATCCGATTGTCATTAATCATCCAACCATCAACACATAATGGAGGAACTAAATAACAACCTGATTATGAGTATATATGAGTTATATATACTCAAGAGATATGTTTCAAAGTAAAAATCCTTAATATATGAAAATAGAACATGGATAAATACTAATGAAACCACAAAATATATAGTGAATTCCCCTTAAATGTGTGCATACAAGAATGTATTGTGAAAGCATATGCATATATTCAAGTTTGACTTATTTGGTGAAGTTCATTTTATATTTCGGATCCAAGGAATGCAATAAGATAAGAATGTAATATTGAATACATACATATTATGTTTTTCAGCTTTTCATCCAAATGAGACTAAACAATATCATAATCAATAAATATATTAATCTCACAATTGTATTTGTCATTATCACCAAACCAACTTAATGAAACTTGAACTTACACGCGGTCGTAGGCGAAGCAGAGGGGGGCCGGCTAGATCCGAGGAGGAGGCGCCGGTGAGGTCAAAGCCTAGGCGGTGAAGTCCAGAACCGAGGAACGTCGAGAGCAGCAGGGCGACACAAACCGATCTATGATCAGAAAAAGTAGAGAAAACCCGATCTGAAAATGACCGACGAAACTCTAATTGGTAGCCGAACGAATGATTGGTGACACGACTTAAACTATGGTTTGCGCAACCCCCAAGAGATCATGGAGATGAGATCATCTCCCAAGGGCAGCGCAGCAGAAGCTGTGGAGGCGGCGGCTTAGGAGCAGCACCGTTCTGATACCATGTGAAAAGATAAATATACTACAATGGATGTATGATTGTATTGAGTCTCGAGCGCGGTTTATATAAAGTACAAGGTTTGGAGGGCAAGAAACCTTTTCTAGAGATAAAGCAGATATAATGGGATTACAAATTCTAAACTACCAAATATAGTGATATGCCAATATACTCTAACACCTCTGGACATCATGCACCAACTTTTCAACTTGGGGAAAAAAGAAATGCCGTTAGATATAGCTGGCCTGTTGGTTTAGATTCATAGGAGCAATAAGGATTACCAAAATTTCAGTTTAGAGTGCGGCGTCGATTTCGACAGACGAACGAGGACTATATGTGCTCTGCGTGTTTGCTTTCGGTGGCACAACTAGCCAGTAATTGCCTTTCCTGTCTGATCTCATTTCAGGAGAGAGAGTGCGCTTTATTTTGGGTGCTTGTTTAATGGCTCACCTTTCATCCAAGCGCGTTCTTCTTGCAGTTGCTGCCGTTCTCTGGCTCTCTGCATGGGCATGGCCATCTCTTCCTGCAAAGGTGACAGGCCAATCAATGCACAAAAAACTCACTTGTTAAAGCTCAGCCACAGGTTACATTGTGTTTATCACCTGTTAAAATGATTACAATTAGATCTGTCTGACGCGTGCAGCCCAAGATGCAGTCCAAATCTTTGCAAGAGCAGCCCTTTGTTTTGATAACCACACGGTACTTAAGAAGGAAAATGAAAGCATAACAATCTGAATTTCTCTAGCTAGGTTCGGACCATCCTGTACGTATTGACCTGGTTGCTGCTTTCCTGAATGTGCAGGTAATCAACAACTGCCTGCAGCAAATGGGGATCAGCACCAACGCCGGCCCGGCGCACGACAGCGGCGACCACGGCCACCATGGCGTCGCGTCGCCCTTACTGGACAAGATCCCGACGAGCCCGAACGCCAGCGCGGTGACGGACTGCGTGGACGGCATCTGTCCAACTTCCAGGTGTGAGAATCCTCATTTCCTAATCAGTCTTAGTCAGCGAATTAAGACTAACAAAAATTAATTAAGCGGTTGATTAAGCAAATAGTGCATGGAAATTTTCTATACAAGAAAGACCGAATAAATAAAAACATTCTATAAGACTAATTCGATTAAAATTTTATAAACCATCTTAAATTTTGAATTTCTGAATACGAATTCATCTCAGCATGATCCCAAATAGCGCATGTCGGTCATAAATTAATTACCGTCCAGCTACAAAAAATAAATTCCATCCATCAAGCAATAATTAAAACCATTCCTTGAATTAAATAAAAAATAACACACCGTCCAAATTACATACTTTTACATTTTAAATTACATACAATTGCAACTCTCAATTTCTAACAATTACAATTTAAATTACATCTATTTACAAATCTCAATCTCGACCAAGTCCATCACCTCTAAAATAAAAATAATTACATTACAATTTCAATTACATAAAATATCTACTGAATTAGTACAACTGGTATTGTTTTAATTGTGAAGAAACTTAATAATAGAAGACCAAAAAAAGATAGAATAAAAGAAGAAAAAGAATTAAAACAGTTTACCGTCAGAACCCTAATTTAGATATTGAATTGGACATTTCGCATATTGAGATACCAGATCATTCAGGACTAGTCGACACCTCTCGTAGCCGTAGGGTTTCATCATCCAATGTTAAAAACAAACTTGAGTCCATTCCAAAAGTCTATTTTCCAGCCAACCACACAAAATATCCAGATTTGTAGGATCGAGTATAGCGAGTCTTGGGGTGAATGACTTTCTCAAAATCTTCCTCCAAATATTAACTGGTTGAAATTCTCATGTATTTGTTAGAATTTTCTTCTTTCTTGTTAATGTATATTGGTGCGCTGTACAAACAATAGTATCAATAGCAGCAATATTTGCTCTTTCAATTTTAGATGAATGTGTTGCATTCAGGGTTCCAAAAATCGGCGGTTACCGACCGGTAACCAGAAATACCTGTGACAACCAGGATGAAAAACAGGCCAAAAATCCGAGTGGTTATAAATGCACTTCCTATATTATTAAGTCTTTTTTTGTGCTAGATTACCTATTGTATGAACTAAATATGCATAACTATACTAGTTCCAACATTTTATGCTAGGTTTTTCTAACTTTTCCAGGTTTGTAGCGGGTTTTCTGGTTTTTGAGCGGGTTTTCCGGTTACCGGTTTCAAACTGTCTAAATTTAAAATTTGAAATATAAATTTCGTTTGGTTTTTCCCGGGATTTTCAGTAACCCGGTAACCGTTACCGGTCGCCGGCCGGAAAACCCCCCGTTCCGAGATTTGGAACCTTGATTGCATCTGTTGTTGGTATGCTGCTACTTTTATGATCGTTTGGCATTGCTGTTTGTCAGACTAGTCAAACATGTTTCTTGTTCTGTATTCTGTAATATGGTTTCTGAATAGTTGTGGTTGGAATTTCAGGATGCTTCTGAAGCTCTTTTCCTTCGAAGTGCATTGCTAAAAGAGAATTGCAATCTGCTTCCCTCAACAAAAGTTTGGATCTTGAAGGTAACATTTTAAACCAAAAGTCTAGAACCAATGGAATGAACTAGCACTGGAACAGTCAATCTATCCGATATTTTGTTTGAATATATTTACTGAAAGGAATGGATATAGTATAGCCTCTTTCCATGTTAAATATATATCAAGTAAAACATGCTGATTGTTCTCTCCGTACTTATTTAGATTTATAGAACTCTCTCAGATTATGTCTTTTTATTTAGACAAAAGGACCTTCCCCTGCTTATATTGAAAGCAACTTGTCTCAGATACAAGAGGAAAGGAGAAAACAAGACAAAACACAAAGCGTTTACTCGCCAGATACATCATCCATGAAAACACAACTCCACGACCTGATAAAACAAAATGAACAAACACCCCAATCAACTTCTAGACTTGCCAGACTGCTCGCATCATTCTAGCTTTAGTTTCTTTTCCACTGCCTGCTTCACCTTCGTCTGGGTGTCCACAGGCATGAAAATCCTTTCTCTCTATAGTTTAATCATGGATTGTTTTGTTTTTGGGTAATACTATTCTTGGGTCCATCACTGCCAGCTACATTTTATTCTTAGGTCCATCACTGCCAACTACATTTTATTCTTGGATCCACCACTGCAGGTGCGCATGCACCCACCAGACCGCGAATGTACTACGCGCTGCAGCATGGCATGGCAAGTTCATATGAATTCTCTACATGACAGATGATGCACCGATTGACCCTTTGCCGGACGTGCCCTTTAGGTCACTGCAATGCTTCGAGGACGGCCAGGTAAGTACGTGCGTACATACGCACGGTGTGCGAGGCTTGTCTCGAGGCGTCTTATACCTGAAATCGCGTGTGACCTTGCATGTATATATGTACTGGTTACTGCCGTTCTCGTTCGTTCGTTCGTTCTCGGGCGCACGCAGGTGTACAGCTGCCGCGAGGGCGCGTACAGGCTGAACCCATCGGGGATCATCGGCGTGCCGCTCGGGACGGTGGACTACTACTGCGGCGGGGCGTGCGTGCATGGTGGAGACGGAGGTCGTGCTCAAACCTGCGTGGCGAGCGCGCTGGACGGCTTCAGGTTTTACAACGGCGCCTCCGTCGAGGACGTGCGCTACGCCCTCAGGAGGGGATGCAGCCACACCCCCAGAAAGAGGTCCGCGAATCGGCCTCGTTACTTGGCGCCCACCTAAGAGCAGCTGGTTTTACTTTACCGTATGTCGTTAATTCGAGCCTGCGTGTGTGCAGGGGACTTGCAATGATTTGGAGCCACAGGTAGGCGACTACCCGGACATCTACGGCGACTACGGCGGGGGGATGGCAGCAAGGTCACTGCTGCTCTCAAGCTGCTCGCGTTTCCGGGGGGTGCATGGCTGCTTGTTCTTGGTCGCTGAAGACGCTAGTATTTTTTGTACTTACTATGTGCGCAGATGCTGCCGTGAAGAACTCCTTTCGTTTTAGAGAATTTTTTTTTCACGTACTGTGTGAATTAGACTGTCGCAGTGCGCAAATGCTGCCGTGAAGAACTTTCGTTTTGGAGATTTTTTTTCACGTAGTGTCTGAATTAGACTGTCGTAGCGAACTATTTGCAGTGAACTGGTCTACTATGATCAGATCCTAACTCAGTTAATGAACCGTTCTACTTACGAAATAGTGATAATTGCAGACACCAGCGCAGCAATCAGGTGTACAGAATTATTTCTCCAGTGCATATATCAATCTACGAAATTTCTCCTGGTACACAACCACAAAAACATACAACAGCGTTGCTTGCAGGTTCTAAGTTTATGTTCGGACCATCCCATAAAATAGAAAATTATTCATTCCAAAAGAAAAATGAAGATTAACTCCTTGGTAACAAAATGCAAATGGATATTCGTCATGGTCAACTTCTCACGTCATCTTCAAGGCTTCACTTCACTTGCAGATAACGCGATCAAGCAGACTTCCTCACAACTACAAACGGACCAGATCAGAGGTCAACTATCTTCACAAGCTTTGTATAGATAACACGATTATCCCTTGCAGAATTGCTCTCAGCAAGGGCGGCTTGAACCAAGTCCTGCAGAGAGCAAACATGCCAGCGTTACGAGCTTATGAAAAGCATACAAAATCTGATCATATCAATACCATATCAAACATAAATTGTCGAAAATGCTTCTGAAGAGGGAGAAAACACGCTGCCAATTATCTTTGCCGTAAACTTCTTGGACGAAGCTCAATGCTTGCAAAATAATAATAATAATAATAATAATAATAATAATAATAAAGAATCCTCTATGTTTGATGTGTAGACCTATGTTATTAAGGCGTCGCCTAGGCGTCCAGTCGCTCGAAGGTGGACGCCAGGACCTGCCGCCTAGTCTTTCGAAGTTAGGCGCTCGACTAGAAATTCCAGCCGTCCAGGCGTGGAGTCAGGCGCTCGTTTAGTTGCATACCTGTTAACCTAAAGGGCCAAAGGAGTGAGAGGAGAAGCCGCTTCACACCGCCTCTGCCTCCCGCTTCGCACCGCAGCTGCTTCGCATCGCGCCGCCGCCTCTGGATCCGGCTCCGGCACCGGCTCTGCCTCCGCCTCGCACCGCGTCGCCGCCTTCGGATCCAGCTTCGCCGACTCCGGATCCGCCTCGGCACCGCCGCGCCTCCAGCCCTCCGCCTCGGCATCGCTCGTCCCCGGCTCCCCGCCGCCTCCGCCTCGGCCCTCCGCCCCAACTCCGCGCCTCCGCCTCAGCCTGCGACTCCGCGGTTGCCGCTGGGGGGGGGGGGGGCGTGGAGCATGGCAGCAGGAAGAGGGAGCGGAGCCATCGAGGGGAGGAGGCGAAGGCGCGGAGCCACCGAGGGGAGGCGGGAGAAGGGAGGGACCGCGGGGGAGGCGGATTCGCCGAGGAGATCTGGGAGCGAGCGAGGCGGAGATGAGAGGGTAACGAGAGGAGAGGGAGCTGCGCGGAGAGGAGAGGGAGCGAGCGAGGCAGTCGCTCTGTCTGCTGACGAGTGTGCTAGGGTAACGGGTTAAAAGGGATATGTTTGGTATTTTTGCAAATTACTCTCTAGAGTTCTACAAAATTACAATTAGATCCTTTTAGGTCCTTCCTCTTTGGATTTCTTCCGATTTACTCCTTCAGAACTATCCTATTTTCTTATTTTCCCTTTTCCCTACCATCGTCTAATCATCGCCTAGACGCCCGCCTAGGCGCCTAGGCGTCCTGGCACCTCCGGAGCGCCTCGCCTCGCCTTGTCGCCGTGACAACATAGGTGTAGACTAACCTTAGAATTAATTAAGACCAAAGTTTTATCATTAGTTATATGCCTAAACAATCAAGCGTGAGCACATAGAATATGAACCTCGAACGTGTTTACCTCCACTGGCGGAGAGGCCAAAACTAAAACACAGTTATGTTGAGCAGACAAAAGGAATCGCTTGGTTTGCGACCTCACACATAATTCAAAAGTCCAGAATGTAAAAGGATAAAAGAACAAATTCCAAACGAGAGATCCTAGAGAATTTCAATAAATCATGACTATGGAAGCCAAATAAGAGATTCAAGTATCTGACCTTCACATCCCTATTTGACAAAAACTTCCCCAAGTTGTGGACAATGCACCTTAAATCTTCCGCCTGCACTTGTAAAATAAGGACAACGCAACTACGTGCAAGTAATAATAGATCAATTGTTTAAAGAACAAGCTATCATTTGTATGTTACCTTGATATAACCCACTCTGTTTTGGTCAAAGTACCGAAAAGCCTACAAGATAGGAAAAAAATGCACATGTTAGCCATATTAACTTGTTATGGCAAATCTTGTTCTCTTACATACAGCAGCAAAAATTACCTGCAACAGATCTTTATCAACTACATCATCTTTCGCCGAATCTCCTTTCTGTGATACAGCTGTCTTCCCCTCCTTACTGACTGCCTTTTCTCCAACTCCTACCAAACCTCCTTTCTCTGCTATAGACGGCTTGTCCTCCCCAGAAACAGGTTTTTCATGGATGCTAGCAATGTTTTCTAATTCATGCTCCTTCTCTGTTTTCTTATTTCCGTTATCTTCTGCTGTTACATCTTCTGGCCTGGCCTCTGTGTTCAAATTACCCTCATTCTGCAGCACAGAAAAATGAAGTACCACAAGTTGACACAGATTAAACATAATTAATTTCATGGCACAGCAGCCTTGGAACTGATAAAATAATCAGGAGCACCATAAAACATGAGTAGGTGAGAGCAGGATGCTGTCAATGTGCATTCAAGATCAGAAAACACAAAATAGTTCTTTTACATAAAATTAAAACTATGCATACAATGAGCATGGAATCCCATCAGCTGTAGCCATTGTACACTACTTTGTACACTCTCGGACAAAACACAAATGTAAAAATTAAGTATATTAGTCTCGAAAGGTTAGCTCGAGCACAGGAGAGTCGACCAAGTTTCCGTACTAGTCCAGGATGAACTTGACAAAACTTTAGTGCAGCACCTGATTTCATTGGAAACTATCCACTTGGGAATGCTCCATATGTACAGTGCTATAATTCCATATTTGGAAATAAGTAATTAAAAGCAAGTGAAAAGGCCTTAATAATCTCAGCATGGAATGCAAGATGGACCAAATGACAAAACAAACATCCCTACTGTTATGCAGAAAAAGACCATACAACAGTGCAGAACAGCGGATAGTGGTTTCTAAAAAGAAATGCAGGTTAATAAATGGCAGACTGTCAGTTCACAATCATGAATATCTAGCATGTTACAAAAATGTGTACAGAAAAAGAACATTTTACCTGTTCTTCAGCAGTAGCATCATCCATGTCCTCATCGCCTTCTTCATATATTTCTACTTCTTCAGGATCTTCTTCATATTCAGGTTCTTCATCCTCCATTTTCACTTCCACTTCAGGTTTATCACAAGCAGTTGCTGACTGATCTATGCTCGTCTTTTTCTCACCCTCTTTTATTGTTTCATCATTTTTGACTGGATTGTTATTGTTAGGGGTACTTTCAATTTGACTCTCATCGGTTGTCTTGGATCGCTTTTCTAATGATTTCTCGTCTTCCTTCTTTAGATCTTCCTCTCTTGGGCGCTTACGTTGATTCTTCTTTATAACATAATGCTTGTGTAGTTTCTGTGAAGCAAACATCAAACCACATGTGAACACAGATCAATGTGTCAAAACCTCCTGAACATAACAGCTGCTTTCCTTTTTTGTTGAGGACAAGATGGAACAGAATTATGTTCTTCCCAAAGCTCCAGAACCCATAAAAACAGACCAAATAGGAATGATTGGGGATAGGGAAATCAAATCAACAGCCTAGACTATACTTAAGAATACAAACATGATATCTCGACTGCTAAGCAGACCACGTCCTCACAAGTTACAACCTTAATGCCACAGTTTCGACTATTACAAGGAAACATGATTATCATAACTTAATAGATAATAAAATGAGTTTGTTGAAGAGTGCATTAAGGTAAAACATATATAGGGCATCGATTGCAGAGTTCACTTATTTTTGAATTTCATAAATGCACTAAATTTCAATAAAAATGGCTGGTGAAATCTAACAGAAGAGATGTCACAATATCAATGAAAAAGAGGGGAAATAAATACACTTGATAAAAGATCGACTGTTATTATGCTTAAGCTAACAAAGTGTCAGCAGAGCTCAAAGGAATTTACCTCAAGAAAAGACAAGATAATACAGCCCATTCTGTATTGAAGCATTTCACTGAACGACTCAGCAAACAAAGAAAGCTGAAAAAGAAATGGAAGGAGCATATCAATGTCGAGCTACATGAGCGCACCACATGAGCTACAGAAATTCTTTGAAGTGCACCACAATCAAAATTAAGGTAGCAATCATATAAAAGTGCAAAGATATTCAATTGTTATAATGGCAAAAACAAAAAATAACAGCGGCCAGAATAGAATATAGACCTCAAATACTGACTCCTCTATGTCATTGGTTGTATAGTCTAGTAGGCCATCCAATGAAAGGGATATTGATCGGAGCTGCAAAATAGAACTGGTTTAGTTAAATATCTTATACAACTTTTAAGAACTATAAAGCATAACATTATGTGAAACAAAAAGGAAATTACAGATCACATTAGGCGTACTTTAGAATCTTTACTCCTTTTGGTCTGCAGAATGAATCCTGGATATTTAGGAGGTTCATCAGCTTTATTCTTTTCTTTGGTGTCATTAAGTGACTTTTGCTTTGGATCCTTCTTCAGGTCTCTATTCTTTTTCTCTTTATCATCCTTTGTCTTATCTTTCTTTCCATTTTTTCCCTCTTTTTTCGTATCTTTTTGCGTTGCAACTTCCTGGTCACTAAGTTTATCTCCATTTGATTTTTGGTCCTCGGTCGATGTGTGCCCCTTCTTCTCTGCCTTTTCTTCTTTCTTCTGATTTGAGATCTCTTCAGCAGGAATTTTTGACCCTTCTGGCAGCTTACACTGTGAATTCCCAGCATAAGTCAAGCTTTCATCATTCTTCTCTGGTTGAACTTCCGCTTCTTGTTTACTTGTTTCAGCAGGTACAGCAGGGGTACTCAACTTGGATCCTGAAGCAGAAACCTTTCTTTTAACAATCCTTCGAATCACTTTCTTCTTCCCGGATTTCTTGGTCTCAGGCTGCTGATTGATGCCAGCTACATCCTTTTCTTTTCCAACACCCTCAGTTGTTTGTTGAACCTGTTCTTCCACAGTTTTTCTCACAGGTTTTGCTACAACAGTCTTGTCCACCTGAGATGATTTGTCAGCTGAAGCTTCAGCTGTTGGCTTTTCGCGAACAACTTTTTTCACAACCTTTTTTATTACTTTCCTTCTAGTAGGTTTTTTATCCTCGACAGCATGGCCAACAGAGGTGTTGCCTGAGGTATTTCCTTGAACATCCCCACCCTTCTCAGCGTGTTCCTCAACTTTATCAAGCTCTTTCCCATAGTTCTCAGCAAGGTTTGCCTTTCCATCTTTGCCCTGCTGATCCATATTAGTACCAACTTCCTCAATTTTGGTAGCATCCTGGCCAATATCACCCTCCCTTAAATGACCATCATCTGTTCCTTGCTTCTGTTCCTTTGCATCACCGGGGCTCTAAAATATGACAGTCAGGAAAATGTGCTGTTAGTACTGAATACCAATTAAAAAGAAAACAAAGTATGTTGCTACAAAATTGACAACCATAACAGAACAAACTAACCTTTTCCTTCTTTTTTGTCAGATGCTCCCTTTCTACTTTTGATTTTCTGTATGCAATCCAGTTATTCTTCCATAAATCCACAGAAGGTAGGCATTCTGACAGGTCTGGCACAAACAGTACAGTAATCTCTTTATGACTAAAGAGTCCATCTTTGCCAACTCTGTTGTAATGGACCTGCCAATAGTTAAATGCGTTATATCATGACAATTTCAGCAAAGGTTTTTCATAAATGTGCAGAGACAAACATGTGAAAATAAAATTGAATAAACTTCATTGTGGGGATAAATGCTCATAAGATCACATCCTCTAGAAGCACTTATATCAAATAGAAGTAGGATGCAAGATGGCAGTTGCAACCTGCCGATGCTTAGTCATACCGGCCAAGGATAGTATAGCTGGTTTGGCCAAATCTTAGCAAAAACAAAGTTTGGAATAGCGAAAATCAGGTTTATATTGCTGGAGCTCTAGTGTACCGATATTGGATATTAGCTGATAATATATATACATAACGTCTTTGCAAACATATTTCCATTTGTTTTGAGTATCCACAAGGTATATAGTCTTGAAGTTGTAATATATTTATGATGCCATAATATTTCCAAACCAAGCAGCGTAAAGATAATGTTACATCATATTTTAAATATTTGGACCGCGTTCTTTTATTATAGTATAGGGAAGGGCACCATTTATGCTTTGTTACGAAGTTTATGCATTAATTTTAAACTTTGATCTAGCTTTACCAACAATATATGTTTTCCCTATCTGGAACATATCAGCCGATATCAGGTGAAACATCAGTCGATATATCAGGAAATATTTTTCCAATCTGAGAAACTGAAACATATAACATATATCTATATCATTTCGTCCTTGGTGACTGATAACGATATATTGGCAGGCATATCAGTTGTATCGGCTGATATTTAGTACAAGGAGCAAGTGAGCACAAAGCGATAGATTCATATTTCGGATCATGGAAAGTATAGATAACACAAATACTGAGAAGATAGAGATAAAATAAAAGAAAAAGGTGGCTGGAACAGACAGATTTCCAGAAAACCAACAAGGATCTTTTTTACCAGTAACGGTTTCCATAACCCTGGATATAACATATTACATAGCAATAGCATATATCATGGTTTCACGAACATTGTTTTGGACAGGAAATTAGAACCGAACTAGCACTGTGGTGAAAAGCTACAACTGCACAATAGGAATGTGATGAAACACTATACATAATAGGCACAAGTTTGCCTTACTAAGTGGCAGCAGAACATCCACTTAGGGGGTGTTTGGGACTGCTCCACAAACTCTGCTCCACGAATTCTGCCGTGGAGCAGCTCCACAAAAAACCTAGAGTTTGTGGAGCACCCCTTTAGGTGCTCTCACAACTCCACCTTTATTTCCTCGAACAGAGTGCGTGGAGCTGAACCTGTTTGACTAAAAAACATAGAGCGGAGCTGAAAAATGTGGAGTGGAGCAGTCCCAAACACCCCCTTAGTACCTTATTCTAAATATATTTTCGATCTGATAGAAGCAAGTTGTTTTCCTTAAGAAAAGAATGCATACAAGTTCATCAAAAGTGCTAAGAAATAAATTCACAACTACCTCGAGGAAATGATTCCAGTGTTTGCAATTAGATAGATCAACTTGAACCAGATCTTTGACATATCTGTCCAAGTAGGGTGAGATTCAGGACAATTGCAAGTCCAAGATATAAAATGAATTTCAATACAACTGCAGATCATCCATCATGCATTACTTGAGAATTATATACCTTATAGCTGTTTGAATCAAGCAAGAACAGTCAACAAATGGATCTCCACCATCTATTGTTGCATTCCAAGGACCTCCAATTGCAATAAGTGCACGATCCTTCTTAAATACAGCGAATTTTAAGATATTGTTCAAGTGTGTTATTCGTTCCTCGGAACTTCTCAATGAGCATATATCAGCAAAGGCACTGTTGCTCATGCCGCTCATCAAGAGTACCTGAACAGCATCATAGGCATAAGCAATGACAAATATCAACTTGGCAATATTTTGAACCACTTCAAAAATACAGAAAAAGTCCATCCTAAGCATCTCGCTATCCCACAAGGATCTTGTGCTCTTTGCCACATGTCATATGCATAATAACCAAATTATGTTCATGAATTACTCAAGTGAGAATTCTGATCAAAAATAGGAAAGCTATTTTAGTGCATTTGGATAATGCATATTTTGCAAGCTGAAAGGGATGGTCCTCAGTCTCTGCAAACATGAGTACTAATTCCAACAGCCAATCTGTCACATGATTCCTACATATATTGATATACCATGTACAATTGTACAGTAATATGAGTCACTCCAAACAAGCAGCTTCTCTACTTATTACCAGAGCTACTTCTCGAAACAAGTACAATTTAACCTTGTTCATACTTCAAAATACACACAAAAAATTGTAGACAAACCTTTGCATTCCAAACAGTGTCCAAAATGTTTGTGCTATACGATTTCTCTGAAGACAAAACTGCTCTTTCATCAAACTTATCATCCACTTCATGGATGTCATGCTCCAAACTGTTTCATGGCAATAGCAATAACATGGTATAAATAATGGTCTTAAACGGAAGAATAAGCACTTTGAGCAACCAATCATATTATGTATTTCCAATAAAAAAACATACCTCACTGGTGTATGCAGTGAAAGATTAAGGTTTTCTTTAGGCCAGTTCAAAACAACCTACAAAACAATAAATTACGAATGAGGAAAAGAGAGGGGGTGTCAGGTCTAGAACGCTATGATTCCACATAGAAAAAGAAGGTCAAGGATACAATGTCCAACCTTACAAAAATCTGGAGAGATCGCTAGTCTAGGATATCTTTTTGTCAAAGATAAATAGTCCCTCTCAGCATCCACCAAGCGAAACGGAAAAACCTGCATAGAATAACCTAATTAGCATTAAATTCATAATAGGCAGCAAACCAAAACAAACACATAACTGTGTGCACAAAAAAGTCATGATGAGACTTGCATACAAATGGGAGAGGCAAATGGAGAAAAGGAGGCAGATTCATTCATGAGTGCACAGTCATGTCCACTAGAGTGCAATCTATAATTAAGGTGTGAATGGTCTTCGAATTTGAGTGAGACAACATCTCATGATTTTTCATACCACAAGGAGACGAGATCTTTTGGTACCAGAAAAAGGGAAATGGATACTAGAAATGCTAAAACAAGGACCAGTGAAGATGGATAAATAATTGGGACTCCTGAAATAATCAGAACTAAATAGTCCTCATGTGTGTGTAGAGACAAAGGTGCAACAAAGAACTGGCTTTGGAAGGACAAGAATCAGGGGAACTTGAAGACCGGGAGTACATCAAGGAGGGTTGTAAGGCACTAAAATTATCAATTGATTTGATCAACAATGTGACAAACACAACAATTCATTTACCTTGCAAATATAATCTCTCTTTATTTGTTTAACAGGTGAACGATGCCTTCAGGACAACAAACGAAAGGGTTAGTCAAAAAAGCTGCACCAAAGATGAAGCAGCAACCTGTTGCATCCACAAAGCTATAGAGAAAACATGGGAGGTCCACCTATGCACAGCATCGCGTCGAGGTGAAAGTCGCCGTAAAGGCTTCTCGGATCTAAAAGAAGAAGAACGTCGTCGTTCACCAGGTGTTCTAGGTGGAGTGCGCTCCCGCCTTGGATCAGCCCCGTGCTCCCTATCCCGCTCCCTCTCCTTCTCCCGGCGCTCACGAAGACGTTCTCTTTCACGTTCACGTTCTCGTTCCCTTTCACGCTCCCTTTGTCTGTCACGCTCCCTTTCCCTGTCACACTCGCTATCCCTTTCACGGCCTCGTAGCTCTTGTTCCCGTTCCCATTCCTTTTCTCTTTCCCACAAAAGGTCCCTTCGACGCTCGCCATCTCTTAGATCCAGTTCGCGGCGATAACTGACCCGATCTCCTGTCCGCTCATCAACCATGGAGATGCCTGGCTGTACACGGGATAAGATGCTATCTCGGTAATCAGACTCTGAAGAAGCATGCAACAGGCCCTTCCCTAGAGCATATTCACGTCCAGGGGGCAGACCCATCCCGTAACCACTACTTGATGATCCTTGTCCGTAGACAAGGCTGTCAATGTTTGTCCTATGAGCTCCCCCCAACAATGAAGCTGGCTGTTGTCCTCCATATGGAGCAGATCCAAGAATGGACAAGTTGTGATGATCAGCTTCGACTCTTCCATATGCACCAACTTCCTGAGATCCTTGATGGATTGGACCGGTCCTTCCTGCAAAGTAATCGGCTTGTCTGCCAGAAATGTATACTTTACTCAGTGCATGTGCTATGTTTTGGTGTGGTGATAGACACAAAGGATCACTAGTTCACTATTAATTTAGTTTTCCAAAAATATCAGGAGAAATTTCAGTACAACTTACGAAAACCTAGTCATAGGGCAGAGATGTTTGGAACAAGCAAATTTTTATTCATTTGAGGCACCATTTTTAGTGATTATTCACAAGCCTGCTGCAATCATTTGTACAACCTGACTATGGGCTAACATACCGTATATCAGAACCAGGCTGTAGTGGAGTCTTCAGGAGCTGCTGGTAGTGCATTGATGAAACCTAAAAAATTTAACAGCATCTCAATAATGAAAAGTTACCACAATTCAAACAGAGCAGGAAAGTGAACAGAGCGAAGTTTTGCAAGGAAAAAACAAAAATTTACCTGATCCACATGGTCATGAATCTGAGATTACATGAAAGACAATGAGTTATAAGAATACATTGTTAACGTCTAAGGGGAAAGAGCAAAACAAAAACAAATGAGCGTGAGAGCACATGTGTGTGAGGGAGAGGAAAACCTGATGGCTTCCAGGAATATGATCAGCATATCTTCTATCCAAATCAGTGAGGGCATCTCTCCTGCCAATATTAGCTGACTGTTCACCATACATCCTTCTTTCTAATGCATTATTGGCACTGTACTGATCTATCTTCTGCGCATATCCACGCGCAGCTAGATAGTCATCATTTGATCTTCCCAGGCTGGACCTTACAGCTCCAGATGAGAACTTGGACGACTCAGAGAGTGTTGGTTGATGGCTTTGCAGACTGGGAAGACCAGAAGAACCTGGACGTTTGCCAGCAAGTCCACTAACCTGTAAAACATATAGGCAGAATATTCACTTGAGATATTCTGCAACAAGATGATGTAAGGATACTAGGTCCCTCTTGTTCAATTCTAATTTGGGAGCCAAACAAAATTCATCTATAGATTGAAAGCCTCGTTCAAAGCATACAATCGCATGATGGAAAAGGTAATACTTCTTCAAAAGATCTGGTAATTTTGTGATGCCAAACAACAGTAACAATACTAATACCAATGCTGAAATTAGTCGAAATGAAGCTGAACTTCAAGAAAAAACCTGGATTGTCCCATAGATCTGTTGTAAATTCCTAGATCGTATGCACAAGTTCTCTATCTAATTCTAATAGAAACACTGAACCTTTAGACCTTGTTTCCAAAAAAAAAGACATGGATTCCATATGTTTCTCACAATTTGAATTGTTTTGTGGATGAGACAAAAGAGTATATAAGGAATATAAACAGACAGTTTCCAGTTCAGGAACCGGGTGGATTCTTGAGTTTTCCTGGGAGTTCAGAAGCCAATATTTTTTATTGTTTGATCCAGAACTAACACTGGTCAAACCTAGGGCACGCTTATCCTAGATGTCCACGTGTATCCATTGAATTCCCAAGAGCATGTAGCTCATATTCAGATGGCATTGGAGTGGTAGCTAATAACCCTGCCTTTATTTCAAGATAGCCCTTTGGCACATACCGCACAAACAACAACTCACGCAGCGACTTACACAGATGTAAAATTAATAAGCATGAAACAACACTAGGAAACAAATTTAATTGCATCTATAACTCAAACTGAAAAGGAACACAAATGAGGACTAGAGTTAACCACCTGCTGCGCCCCATAAACCGAAGCGTAAGGCCCTCCATACTGCCCTGCAGCCCCCTGCGCAGTGTTGCCGCCAAACCGAGCACCATCAGTGCCACCAGCCGCTGCAGTAGAAGCCGCATATCCGCCGCTTCCAGGCTGCAAAAACCCAACCAGAAGGGCGCAAGTTTTTGCACACACAGATGAGAACCTCGCAGCATCTGCATAGAGTTACCAATCAAAAAGCAGAGATGGATTTTTCAGAGAGCCTTACGATTTGGCCGTACGGCTGCTGCGCCCCGTACTGCGGCGGCTGCCCGTAGGGATTGGACCCTTTCTTCGGAAACATCGCGGATGCGCCCGCCTAGGGCCCTACGGGATCACAGGACCCGATCGAAACACCGCGCAGGAGCACACACACCAGCACAGTCACACACAAGCATCTGCGAAAAAACCCTAGAAATTACATCGGCAGCATCAAACGTACCAGCAACAAATCCAACCCAACCATGCACGCGATGCAGAGTCGGATGGAATCAGACGATTTGATTGCTAGCAACGCAGAAAAGGTGAAACCAATCAAGTCTAGGGCTTACCTGCGGGGGTGGATGATGAGGCTACGCGTACGGAAGCTGAGCTCTCGTCCGGTGGATGAACGGCAGGAGGGGTGGGCGGCCGGGCGGATGAGGAGGGGTTGGGAGTCTGCCGAATCGGGTTCAGGCTTTCGCCTGTGCGCTGCAATGCCGTTTAGGGCGCTGGATGGACGTGGAGTTTATTGGGCCATGCCCCGTGCCAAGGATGGTTTCCTGGTTTGGGCTCGACTTGAATTGCGCGTGCTTGTCCGTGTCACCTGCGCGGTTGGAACAGCCCAAGCAGCAAAACGGCCTTGAGGCCTACTAATCGGTGGAGTTATCGAGTGATTTCAGATGACACGGTTTACACAGGGCCACCGCATAGTTTTTGCGGGCCGAGTTCACAGACAAACGAGTCTGGGTGTGCGAACATGCTTTTCTTTTGGGTTTTTACCTTTGACTTTTGTCATTCAATAAAAATCAAAATAAATAGGCTTTTGAGTTCAAAACTATGTGAACCATTCGCTACTATCTCAAAAAAACACAAATAAAATCTACCAGCTGCAACTTAAAAAGAACGTAGCCAAAAACTTGTTTAGAATCCATATAACGAGAGACAGCAATGCCAAACTGCGTGCGTGGTATGATCTGCGGCGCAGCTTCTACCAGCGGCGGCAATAGCGGAGCAAGCGAAAGCTATGGGGTCAATTCGAAAATGCCTTTATACCCGTTAAGATTTATGTATAAATCCGTATAAATTTATAGGAATAACCTCGCTAAAATATGACATAATGATAATTGACCTCACATGGTAAATTTTTTGGTTCCACCGCTGCAACTAGCCATGCCAAGTTTGTCTCATCGGTGGTGTTTTGGTCTTGCGGCTGGCGAAGGCATCTTATAATCTTCATGTTTCCTTTCTGTTCCATTTTGATTAAGGCTCATCAAATTAGTAGGATTTGAGCTATAGGGTTTAGCTACACTGCATAGGCTGATTGGCCTCAAAAGGACTTGTCTTGTGGCTATAAATATGAACTCAGGCCTAATCTTTAGATGATTTGAAGCTTGTCCAGATTTGCTGAGGCCAACATTTCTCAAACATGATGGACAATTATGGTGCTTTATGGGTTATCCTACCTGACCTACCACAAGGATCCCATTTCGAATGTAGGAATTTCATAGCTATTTTTTTCGGAATTGTATAGCTAGCTTTTAGCGAATTTTCCAGATAGAGAAAAAACGTGCTGTTAGCTGATACCGCACCATGGACCATGAATGCATTGCAATCGAGACGTGGAGAGGGACCTGCATCACTGTTGCACAACTAGCGTGGTGTCAGAACATAGAGGAGGCATTCACTGAGAGCTCGACGTCGACCTACATGGCCGCCGATGGCAAGTTGGCGACCTACCCGGCCGGTGGGCCAACCGCAATCTTTATGAGCGATCCGCATCCATCGCTCGACCCTTCGACGACATAACGTAGTGATGGCAGTAACATGAGGGCAGTCGGTGCGTGGCTGCTTCTGACGCGCGGCCCGAGCACATCTCCGCGCGCTCGCACATTACGACGACATCCCGTTGGCCGATGCACGGACCGGATAGCACAAGTGAGCCCTTGTTCATAGCGTAGTACTCGCTAAAGCTGCAGCGTGCTAGCATAGCCAGTGTCCTTTCCTGATGGCTTCCGAGCGCATGGGTTAAAAATTCCGTGGATCGAAGCGCTATGTTACTACTCCGTCTTCAGGTTTTCCTTATCTGCATTGATTTCGGAGAGGTGAAAGAATCAAAGAAAGTCAGGGGGAAAAAAAGCCGGTGGCACTGGAGCTCGTCCATGTGCATACTGGTTCATGTGTACGGTGTTGGTGCTAGTGGCAAAGGCTGTTTCACATGCATCCATACCTTCGGCCATCGCCCATTCACGTCGGAAAACACGCGAGAAGATGGCGAAAACGCCATTTCGCCACTCGACTTGAGCGGATACTGCCCGAAGCGTGCTTTTCTCTTTCCTGCGTACACGTAAACCAACAGAGTTAGGCATTGCTTAGATGAGCTGAAAAGTTATGGCTTATGACTGAAATTATATTGTAGCGGCTGAAATTTTACTGTAGTTGAAGGTGACTTATTTAGCGTAATTAAATTTAAAAATAGAAAAAATATGTTAGCTCATTACGGACAACACGAATGAATACAGGAAAAAAAGAACCGACATAAAAGCTAAAAAAACCAAAAGTTCAGAAAAAAAAGAATTTTTGAATAGTGAAAAATAAGCCAGAAGTTGAAGCTGAAATGAGCGGGGTCTTAGATTTTGTGAAAATAGTACACGTACTTGAATTCGACTTTTTAGCATATTTAGTACTGTTTATTATTGTATTTACAAAAATAGTCGTATATTTAGTGTATTGATAAAAATAACGTTTTTGCCCACTGTTGGCCGAGTGGCAACGCTAATGGGCTGACATGTAGCAGCCGCCATCGCACGGCCAGACGGCAGACGGCCTACCGTCCTGTGGCAAAGCGGCAGCTGAATAGCCGGCTTAATTACCTGCCCTAATTTATTTTTACTTACTATTTGTTTAAAATTTTAAATATATTAAATGAAATAAAAAAATTACGAAATTTTATGTGCAACCTCCTGACACAACGTACTTAGCTGTGTAATTTTTTGGTAATTTTATCTACTGTGAATGTTGCTCAAAAATTCGTACGATTTTGATATTTGTAGAAGTTGTTACATATAACAAACGAGTTCCAAAAATTATGAAATTTTGTAAGAAGCCTCTTGACATAGTCATAGTTATTATGTAATTTTGTAAACTTTTATGTGCTTCAAATTTACCACGTTAATTCATGTTAATTTAATCATAAAATTAATGATGCTTAGACATCTCTTGCAATGTCTGACCTCTATCTTTCGTACATATGTCGGCCCGTTACTGCTATCTTTTTATTCCACTGTGTCTTTCGCACAATTATCACTCTATCCGTGTCGTCCCCCTCGAGTGCTCCCTAGTCTACACTAATGCCATTATGTCCATATCGTCCCTCCTCGCCCACTCCCTCATCTGCACATTTGTTAGTGTTACCATGCCACCCCCTCGCCTGAAGTGTTGCTCGTCGACAAGGAGTCCTTAATTTGCGGGGTGAGCACACCGGGTTCCATTTTCGCTCGGCCATAAATACAAACCTCTCGCAGTTCGTTATCGCTCATCTCAGTCGCTCATTGCAGAAGCTCATTCTTGCGGTCGTCACTCAAAATGAAGATTGCGTAGCTCATTATTTTGAGAAGCCAGTGCATAACTCACTAGGAGGATGCAGCAGTGCTAATTGCTTCGCCCGAAAGGTACGTAATTTTTTATCATATGCTTTCAATGTTATTCCCGTAGTCGTAGTTAATTAGTATTATTTAGTTAGTCATAATTAATATAGTTTGTTTTTTTGAAGTAAGTAGGTCGTAGTATTTTAGATGTAGTTTTTACTATTTTTGTGTACGTACGGTACCCATAATTTATTATTGTACGATAGTATATACTTAAGCAATCGTAATTACTGTAGTGGTAATTAGTTAGGGTTAACTAATGAGTTAGTGGTAAGTAATTAAGTGCTACGGATTGCGGTAATGAATTACTCATAATTTTTTCAGACAGTTAATCAAATTGTTGGTAATTAATGAATTATTTATATATAGTTATAGACATGTAATCACTAACTTGTAGTATTTTACTGTCATTATCAATCTTTAAAGTAATATTTCGTCTATCCCATTTGTTGCAAGGTATTCTCTAAATTAGAAGTGCATAGCTAATTATTTTGAGAAGCTAGTGCATAGCTCATTGAGGACGCATCAGTGCTGATTGCTTATCTCGAAATACATTGTTTGTATATTTTTGTGTACATATGGTATCCATAATTTGTTATTGTATGGTAGTGTGAAATTAAACAATCATAATTACTGTAGTGGCAATTAGTTAGGGTTAAATAATGAGTTAGTGCTAAGTAATTAATTGTTAAAGACGACGGCAATGAATCATTTGTAATTTTTTCGGACGGGTAATCAAATTGTCAGTAAATAATGAATTATTCATATGTAATTACACGCATGTAATCACTAACGTGTATTATTTTATTGTTATTGTCAATCTTCACACTAAAATTTGGTCTATCCCATTTGTTGGAAGGTATGACGTTTCCGGAGCTTCTCGAACAGTTCTACGATGAGAACCACCGTTGCCACTCATGGATGACGGGTGACGTGGTTGGTCCTTCGCCCTTGAAGCTATAGGGAGGGAGGGATCATGGGAGCTGGACAAGCGCTATGTCTCAATCTTGTGGGCCACAGGCTTGTTGCCTTTTGTGAGGCTGGTCTCCATTGAACACCAATTCACCATCGATGGCAGCTTGCTCGTGGCACTAGTGGACAGTTGGAAACTTGAGACAAACACAGTCCACTTTCGGTGGGGTGAGATGATGATCACTCTACAGGACGTCTCGTTCTTGACCGACTTCCCTCTCTGGGGTGATGCACTTGTTCCAGCCCCAACACCGGTGGACTGGAAGGAGAGGCTGGTGGACTGGTTCCGCTTGCCTATCTCGGAGGGTGCTCGTGGCGTCCCCCATGCTTGGCTAAAGAATTTTATTGTGTGCCCGCATGATGCACCACTCGAGGTTGTCAAGACACACCTCGTCGCATACCTTCTTCATCTCTTTGGTTGGAGCATGTTTCCAGGCACGCACGGTGATATTTGCAATGCTGAGTTCATCCACCTCACTGAGTCTTTGGTTAACGCGGAGTTTGCGATGATGCCTTAGTACAGTTGGGGATCAGCCGTCCTATGCACCACATATTGGGGGTTGTGTGACGCTTGCTAGCACGGTACTGTTGATAACTCTAACCTATGCCTATTTGCGCTGGGCCAAGGGCAAACCGTTGAGGTGCTACTTGCTGTGGCACAACGAGTTTGAGTCATTGCACGACAATGGCGTCATTTGGGATCCATGGACTGTAGACTTCGTGGAGCATGTATCGCCGTACAGGCTATCCCTACAATGCATGTAGGATGCGGTGCTATGGGTGATGACACGCCATCTGATGTTCTCGTACATGGTGGAGGCTTACATGTCGCAACACATAATGCGACAGTTCGGTTTCCACCAGGTCGTGCCCCCTCCGGATGGTAGGTTCCTATCGTAAGCCGTACATCGGTGAGTCAAACTCCATCCGAGTAATATTTACACTTTGTATGTCTTGCTTTGTAACATCGCTGATTCTGCAAATACAGGCAATCGATGGCTGGTCAGCATGGTATGGACTGGCGGCTAATGTAGCATGAGTGGACGATGACATGGACTGAGAGGGCGCACCTGGATGTCAACATGGAGTAGCATCGGTATGATGTCCGGACGTACGACGAGTACCTGTAGTGGTACGTACCCCGGTCGTGTAGCAGACTCACTGTTCGTCTACCAGATCGCCCTAAGCAGATCACACATGATGACAGTCTACAACGCTCGATCGATCACCACAATGCTTCAGGGCGGCATGACAGTGTGTAACATCCCAATTTTCAGAGCCTTTTTAAAGTTTTAAAATAAAATTTACCAGTTGGATTTTTCTGGAATTAATAAAAGCTTAAATTAAATCTTTATTAATTAAAGGATTTAATATGATTAAACTAAATATTAACATTTGTTGAAAATATTTTATTTGGGTTCCTTATGTCTCAAGGATTTTTCTGGAATTTTTCTTGGATTTTTTCGGATTTATCTGCTATTTTCTAGAGCTCATTTGATTTTAGCTGAATTTTTGAAAATAGAAAAGCCTCAAAAATCCTAAACAATGTTGGGCCGAAGCCCGTTCTCCTCGGCCCAGCCCACGCATGAGCCACTCCAGCCCACCTACTCCCTCTGGACTGTTCGCCCTTGCCACGCGTCGGCCATCCACCGCTCACCACTCACATCCGAGCCGTCCACACCGCCATCTCCCGTCGCCGTCCGATCCTCACGTCCCCACATGTCACGCATCTGGGGCCCCGTGCACTGTTCATCGTTCCTGACCTGAACTTCATCGCCGCCATTGTCGTCTACGCCCTGGACTCTGCCACGCGTCTCCGCTTTGGTCTCGACGTTCGTGCCCGAGCCAGTCTCTCTCACCGCTGTGCTCGAATCAGCCATCCTCGAGGTCTGCGCTATTAAAGTCATGCCCCTCCTCTCATTGTCATCGTCACGCAGTGCCGCCGCCTCGCCTTCCGAGCCCCACCGTTGAGCGTCGTCGCCCTCGTCGTCTTCCGTGCCGGCTGCCATTCGTCGCTCTCCTGGATCAGCCGCCTACCACTGAGCGACTCCACCCAGCTGGCCGCCACCTGCTCTTCTTCGTTCCACCATCGGTGAGCCTCGCCCGTCGTCTTCTTCCGCCGTTCGCCACCACCGGTGAGCACCTCCGTCGTCTAGCTTTGCCGTTCGACCTTCGCCGCTGGCGAGCTCCGCCGCAGTCCCCATCTCGCACCGCCATCTCAGTTGCCACCGACCAAACCCTGCCACCGCCAGGTCACCTTGCCCGCTCCGCGCCGCCTCGATTCATGTGCGCCATCCCTCGATTTACACACCCGCCAACTCACACCGCACCAGCGCCCGGCCGTCGCTTCGTCTTCTCAGTGAACCTAGTCCACTGTGCGCCTTGTCACTGACAACCTAGGCCCACCAGTTGGTCGCACTGTTCTGTAGACTGTGGACCGAGCCTCGTCAACCATAGCTGAGTCAATTGTCACCTCAGGCCTAGATTCGATGTGTCAATGCCACGTCAGCCTTCTTGCCACGTCAGCAAGTCCAGTCATCGTGCACTGTTTCATGAACCAAGTCCACCGTAGACCGCCTATTTCATGAGCCAAGTCTACATCACAGTAACCTTTTTCAATTTCAGCCTTTTTCTTTAGATTAGATTTTCCAAGAACCCGTTCTCCTTCGTCCTAACTCCAATTGACCCGATTCTTTTTCCTAAATCCATATAAAATTGAGATCTATCTTTTGGTTCTAGTTTTGAAGTTTTTGAAGTTTATTTGAATTTATTTTGTGCTTCATTTCGTTTTCTCTCTCGTTAGATCACACTTTCGAAGGAGCTAAAGCAAGATTTGAAGATCAAGAGCCATTAACTGAGCAAGGCCAAGGCAAGTCGTGTCCTTTAATCATATTAAACCTAGTTTCCAAATCTATAATGTATTATTTTGTTTTAAATTATCATGCATCGCTATTTTATTACAAATCTTTGTATTGGTAGTTAATATCCAAATTGATTAATCCCTCATTTACAAGTTGAATACCATGATTTCATTGTCATCATAGGATGGGTAATTATCTAGTGATACAATAATAGTTGTCACATGGGTTGTACGTCTCAAATTGCTTAGCCATGCTCATTACTAGTACATTGGGTTATCATCACATGTGATTAATTAATTAATTTTGACTTAATGATATATTGGAACGTGGTGGTCAGCCACAGTTATAAATTTTGAGTACAATGATATGGGTAGTGTTATTGGTGTTGGTTATACAAAATGGTTTTCACTTGGACGAATGATCGTGCAGTAAAGAGGAGAAGTGTGGTTAGCACTTTAGGGATGTGGATGTTTTGCGTGGGTAAATCTAAAGATTTAACTTTGTGCGCCATTGATCTGAGCCTTACCATACAAAACCACAAGTCTAGTATGGGATAGACCTAGCTAATTAACTTGCAAAGGTTTAGTTCAGATATCACCAATGGTAAGTGAGTACCAGGGGTACTGGTTTACTCATAGTGAGGAACGGGGTTACTGTACTCATACGGCGCAAGAGGGGACTTCTGACTGTGGTGGTTAACCCTTCAGCGGTGAAACCTTAGCGGGTGATGTCTAATTAGATTGGAGTGAGATAAATTCTTTGTGATAATTTATCTAGGTCTCATACTTAAGAAAGCATGTTGGCTATTAAGATGACTTATCTCTTGTGGGTAAAGTTGTGCAACCTCTGCAGAGTATAAACTATTCGAATAGCTGTGTCCCTGTTTATGGACAACGCTCGGTGATTTCACACGAGGGGTAGAGTTTTCATAATAATCTGGATGGGTTAAGTTGAGAAGTGAATAGTTAGTTCACTGGTGGTTCTGTCGGGACCCGGAGCAGCAACTCCAGAACCCTCTGTGTTAATCGCACCATCCCAGGAAAAGCTAGTGCACACAGTATCACAAAGACAAATATCATGCGTAATGACAAACTTTATTTAACTAATATGAGCCTGATGGCCAAAGTTTACAATAATAGCAAAAGAAGACAGCGGAAGAAATACATAAAGCAGCAGCCCATCCAGCCTTCCCACAAGGCGAATGACTGTAAGACGCGGCCTAGTCGCAATCCTCACTGAAGTCGTCGAAGGCTTCCTCTGGAAAAGAGTTAAATATAGCAACATGAGTACAAAAAGTACTCCACAAGTTACACCAGGAGGTTTAACAGAATAGATGCATGCATATGGAATATCAAAGGAAGGCATAATATGGTTTATTTGCATAAAAGGCGACATTGGAGTAAATATCATAAGTAAGTACAAAAGCTGAATTTGATACAATAAATAGAAATAAGATTTTAACAAAATAATATCGTTAGTGCAGGCTCCAACCAAACACTAACATATCCACGGGCATCCCACCCGGACCATCTTTTCCAAAAGCTCACGTATGGATTCCATCCATCCACACGCTTTCACTGCGCAACTCTGATGAATTCCATCCATTCACCAGATTTCAATCTCTCACGGATTCCATCCATCCGCAAGGTTTTCATAAACCATTTTGAAAACCAAAGTCTAATCCATGAAAAACTTTACTCAGCTTGCCCATGACCGTGGGCACGGCTATCCAGGATAGGTTATACACTCTGCAGAGGTTGTACAGCTTTACCCACAAGACACGATCATCCCATATTGCCACGCGATTACACACTTCCTTAGGTGTGCGGCGAGGAGTCGTGACAAGGCCTTTACAATGATCCGTTGTCAACAAAATCACGCCGCCACTAAGGTTTCACCACAACATGAATCCACATGTTGGAGCCCCCTCTTGTGCCGTGTGAGACTTCTCACGGCCTACGCCGCGCTCACATTCAGCCTATAGCGAGATCATGTTGGAACTTCACAAATTAGTTGGCCAGGTCTGTCCCATACCAGACTTGTGGTAGTACGATAGGGCTTTGCAACAGTAGCTCACAGACCGGTCCTTAATTGACTTAGGCTCAACCACAAACCCCCGTGCACGACAATCAACCACTGCGGCTCCAACCAACAGGGCATGCCTGCACCCACCACTCTAACCAATTGCCTAAGTCTAAACCAGTTTCATATTTGTTTTCAAAATAATTCATAACACTCCTTGACTCACCAAAGTCAAGAGTACATATCATTTTATGTGAAACAATTCTTCCCACCCGAATTATTCTAAGCATGGCTAAGCAATTCCATAAATTGTTCTAGTTAATACTAATGTACCAACTAGGTTTTCATCTAAGGTGACAAGGTATGATTGTTCAATATCAAGATTGGCCATACAAAGGAAATTGGGTGTAACTAAAGTTTTAAGCACATTTGAACTAATTTGAATAAAAGTACGCATGCAATAATAATTTTAAAAACAACATAAATAATTTAAATTAGTGGGAGCAACATGATCAAAGGTGTAACTTGCCTTGCTCAAAGACTTGATGCTACGAATCGTCGAAATCGAACTCTCCGGATTCGTCGTAGTCTACACGCGAAGAACCAAACAAAATAAACTCAAATAAAATCCAAATAAAATCCGAAAATTATAAAATATATACTGGGAGATAGATATAATGATCTTAGATGAATTTAGGAGAAAGAATCAACAGATTCGGAGTTTGTATGAGGGAGAACGAATATCTGGAGGTTTTGGACATCACATGAAATGATAACGACATCTGAGAATTACTTTTTGAACAGTATGGTGTCGGTAGGCTGCGAGGTGGCTAGGGAATGGGCAAAATGGAATCCTGGCGATGAGATGAAGGTGGTGACATGGATACGGCGACGAGGAACGGAAACGATACCATCGACGTTTGAACGGCGACGGTAGAGAGAAAGGAAAAACTTAATATCTTAGTGCTCGGTGAAGCGAATCTAAAACCATTTGGAAGGTAGCTAAATGGGATGGTTTGGCACGTTATGACGTGAACGGATTGGGAAAAACACCAACAGATAAATGGGGACACGAGATGTCATTGGTGGCCATGGCAAGGTGTCGGAGGCGAAAATTTGTGGAGGCTTTTTGGGGAAAAGGAATGAAGCATGGCGTAAAACATGCCGAGGTAAGTCTACGAAAAATTACGGCATGGGCTAAGGCTTACCGGAGGCGACGAATCGATGTCGGGAGTCACAAACGGCCATTTTCGCGGAAAGCTCAATTCCTGACAATTGGCTCCACGAAAAAATTAAACAAAATAGTAGAAAAATTCCTTAGAGGCTAGGACACAATATGACGTGAACAAAAATTAAAGCGCTCACCGAAAAAGTGGGTACGCGCGAAGGTACAGTTTTAGTGTCTGGGCCTGACAAGGTCGACGAGGACTCGGGGAATCTTTAGGCGTTGGCGATAGAAGCACGATGTAGAACGCGTTGAGGCAAACTCAACGGTGCAAACGGCTCAGCGGAACACGGTGGAGAAGACATTTTGCGACCGTCGGGTTGACATCGGCGTTCCGGGCAAACGGAGAGGAGTTAGCAGGTGGGGTTTGTGGCGAAACGAAGAGGAGAACGTGGGGAACGTGATGCTCACCTTGGTTTTGGTCGGGCATGCACGGACGGCCGGTGGCGACGCGAGGAACGACGACGCGCTATGGCCCACGGTGGCGACGGTGCTCCGGCGAAGTTCCGGTGAAGGCGAGGTAAGCACCGCGTAGAACGCGACGAGGCGAATCCGGGGATGTGCTCAAAAGTGGCGGGGCTCCACCGGACGAGGCGTAATACGCCGAAGAACGCCGCTTAGAACACAAAAGAAAAACTCCGATTGCGCCCAAGAGAAGAGGAGTGGAGACTTGATATTTTCGGGGTTGAGTGAGGATGAGGAGGGGCTCACGGTGCTCCCTTTTATAGGGGCAGGGGAGGTCCGAGATGGGAGATCAAGAGACCATGTCCATCAATGGCATGGGTTAATTTCTCGCGAAACGGGTCATGAATGAGGGGAAAACGGCTGGGAATGGAGGAGTCATGAAGAGAGCAAGTGAATGCACTTGATTGCATGAAAAATCGTTGAGAAATTCAAGAGGAATGGAAGCTCAAAGAAATGGCCATGGCGGCCACGTTCTGGAGACGAACGGACGCACGCACTGGAATGGAGAAGAAAGCAGGAGAGAGAAAAAAAATTTAAAATAATATATTTTTTCCAAAAAAAAATAAAATAAAATAAATTCGAAAAAAAATTCAAGAAAATTCTACAAATATCCTTGGAACCCGAAAATATCAAATAAAATAATTTCGGATTTAATTGAGGTATATTTTAACCATTTAAACATTTTTACTTTCTAAGCTTTAATTTAATCCAATAAATTCAAAAACTCCAAAAATCAAGCAACCAAAGAACACTTGATTTTATTTTAAATTAAATTAATTTTTTTCACTAAAAATTTTGAAATAAACAGCTGGGCTGTTACAAACTACCCCCCTTAAAAAGAATCTCGTCCCCGAGATTCGCACGGGTTAGCAAAGAAATAGGTTTGGATCTTACTCTTTGTGGCTTGAGCGGAGATCTAGTTCAAACGTCCATTTGCAAACTTCTGTGGCCTTCTGTTTGCTGTCTGGAGGTTGTTGGCAGTTGGTGTTTCAGCTTGATGCTTCCAAAGAATAGAAGAGAGGAGACTCAAGGCAAAGGAGGGACAACAGACGTTTTGCGCAACCCAAAACAAAAGAACTAGCAAAACCTTTATTAAGCAAACAACAAGCAATAGTAATGGCTATCAACAAAAGAGAAAACTGACAGCTCATAACTTCGTCTACTTTCTAGCTTAACAACTTATCCTAGAGAGGTAAAGATTATCTTGGTGTGATCCTTCGCAGCTCTTGACGTACGAAGCACGATCCTTTGGTGCAAAGATTGAGGTTGCGGTAGAGTCGATGAATCTGGACTACTGACCATCTATAGTTGTTTTGAGCAAGGGAAGATTTAGAAATGGGCTTTCAAGTAATGACATAAAGATAAGCGAGAATTGGAAGACGAGAGCAAGCAAAGATTAAGAGATAAGGGTAGCATAGATTGAGAGGTAAGAATAAGAAAACTTTTGAAATTACTTGTTATTAAAATATATCCTTAAGGTCCAACCATTCTATTCTATCTACGGTCACGTCTTAGAGTCATTATTGCTCTGATACCATCTCTGTCGGGACCCGGAGCAGCAACTCCAGAACCCTCTGTGTTAATCGCACCATCCCAGGAAAAGCTAGTGCACACAGTATCACAAAGACAAATATCATGCGTAATGACAAACTTTATTTAACTAATATGAGCCTGATGGCCAAAGTTTACAATAATAGCAAAAGAAGACAGCGGAAGAAATACATAAAGCAGCAGCCCATCCAGCCTTCCCACAAGGCGAATGACTGTAAGACGCGGCCTAGTCGCAATCCTCACTGAAGTCGTCGAAGGCTTCCTCTGGAAAAGAGTTAAATATAGCAACATGAGTACAAAAAGTACTCCACAAGTTACACCAGGAGGTTTAACAGAATAGATGCATGCATATGGAATATCAAAGGAAGGCATAATATGGTTTATTTGCATAAAAGGCGACATTGGAGTAAATATCATAAGTAAGTACAAAAGCTGAATTTGATACAATAAATAGAAATAAGATTTTAACAAAATAATATCGTTAGTGCAGGCTCCAACCAAACACTAACATATCCACGGGCATCCCACCCGGACCATCTTTTCCAAAAGCTCACGTATGGATTCCATCCATCCACACGCTTTCACTGCGCAACTCTGATGAATTCCATCCATTCACCAGATTTCAATCTCTCACGGATTCCATCCATCCGCAAGGTTTTCATAAACCATTTTGAAAACCAAAGTCTAATCCATGAAAAACTTTACTCAGCTTGCCCATGACCGTGGGCACGGCTATCCAGGATAGGTTATACACTCTGCAGAGGTTGTACAGCTTTACCCACAAGACACGATCATCCCATATTGCCACGCGATTACACACTTCCTTAGGTGTGCGGCGAGGAGTCGTGACAAGGCCTTTACAATGATCCGTTGTCAACAAAATCACGCCGCCACTAAGGTTTCACCACAACATGAATCCACATGTTGGAGCCCCCTCTTGTGCCGTGTGAGACTTCTCACGGCCTACGCCGCGCTCACATTCAGCCTATAGCGAGATCATGTTGGAACTTCACAAATTAGTTGGCCAGGTCTGTCCCATACCAGACTTGTGGTAGTACGATAGGGCTTTGCAACAGTAGCTCACAGACCGGTCCTTAATTGACTTAGGCTCAACCACAAACCCCCGTGCACGACAATCAACCACTGCGGCTCCAACCAACAGGGCATGCCTGCACCCACCACTCTAACCAATTGCCTAAGTCTAAACCAGTTTCATATTTGTTTTCAAAATAATTCATAACACTCCTTGACTCACCAAAGTCAAGAGTACATATCATTTTATGTGAAACAATTCTTCCCACCCGAATTATTCTAAGCATGGCTAAGCAATTCCATAAATTGTTCTAGTTAATACTAATGTACCAACTAGGTTTTCATCTAAGGTGACAAGGTATGATTGTTCAATATCAAGATTGGCCATACAAAGGAAATTGGGTGTAACTAAAGTTTTAAGCACATTTGAACTAATTTGAATAAAAGTACGCATGCAATAATAATTTTAAAAACAACATAAATAATTTAAATTAGTGGGAGCAACATGATCAAAGGTGTAACTTGCCTTGCTCAAAGACTTGATGCTACGAATCGTCGAAATCGAACTCTCCGGATTCGTCGTAGTCTACACGCGAAGAACCAAACAAAATAAACTCAAATAAAATCCAAATAAAATCCGAAAATTATAAAATATATACTGGGAGATAGATATAATGATCTTAGATGAATTTAGGAGAAAGAATCAACAGATTCGGAGTTTGTATGAGGGAGAACGAATATCTGGAGGTTTTGGACATCACATGAAATGATAACGACATCTGAGAATTACTTTTTGAACAGTATGGTGTCGGTAGGCTGCGAGGTGGCTAGGGAATGGGCAAAATGGAATCCTGGCGATGAGATGAAGGTGGTGACATGGATACGGCGACGAGGAACGGAAACGATACCATCGACGTTTGAACGACGACGGTAGAGAGAAAGGAAAAACTTAATATCTTAGTGCTCGGTGAAGCGAATCTAAAACCATTTGGAAGGTAGCTAAATGGGATGGTTTGGCACGTTATGACGTGAACGGATTGGGAAAAACACCAACAGATAAATGGGGACACGAGATGTCATTGGCGGCCATGGCAAGGTGTCGGAGGCGAAAATTTGTGGAGGCTTTTTGGGGAAAAGGAATGAAGCATGGCGTAAAACATGCCGAGGTAAGTCTACGAAAAATTACGGCATGGGCTAAGGCTTACCGGAGGCGACGAATCGATGTCGGGAGTCACAAACGGCCATTTTCGCGGAAAGCTCAATTCCTGACAATTGGCTCCACGAAAAAATTAAACAAAATAGTAGAAAAATTCCTTAGAGGCTAGGACACAATATGACGTGAACAAAAATTAAAGCGCTCACCGAAAAAGTGGGTACGCGCGAAGGTACAGTTTTAGTGTCTGGGCCTGACAAGGTCGACGAGGACTCGGGGAATCTTTAGGCGTTGGCGATAGAAGCACGATGTAGAACGCGTTGAGGCAAACTCAACGGTGCAAACGGCTCAGCGGAACACGGTGGAGAAGACATTTTGCGACCGTCGGGTTGACATCGGCGTTCCGGGCAAACGGAGAGGAGTTAGCAGGTGGGGTTTGTGGCGAAACGAAGAGGAGAACGTGGGGAACGTGATGCTCACCTTGGTTTTGGTCGGGCATGCACGGACGGCCGGTGGCGACGCGAGGAACGACGACGCGCTATGGCCCACGGTGGCGACGGTGCTCCGGCGAAGTTCCGGTGAAGGCGAGGTAAGCACCGCGTAGAACGCGACGAGGCGAATCCGGGGATGTGCTCAAAAGTGGCGGGGCTCCACCGGACGAGGCGTAATACGCCGAAGAACGCCGCTTAGAACACAAAAGAAAAACTCCGATTGCGCCCAAGAGAAGAGGAGTGGAGACTTGATATTTTCGGGGTTGAGTGAGGATGAGGAGGGGCTCACGGTGCTCCCTTTTATAGGGGCAGGGGAGGTCCGAGATGGGAGATCAAGAGACCATGTCCATCAATGGCATGGGTTAATTTCTCGCGAAACGGGTCATGAATGAGGGGAAAACGGCTGGGAATGGAGGAGTCATGAAGAGAGCAAGTGAATGCACTTGATTGCATGAAAAATCGTTGAGAAATTCAAGAGGAATGGAAGCTCAAAGAAATGGCCATGGCGGCCACGTTCTGGAGACGAACGGACGCACGCACTGGAATGGAGAAGAAAGCAGGAGAGAGAAAAAAAAATTTAAAATAATATATTTTTTCCAAAAAAAAATAAAATAAAATAAATTCGAAAAAAAATTCAAGAAAATTCTACAAATATCCTTGGAACCCGAAAATATCAAATAAAATAATTTCGGATTTAATTGAGGTATATTTTAACCATTTAAACATTTTTACTTTCTAAGCTTTAATTTAATCCAATAAATTCAAAAACTCCAAAAATCAAGCAACCAAAGAACACTTGATTTTATTTTAAATTAAATTAATTTTTTTCACTAAAATTTTTGAAATAAACAGCTGGGCTGTTACAGGTTCATTACGCGAATCTAGGTTCATGGGTGATTCATTGGAATGAATGGTCAGTTCACTTGTGGTTTGTCTCAATTCCTTTGGTTACTTATTTATTATAATTTCCAAAGTTCACATTTCAATCTATTTATGGTATTTGCTTTAAATTGTTATTTTACACAAATTAATATTTCAACCATCCATTGGTAAGCCTTGCATACCATATTGCATTTTTGTTACAAACGACTTATTAAGTACTCTATGTACTCATGGCTATATCTATATTTGCTCAGTTGAGGAAGGACCATATCAGCAAGTGGTACCAAAAGGATGATACTTCGACGACTTCACGGATTAGGACTTCGCTCCCCAGTCGATTGCCTGTGAGCATGTCGAGTGGATACTATGCTTGTTTCTGTTTTTCCACTGCTAATTTCTTGAGCCATTCAAGCTATTATCTGTAAGTTTGGTCATAAGGTCGTAATTCCTCTGCGCTGGGTGTCGGCGCCCCGACAAGGTAAGACGGTCAGGAGACCGTTGTACACGTCCCAAAGCCAGAGGAGTGGAGTGTAATGCCGCTTGTGTGTCTACTGGTGCAACGCTAAGTACAGTCCCGGAGAGAACCTCTGGGAGTGTGGCCTGAGGTGCGGAGCTCATCACCTGGCCGGCCCAGTCCGAAAAGTATTGATCTGTGTCGTCCTAGCCCAGGGAGACCCCACATCCCTCGTCCGCAAGTATAAGACCTGCAGTGTAAATATCGTTAGTTCGTCAGCAATGGCCCTAGTGTGAGCGATGATGCGTTCATCGACAGTGTTGTCGTGGCTGGTGGTGAAGAGCACGCAACCAAACATCCATAGCAAGTATGCCTCTAAGTACCACAAGACCTGTTGCTCGCCCACGGTTGGGTCCATCCGCTCCATCTGAATACAACCCAAAAGTTATTAGTACAGTACAATGAAAAGGAGAGCACAAAGGATCGAATAGAAAGGGCATCAAGCAGTACTTGGAACTATGAGAGCCACATCAACAACGGGCTGTGTGTCTAACCCAGCGGGAAGACATAGTACTCCTCCGTAATGCCAGGCAAAAGGACTCACTGGAACCTGTCCAGCAGGTCCGCGTGCCAGCCGGCTAGGGCCTCCAGAGGAAGGTAGTAGCTCCCGCGATAGGGAGACCGAGCAACAGGGAGACATTATGTAGAGTAGGAGCCATCTACACGAATGGGAAGTGGAAAGTGTGTGTCTTCAGTCGCCAGCGGTCCACCAAAACTATCAATAGGGAGCGGTCGAACAGGAAGCGTCACGATCACTTCACGCCATTGTCCCTGCCCGCAGGCAAGGCCGGTCTGTCCTTGTCGGTGTCCTGCACCATCCAGGTGAGAGGGAGTAGCCTGGCATCGCTCAGCCTGCGAAGCAAAAAAAGGTCAGTAGCAACCTTTGATGGCAAGAATACAATGTTGCTGGAGTACAATCTTGGCTGTCCAATGTGGGTGTAGCCTCCAGGCCACTCGAGATGTGCATGTGTGGACCACCCCCAGGTCAGCCATCTCCTCTGCGCTCCCTGGAGACGGGACAGGACAAGAAGCGCGATGCAACCAGTCAACGTGCTCGTCCAACAGGCCATAAGGCCAGTCCTATCCGCGAAGTTCACGAGTCATACCTGCAATATGAATTCAAGTTAGAATTTATGCGAAACAAAAAACATCGAATGTAAAGCAACAACAAATAGAACTTGTTAATAAACAAAGGAAACAATACTAGGCTACCAGCATAATACCTACTACATTACTGAAAAGGGGAAATGCTACAACAATTATACAAATGGTACATGCAATGTACGATACAGTTTGTACGACAGTACACATGTCAAAAGTGCCAACTAACAAAGTACATATTATAATGGACAATTATTTGTAGTCTCCAATAACTAGTTGTAGAACCATACCGGTCTACCACTGATCAGTAGATGCCTTGCATCGTCTAACTATGTGTCCCTCCTAACCACATCGCCTGAAGCGTGCACCAGGTGCTCCGGCTTGCGCTTCGTCCATATCATTTCTAATACGTCGACTTTGTCACTGACCCTTCCTACCTTTCAGCATGCCAACATCCGGAATCCAGTTCCTCCCTGCAATATCCAAGGTGG
The DNA here is from genome assembly GCA_017311315.1 of Dendrocalamus latiflorus. NCBI lineage: Eukaryota > Viridiplantae > Streptophyta > Magnoliopsida > Poales > Poaceae > Dendrocalamus > Dendrocalamus latiflorus. The sequence continues at coordinate 39,996,155 of CM029611.1, forward strand.
CAAAGTACCCCATAACCCTGAACCCCCTGAGCTTGCCACACCACGCATACATCACCCTCTCTTTGAAGAAGTACTCGGACATCAAATTCGAAAGATCCATGCCCACAATCTCGCATGCAGCGAGGACATAAGAGCCTGGCTTGTGTAGCAGCTTTGGCTTATTACACAAGTATCTAGATTCATTTACATGATCTCCAAGGCATACCTCGTGAGTTACAAGGGCACGAGCTGTCCCAAATCCAGCTCTATCCGAGAGTACCATGTCGAAACGATGCTCTCTATTGTCCATGATGTGCACCGTGTGCAATTGGCCCTTATGTGCCTTTGTCTCTATGTATGTCGTAATTTTTAACGAGTACAATGTTTGTGGGTTGGTTGCATGAAGTGTGGCATTTGCATGCCTCTCTTTGAAATAGTCAATTGTGCTGTGCAGAACACCATCCACGATGGTGACAAGGGGATGAGAATGAAGGCCCCTAAGAACCCAGTTGTACACCTCAGAAGGTTAGTTGTCATTATGTTGTACCTCGCACCGTCCATATCGTGCAGTATGGACCACTTCTCTAATGGTTCTCACTCAATCCACTACAAGAAGCACTTGATATTCCGTGAGCTCCTCCTTCGACCAGCTGCGTTAGACTCATCCAGTGCTGTGAGGCATTCGAGTTGTGCCGCCCCTGGCATGGTCAACCCCTTGTTCCTCTCGTCGACGTGCTTCCTGCTGTACTCGTCCAACAACGCCCAAAAAGTGTCAAATTTTCTTTGTGCATAGCCAGCTTCTTGAACAGCTTCATCAACATTTGCTTTGGGATCTGCTTAAAGAAGTTCACCTCTAAATGACGAATGCACCATCTTTTCCTCATATCCAACCAAAGGAAGGGCTCCTCGGGGTCTTCCTGAAATTTTCTTATGGCCTTCACTATCCCGTCATGGCGATCATGGATTACGCACATAACAGGACGAGCGCGACAACTCCAACCCTCACATGTCTAAGGAACGATAACTAGCAGTTGTAATTCTCACTTTCCATGAATGCGATGGCCAGTGGCGTAATTTAATTGTTGCCATCAACACCAATGGCCGTAAGGATTTGGCCTTTATATTTGCTGGTCAAAAAGGTCCTATCAACTGAGATCACGTGAAGCATATGCCTGAATGCCTTGATGCAAGCAACGAAAGCTAAGAAGGCTCTCTGCAACACCACAAAACCTGGCGGCCTTGTAGATGGCTTGTCCTTCACAACAATGTATATACCCAGGTTTCTGTCCTGTAACACCTGAAGCATACGAGGAAGGTTATTATATGACGCCTTGAAAGACCGGAACTATTTTTCTAATGCCTTCTGCTTCGCTTGCCATGCCTTCGTGTAGCTAATATTGTACTTGAATTTCTTCTCGATAGTCACCATGATGTGCGTGGCCTCCATGTCCTTCTCCACTATCTCTCCATACATTAGATTGGCTATAAAGGCGGACATTATGTTACGATGCCTTGGCAAAACACTACTGAGAACACAGGAGTGCAGCTCCACCTTCGACACAATCTAGTGAGTCTCATATTTCGGTCCAAGGACAACTGACCTGCTCGCACTTCATGGTGTACTGCTTCTGGCTAGATTTCACGACCCTAAAAGTCTGCTGCATGGATTGGGCCCACAACTTGATGGAACCCTGCAACGAGGCCTTGTCAGCAAACATTGAATGCAACCGAACCTCTGTGCCATGATACTCCCATAGTGATTCATGCTTGTTATGTGCGGCAATACCCTCAACATCAAACTGATTCTATCATGCGGGATGAGAGCTTCGTCCTCATCTGAACTATCCTCATTGTCTTCCTGTACAGCTTCCTCTTTAGCCCAAGCCACCCGGTCATTGCTCTCTCCATTTGATGCATTATGTACTCTATATCCTCACCAAGCCATGATCGTTCTTCCTCTCCTCCATGTACCGCATCAGCCTTGTCGTGAGTAACTTCCTTCTCTTCACCAACAAGCGGGGCGTCCGAGCTGCTCACACCTCCCGGATGAAGGTCGTCCGCATGACCTTGCACAACTTCAATTGGGCATGGTTGCATAAGCATCACACACTTGTATCCACGGCGCCGGCATAAACCCCTTTCATGTAACAGTGCATATCAATATTCTCAACTCCCATGTAGTGTCTGTGGGAGACCGACTCCAAAGCCCTTGTATGACGACGCTACACACCTTAGGGTCCAAGGAGAAACTATGGGTGAGCTAATGCATCATATCTACGATTCGAGCATTCTCGCCATCCGGGTGTACTAGAGTAGCTTGCACAAAACCACTCAAATCAACACTATTCGAACCTTCACGAACGGTGCCAATACCGTATGCACTTTCAATGTAGTGAGTATCGGCGTTACTGATGTTTGCTAGCATATATTTTCAATGTTGCAACTAGTCAAATCACATCACACATTACAAAAGTACCGATGTACTATAATTTACATTTCAACGACCATTCGCCTATTGTAACCAACTACACTACCCTCGTAACATTAACTCCTTATTGGCAAACAGCGCACCAACGTCACTCTTGTCTCGCTGCTCGAGCTCTCTCCTACTGCAAATAATTCCTTATGGATTTCGACAATTTACATGACATATCGATTTAAATGGCAATATACCAGTTATAACAGTACACATGATCTTTCAATGTACTAACGATATTACATTCATTCGTAATTAATCATAAATGTTACGTATTATTGTTTTCTACAAAGCAAATTATTAAATTCTTACAAAAATATTGACTGAATTTTGAATAATTACAAATTTCTACGGAGGCTTAATTTCTACATAACATTGATTAAATTTTCTACAACTACAATTTTGTACGAATGTTAATTTGCTAAGGATGCTAATTTTCTACAACTATATTCACTAAATTTTCTACAACTATAGGTTACTATGGCTGCTAATTTTGTATAACTACATTGATTAAATTTTCTATACCAAAGTTGTACTATTCTTTTCTACATCTACAATTTTCTACGGATACTAACAGTAAATAAACTATCTATTTCATATACAAAATATAAACTATAATATACAAAAATATTTACCTCACAGAAGTCACGAAACCTCTCCTTCCTTTCCCTCTCCTCTCGTCTCCTCCTCCCTCTCCTTTTCTCTCCTCTCCTCTCCTCTCTCCTCTTCTTTTCTTTCCTCTCTCTCCTCTCCTCTTCTTTCTTTCCCCTCTGATCACCGCACGACCTCTCCTCTTTTCTTCTTTCTTTCCCCTCTGTTGACCTCGCGGCCGAGCGCCCGCTCGGCTGTGTGGTCCATTTATGTGCACCTCCAGTCGCCCAACCCTTCGGCGACTGGAATTGCAGTCACCTAACTGATGGGCGACTGGAAGCAGTCACCTGGCGGTTCAGTGACTGCAATTATTTCACTCAATGGGCAGCGGATTGCTTGTGTGTTGCGTGGGCATTGGGCTATAGGTTCCAGTCATAGAATGGTTCGATGACTGAAACCCATTTCTGTAAAAATATTCACACGGGTATATTTCTATTATTTCAAACAAAATATGGATTATTTATAAAAAAATTCCTAGGCTAAGGCAGCAACAGTGGCGAAGCTAGAGCAAATGGGTGGGGGTGCACAACTTCATCATAAATATAGTGACTAATATGATATTCAAACAAGTAGCATGACCAACTCACAATTTTTAACATCAAAGTTCAACTTTCAGTAATGGCAATATGATTTTGGTCAAAACATAAGTAAAATATTAGGGACAAGGGCAATAACACTCACCATTTATAACAAAATAAAGATGACATTGACCATTCTAGTGTAGTGATTGAAAGAATTCCAAAATGATGAACAAAAGATGTCCCATATAGCAAAATATGTGATCCCACCTAAATAAAAGAGAACAAATAGATCAATTATTTAGCAAAGAAAATCTAGAATTATCCATTGAAAGTAGGTGCATTGCATTGCTTTTGTATTACCTCTTAGAGATCATATTTACGCCCTTTTCCTTCCATGGTCATGAAACGACGAACCACTGCCTCATTGCTAACTTTCTTCATTTCTTCTTTCTCTATGTAGCAAATTAGTCTATGACTCAAGTGTTGATCACCCATGCGATTAGACAAACTTGTTTTTACAATCTTCATACCCGAGAAACATCTCTCAACTGTTGCTGTAGCCACAGGCAATACTAGTACAAGCTTCAAAAGTCGATAGACCAATCTATACAAACGATGTTTCTCTGTCTCTATCATTTTTTGAGAGAGCTCACCAATAGTGTTTATGTTGGAGATATCCGCTCTCACATCAGCAATGTAAACACGAAGATCATGGCTAAGGTCCCTCAAATCATCATTGGTGAAATCATCAGGATATAATTTGGCTAAGCTCATCAAAGTCTCCACATCGAAAGCATGAAATGAGTCTCTTGGATTGAAAGCGGCTGAGCAAACAAGCAATTGAGAGGTTGTCTCACTAAAGCGGCTATCAAGCTCTTGAACTAACCAATCAATAACATCATTAAAGCAATCCACTGCATAGTGATGCTTGTTTGTAATTCCTGATTTTTTCCTAGGTTGTCGGGGATCAATATAGGTACTTTCCATTTCCACTCTATCAATTTCATGCAAGTCACAGAACTCATTCACTTCAACTAATAATTTCTCCCAACCATCTCTTCTAAGATCATCCAAATGGAGTCTAGTTGATTTCAAACATCCAATGGCATTTACAATGTCTTGATCCTTGCGTTGCAATGCTAATGACAATGTATTTGTGGCAGTTAATGTAGTCAACATGAGATGCAAATAAAAGGCAAAGTCAAAAGATTGGAAATATACCAGAAGATTTGATGCTTGATCTCTATTTTTCCAATCTCTATCATCCTTTTCAACAACCTTTAGCACTTCTACTATTGTAGGAAACATGTTGAGTAAACTTTTCAGAGTTTTATAATGAGAACTCCATCTAGTATCTCCGGGTCTTTGAAGACATTGCTCTTGATTTAACCCAGTCCCGGTCTCAAGTTGCCCACAACCTAATGCATGTTTCACTTGTTCATGATTGATGTCTCTAATCATATCCCTTCTCTTAGCCGACCCACCCACCACATTTAGTAAGATAGAAATCATGTTTAAAAAATTGCTTACACCCTTATGTTTTCTTACGGTTGCCACAATGACTAACTGAAGTTGATGAGCAAAGCAATGCACATAATAAGCTGTTTTACTATCTCTCATGATCAATGATTGCAAGCCATTCAACTCACCTCGCATATTGCTAGCACCATCGTATCCTTGGCCTCGACATTGCTTTAAGCTTAGTTTGAACTTTGCAAGTAGAGAATCAATGGATGACTTGAGGTGGGAAGAAGTTGTTTCAGTCACATGCACAAGGCCAACAAACCTCTCTTTTACAATCCCAAATTTGTCAACATACCTCAAGACCACCGCCATTTGTTCTTTGCAAGAAACATCTCTTGACTCATCAACTAGCAAGCAAAAGACATCATCCCCAAGTTCTTCAAGGATAGTTTGTACAATCTCATTTGCAAAACATTCAACAATGTCCCTCTGAATTTCAGGAGCAAGCAAACAACTATTCTTTGTAGCATGTGTAGTCACAGCTTTGCGTAACATAGGATCATGTTCAGCTAAGCAATCATAAAACTCCTTGAAGTTCCCTCTATTATAGGATTCTTTTGACTCATCGTGGCCACGAAAAGGCAATCCTTGCTTCAACAATAGTCTAGCTGTATCAATGGACCCATTCAACCGAGTAAAATAAGCCTTCTTAGCAACTTCACTGATCTGATTGTAAGCAACATCTATGTGTTGCTTTCTTTGTAACAAATCATCAAACTTCTTCATTGCTTTATAGTGTAAACCACCAACCTCACCAACATGTGACCTTAACCTTTCTTTCCTATGATAACCATTCCAACCATTAATCACAAATGCATCATATCCTGAATCTTTCTTTTCTCTAAACAAGAAACAATAAAAGCAATATGCTCTATCCTTTGCCTCACTATACTCAAGCCAAGGACCAAACTCATCGAACCATTCTGGAATAAATCTTCTTGGCTTCTCTTTTTCTCCAATTTGTGTAATAGGAAAATCACACGTGCGAGGCTGACAAGGTCTATTCTCTAAGTATTTTCTTCTCACCTTTTCTCTCAGGTTAGGATGATAAGCATCAATTTCTTTTCTCAAACCGGGGTCATATTTAATCTCCTCATCCCAATTAATTTCCTCTGGACATGAAATTCTATTGCCATCGATCGTGTCTTGAGCTTTTCGTTTGTAATACCTCTCCATGATTACCTATTTACCTATAATTTATTTGTTTCTATAATCAAATTGCAGTTCACAAATCACAATAAAACATATAAATAATTTAATTGAGTTGAGCAACTCACCGGCAGGGCATCAGCACTTCAGCAAATAAAAGGCAGTCACTCAGTCAGGGGTTCAGTGACTCACAATCAGCACCAGTCCCTGATCAGCACTTCAGCAAGACAGCAAATCAGCAGGACAGCAGACTGGCAGAGAATAGCACTCGGAGTGTCTGGCGGCAGTTACCTTGGTCCTTCTTTCCACGGAGCCACGGAGGCACGGTCACACGGACTGACCGCAGCGCAGAGAGCCAGAGACCGAGAGACGGGTCACGGGCGGCGGACGGCCAGTCGGCAGCACTGCAGCACGGAGCGACCAGCGACGGCGTGATAGGCGTTCGGCGACTACGGCGAGGAGGCGAGGAGCCGAGAAGGCGAGGGGTCGCCGGTCGCGTGCGGCGTGCTGCCCAGTCGCGTCGCGGAAGGCGGAAGGACGCCCGCTAACTTTTCCTGTGCCGCTGTGCGTACGAAGTGTTGGGGCAGAATTCTGAAACGTGGTGGCGCAGTGGGCTTGTTGGGCTACCAGCCTAGTGGGGGGTGCCTCGTCTTGGGCCATGCGGGGTGCCTATAGGGCCGAATTTTTCCAATCCTTAAGAAATTCTGGAAGTGAGGGGGGTGCCTGGGCACCCACGGGCCTCTATTGGGCTTCGCCCCTGGGCAGCAAGATGAGTGGGAGCACAGAGCTTGCAGAAAGGGAAAAGGAGCGGTGATCACGAGCAGCAACTCGGGCAAGATGTTGACAGAGAGCGAAAGGAAGAGCTGAGAGCCTGGGACTGTTGGATTCACTACACTCTGACGACTACTACGGCTGCACCCACATCCTGTATGACGGCTGCTACGACTACTTCAACGACCACGTCTATAACCACTTTGCAAGCTCATTTGCATATTCAATGGCTTTAGCCCCCAGAACAAATAATTGGTGAGTTAAATGAGGAAATTTTTGTACGGATAACCCATTTTTTATTCGAAAATACAGAAATATACCCGCGACAAAATTTTTTACACAAATAGGCTCGAGTCGCCAAACCATTGGGCGAATTACGCTTGTCGCCCCACCAAAACGCGACTTATAAAGAATCTGGTGACCGTTGGGCGATTAAATGCAATCGCCTCCCCGTTAAGCGATTCAATTGAATCGCCCCCCGTTCGGCGATATAAAGAAGAGTCGCCCAACGGGGGGGGGGGGGCGACTGCATGTGCATACAGCCCTACGGCCAAGCCCCTTTCTTCCCCACGCCTGCTCGCCAATCTACCTCTAGGCGACTGCATGGATCCTGTTAAGGGTTTTGTGAATTTTGTAATTTGAAACTCGTAAAAAATGTGGTATAGTCACATATACTGGTATATGTCACATTATTTTGTAATTTCGTAATTAAGTCACACAAGAACTGGTATTTAATATTTGTCACATTACTTGATATAGAAATAATTTTCTATACGAAAAGAAGAGATAATAGCATTGTTTGAATTTAAATGAACTTTATAATATAATGCAGTAACATGCCGCGTATTTATCCATTACATGCATGACATACACCCCTCACTCCCCACCCTAAGGTGCTCCATCACCGCGCCCGCGTCCTCCCATACGGCCCCGCTTGGCCGTCCTCCGGTGCAACGGATTACGAGGCGGCGGGGGACGAGGGTCCGAAAAAGTAAAACGATCAGGTGGGTTTCGCACCCGCGGCTGCGCCGGTGGAGTCACCTGCACCTCCGGCTGTGTGGCCTCCGGTGCACCGGGGAGGCCACCGCTGGAGAGAACCTCCGGTGCTGCGTCGGAGGACGGCCCAGGCCAGTCCGCAAAAAACTGGTCCACCTCGATGTGGCCCGGGAAGAAGCGTCCCTGCTGCTGGTAAGGACCTGCAATAGTAATATCGTTAGTTCGTTGCATGTCGTCTTAGGATAAAAACAAGCTCGGACGATGCGTACTCGTACATGGCGCCATGAAACATCCGTGTGGAAGCCGGGGATGTACGTAGGAGGCCGTGACCAAGGAGAACTCCCTGGCTGCTCCGGGGGAGGTGGACGTGTCCACGTACTACCTCCGGAGTAGTGCCACGCTGGTCGGGGTGGCACTGGTGGTCGGGGTGCACTGGCCGTAGGTGTGGAGACCACCGGTAGCCTCGTGTAGGACAGTAGGCTGACGATACGTCTACACCCTGCCTCCATCCGTCGTGCAAAGCTGACGGCCTCCTCGCGGGTCAACTCCCCACCTGTGCCCCACCTCTGCACTAGTGCGGAGGACTCCGACCACAGCGCGGCACCGACGTCAGCCTGGACAAAAAGACATAGAATGGTCCATCATCGAAACGATATTGCCATTTGAGAATTTTTGAAATTACAAGTTACGTACCGCGATGTGAGCGTCGCATGCGAAGTGCGCAGGGTACGCGTCTGTCGGTGCGGCGACGTGTGGGGCAGGTGGGTCAACGACATGTACCAGCATGGTACGAGTCCGCGCCTGGTACCAGATGAGGTACTCCGCGTAGTCGGCTATGTCGTATGGCCGGTCCTCCTCCACGCGGTCATCCAGCGCACCCTCCCACTGCGCAATCCAGGGCTGCATCCTCCTGGACCAGTCCGTGCCTTTCTTGACGCCCTTCGTGGTGTGCCTGTTTATGGAACCATTACGTAATGTAAGTACTTGCGATCACAATAGTAAGTACGTACAAAAATATCAGAAGCGATCACTCACGCGTGCACGCGGGGCGGAATCGGCGGCCCGACTGGTACAGGAAGTGTCTGCCGCAGCCCAAACTGCCGCATGACGCGCTGCGGTGCGTAGTCCTCGACGTAGATGGAAAGTGTGCGTCTCGGGCCGCCAACGGTCCACCAAAGCCGTTAGCAGGGAACGGTCGAACGGGAAGCGTCGTGATCGCTCCACGCCCGCCTCGTCCCCCTCCCCGGCCAAGGCACCTCCGTCCTCATCCGTGGTCTGCACCATCCGGGCAAGAGGGAGAAGTCCGGCATCCCGCAGCCTGCAAATAAAGTGAAGGTCAGCATTAAATATTTTTATGGTAATACTAAAACGTTGGCGTAGTGCAAACCTGGCAGTCCAACGGGGGTCGAGTCCCCAGGCCACACGAGGTGTGCGTGTCCGGACCACTCCCAGCTCAGTCGACTCGTCCGTGCTCCCCGGTGGCGGCGCACGACGGGAAGCGCGGTGCACGCGGTCCAAGTGCTCGTCCAACAGCGTGTACCGCCAGTCACCCGCCATAACTGTAAAATTATCTAAATGTAAATTTGTACACTACATTTTCTACAATAATACATGAAAAATAGTATACAAAATTTCGACACAACAATTTTCTACATTTAAATTTTCTTCATTTCAATTTTGTAAACTGCATCTACATTTGTACATTGAATGATCTACAATAAATTTCTAAAGTAAATTTTCCACAATAATACATTACAAATATTATACAAAAAAACTATATTTTTCTCCATTTAAATTTGTACATCTAAATTTGTAAACTGCATCTACATTTCTAAATTTAATGTTCTAAACTAGATTTTCTAAACTAAATATCTAAACTAAATATCTAAGCTAATTTTCTAAACTAAATATCTAAACTAAATTTGTAAACTAAATATCTACACTCTACACTACATTTTCTAAATTAGATTTTCTAAACTAAATTTTCTAAACTAGATTTTCTAAACTAAATAGCTAAACTAAATATCTAAGCTAATTTTCTAAACTAAATTTTCTAAACTAAATATCTAAACTAAATTTGTAAACTAAATATCTACACTAGATTTTCTAAACTAAATTTATCTAAACAAATTTTCTAAAATTAGGAAAATACCTGCAAATCCCGCGGCTTCTCCTCCTCTCCCTCTCCTTCTCTTCTTCCCTCTCCTCCCCCTCTCCTTCTCTTCTTCCCTCTCCTCTCCCTCTCCTTCTCTTCTTCCCCTCTCCTCCTCCTCTTCCTTCCTCTCTTCTGCTGCTTCCTCGCGCGTAGGAGACTGAATGGCGAGCAGGCGTGGGGAAGAAAAGAGGGCTTGGCTGTCGGGCTGTATTCACATGCAGTCGCCCCCCCGTTGGGCGACTCTTCTTTATGTCGCCGAACGGGGGGGCGATTCAATTGAATCGCTTAACGGGGAGGCGATTGCATTTAATCGCCCAACGGTTACCAGATTCTTTATAAGTCGCGTTTTGGTGGGGCGACAAGCTTAAATCGCCCAATGGTTTGGCGACTCGAGCCTATTTGTGTAAAAAATTTTGTCGCGGGTATATTTCTGTATTTTCGAATAAAAAATGGGTTATCCGTACAAAAATTTCGTTAAATGAGTGAGTTCTTCGCAGCAGGTATAACTCCAATGCTTTTTACACTCATTCTAGTTTCGTCTCCTTTTTGAACCCCATGATGTAAGTCACGCCTTATCTAATAAGTCTTGGATTAATGCCATGCATGAGAAATTAGAAAATTTTGAGCATAACAAAGTCTGGACTTTAGTCTCATCCCCTCTTGGTCACAATATTATTAGAACTAAATAGGTCTTTAAGAACAAATAAAGTGAGGATGGTGTTGTTGTTCGAAATAAGGCTAGACTTGTGGCTCAAATATTCATCCAAGTAGAAGGTCTTGACTTTGGTAAATATTTACTCCTGTTACTCGATTAGAAGCCATTATAATTTTGTTAGCTTTTGCTGCATCAAAGGGTTTTAGACTTTATCAAATGGATATAAAAAGTGCTTTTCTTAATGGCTACATTGAGGAGGAAGTTTACGTTAGACAACCACCTGGGTTTGAGAATCCTAAGTTTCCTGATCATGTCTACAAGTTGTCCAAAGCCTTATATGACCTAAAATAAGCACCCAGAGTATGGTACAATAAGCTTAAATCATACTTGCTAAAGCATGATTTTCAAATAGGCAAGGTAGATAAGACTTTGTTTACTCTCAAGCATGGCAATGATCTTCTACTCGTTCAGATTTATATGGTTGATATTATTTTTTGTGGTTCCTCTCGTACTCTTATTTCCAAGTTTTCAGATACTATGAGTAGCAAATTTGAGATGAGCGTGATGGGAGAGCTCACATTCTTCCTAGGCTTTCAGATCAAACAATCAAAGTTGGGGATTTTTTGTGCATCAAACTAAGTACACTAAGGATCTACTTCATCGCTTTGACATGGGATCAGTCAAACCAATTTCCATTCCCATGGGGTCTACGACTGTGTTGGATCCAGATGAAGATGGTGAGCCCGTTGATCAAAAGGAATATAGAAGCATAATTCACTCTTTTTTGCACCTCACCATTACAAGGCCAGACATACACTTTGTTGAGTGTTTGTGTGCTCGCTTTCAAGCTTCTCAACGTGCTTCACATCGTTAAGCAGTAAAACGAATTTTTAGATATCTTCTATCAACTTTAGAATTTGGCTTATGGAACTCTTCGTCCGCATGTCTTACTCTTAGAGCTTACTCCATGCAAACTTTGGGGTTGTTGAATTGATAGGAAGAGTACTTCGAGCACATGTCACTTTTTAGGTACATTTCTTATTTCATGGGCTTCTAGGTAACAAGTGTCGGTTGTACTTTCTACTGCTAAGGCTGAATACGTAGCTGCTGCTTCTTGTTACTTTCAATTGCTTTGGATGATAGCTACTCTTAAGGATTTGGGCTTAGAATTAGATAGTGTTTCGCTTTTCTGTGATAACACTAGTGCGATTAGTATTGCTAAAATCATGTGCAACATTCAAGAACCAAACACGTTGATATTCGCTACCATTTTCTCAGAGAGCATGTGGAAAAGGAAGATGTTGTCTTACACTTCATTGATTCTAATTCTCAAGTTGTTGATATTTTCATCAAACCGCTTGATTCTTCTCGTTTTGCTCAATTGCGGAGTGAGTTGGGTGTATTGCATCTTGTGGGATTATTCTGAGAGGAAGCTTGGTATTTAAAATTTTAGAAGTTTTGTTTATTATATTTGTCAAAAAAATTCATCAAGTTCGAGTCATTGAAATCAAATGAGTGGTAGAGATTTCTTTATTACATTCACTCTAATGTTCTGTAGCTGTGGTCATGACTAATGATAATTAACTTACAACAATTGAACTAAATCATAACATGACATAATACTTTGACTATATTGATTATAGATAGTACTTTGCGATTTTCATCTAAAAGAATTAGTATGATTTTGAGTCTTTTTTAAATCTTGGCTTTTAGGCTCACATGATTCATATTGCAATCTTTTATGACACTTCTCTACCCCTCTATAATACACCAAAATTTTCTTTACTAAATCCACCCCCTCAACCACCCCCACAGTCATGCCTAATCTAAGTCCACCCAGATTTGTGTACCAAAGTAATCCAACTTCATACAAATGAATGGCCTGGATCTCTCCTCAAGCTTTCTTCTCTTACTCATTAAAAATCCTAAGGCCAAAATCATCCGGATCATGCACATCATTCAACACCCAGAATGCCGCACCCAGGCGTACGCCCCCGACGCCCTTCATTCTCCACCCACGCGCTGCCGCCGCCGACGCCTCCTCCTCCCCACCCCGCGCTGCCGCTCCCCCCGCCTCCTCCTCCTGCCCCCATCCCTCCGCTCTGCCGCCGCCGCCTCCTCCTCCTCCCCACCCCGCGCCGCCACCTCCTCCTCCTCCCCCCACTCCTTTGCTCCGCCGCCTCCTCCCCCTCTCCTGCACTCCGCCGCCGCCTCCTCCTCCCCCCACTCCTCCGCTCCACCCTAGCCTCCTCCTCCCATCCTCCGCTCCGCCCTCGCCTCCTCCCCCGCTCCTCCGCGCCGCCGCCTCCTCCTCCTCCCCCACCCCACGCGGCCGCTGCCTCCTCCTCCCCCCGATAAAAATTGCTTCACCTCGCCGCCGCCTGGGAGATGGCCGAACGGCGGTACACCGAACAGGAGGAGGCGCTCGAGATCAAATCCCTCCGCCGCATCATCGCCGCCTACGCCAAGTACGCAAACCCTAATCCCCATCACCCCCTTCCCCCTCTCCTTCCTCTGCCCCGAGCGAACCCCTCCTCGCCCTCGCCCCTGCCCAGCTTGCCCTTAACCAAGCCGCCGCCGTCGATCTGTCCTGCGCCGCCAATTTGGTCACCTCCTTGCCTTCCCCTATGCCCTCGCTGGTCACCAGGAGGGTTTTGGCTAGGCCGGCGATGAGGCGACAAGGATCGCATCGGGGACACAACAGGGCCGTTGAGCTCATTAGGGTGTTGGCCGAAGCGTTGGTGCGCCACCGGTCTCCAAGAAACGTGAGGTAGAGAGGATATGCCGTGGTTGTCGACCTGCCATCTTGCTCTGTTACACCCCTCAAGACGATGCCTCCAGCAAGTTGACCACGCCCCTTTTGCTACTTCATTCTTGATTATGCTGCTCGACAACGCCGATGAGTTCTCTGATCCTTGGTTCCAGACGGTTGTCGGTGCTGCTAGGCTTCCTCTCCCTTGTGGCCGACGACAGGGTCAGGGTGCTCCGTGGCAACTTTTTAGAATTTTCATCAAATATGTTCTTGTGTTCCTTTGCCTTGTGTCTTTTTCCCCCTCTGTTTTTGGATGCTATTTGTTGCTGAGATGGGAGAGAAGATCAAGAACGTAGAGGAAGCAAAAGTATAGACCTACTTTTTGCATAGGTTGAATCTTCCCCTTTCCGTTTGTCTCCTCACAATTTATAGAGTTTTCTGGTTTTGCATTCATGGTGGTATGCTGTAATGCAATGGTTTTTCCATTCACAGTTGACAGAAGGATGCAGATGCAGAAAAACCATTGGGCTGCAGTTGCTTTGCTGGCCCATATCTTTGCTGAGCTTCGTGTTTCTTGCGTCTATTGCTCAGGTTTATCTCTGATTTTCCATCTCATATGAATTTATCTATATATTAATAGCATGATAAATGTTAATGACTGTGCTCACTGTACAGAAAAAGACAATCTTTTTATCCTATGGGGAGAGACAATGCGCTAGCAGACCATTACACATTCATGGATACATGTCTTTACACATAAATAGGTCTTTATCATTATCTATGGACATTCTCTGGTGCCCTTTTTTCCTGTGCGTTTGATAGTGCAAGACTCTGAATGTGTTCTTGAATGGCAAAGGATTGTTATCTAAAAGTTGGCAAAAGATTCCTAAATAGCACCCAGAAAAAGAGCAAGTTTGCTTTTGTCTCTTCGATGTACATATCTTAAATTCACGCTTCATTTGCTGCAATGAATATAAACTAATTTCTTTGCATTCAAATTAAATTCCTGTGATGGAGTGCAAGAATGGTTAAAGCTGCTACAGCCAATGGAAGCCAGAAAAAACTAGTTAACTGATGTTCATTAATCTGCAGTTTGTTCATCCTAGACATGCAGGTTGATGGAGAAGAGATGGGATGCAAGAAAATTTCTTACTTTTGCTGGAGTTATTTCATCTCTTTCTGCAACAGAGGGGAGTTTGGCTGTGGCAGTTGGTCAACAATAAGGCGGAGATAGCTCTTCAACTACCCTGTTTACATTTCACTCAGGTGCAAGCAATAGCATACTTTTCTCACTGTCTAATCATTTGATGCATTGTAATGTTCCTTGCTACATTTCTTCAGCTATAACTATAATAAATTACTTCACTTTTTGCAGTTAAATATTGGATTCCCGGATCTTTTGCAAATGGTACCTGTCTCTCAGAGACTGTAGTTCAGCAAGTGTTGATTTGAACTTGTGAAAATAGAGATGAGTTCTCTAAGAAAATCCAACAAGAAGGCTGTCTTAGACTTTGCAGTATGGAGTTTCAATATTACTACATCTGTTGGAATCATTATGGTCAAGAAAGCTTTAATGGCTACACATGGATTCAGTTTTGGTATGTTCGTGCTTTAATAAAGATTTTTGGAATCACATCCCTGATTCTCGCTCTCAATATCTTGTTCTTCAATTTGTGTGTAGCGAGTATTATCTTATGTTGTATTTTGTTATGTGCTCTTCATTTCTGCCAGACTTTTTATGGAATATTGTAGGCTTATTTCCGGTTCTGAATACACATCAGTATTAGCCCTTTGATTTCATAATACATGTTCGTCAGAGCTTGCAATTGGAGATCTGACAGACATATTTTAAATGTTTAGTAGTTTTTACTTTTTAACAATGTCTGTGCAAATTTCATTCATTTGAATTCTAGATGCTCTATTGTCAATAAATCTGTAACTACACATATCTACTTGGCCAACTAATACCAAAATGTTCAGCAGATTTGCTTTGATAGTGATCTCAAAGAGTAAGTGGAATATGGACTCATGAGAATTTGGCTTTAGACTATCATAGGTGCCTGCTGAGCCTGAAATCTACCCCCTTCTAGCTGCTATACTGAGACTTGCTTGACATAAGTTGGTAATGTGTCTGCTGAACATAAAAAGGACCTTAATGGAAGCACCAGAGACATGCTAATATAATATGATTTCTTATTATATATTACGTAATTATAATCTCTAGCGTTGTTTCTGCACTGCCCCTCAACGAACTGCACATGTATGGTGATTTCTTATCTATCTGCTAGCCAATAATATTCCTTGCTGTCGCTGATCTTTGGTAACCATAAATCTCTTCTCTATCTCTACTAATATGAAAGAGAAGTTTGTTTGTCATCCCACCCCTCCTATGATCCTTCCACCCTACCCAAAAAACCAACCAAAAAAACCCAAAAAAGGAAAAACAAAAAATCCCAAAAAAGGTAAAGAAACTCTGAACAGTCAGCCGTTGGAGACTGGGAAGGAGTGGTGGCAGTGGGGGAAGTGGAGGTGGGGCAGGGGAGGAAGTCGTGGGGCGACGCCAGTAAGGTGGTGGAGGCGAGCGTGGGTGGAGGCTAGACAGCGGCACTCGGGAAGTTGGGAGCAAGCAGCTAGATCATCTGGTTCTTAAGGATTGGGGATTTGGGGGAATCGGTGGATCATTGATGGGCATCGGACGGCCGAAAATTCGAACGATTTTGTATCCCCAAATATTCACATGATGGACAGACAGACCCTTGATTCTTTTGCTGAAATTGCACCTCAATATATTTTGAAATTTTCCATGTCAGCCCATTTATTTTTAAAATTAGTTGGTTCAGTTGATCCTCAAGTAGAATATTCTTAACAGGAGGAAAAAACAGCTGGCTTCTTATATGCTGGCTCTTTTAAAATTGTGGTACATTGCATTCAAATCAGTGTATGTATTCATTCATGTAGCATAGATAATGGTGAATTAAGGTTATCAATTGCATAGATGTACGGTAAACCACAATTATTTCTGGTTAGTCATTCGAACTGCTTATGACTAAGACACTGCTTTATATATTCATATACACATTTATCTGTTCTTTGTAAGTATGATAGTCACTGCGAAATTGCGAATATTGTTCTTTTGTGATAAATTACCAATCATTTCCTGTCAATTTTTACTTTTTTGTATTGTCCATATCGACATACATGAACTACCCAGTGTATACAAAAAATCTCCTTTAACCCGTGATTAGCCAAAATATATTAACTACTCATGAATCATAGTATGTGTCAGCATTTGTTGGTTCCAATCCTGTGAAAAGAAACTACATTCCTACAGTTCCTTTTGGCTCATGGTCCCACTTGCTTGTTGTAGGTATCTCAGGCATTTTGTTACTGCTGTGCTTACCAAGCAAGGAGTTCTTTTGTTGTATGTAATGCTGCAACTACCCGCTATATACCATCCATGTAAAAGCAGTGATGTATGGCTTGCCAATGCATGGATGCAGGTATGTAACGCAAACAGTGATGGCTTATGCACTTATGCTCCATCTAAACTAAGATTGTGACCTGTGAGCAGCGATGTATGGATGGCCAGTGCATGGATGTAGGGTGGACCATGATGGTGTATGTTTCATTCGAGCTGCATGTGACTATGTCCATTTTGATTTTTGCGTTTAAGCCATTAGTACTTGCTTGATTGGTATCAATACATCATTGGCTTCCTCATCATATAATTTCGCATTCTTGAAATACATGTTTTTATGCTGCTCATGGCAGCAAAAACGCGCAGCGAAGCGCGCATGCCATTAGAAAGCGTGATGATATGTATCACCCTCTTCTTGCCGCACGTAGTGCTTATTCTATCATGCTTCACTAATGTGATGCTTATATATACATATGTGTGTGTCATCATCTTTTAATTGGTTGACTTGCTTTATGTGTCAAAGGGAAATATTGTTATTTGTGTAAAAGTTTAGTATTTCGTTGTAACGCACGGGCATTTGTGTAGACCTGTAGCACTGATCAATAGTTCCACTTGCTTGTGTTGAAGTATTGTGAGATAAACCTCTGCCGTAGATCTATTCGTCATGTTCTACATCATCTAAAAGTCTAAAACAGTGTACATATCTTATTAACTGTAACTTACTGATTAATTTGTTCCATATGGCGTCACCAAAGCTCTTTTCCAAAAAAATTGAGATTTGTTGATGATGCTCTGTTCCTCTATCTTCATGAGTCAGGACTCATTGGCTCGTTATGAAAAATCAACCTATGCATTTTTAGATTAGTTCTGGCCATGCTTGTTTAACACCTGGCCTTTGTTTTGATACTCCTTTGCATTTTAGGTATGTTTGAAACATGTGCTCTAAATGGGTACCAGATGTGGTAATTCCATGTAGTAATTTATGTATAGAAGCCTTTGTGCTTACTGCTTAGTTCTGATAAATATGACTACTGTTATTTGATACATTGTTACTTGACAGGTGTATATCCATGAATGCATCTTTTATCATGAACATGCTTGAGGTGTGATCTTTTGGGGACCATATATTTGGTGAAAACTGCAATGTACACCATCATATACTTAAAAAAAGAAAGAACTGCAGGCGTTTGAACCTCCTTTCGACATGAGTCAGTATGTAGATGTTGATGGTCATGATTGTCCAGAGAACATGCATGGACATTATCATGTGGATTGTGCTCATTCCGGCGAGGGGGTGATTACACGAGAAGTTCTATCACCGCGAGCAATTCCTCATTGCATTATTTGCATGAACAGCATGATTGCCCCAGGGAAGATGCCAAGACTGATGAATCCTCAAGAGAAACTGACAATAAGGTAGGCTTTTTTCTGAATCATTTTGTCATTAAAAAATAATGGGTGCTTTCATGTAGAAGTCACTTCTAGATTACAACAGTGGCGATATGTTGTTGAAGAGTCCTTTATGTTGTGTGTAGAATTTGGCTGATTTTAAATATCAAACAGGATGAGGTAGTTCACATGGCAGGTTGCGCTCATCCTTTCCAAGGTGTAGATAAATCATGTAATGGTGATAAAGATGCAAGTGCAGCAGCTAACTGTCAAGATACAAATTGCTTTGCATCTTCTACTGATGAAAATGTAAGCTCCCCCGGCAAGATGTAAGCTGCTGTTTATTCTCGTAATTCACAATTGCATGATGCAAAACATAGCTTTGCTATCATGCTTGAATTTTATTATCGTGACTCATGAGTCTCATGGACTAGTGCACGAACATAGAGTTCTTGTTATGTTCTGGTTGAAATATATCGCAGAAACGTCAGTCAATATAATGCAACTAACATTACTGTTAAAAGCCCAATTTGTCTGATTATGATAGATGTTCTACTAGCTGTTCATTTAGCTATTACTTATTGTTGGCATTTACGACCACTTTGGCATTTACGACCACCTTTGCACTTACGACTACGTTAGCATTTACGACCACCTTGGCGTTTACGATTACGTTGGCATTTACGACCACCTTGGCGTTACGACTTCGGTGGCATTTACGACCACCTGGGCGTTTATGACTTCGGTGGCATTTACGACCACCTCGGTGTTTACGACTTCGGTGGCATTTATGACCGCTTCGGTGTTTACGACTACGGTGGTATAATTATTATATATATAATATCATGCATATGTAAATTTTGTTAATTTAAAGATAGAAGAAAATTTTGAGATAAAACTCTGTTAGTGCAGGTGTTCCTTCCAATTAATATTGAGAAGTTTCACTGGTACGGTGGCATTTACGACCACTTTGGTATTTACGGTATTTACGATCACGTTGGCATTTACGACCACGTTGGCCATTTTGTTTGGAGTCGGAAGCTAGCTGAAGCATTTACGACCACTTTGTTTGGAGTCGGAAGCTAGCTGAAGCCTTTACAAGTGGTCGAAAGCTATTACCACCACGTTGGTCATTGTCAGAAGCCAGCCGAAGGGTTTACGACCACATTGTCAGTGGTCGGAAGTCGGTAGTCGTAGTTGCGTCTTCGACCACAGTGGGCTTCGACCACGTTATCGAGAGCTGCGGTCGGTAGTCGAAGTTTCGACCATGTTGTGACGTGCTCAGGACATGGTCGGACGGGACTTCGACCACTGTGAGCCCATGTATGTGGTCAGAAGGGGCTTCGACCATGGTGAAACTCGTGCACATGGTCAGAAGTGGCTTTAACCACGACGAAAAGTGTTGTATGTGGTCAGGAAGGGCTTCGACCAGCGCGAAACTCGGTGCACATGGTCGGAAGTATTTTCGACCACGATGAAAAGTGTTGTATGTGGTTGGGAAGGTGTTTAAATCACGCGATAAACGGTCGTAGCTTCTGTTAACCGGTCGTATGGTCTCGCGAAGCGGTCGCAAGACCTGGGAATCGGTCGTAGGCTTTTGAGCATTGCGTGTTAGGTGGTTCCGACCGGTCATGTATTTATGTGATATTCATTATGTGACAAAAATATTTTGTTATACAATATATGAGACGTGAATCTTAATGAATCTGATTGTTCGTTTTATTTTTTACAAATTTTATCTTGTTTTGTATTTTATCGTAGCGTTAGCACAAGTACACTACTAGTAATTGCTAGTTGTTACTACCCGCCAAAGTGTCACGGTATCAGCGGCGGCATCAGGCCTTAAATGCGGCCTCAAAAGGGCAGGGCACGCTTTCTAGTGAAACCGAACCGGTTTCACAGTCGGGCGCTCAGCTCAGCTCTTAGACCTTTCCGCGGACAGTAGGATGCGATGCAGCGCCGTTCCTGTTCACTCGTTGCGCCCAGGAATCATGGGGCGCTCCATGGCAACACATAGCGGGGAGGCACGAGGGTCCATCACCGCACACACGTTTTTTCCGCAAACACTGTAGAAACACGTACTACCCGTCGATTGGGATTTGCCTATGCGTACGTGCTCCAGTTTGGAGATTAAAATTGGTCTGTCCGGTCCTTTTCCATGTGTGGCGAAATTGCGAGAAACGCCTTAGGTACACGTGGTGTGATAGTGTACAGAGCAACCGAGCAAAAGTGCCTGTTAGGGGATGTGACAACTTGGTAGAAAATTGATACCGGGTGAGATTTTTTGACGTGTTATTCTCGTCTAAAACCATGGGGCAATACTACTACTGGCGTGGAGTAGAACGAGTGTACGACAGCTGGTGGATGATGGGTTGCCCACGTACGTTACGGCGCGTTAGCACGCACGCATTTTTGTTTCTTTCTCAGCTCGATCGGATCTTGCCTGGCTCTTGCTCCCCCCATCGTGACAACAACTTTCTCTCCTGTTAAATTTCCATGCCGCCATGTTCGTCGTTTGTCTTCACGCAACACTTGTTACATGTCCAGGAGTGCATGGACTCTTTCCATGCATGGAAGCTTGTGCTAGTATCCTAGTACTCGTGTAGAGCTCAAAACACTAATTTGTGTCGCACTATCATGTTAGTAGTATCAGGCGCGGATCAATACTACTTTTGCTTTCACACTGAAATTATTGATCGCTCGCGGGAACCGTAGCTGCTAGCCATGCATGACACACACTTCGCCCTCCTTTATAATGTGTACTCCGTACTTCGTACACGTGTCTTTATCATCGTGTGGTTAACGTGCCGCTCGATTGGGCTAAAATAAACTAGTTTATAGTTAAAATTATATTGTAGTTGGTTGAAATTATACTGTAATTGATAGTGACTTATTTAATGTAACTAAATTAAAAAAATAAAAACAAGGTAACATATTACAGACAACGCAAACGAATACAGAAAAAAAATAGGTAAAAAACTCAAAAAAAACTAAAAAATCATAAAAACAAATAAAAAATAAGACAGAAACTAAAAACTCAAATCGAATTGAACATGAACTAAAATACGAACCAAGCAAACTCTATGCCCATCAGAACAATGGCCAGCAGCACTGCAGCAGTGCGTCTCCCTATCTAGCTTGTCGTACGTGTGTGCATTTGGACCAAATGATAAGGTACGTCGTGTCACAATATCACGCTCGGAGATCTCGGGAAACGTTGGGGTCGCCACCCTTCACAGTACTCTCCTGTACAACTACATAAGTCAATGCGATGAGGTCGATTTCACTGGACCAGCCCCCAGCTGCCGGCTACGGATTGATGGCCTCAAGCCAGCTGCCTCCACACAGACCGATTTAGGGCCCGTTCTTTTCGGCTGCGGCTTATGTCTTTTGGCTGAAATTTTTGAATTTTGGCTGTTTACGGTACAGATTACGGAGAGACAGATACTCACTTGCGATTTTGGCTAGTACAGATGTTGGGCTTTTAACGTGTAGATCGTTTAACCTGTAGATCCCGTCTTGAGAAAATACTCCGTTTGAAAGTTAGGTACTGTAGCAAAAGCCAAAAGCCGCCGGCTTCGGAGGAAAAGAACATGCCCTTACTCTAGTGGTAGATTAAAGGACTCACATCTAGATGTCACGACACTAACAAATCGTACCTTAGCTGTGTCATAATGGACATCATTTGGAAATTACTAGCCTCATAGGTAGGGCGCAAGGCCGCACTAGCCACCGTGTGTACCGAAGTAAAAGAGGCGATGATCCGTGAGGGGTTTTCTGAAAAAAATCGAGGGCACATGCGTATTTTCTAAAAAGCTGAAGGGTTTTTTCGTAAAAAATCGAGGACCCGTATGTAACGAAACGAGGACCCGTACGCAATTTAGAAAACCGTGGGACGCTATCCTGCAAATTGGAGGGGTGTTTTCAGAAAAAAGCGCCGCAAAAAAACCGCCAGGGACCTTTTCGCGAGGAAAAAGGACCATTTTGCGAGGAAAAAGGACCTCTACGTAATTTCCGGAAAACTCAAGGGAATTGCCTCCCCCGGCCGTACCGAAAATCCCCCGCCATGCGCCGGCCGGAGCGCGCGGGCGGGGCGACATGGGCAGGCCCTCGGCGCGGGCATTCCGCGGGGTATAATCCCGTAAGGACTAGCCTCATGGGCGCGGCGCGACGCCGCGCCAGCCACCGTGTGTACCGAAGTAAAAGAGGTGATAATTTATGAGGAGTTTTCTAAAAAAATCGAGGGCAAATGCGTATTTCCGAAAAAGCTAAAGGACTTTTTCGTAAAAAATCGAGGACCTGTACGTAAACAAACGAGGACCCATGCGTAATTTAGAAAACCGCGGGGCGCTATCCTGCAAAGTGGAGGGGCTAAAAAAATTGGCAGGGACCTTTTCGTGATAACCGAGGACCTCTACGTAATTTCGGGAAACCGCAGGGATTTTTTTCGCAAAAAACGGCTCCCGACCGTACGCAAAACCCGGCGCCACGCGCTGGCCGGACGGAGCGCAGGGGCGACGTGGCTGCTCTCGCTGGCCAGAACCCCGCGGGCTTTGTATAGGTTATTATGTAATGAAAGAAACATAAGAATCTTTCGACAGGATAAACGCCCCATAACATACTTCTTTGATTAATTAAGGATGAAATTCACTCATGGACGAACACAGGTGCTAATCATTTTTAGCAATTAGTCTCTCATTAGTCTTCTTGTAGATAGGGCTGTAAACGAGCCGAGCTCGAGCGAGCTTGACCTAGCAAGCTCGAGCTCGGTAGAAACTCGAGCCGAGCTCGAGCGAGCCTGAGATTAACATCGAGCTTTAAGCTAGGCTCGAGCTCGGCTCGGACAAAACTCGAGCCGAGCTCGAGCTTCGCATGTGTAGGCTCGGTGAGGGAGTACCTGCAGGAGGTGGCGGGCTGGCGGCGGTGGCGCCGGGGACGGCCGGAGAAAGGACGGCCGGACTGCACCTTCACCACGCGGTAGCCGAGCTGCAGGGACGGCCGGACGGGTGGCGCCGGCGGGGGAGAGGAGGGGCGCCGGGGGGAGGAGGGGCCGCGGCGGCGGGGGAGGAGCCGAGGAGGAGAGGAGGGGCGCCGGTGGGGGGTGAGAAGGAGAGGAGGGGTGCCGGCGGGGGGGGGGGGGGAGGAGGGGCGCCGGCGGGGGGCGGGAGAGGGGGGGCGCCGGCGGGGGGCGGGAGAAGGGGGGCGCCGGCGGGGGGTGAGGAGGAGAGGAGGGGCGCCGGTGGGGGGAGGAGGGGCGGCGGCGGGGGGCGAGGAGGGGGGACGGGGGGCGGCGCCGCGGCGGCGGGGGAGAGGAGGGAGGGCCGGAGGGGGACGGGGAGGCGGCGGCGGAGAGGAAGGGGACGGGGGGGAGAGCCGGAGAGGGGGTCGGCGCCGGGGGGGGCGGGAGAGGGCGTCGGCGGCGGGGGAGAGGACGAGGGCTTCGGGAGTGGGGGGCCGGCCGGCAGTGGGGGCGGCGAGGAGTGGAGGAGGGGCGGGCGGCGGCCGGCGGGGGGAGCCGCGGAGGCGGGTGGGCCGGTGGGGGAGACAGGAGAGGAGGGAGGGGTGTGGGTGGGGGCTGCGGGCTGCCCGAGGCCGAGGGGGCCTGGGGGGTTTGAGAGGAGAGGCGGGAGTCGGGAGTCGGGACCGCGGGACGGGAGGGAGTGCGGGAACGGGGGATTAGGGTAAAAATTGTAAGCTCGCGAGCTATTCGAGCTCGGCTCGTTAAAGCTCGCGAGCTTCGGATGGAGCTCGAATTCGGCTCGTTTGGAGTTCGAGCCAAGCTCGAATCGAGTCTAGAACGAGCCAAACTCGAGCAGCTCGCGAGCCTCGAGCTTTTTTTACAGCCCTACTTGTAGAGAGGCTCTCTTTAGCCTAGTATAGTTTTTATTTTTTTCTTTGTGTACTGTTTGCTTGTACTTTCATCTTTTTACTGGGATGAAGGCAGTTCTCTTGCTTCGCTAAAAAAAATAGGTTGACTTCACAGATTCCGCAACAAATTAAATTAATAAGGTGTCTTAGATTAAAATAAGCTAGCTTATGACTGAAATTATACTGTACCTGGCTGACATTACACTGCTAGATGGTAGTTTATTTGGCGTAACTAAATTTAAAAAATTAAAAATAGAAAGAACATGTTAACCCATTATAGACAATGCAAATATAAACGGAAAAAAGAACCAGTAAAAAACTCAAAAAACTAAAAAGTCAAAAAAGACGAAATTTAGAAATAGTAAAAAATAAACTAGAATTTAGAAATTCAAACTGAAATAAGTGGAGCCTAAAACTTGCACTTGCTTATCTTGGCGTAGTGTGTGCTAATGTCATGCGCGAGTATTCATATTTGTTTGTCCACAAGTGCGAGGGAATTAGGAGTATTCTTGGTTTTTACGAAACGTACGCATAGTCAACATATGGAGAGAGTGCAAAAGCTTTCCGATTCTCTGTGGAACGATGCTTTTGACGTTTAAGTACCGATCGAGCGACTAATGCACAGTGTCACGTGTGAACCCTTCTTTTTTTTAACGGAAAATCGTGATTCCGTGCGTGTGTGTGATAGGCGAATGGCTCATACAACCGTAGAAGCCATCTAATTGAGGGCTTGTTTTTGCGCGGCTGCAGCTTATAATTTTTGGCTAAAATTTTTGAATTTTATTTATTTGTGACAGAGATTATGGCGAGAGATACTCACTTATGATTTTAGATGATACAGATGTTGGGCTTTTAATATGTACTACAATTAACTTGTAGACCCCATCTTAAGAAAATATCTTGTTTAAAAGTTAAGTACTATAGCAAAAATCCAAAGCTGTTAACTTCGGTGGAAAAGCACAAGCCCCTGAAGCACCAGCTTCGCGAGCCGTCGGCGCATCGCGAGACAGAAAAGCGACGTGACTCTCCTTTATAAAACAATAAAAAACTCTCCCCTATTAATACTCTCTCTATCATAATCATCATCTCTCTCTTCTCATTACTATCGTAACGCATCTTTTACTCTCTCTGCTCATCACAGTTCTTTACTATCCCAAAGCATCTACTCTCTCTACTCATCACAGTGGCACACAATAGGTTTCTAAAAGAGGAAACATACTTTGGTTGTGTAATTCAAGAGTAGTGGATTTTTCTGTGGGTAGTATTATGATTTGTTTTCAAATTTATATTGACTTTACTCTCAAATTTGTCCTGATTTACTTTCAAACTTCAATAATTTGTGTTGTGGTTACAGACCAAACAGAGAGAGTGTGTGGTAGTAAAGAGTTGAGTAAATGAATGGCTTCGGGTTCCTCCCCGTGGCCTATGCCACATATATATCCAAATGGTGAGTGCTTGTACAGTTATACCTTTACACGTGAGTATTCTCCTCAGGGGCACTTATGTCATTACATATGTCCTATTTCGGACCTTACATCCTTCTAACAGGCCTATTGGGCTTAGGTGGGGGCCACCCCTACAACAATTTGTTTTCAAATTTATCTTGATCCAGCGTTCCCACGACCACGGCCGTTCACCTCTTCCCCAAGGAAAGTGGCCACGCGGCAGGAGTGTATCGGCGCATTGCGCGCTGATCGCCCACCTACCGCCGCCTGTCGCGGTTGCCAGCGGTTGCACTGCCCGATCGTGGGTAGCCGAACCGCTGTAATTCTGTCGTTCAACCTTCTGCCTGCGGGGGAGACGGGGGGCTTTATAAGTCGCCACTGTGGGCATGCAATCGTTCCCCTTGGCTGCCTGCTTGCTTGTGCGTTCCTTCCCATTTTTCTTGCGCATCCTGCTGCTACCTTCGCCTCCGCGCCTGCCCGCCGCTGTGGGGAGAGAGGGATGGCTGTGCGCGACGACCTCCCAGCTAACAGGGGTGCCGCCCTTGACAATCCTGCGCGTTGCCTTAGCGAGAGCGCCTCGTCGAGCCAGCGCTGCCTGACGCCACCACCGGCGGAGTACCGCCTGGTTCCGCGCGACAGGAAGCAAACCACCCGTCGCTGGGATGCCATGAAGAGGTCCAAGGGTCGCTGCTCCCGTGTGCTGGGGCGGAGCCGCGTCACGGAGGAGACCCTCCAAACCCTTCTTCGGGAGAAGAAGCTGGAGGAACGTGCCGGGGCTCGTTTGCCCGGGCCTGACGAGACGGAGTCGAACCCGGGAGAGTCGGAGGCGGTCGTCTTCGTGGCATTCTTCGACGCCGGGCTCCGAATCCCGGCGACATACTTTGTTCGCGAAATGCTGCGGGTGTATGGGTTGGAGCTGGCGCAGCTGACTCCGGCCGCGATTGTTCGGTTGGCCATCTTTACTTGGGCGATGCGGACGGAGGGTACTCGTCCCAGCGTCGAGTTGTTCGCCATCCTGCATGACGCATGGTGCCAACCGAAGAGAGTGGAAGAGGGGCTTACTTGAACTTCGGCAGCGTGGACTTCGTGCTGAGGCCGAAGTGCTCACACTTGTTTCCCGCGCTGGCTACGCGGGAAAAGTGGGAGTCCAGTTGGACACGGCGGTGGTTCTACTACCTCGTGACGAGCACGAGCGGCCTCCGAAGCCGGGGAGAGCCAATATCATTCGATCGCTGCCCGGACGTGACGTCTCGGCCCAGCGACGAGCAACAGGCGCAGAGACTTGCTGGGCTCGCACTCCGGTTCAACATGCGTGACCTCGCCGAGGAGTTCACCATGTACAGGATATCCCCGCTTTCTTGTAACTGGAAGTACGAGCGGGGGGGCCCGACCGGAAGGACGGCATCCACCCGGGGGTGTCTTCGCTCCATAGGCCCTTCGCGCCCTGTAAGTATACCTGCGATAGGCCAAGTACCACCTGGGTGGTTGCGAACCCTTAGGTATGACACTCCGCTTGTGCGTGCAGTGCGCCGGTTAGAAGATGCGGAGCGCGCAGTGGTTGCGGTTCTTGGGCCGTACACGGCGAAGGAGCACAAGGCCCGTGAGTCCGCAACTTTTTTGGCAAAGCAAGGGCGGGTTAATCGGGTATGCGAGGTGTTGGAAATTCCCGTTCTGGAGCGCCCGGTGCCGGCGGAATCGCCGAGCGGCGCGACGGCGGTGGCACCATCCTCCCGATGCGAGGTCCAATCGGAGACCATTGCCTTGAGCTCTCTGGTCGTGCCGCCGACCGAGAGCGTGAAGATGGGGGGTGAGACGGGCGTTGGGCTCGGATCGGCCAGTTCGGGGAGGCACGCAACTCCCAACGAGGCCGTATATGGTGGCGAGGCGACGGGCGCACGCCTTGTCGTTCTTGAAGATGACGCCTCGTCACCTCCAGCGGCAACCGCAGCGCTGTCGCTGACGACGGCTTCCGCGGCTGCCAAGGTAACCGCGGAGGCTTCACCTACGACTCCGAAGGCGAAACGGCCTCGGGTGCAGTCGCCACCGTCTTCGAGGGGCCGGTTCAGCGTGGCCGGCCCAGTGACTGAGGTCCTGACAGCTAGCGGGGATGCTCCTGAAGCCGGGAGGGTTGTCGCTCCTCAGGCCAGCGAGGTGCTCATGACCCAGGTGGAGGCCGCGGTAGAGGGTACTGGAGGTAGGTGTAGTTCGTTTTCCTCCCGCGACTTCGCGAAACTCTCCCCGATTTGCTCGCTTATTCCGTCGACGCCAGGCGAGACAAGGTCTCCCAGACGAGGACAAGAATCATGCAATGGGGGAGCCCACGATGTCGCCGGCCTAATTGAGCACGGGACTGTGTGTGCCCCAACGGCTGCCGAAGGCGTTGAGGCAGAGGCTCTAGGGCCTGGCGTCTCCGACTTCGTCCCTCGGTGGGAGATGCTTCGCGCTTGGAGCGAGGTGGCAGAGTATGCTGGCGGCCACCTAGATCGATAGGCGCTGCAGTCCTGCGGGGGCGACTTTTTGGCGCTCGCGCTGGGTGCCTCGGAGATGAGGGTAACGGTCTCTGTTCTTGCTGCATATCCTTTGCTTATCTGATGGATAACCGTTGTTGTTACGCTCGTGTAGACACTTGCAATTAGCAAAGCCCTCGAGGAAACTCGCGCGCGCGAGCGGAGGGCACTGGAGGACCAGCTGCGCGCCGCGGACGACGCCAACGCCGCTAAGGACGAGCACATTCGGGTGCTGATGGTGGAGCGGGACGAGGCTATCGACGACGCGCAGTTGGTGGGCGCGAACGCGAAAAGCGCGGCAGTGGCCACGCGACGCGCGATGGAGGAGGCTCAGCGCGTTGCGACGGAGGAGCAGACCGCCCTTCTTCAGCGAATCTCCGCGCTAGAGGCGGAGAAGGAACAGCTGGCTGCCTCCGTTGCTGAGAAGGCGTTATCCTGGGACAACGCGTGCGCCTCCGCGTGGAGTGCGATGGAGTCGTTGGAGCGGGCCCTCCGGGGGCTTTCCGTGCATGTGGAGGACGCCACTCATAGCCGCCAGGACCTGATGGAGACGCTTGGGCGAATCGAGGAGGGCTCGAGCATCGCCCTCCCCGGCGCCAAGGCTTTCGGCACCCACTGCGGCTACATGAGTGCTGGCCTCGCCCTCGCCTTGCTGCACGCCGGTGGGTGTGAGCATGTCAATGAGCTGGCGAACCCTCAGCTTGACTTGCCTACCCAGCCCGGGGTGATATCTGATGCCGTTCGCGCCGCCCAGCCCGCCACCTGAAGCTTCCATGACCGGATTTGGAATTACATCGGGGAGGGCGCCGCCACGGTTGCTTTACGGCGGACGCTGCGGAACGAGGGGGACGTGCTTCGCTGGCTCGAAGAGGTCCCTCGGCACGGCGAAGGCGGTGCGGGCGCTCGTCGCGGCGAAGATGGCGCAGACTCATAGGAATGATTCCAGGTTTTGGCGCGTTCCGCGACGCGCATATGTCTGCTTTTGTAATGCAACTGTCTTACTCGGGCTAAGCGACAACTCTCCCGTGCTCTTTTTGTTATGTAAGATGTTGTGGGCTGGGGGGCCATGTAAAGCGTGGGTATCCAGGCTTGATGTCGCCCTTTGCTCGGATAGTAGTAAACAGGCTTGCGAACGGTTTGCGCTTCGGACCCCAAGCGTGGGAACCTCGACCACGCCTTATTTATACTCTGAAGAGTACGCACTGGAGCAACGCCTATGCGTGCGCGGAGTTCGCGTCTTGTTTATACTCCGTAGAGTGTGCGGGGATAGCATCCGTGTCTTTTTTATACTCCGGAGAGTGCGTGGGATCAACATCCACGTCTTATTTATACTCCGAAGAGTACGTACTGGGGCAACGCCCATGCGTGCGCGGGGTTCGCGTCTCGTTTATACTCCGTAGAGTGTGTAGGGATAGCATCCGCGTCTTTTTTGTACTCCGGAGGGTGCGTGGGATCAACATCCACGTCTTATTTATACTCCGTAGAGTGCGTGCGGAGGCGGACCTCGACGCTACGTCTTATTTAGACTCCGTAGAGTGCGTGCGGAGGCGGACCTTGACGCTACGTCTTATTTAGAGTCCGTAGACTGCGCGCGGAGGCGAACCTCTGCGCGTTGCGGGCGGTGAAATTGCGTGCGGAGGCGGACCTCGACGCTACGTCTTATTTAGACTCCGTAGAGTGCGTGCGGAGGCGGACCTCGACCCTTCTAAGCTATCTGCAGTTGTTCTAATGAGTGTTTTATTTGTTGTAACAATATTTTATTTTTTGTTGAGAGTAGTTATTTGTATTGTTGCACAAGAAGTTCTTATTTGTTGCAAAATTCTGGGTTGTATTTTGTATCAAATGTTCCATTTGTTGCAAATATTATTCTTAAATGATGCATATGAAAACCCAAAATGTTGCATCATATATTGTTTTTTATACTTGTGAGGTAGCATAGAAGTTGAGGCTGAGATATGTTTCAATGAGGCTGAGATATCTTTTTCAAAATTCTTCATTGAGGTTATGCTTATTTTGTTACACAAGTTAATAACATTTTTGTTGCAGTGGTTAATCACATGTGTTGCCCATAGTATTATTAAATATTGTGTCATCTGAGAGAGGACCATACAATAGGAGAGTTTCTATCGGACGTACGGACGCTAGCAACACCATCAATTACATAAGATGATCAAACCTGGATCGGTGAGAATGAACACCTCGTTCCCTCACCAAAACCTTGGCCGTCATAAACCACCTTTAATTTTTCAAAGAGGTGGACAAAACTAGTGACACATGGACCTTTACATGCCCATCCAAGAAAAGAAGGGGCAATCAGGCAGACTTCTATGTGTTAAATCATTAATTAGTTGCACTGTAGTAGCTAAAAATATACTGTAATTGCTGATAGTTTTTTCAGCATAATTAAAATAAAAATTATATCATCACAGATAATGTAAAAGAATAAGAGAAAAGTACAAAAAATAACTAAAAAATTAAAAAAAAGATGAAATTAAGAAACAAGAATCTAGAAACAGAATGTCGAATGAGCATCGCCAAAGGATGTTCGTACATTGTAACAATTCTAAATAGACTGCCGAATTTATTTTTTATTGGATTAGTTGCGTGCAAAATCACATTCTTCAACCAGCATGCTCCTTCCGGAAAATAACTGTTTATATGATTCTTTACAAAAGCAGAACGTCTCTGCTGCCAATTTAACGGTGTTTGTTGCCTCTCGAAAGATCGCCGTGAAACACGTTGGACCATCACGAGTCCCATTCGTAGCCTCATAGGCCTGGTCGTGCATTCAATTAACCCAGCAAAATCGGAAGATGCCAACTAGAGTACGGCTTATACAGATTCCCATCGCCGTCCAATAATTTGGAGATGGCTTTTCCATTATAAGTTTTTTACATCTGAACTTCGACCCTCTACCGTAATCATAGAATCGACACGGTTAAATTTGACGAAATAGGTGTCTTTAGCTTGAACAATGCTCAGGAGTACTCGATCGGAAGCCAAACTAGCTTTTTGGTGTTAATTTGATACCACAACTCATGCTTTTGGATTTTTCCTAGGGATTTCTTATGATTAATTAGTGGCAATCGGCTTTTCACCTCCAAATTTTCTAAAGTTTTTACAAACCGTCCATGAAAAAGAAAATAAAAGGGCTCATATTTCCCCTCAAGAAAGAAAATAGAAGGCTCGGTAGATTCTCTGTATGCAGCCAGTAGTTTTGTGCATTTGTGCTAGGCTGCTCTTAGCGTCTCACTGCTGCAAGTCTGTCAGTCTAAAAATAGATACCAATAGTGTTAAATAAAAAACTTTAAAAATACTACATGCACAAAAACTTCAGACCGTCGTGGCTTTCGTCCATGAAGCATGTTCCCCAAAGCAAGTCCTTGGGCTAATAAGAGCTGAGAGAGAAAAAAACGATGAAATTCAAGGTTGTTTTTTCGTCTGAAATACGATTAAAATATGTGTTTCAGTTTGTATTATTGTATTGACAAGTTGTTTGGTGCTCATAGCTGAAATAGGAAATCGGTTTACGTAAAAACACAACGGTGGACTACATATGAAGCTGAACTTCCTTTTTTTCTCCACACATCATATATCCCGTGATATTAAAACATGTGTTGGTATATCTAAAGAAAAAAGGTCAGCCTTTTTGAGTTTTGTCTCCTATTTTACAAACAAAGTAATCATATATTGCACATTTTATATCATTTTCATTGTGCACATACGTTGTCCTCTAAAAGTAGCGTTCTTAATTATGTCGAAATTGACTAATTTAGCAGTATTTAACTTTTGGCGCAAAATGACACAATGCATTTACGAACCTATAATACGTAAAGCCTTTATTCAACATTAATTCATCGACTACTATTAATCTTCTGCCGAGTTTATTGAAGAACAAAAATTCCTTTTATGAAAGCAAGTAACCATCTGGGTGCGGTATAATTATTTTGTGTTTTTTTTGTAACATGTACTTTCGATCACTTTTCTGTACGAACTAATATATATAGGAAAAATACTTTTTACTCCCGGGTGTAATTACACCCACCTAAACAAATTTGAAATACTCCTTTATCACTTTAGGTATACTCGTATACTAATTATAAGATATTCTAATGTGAACCACACAAAAAAATTGCAAGGGAGTCCATGGTTTTTAGCGTATTTTGTAAATACCTTTATATACGTACATAAAAAGGAGTATGTTGAAAAAATGTACATACCACCTCTGAAAAATTGTTCATACCACCTATATGATCTTAAATACTCGTATACTACATGTACATACCCCTCGTTACGCGAGATACTCCCTACGTTGTGAGATACGACATAGGGTGTAATTACACCCGGGAGTAGAAAAGAGCTTTCCATATATATATATATATGGAAAGCTCTTTTCTACTCCCGGGTGTGTGTGTGTGTGTAGCCTTTTTCGTACTCCCGGGAGTATATATTCCCACTTTCAGTATACCACTTAGACGACTATTTTATATCTCTTTATAACATTCAGTATACTTAAATAATAATTTTAAGATACTTCAATATGACTTGGTTGAAAAATTTTCATCGAAACCCTTTATTTTTGCTATATACACTTTTCATATATATATATATATATATATATATATATATATATATATATATATATATATATATATATATATATATATATATATATATATATATATATATATATATATATATATATATATATAAGGAGTACATATGCAAATTATACTATAAAAAATAGATTTTGATGAAATTTTTCATGGAACTCACTTTATAGTATCTTATAATTATTATTAAAGTGTGCTCGAATAAATAAAGAGGTATAACAACACCATTAAAGGGGTATATTACGTGAGAACTGTAAGTAACTTCGTGAATTATAGATGATAACTTTTTGTGCATGAGACAGTAACTTTGCTAAATGTAAGTAACTAGATGAATTGTAGTTGATAACTTTATCTTCAGAAGATAGTGATTTTTCCGTAACTAACAACCCCACTAAATCCTAGAAAAAATGGCACGTGGTACTGCTTGTGAAGGGGGAGGGGAGTGTGCATGTCTAACACCCGTAAGAACTGTAACTTCATGAATTCTAGATGATAATTTAATGTGCATATGATAGTAACTTTACCATAATAAATAAACGCTAGTAACCATTCCAAGGGGTGGGATGGTAGGGCATTGGCTGATTGGGTCAATCAGGGTCGCACACTTATTCTACGCACATGTAGGGAAAAGATGTTGATCTTTGCACGTGTAGGGTAATTCGGAGGTGATCATGGTCTATGACAAGAACTGAGAGATGACTTGGTGCAAAGTCATGGTCCAGAGGTTCAAGGATGCTGGAGGAGACAGTCATGCTCGAGTTGGGGTGCGTGGAGATCAAATATGGATGATGTGTGTTGGAGCTACGAAGGTGTGGTCTATAGGCAACGACACATGACAATTTTGGAGTGTCTAAAATTGGATAGCGTGACAAAAGTTGAAAAACTCGTGTTATGTAAGGGTTTTAGGTCCCTTGTTTGTTGGAATTGGATAAGAACTTGTTTAGACCCTAGACTATAAATAGAGATAGGGTTAGAAGCTAACCCCAAGGAAATATATGAAATTTTCATGCTAGGGTTTGAGGGTTGCCAGCAGGGCACTTTATAGCCACAAACATGATCAAGAAATAAAAAATTATATCAAAATGGAAGGACAATTTTTGTGCTCATCCGCGTCGTCGTCAGATTGATCGGGAGAAAAGGGCATCATCTCACACGTTCGCCTCTATCCGACAAGCACGTCGCCTGAAGCCATCTCCTTCCCTCGGTCCAAGGTGGCGTATCAAGTCTTCGTCCATTGGTCATGAGTTAAGCGATTGCAATAGCTAGCGAAGAAAGCCACAGCAAGACCAGCACAACGAAAGAGAAAAAGCGGCTGCATGCATTGAACGTTACGTTCAATTTTTTTATTCGACTATTATAGTAACCGGTTGATTGCAAAAGCAAGAGACAGTATTCAATGAAAGTGATGCTATCATTTTTAAATATTTTTCCACAGTACCGCACTGTAGCTACAGTACCCAAACTGTAGCTACAGTACACTTCCCCCCTTTTGTTGTCTATTTTTGTTTTTGTGGACAGATTGGGAGACACTAGATTTGAAAAAAAAGGGTTTGACTATTGATTACAATCATTCACACTTTGTGATTGCCATTGACGATTCTAGAAGTGGTATCAGAGCATGTTGCAATGGAATCAGATCAAGATCATTTTTGGGTACTCCATTATTTTTTGATGGATTAGATTATATCTATTGGAAAGTACGCATGGAGCTTTTCCTACAAGCACAAGGTAATGCTACTTGGCAAAAAGTTGAAAATCCATATGAAGTGTCTCTTGTTGTTGCTACTAGAAATATTGCTGATGTTGAAGCTAATGGTAAGGTTAGAAATATTTTGTTGCAACGTCTAAGTAGAAATGAGTTTGTCAGAATTACTCATATTAAATTTGCTAATAAAATTTGGACAACTATATCTGATTATCATGATAGTTTTAAGTTTGTTAAAGGTGTTCATTAGAACCAATTTAAAAAGGAGTATTCTAAATTTGAGATAAAACTTAGAGAATCAATAGATGCACTTTTTGATGACTTCAATAAATTTATTAGTGATTTGCAATCTGTTGATTCTGATAACACTCGTCAAATCTTAACTGCTTTTGATATGTCTATTTGGAATATGTTAGTCACTACTATCAATCATTCTGTTAACATAGAAATACTCACTTTGAATGATCTTTATTCCAAGATGAAAATACATAAAATTGATGTTTTGGTTAGGATAAATAAGTCTAATTCTTTGAGTTTAGTGACTAACAAGCTAACCATTTTTCTAGTTTCTCCACTGTTATTTTATCTACACTATATTCTATTTCAGATGAACAGTTATAGGAGATTCCAGAATAGCAGCTTGTACTATTCCCCAATAGGGTGACCAAGGCAATAAATGTCATCAAATCATGGTAGAGAGAAGATCCAATTAGATGCTATGAATGTGGTGAGCCAAACCACATCAAGATGAATTGTCCCAACTGAGGAGCAAGAAGGTCAAGGATGACAAGGCATTAAATCGTCACTCTATAGGATCGAGGATGCCGACTAGAGGGGGGTGAATAGACGGTCTTAAAAATTCTCTCCTAATTAATTATCAATTTCTATTTGGCTAAACCAAGTATACAATGTGGAAGCTTAACTCAAATTGATTTAGCGTAAATAAAGCCTAAATCAATTATGTTCACCAAAGTGCACCAACACTCTAAGGCTATGTCAAAGTTTGTAATTCTAGAATGACAAGCAATCAATTTAATTATATGAATGCAAATTGCTTGATTGTAAACTAAGCACAAGAAAACAAACCACAATTGAAACGGTTGCTTTTTACCACAATGTTCGGAGACTTGTTGGTCTCTCCTAGTCTACGTTGAGGTAAACTCAAACGAATTGGACTGACTCCACGAATTAAGCCTTCCACCTCAAATCCACTAGTGGTAGCTCTTTCCCACTCCGAGTAGGTGAGCTCCAATCTTCACAATTTGCCAGGTCTTCTCACAATTTTCTTTGAGAAGATCATGGCGCACGACGCCTCTAACACTGTCTAAGAGCCGGAAACCTCTAAGAGTAATAAACCAAGCCTCTTGCTTGACTCTCATCACATGCAACGAATGCACAAGCTCGAGTGGATACTAAATCCTTACTCACAAGATGCAACACACGCACAATTAAGAGCAGGGCTCACACTATCTCAAATGAATGAAATAGAGTGCCAAAGGTCTCTCCAACTGGCTATAAGAGGGTATCTATACCCGCACCACAAAAACTAGCCGTTGGAAGCAAAACACCCGAGGAAACAGGATTTTCAGAAGTACCATGGGCTTAAGACCGGTAATTCCTCTCCAACGGTAAAAAAAAACTAGTCATTATCAGTGAATCCAGTAGTTCCAATGGCAAAAGTCTGGTATTACCGATCATCGAAAGTACTGCTACACTTGTGCGGAACTACCGATCTCACTGGGGACGAGAAGACTCCACGAAGGTGTTTCTCTGGAGAAAAATGTATCGCTATACAAGCCGGTCATTCCGTAAATTGGAAGTACTGCTCACACAGAGCAGGTAGTACCACTCACTGGTCAGACGCTCAAACAGAGATGGAAGTACCTCAAAGTAATTGGTCATTTAGGTCAATACTTGTTTCAAATGAATGTAACTTTTCAATAGTTGGTTTTATGTAAAAATTTTAAACTAGAGAAATGTTTGAAATCACCAACCCTTTGAGTTTCAACCACGTCAGTTCTGACTGCACTGGTTTTGACCATGTTGCTTTCGATCACATAGATTTCGATCATGTCAGTTTTGACTACGCTGGTTTCAATCACATAGATCTCGACCACGTCAGTTTCAATTACGCTGGTTTTGATCACACAGATCTTGACCACATCGGTTCCTGACTCACTGGTTTGACCAAGTTGATTCGTCTACACTGGTTTCAACCACTTTGGAACTGACCACATTGATCTTCGACCATGTTGGTTTGACCACTCTGGCCCTCGACTACACAAGTCTTCAACCACCTTGGTTCAATCACACTAGTCTTGACCACGTTGGTTCTCGACCACACAGGTCTTCCGACCACCAACGTATGTGGTAGTTTCGTGATTACAATGTTGGTAGTTCTGTTTGGCAGTAGTACTGTGTGTTACACTACGGTAGTTCTGATTATCCTAAAAAGTGCATATATTTCAACAGATTTTGCAAAACACAATTGCAAACTTTAGTATCATGCACACAAAGATTAAACATAATTTCCAACATATATTAAAATATATTTGCATACTTTTAGAATCATGACACAAGGATTAAATATGAGTTTCAACCATTTGCAAAACATATTTGCGAATATAAGTCTCACACCACAAGAAATAGGAAACATGGACTTCAAACACTTGCAAAACACATTTGCAACGTGTAGTCTCATGTTACAAGGATTCAACATGAGCCATATCTATTTATAAAACACATTCACAAATATAAGTATCATGTTAAGGAGACTTAGAGCAAGTGAGGTTAAGTTATCAACACATGATGAGACTCAAGCTACTAGACATGACCCCTCTTATTAGTACGGCAACCTATACTAGTAATTCGGTCTTCCATCCAAACACCAAGATCGGTAAAAGACTAGAAACACATCATTAGTCTTAACTAGTCACACCTTTGTCTTAGCATATTCTTAAAATTGATAACACATATCTTGAACTCCATCAACACATGATAGTTCTTCTCTTGACTTTATGACCAACACATGATCATTTCCTCTTGGACATGCATCAATTCATGATTCATTCTTCACTTCACTTGATGATCTTCAACACATGAAGTTATCTTATTCTCTCATCTTGACTTGATGACCTTCAACATATGAAGTCGTCCCAACTCATCCTCATTTGTGGAACCTAACCTATTCATCTAATTCATAAAAAATATTAGTCCACAAATCAATTATCATCAATTACCAAAACTTTACCATTAACTCATAATGTAGGGACTAGATTCTATAATATTTCCTTTTTAGTAATTCATAGCGATCTCAATAAATAATGAGATAGAAATTGAATTTTGAGTATACAACATATACACAACACTTGTATACTCTAGGATAAGCATTTTAAGCAAAACTTATACATCTGGTTGTCATTGATCATTCAACTATTAACACATAATGGAGAAACTGGATGACAACCCAATTATGAGTATATATAAACTACACAAACTACATATACTCGATGGATATGTTTCAAAATAAAGATCCTTAATATGTGAAAGATGAACGTGGATTACTACTAATGAAATCTCAAAACATAGAGTGAACTCCTTTTAAATGTGTGCATACTAGAGTATATAATAAAGACATATGCACATATTCATGTTTAACTATTTGTGGAGTTCAATCTCTATTTTGGATCCGAGGAATACACTAAGATATAAAAATATGATGTCGAATGCATACCTCTTATGATTTTAACCTTTTCATCCAAACGAGACTAAGCAAAATCATAATAGATAAACAAGTTAGTCTCATAATTAGATTTATCATTATCACCAAAACCAACTTAATGGAGCTTGAAGCTACACGTTATTAATTCAAAATTGACTAAAACATGAAACACAATTATCGTAGGGCGGTCAACAAAATACATTCTGCGCTTGATGAGATTGATTTGAGTGACGATGATTCTGGAAATGATGCTGAGGACAATAGTAAGAAAGGAAAGGAGGTCGACTTCACGGGGATGTATTTTATGGCAAACAGTGAGGAGCTCAACAATGATGATCCCTATAGTGATCATGATGAGGTAAACCTTCTTATACAGATACATATTTATCTTATATTGTGCCTAGATTGGTAGAGGAGTTCAAAAAGTATAAAAAGAAAATTAAAAATCATGATCTTGTTGTTGAGTGCTTAAATTCTAAAATTAATAGATAAAACTTCTATTTCTGATGATGAATTTTGTTAAGTTTTACATTCTGAGTTGGTGTCTACTAGAACCATTAATACATCAAACTTGGTTCAACTTAGTGATGTAACAGCTAAACTTGATAAATTAATATTGGCACATGATTCTTGTGATGAAAAGTTAAAACTTGTAGATGATGAAATTGAAAAGCTTAAGATTAGTTCTTGTACAAGTTTAGATTTAAATATTTTAAATGTTCAATCTAAAACTTGCTCTAATTGTGAATTTCTAGAAGCTAGAGTTAATTCTTCTCAGAAATTAATTCAATAGATGCTTTATCATGATATATCTTCTTGCTCTAACTATCCTAAACTTAGCACAGAAATAGAAGTATTGACTAAATAACTTAATAATTTTGTTAAAAAAGAAAGATTGGCACAGTCTAGTGCTTCTAGGAATCTTGTGAATAAACCTATTAAATGCACAACTTGTCCCACTTTAATTAAAAAAATGAATACCTTAAGGACACTTTAGAAATATTTTCTTTTGGCAAGAAAAATCTGAATATAATCCTAGACAAGTTAAAATTGAGTATGAAAATAATGATCTAGGGTTTAATGCTGCTAATTATGTCAAAAATAATCCATCTAAGATTGTTAAGGTCATTGAAAGTGGGCTACATGAAACAAAATGTGAGCATCATAAAACTGTATTTAAACCTATTGGTTTTGTGCAAAGTTCATTGAATAATTCTGTAGGTGCTAGCTCATTATGTCAAAAGACTTCTAACTATGTTAAATTACATTGCACTTACTGTGGAAGAGATGTGCACTTGTATGAATTTTGTTTTAGGCATGCTAAGAAAGAGAAGAAAGGAAGATTGAATGCTTTAAGATAAAAACATGCAACCTCTTTTGTTCCTATAACTAATGTGAAAGCTAGATTTTTAGAGAACTTTTATGATGACTGTAAATCTACTTCACGTGTTGGATTGGGATATAATTCAAATAATCCATGTTCTTTTTGGCATTCTGATCGCTCATATGCTCATGATTTTGTATCTAGTTTTGTTGCTGTTCCTCCACATCGTGTGTGTCAGTACTAGATTACTAAGTCTTATTTCACTAACCTTAGTACTGTAACGCCAATGTTTCCTGCTATATAGGTACAACTGATAAGGAAAGGGAACATGTGGCTAGTGGATTTAGGTTGTTCCAGGTACATGGCCAATGATTCAAGATGGTTCTCCTTCCTCACTAAGGCATCCAGTGATGAGTTGATCACTTTTGGGCATACCTCAACAGGTACTATGGTATCTAAAAGTATAGTGAGCGTTAATAATAAATTTATTCCCAAGGATGTTATTTTGGTTGCTGATATCCTCACTAAGCCGCTTGATACTTCTTGGTTTGTTCATTTGCGGAGTGAGTTGGAGGTTGTCATCCAATAAGATTGTTTTGAGGGGTTTTTTTTGTATATCATTGTAAAGGACTGTTTTTAGTTTTGAGAACTTGAATTATTATTTAAGCCAATAATCATGAAATAAGTCATGATGTGTATTTTGAGCTTTCTTAATCATGATTTTGCATGTGCAGCTTAGCAAGACCATAATTAGCTATTTATTAAATTTTGTCAACTTGAACAAACAACATGGCAAGACTGGATTTTTTAGCTAAGTTTTGATTAGAGTGACTACATTTTAAGATGTGTCAAGTTTAAATACCTAGTTAAATCCTGATTTTAGGTCAAGTCTCAATTTGAGTCATTCTAGTTCCTTCTTAAATCACTTTTAGCTTTTTTAGAAATACATGTGAAAAATTATGTTGAAATTGCTAATTATGTATGCATCTCAATAATTCTTTCCCACAAGATGGCTTGTTATTGTACTGGGCATAAACCGGGGGGGGGGGGTTGTATGACTAAGATCATGGAATTTTAAGTTTTCTGGCTTGACATAATTGAAAAGTAAGGCTTGAGATGCTACAATTAATGAAATGTGGTTCAAGTTGGCTCAAAAAGGTCATTATAAATGTGTTGAAATTAATTTGGATTGAAGCTCAGAGGCTATTGTAGATGGCTCACAGTCTAGGATGTGCTTTACTGAGATAAACCATAAGCAAATGTCAATAATAAAGTGCTACATGTTGAGTTATGTAAATCTATGTTAAGCTTTGTGCTTCAGTTTGGCACTTGTGACACAGTTCTTGATTCTAGTATCTAGATTTAAATCTGTTATTTATATGGCTATCTTCTTTAGTGAGATATTTAGTTTAACTGGTCATTTTTATGAAGGTCTGCCATGTACATTACTTTGCTTAATCACATTATAAGCTTCTTTTGACCTACTTTGTTATATATATATATGATTGGGCAAGCTTTATAAGAGCATGACTTTGTACACATTAATTCAACTGGTTTAAATAATCTTTTAAGTTTTCATGGTGTGTTTTTCTTTGAGACAAATTGGATCAATGATACTTAGATACGAGTTCTTTCTTTGTTGTTTCTTCTTTTTGTGCCTTGATACTTACATTGCCAAAGGGGGAGAGATGTGTAGCTCAAAATGCTAAATAATTTTTGGTATGCTTTGTGAGAGATTTGGGAGATTTGTGGCTTATGGCTTAAAATACTTTTTTAACTTCAGTTCTTCACTTAGACATATTTGAAGTCATGATATCTTGAGGTGTTGTCAATGTATTCATCAAGAGGAGATTGTTAGATCATGTGGTTATGTCTAGAATTTTAGTGATGATAAATAATTGATAATGTTATTTATTGATGTTATTTGAAGTGTGTGGCTTGTGTGGACTCATGTCGGTCAAGTTGGAAAGAACTTGTGCCAGAAAAGGTGTTGCTTTGGTCTTTACCTGTACAGGGTAACTTGGAGGCGATCGTAGTCTACAGCAAGGACTGGGAGATGGCTTGATGCATAGAGATGGTCATGCTCGAGTTGGGGTGCATAGAGATCAAAGATGGATGATGTGTGTTAGAACTACGGAGGTGCGGTTTGAGGCTACGACATGTGACAATTTTTGAGTGTCCAAAATTGGGTAGTGTGATAAAAGTTGAAGAACTCGTCTTACGTAAGGGTTTTAGATCCCTTATTTGTTAGAATTGGATAAGAACTTGTTTGGGCCCTAGACTATAAATAGAGATGGGGTTAGGGGCTAACCCAAGGAAAATAGATGCAAGAAGGGTACTTTGTAGCCACCAACATGATCCAAAAATAAAAAATTAGATCAAAATAAAAGGAAATTTTGATTGCTCATCTGAGCGCCATCGTCAGATCAATCAGGAGAAAAGTCGTCATCTCGCGTGTTCACCTCTATCCGACGCGCACGTCATTTGAAGTTGTCTCCTTCCCTCAGTCCAAGGTGGTGTATCAAGTTTTCATCCATCAGCCACAAGTGAAGCAGCTACAATAGCCAGTGAAGAAAGCCACAGGAAGACCAGCCCAAGGAAAATAGAAAAGTGGTAGCATGCATTGAAAGCGATGTTCAATTTTATATTTTCGATGCTACATTAACTGATTGATAGTAAAAGCAAGAGGTAGCATTCAACGAAAGCGACGCTATTGTTTTTTTATTATTTTCTACAGTACCATACTATATTTGATATAGTACCAAAAATTTCCCCTTTTTCTTGTCTTTTTTGTTTGGGTATTGTAGCTACAGTTTGGGTAGCTACAATACCCAAACTGTAGCTACAATACCCAAACTATTGCTACAATAGTTTGATATAGTACCAAAATTTTCCCCTTTTTCTTGTCTCTTTTTGTTTTTATGGACAGATTGGGAGACACTATATTTGAAAAAGGAAAAGAGTTTCGCTGCGGATTACAATTATTTACCCCCTCTAATTGCCATTGATGATCCTACAGAGAAAGAGGGAGAGACAGGGAGCCTCATTGAAACTAGGACGCAGCTGTAGGTTAGTGGGAGTTGAGGCAATCCAGATCTATGGTGTAGTTGCTCGACGCCCGCATCCAGATTTACTTGAGGCAGTGGCCAGGGTAGGAGGGGAGGCAATGGGAGAGGGATTTGAGGAGGTGGGAAGTGTGGATACGGGGAGATGGACAGAGGTGGCAGCGGTAGGGGCTCCAGACCGTCGTGCTCTTCTTCAAGCTTCACTTGCTGTCTTATGTTGCTGACGTTGTCCTCTGGTCACTCGCCATTGCCCATTACACCGTTCAACGGTGGAACCGAGGAGAGGACGCCCCAAGGGGGAGCCGACGATGGAGCACGATACATATATGTATATATGCAATGCACACACAGAGATAATAGCTTATATATATACTGTAGTCGTCGTGCCAATAATATTGTGCATATAAAGTCCACAAAAATATTGTGCACAAACTAGCTAGCTACATTAATCATTCTCCTTAAGTGAGAAAAACAAGTTGAGCATAGGATGATGATGGTAGGTGATCCGTGGCCGATCAGGCCACTACAGGCTTGTCACTCGAGACCAGAAGCCATTTTTGGCCCTCGCGCTCGTTGTAATCCCGGAATTATCCCTTGGTGCCGCGAAATGGCAAGTTTGGCCCCCTGGTGTGTTGGAGACCGTGCGAGGGGTTAGGCATGCCTTGCGATCGCGCAAAGAGCAAGTGGTGTGGCCGGTGGCAATGCTAGGAGAGGTGGCATACTCAAGGGACGCAAGGGGAGGTGGCACACCCGAGCGCTATGCGAGGAGGTGGCGTGCCCCTCGGCCGCGCGATGAGGGGCCCAAAACACCAGCCATTTGTATAAATATTTTTTTATTACTTGGCTTATAGAAATTTGTAAATACAGCAAATAGGCTCAAAAAATTATAGATTTTTTGTAGATCCCTTGGAAACAATGTACTCACTTTCATAATTATTTTTTTTAAATGTAACCTTTATGAATTATTCTTGTAAATTTATGTTAGTATGTTATTTGTAGGAATTTTTTTAATGTAGGACATGAAGACCGAACATTGTGAAATTTTTTAGGGATCTTTACACATTATACTTGGTTATGTAATTTTTCTAGAGTTTCTAAACCTTACGCATGTCGTTTAGGCTTGGTGTGCTTGGTTGTGTAATTTGTTTTGAGAATATGACCATTATGGATTATCCTCAAAAATTAATTTACGCATACTGATCATTATGGAATTTTGTAATATAGAAAATGAGGAGGATACATTGTGAAATTTATTTTGATGGCTCGCTACACAATGTTCTTGGTTAATTTATTTTGTACTATGTATGAACAAAAGATGTTTTGGCATGTGTTGCCGGAGAGGCCACCCTGGACGCCCACGGATGACAGCACTGTCGGGCATCCCAGCGTGGGTCGAGCAGCTCGTACGCGGAGTCAACTGAAGATTGCGCCATGCCCTACTGAAAGTATAACATTAAGTTAGTCTGAACTCAAAACGTCAGGTACATCAAACAAATTATTTGTAAAACGTATGACAAATTAAAAGTAAAACACATGACTAATTATAGACAATTTACACGGGCTACCGTTGAGGGATGAGGAACATGTAATATATTGGAATCCTTGAACCAACGCGCATACAAT
Source organism: Dendrocalamus latiflorus (assembly GCA_017311315.1). Classification (NCBI taxonomy): domain Eukaryota; kingdom Viridiplantae; phylum Streptophyta; class Magnoliopsida; order Poales; family Poaceae; genus Dendrocalamus; species Dendrocalamus latiflorus. The sequence continues at coordinate 40,040,462 of CM029611.1, forward strand.
GTGGTTACATAGCAAGTACTTAGGTATTCTGGTAATTTGGATAGTATGTACTTCTTGAGTAGTGTGACTAATCTATTGGGTCATTCAGTCACATCGTGCGCAAAGATGTCATTGGGTCATGTGTTGTGTCAAGGTGGGTCATTTAGTCATGTCATGTCCCTGCACAAAGATGGCTCAATGGGTCATGTCATTGCGAAAAGCTGCCTCGTTGGGTCACGTCGGTGCGAAAAGCTGCTCGTTGGATCATGTCGGTGTGAAAAGCTACCTTATTGGGTCAGGTCAATCGAAAAGCTGCTTGCTTCATTGGGTCACATCGGTGCGAAAAGCTGCAAGCTAACGCATGACCCGCTGTGTCAAAAAGCACGCTGCCTCCCCCCGCGGGCTATAAAATGCATGCCCCACCCCTTGAATATAGGAGCACTCAACCCTGCCAACTATAGGAAGAAGAACCATTTCTGTCCTACTCTAACATACCATGACTGACTCGAGGGGCCAGCCCAACTGAGGTCACCTACACAAGACCTTCCCCTCAAAACGAGGGAGAACTTCGGCCCTAACTACTGCTTGATGCCAAACAAGTGTACTCAACTGGTATGACCGAAATGCAGACATAGGGTGGACATGGTCGTGTAGGTCATGGAAGGCCAGTTCGAGGGCGGACGGCATTTCTTTCGATGCCCACACTCTAGGGTACAATTAGCCAATAGTTTATTTTTTGTTACTGCTAATAGAGCTTCCATGTGAACCCTCCTTTTCAGCAGATGGCGAAATGCAAATTTGTTTACTGGATCAATCCCCCCATGAACACCATGTTGTGATGTACATGGATATATTGTGGAACCGAATTTTAGAGTTGGAAACATGGATTGACAATGTCAATGAGCAAAACGATGACATCCGCTAATAGATGCAGCATAAGAGGGGCAACGAGGAGGTCATCAATATAGAAAGTTCCTATGATCCCACATGCTGCATGTGGGTAGCGCTAGGCACCTTCTACCAGTAGCCACGCCCGGAGAAGCTTGTACCACAATACTCTCCTCTATTGTACGCGGTTATGTTCAATCTCCTAAAGCATGTAACTAAATAGTGTACGTGTCATTGTTGTTGCCATTTATTGATTGGACTGTTCCCGTGCTGTGTCACGTGCATTAAAGTAGAGATGTCCAAACGCATTGAACAAACATACATCACAAAAACGTAAATCATGTTGCTGCACAAAGCTGCCCTATTTGGTATTGTTAGTGCATAAGGCTGTCTTGTTTAGTCTTGTTAGTGCGTAAAGCCGCCACAAACTTCAGCACTTGTACTGATCGTTATCTGTCTTCCATTAGGGAGGCAAAAAGATCATTTTGCCATCGCACTTCAGGATACAAAAGTGAGCCATTCGCCAGCCACTCCTTCACATCTTGAAGTATTTCTCCCCATTCTCTCAACCTTGGTCTGCTTCTTCCTCCCCCGAACGTCGAGATGAGCCAAGTAAGCACCTCTTCATTGGCACCCGCAATGATTTGCCCGAAGTGCAACATGCTTGTCAGACGTTAGATCTCACAGACGACTGTGAATCCTAGATGACACTACTACAAGTGCCTCTTTCACTCGATGGGTCAGCTTGTTTTGGGTTGGTTCAAATCATTCACCAACTGTTACAAAACCTTTCTCTTATTGAAATGCAAGATGGCCCAGGCAATTACAAATTTTGGGTGTGGAAGGATGAAATGGCCACTAGGCTCTGCATTATTCTATAGGAGAAAGTTATGATGGGGGGGGGGGTAGCGAAATGGTTGAGATGCGGCATCGTTTCGATAGACTCGAGAGCAAGATTAACATAATGTTGTGTGGTATTTTCTTTCTTGTGTTCACTATTATCCTGAAGGTGTAGTGCTGCGAGTGTTGTTTTGATTCATGTTGTTTCCTATAGTGCTTTGTATGATATATGTATGTGTAATGCATATCCATGCTTATACCATAGTGGATGGTTGCATATTGTTACTGCATTTGTGTTTGCATCGATGTGTTTGCATCATAGTAAGTCTTTTGTACTCTGTGAATACGTGACTACATCGTGCAAGGATAAAGTGCAACTTGGTTCATGCATTTTCGCGTTCGTGAGGCAGCGGGCCCGAGGAGGTATCGTCAAATCATTTCATGCACGTGGCTAGGGAAGCGGGATTCTCGCTTAATGAGGTTGGGGCCGTATGGAATCTTCACGCATGGGTGAGGACACCCACTTCCTGTGGTCGGGGAGCAAACTATTTACAAGCAGTTACACATGAAACATTTGCAATAAATTACATTGTGAACACGAACAAATTTAAGGCAGTGCAACCGAACGCACGAAAATAAATAAGCAACATTACTACAAAGGAATGATGCATTCCACTACGGTGTAACCTTGGGACTAGGTCATAGGCATGTTCGTATGTGCCGTACTGTAGAGACCCAAATATGCAAATTCGGACTCTCCTGTGTATTCCGCACCAGTCTAGGATCACGCTAGTGCACACAGTATAAACAAAGGTGAAATATCGACCATATCACGATTTACTAAGAAAAGACTCAAATATTATTAATAATTATCAGAGTACGACCTTATAGCCAAGCTTACAATTAATAACCTGAAAGGCTTAAAGAAACTAGTAGCGAAAAAACATAAATAAGCATGGTAGCCATTTGACATGCCCACAAGTAATTGACTGCGGAGCGAAGTCCTAATCCGCGAAGTCGTCGAAGTATCCTCCATGTAGTAGCTCCTACTGATCTGGTCCTTCTTCCTCAACTGAGCAAATATGGATGAAGCCGTGAGTACATAGAGTACTCAGCAAGTCGTTTGTAACAAAGAATGCAATATAGTATGTAAGGCTTACCAACGGATGGTTGAAAGGTTAATTTTGCAGAAAGCAACAATTTAAAGTAAATATAATAAATAGATTGAAAAGCTGACTTTGAAAATGATAATAAGTAATTAATCAAAGGAATTGAGACCAACCACAAGCGTACTAGCTATTCACCCCAATGAATCACCCATGAACCAAGATTCATGTAATAAACCACTAGTGAACTAACCATTCACTTTCCAACTTAACCCAACCAGATTTTTTATGAAAACTCTACCACTCGTGTGAAATCACCGAGCATTGTCCATGATCAAGAACACGGTTATTCGAATAATTTTACACTCTGCAGAGGTTATACAACTTTATCCTCCACACGATGTGATCATCTTATAATGTCACCGGTATAACATGCTTCCTTTGACATACCGACCAAGAAGATCACAACAAACCCTTTACAATGTTCAATCTCAACCTAATTCCACCTCGCTGAGATTTCACCCCTAAACTGGTAATTGCCCCCTCTTACACTCCGTGGAATGTATAAGACACCCACTAATATTTCTCGCGTATTAGGGCCATATGTGCCATTGGCGTCGCGCGAACGGCCAAAATGGCCAAAAATTCTTCCCTCGAAAGTATACCCAGTCTCGGAATAGCTAGCCGGGAGCAGAGCGATCGACATCACGACACAAGCAGCCAGCCAACAAGCGTGGCACACGTTAGAAATCTTCAGACTCACTTGCAGGTGAAGAGCTTTTCTACGGAGGAGCGCCTCAGCTGAGGCCCCTCCTAATCCACCGTTGCTCTGATAGGACTCACGTGAGATCAATGGTTGAGGAGGGCCTCAGCTCTTGCAGGTGGTACAGGTGGCTCATTTACTTGCAGCACAGACACGCACAGCGATCTTATTAATTTATTTACCCATCTTGCGTATCACATAGTACATGTGTCAGATTAACTATATTTGTCATTGTAGCGTCAATAGCGGTTACACTTACGATATACGGAGACTTATACCGGCCGGCCTGCCGACAACGTGGTCGCTCCCGAGGCCGCGGAGGGGACGGTGGTGAGCCCTTGCGCCACGGCGCCCACATGCCGCCGGGCGCCCACGTGCTCTCGCCACCAGCCACACGGCCTCTCGTCCCTCCTCCAGCCAACTAACTGCCACTCCCACGTATAGTAGGTACCACCCTCCAATCCCCCACGCGCGCGCTGCTATATTATAGCGTCGTGCCTTGCCGGCCTTGCGCCGGTCTAGCTCTCCAACGATCCAGGTCCGTGCAAATACTACACGCGAAGCGAGTGACCGAGTGCGTGCGTGCGTCCGTCCGCCCGGCCGCCGTCCGTCCCCCCACCAACTCCCTTGGACGAAGCGCGCGCGCGGGGTACGTACGTACTTATGTACAGCGCGCGGTGCTAGCTAGCCGCCACATCGCGCTGGTCAGTTGGGATCGAGACATCGAGGCACCGCGCGCGAGCGCAGGCGCGGCGAGGGCGATCGATCGTACCGCGCGAATGGGGAGGGCGCCGTGCTGCGAGAAGGTGGGGCTGAAGCGGGGGAGGTGGACCGCGGACGAGGACGAGATACTCGCCAACTACATTGCCCAGCACGGCGAGGGCGCATGGAGGTCGCTGCCCAAGGATGCAGGTATATTATATCCGCTACCTTCTTCACCACTTCGTGTCAATCGTGTGTATATGTGCATATACGTGTGCAAGTGTATGTATGCGAACGTATATATGTACTCTATTGGTTAAAAAAATAATCTTAACCCTATTAGTTAAGCTAGCTAGCTGAAACTTCACCAAACTAACTAGCTAGGCACTAACATGTTGGTATATGCTTCGGTTGTGCCGCTCTTACGGACATAGGGCTCCTGAGGTGTGGCAAGAGCTGCCGGCTGCGGTGGATCAACTACCTGAGAGACGGGGTGAAGAGGGGGAACATCTCCAAGGAGGAGGACGACGTCATCGTCAAGCTCCACGCCACCCTTGGGAATAGGTACGGCTCTATACTTAAGCTCGATTCGCTCTAGATTTAATTTAATCTCAATTCGAGTTTTAAACAAGCTAAGCTCTAACTTGATTCCGAACTACTTCAACGAGCTGAATTCGAATAGTTCGTTAGGATCCGGTGTATTTTCTAGCCTGTCTGCACCCAAGGTCCTTCCATTTTATATTTGTTCCTCTTAAGACATACATGTTGTTATGTTACAAGTTGTGATAGTTTTTTATTCTAATTTGTTAAATATTACTATGTGTTAACTCTTATCAAGTTTACTTAAACTTATGCTGTTTTTATTGTTGCAAATTAATATATGTTAAATTGTTGATTATTATTGAGTTTATTTAAATAAAATTCGAGTCTATTTCAGCTTGAGCTGAGCATAACTCAATCATAAGTCAAGGAATGAGGGGCTGTTTGGTTGTCAGCCACAGTTTACCACGTCTAAGGTTAGACAAGTTTGACCAACTTTGGGAGCTGTTTGGTTGCAGCCACAGTTGTGGCAAGATTCCCTTCCAGCAAACTAGGTCCCACACGTCAATGACTCAAAAAAGTGTGGCAAGATTCCCTTAGGCTTGCTAAGTGTGGCAAAGAATTTGAGCATCTCAATTTAGGCAAGTGTGGCAATTTTTATTGGTAAAGTGTGGCTAGCAACCAAACAGCCCCTAAACCTCTGCTCAGACTCAGGGGGCTAGGCTCGTGCGAACTCATATCTACCTTCATAGCTTCCGGTGATAGTACTGGTACTACTAAGGGCCTGTTTGGAACAGAGGAATTTCACAGGAATTTTGCAGGAATTTTACAGGAAACAGTTCAATTCCTGCAGAAATCGGGAAAAATTCCCGCATTCCAAACAGGGCCTAAGCTACAGGTTTTACTCATCTTCTGTAGAACAACTGCTAAAGAATTAGCGTCCGATAAAAGATTCATAGGAATCACTGCCACGTACGTGAGTCCAAAAGAGCCCACAAAAGTCTCAAGTCTCTGACAACACACCCAGCGCGGGAACATGGATTTGTCACGTGCACTCTGAGAAACTGTCAGTGTTAAGGGCTCCGATGAAATCTCGATCGTAGAAAAACTTGTCGTCATGCAGTTTAAAACATCTGGACGTTTCGTTCTTTTCTTTCTCCTGCGAGGGTTTCGGCTGAGAGTTGGGAGATATTACAATCATGTAGGCCGAGTTTCGTTTTGATCTATAGTTTTATAACTTATGGGTTGTCTTAAATAAATAAATAAGATATTTTTCATCATCATTTTGAAACGGTTTATCAGAACAATATTTGTAAAGTAGTTTATCGTTTTATCGACATTCGATTCATTCATACGTACACTCGTGGTATGACCAAAAAAATATAAACCGCAACCGAAAAGAACCCACATATAGTACGATAGAGTATAATGTGTACGAAGCAAGATTAACGCATGGCTAAAAATAGCCCAGGCATCACTTTTATTTCGAGTCCATCTCATGTGTTTTACTGTATTTATATGGGGTATGTCTATTTTTATCATGCGACTATTTCTCTTTCTAAAATCAGTCACTTTTTAACTATCGCCTGAAAAAATCAACGGACGAGATCATCTCACCAAATATATAAACAAACCCCTCCCCACCCTAAACCCTAACTCCTCCTCCCTCCCTCACTCCCAGTCACCACCGCCTCGAACTACCTCCAGTGCGCTGCCTCCCGTCATCTCGCCAGTGCCGCCCTTGGCGCCGGTGAGGGCTGCCATTGATCCGTCATTGCTGCCGCCCCTCAATGCGGCCGCCATCACCCTCTTTATGCCGATGTGCCCGCTTCCACCTTCATCATTGGCACCCTTCTTCCCTGTCTCTGGCGGTTCGTCACCACTGGATACACTGCTCTACACCGATTTCGCCATTTGTGTCTCATCCACCTACCCGCTGACCCCATCCACCGCCGGCCACCAAGCCCGTGGCCGATGCCGCTCGCCTTCTCTCCTCCTTTGCCGCATCTCAACCTCTTGCCACCATTGCCGCCATCCTTCTTCCACGTCTCCGACGGCTACCACCATCGAATTCGCCTGCGCCGCCTACCACCTCCTAATTGCTCATTGACTTGTCGCCCCCGCTGCCTCCACCGCCCTCCTCCAATCCCGTCACCAAGGCGGCTTGACCGCCGCCTCATCAGTCCGTCGCTGCCCCATCACCCCTCTAAATCTGGTGACTACGGTGAACCCCAACTCTAACTTAGCACCTCCTGTGGCCGGAGAAGAAGACGACGGGGAGTCTTACCAGATCTTCATCGGAGATGGAATAGAGGTAGATGGGACACGAATCTTGATGCAAATCAAACGGTATGAAATTTGATTAATTTCTCTCTAAAAATAATCAAATGATGTATACCACTTCCGATTTATTTATGGGTCTTCACTCTAGAGAGTGCATTTACTTTTGCCGGTCAATTATCAGTTTTGTCATTCACTAGTTGCACTCAAATGGATGGCTGCAGGGCACGGCGTGTCTGCAGTTGAACTGCCATCTCAGAATCAATGCATGTAACCTTCTAGGCTACATGCGCGTCATGGATGCATGGCTTGCCCGGCTAATTTGTAGAGCGTGAAGATACATGATCTACCACAACTCGTACTTACGTATATTCATCTGTTCAGTGCCCGCATGTATATATATCATTAATCCTGAATGTAAAATAAGTCACAGGACAGCGCTACATCATTATATTCTCTTTCCCCCGTCGGATCCTAATCCAATGCAAAAAAAAAAAAACACTCTTAATCTAGAACGACTACGCAAGACACCAGTAGATCATACTATCTAGCTAGAACCAATTACATGTTTCTAAGGAATTATAAAATCAAAAAGACAAGTAGATTTGTAATACAATTTTTTACACTGAAATGAAAAGGAGAACAGAATTTACCATAACATCGTGCGGGCTCAATCCCAGTATAGTCCTTAAGTTCCAGACACAAAGTCGCTTTACCTAAAGAAACGCAGCACGAGGAAATGCTTGGTTTGCATGCTTTCTCGTGTCCAAAGTTACACAAATTAAAGAAAAGCCCCTAGACGTTTCTCTTGGCGATTAAGGGATACGTATATAAAATCTGTCATTTAGGCCAAACAACACCATGCCATCCGGAGCTTCAAGGCTGCTCGACTGAAACTATCTTTCCAGACAAAAACCATGCATGTTATCTGATCAGTCTGTACTAAGCCTCAACTATACAATTAAATTTCTGACTGCGAAGAAGCCCCAAACAACACACTGTAACACCAACCGACCAACAGCAGAGTATTATTCCACACCTATATCTGTACTCCTGATCTGCAGTATAACAGTATCCTGTTGCAACTGTAGTAGTGCAACACATGCATACATACATGTGTGTTTGTTCATGACTTAAGACGTGCAGTAGCTATGTCCACGTCAAGCCAGCCATGGGTAGCTTAATTAGCCTTCTTCATTCGCCATGGCAAGGAAACGAAAAAACGACATTTGGGCTTAATTTCACCCTTAAATTCCAGACAGATGACTCGAGTAACCAGCCAGGTCATGTTCTTCTTGTGAGGTTTGCAGGGCTTTTTCATGGCCTCTCTCTCTCTCTCTCTCTCTCTCTCTCTCTCTCTCTCTCTCTCTCTCTCTCTCTCTCTCTCTCTCTCTCTCACAGATCACGATCACGATCGTGGCACAGTGCTAAGAAACCCTTTAGCTGGCCATTAAGTACATCTGGCGCACCAGTCGCCGTCCGTGGGCCCTGCTGGTTTAATGGAGGGCCCACATGTATTAATGGTTTTCCGCCTTTGCATTGACAATACGGATGGAGAGCGAAGGAGATCGACAGGTCTGGGGTTGTAGCTGCGGAACACTCAGCTTTCTATCGCGCTCTCCGCTTACCATACGCTCGGCAATAATACGCACCAACCCCATACATGAATACGGCACAGCAGCAGCGTGTGTCGATGCAGTTGTTAGCACAGTTAAACAGAGAAAAGGACCTAGTAATTAAAATGCCGCCTTCACATGTAAATGTCCCTTTTCGATTTTTCGCTTTGGCATGTAAATTATCTTCGGCAGAAGCAGCTGACGAACATGCAATTTGTTCAACTGACAGGTGGTCCCTGATCGCTAGCCACCTGCCAGGGCGGACGGACAACGAGATCAAGAACTACTGGAACTCGCATCTCAGCCGGCAGATCCACACCTTCCGGAGGATGTACACCGCCAGCAACGACACCCCCATAACCATCGACATCAAAAAGCTGTCCGCCGCCGGGAAGGGGCGCGGCGGCCGGACCGCCGGCCAGTCGCCCAAGAGCAGCAGCAAGAAGCAACCGAAGCCTGAGCCCACCACCATGGCGAAGGGCGCCTCCAGCCCGGCCGCCACCGCGTCAGCAGCGTCAAGCCCGCCGCAGATCGACGTGGCGCGAAGCGCGGTGGTCGACCCTGACAAGAGCCAGCCCAGCAACAACAGCACCAGCGTCAGCCACACTCCCGATGGGCCCTGCAGCGAGGACGCAACTGGGCCCATAGTCCTGGACCCGATCGAACAGATTGGGCTTCGGGAGGCGGACAGCGTGATCGATCAGATTGGGCTTTGGGAGGCAGACGATGAGATGGAGGCTTTGCTGTTCGACGGCGTTGGAACGGACAGTGGGCTAACGGGTCTGGAAACGGTGGGCCAGGCGCCGGTGGATGGTCTCCTTGACATGGACTGGGAGGGATTTTCGGCCCATCTTTGGGGAGAGCCGGCCCAGAGTGATCTGCTCCAGGCCGGCGAGCCGAAGGCGATGATGGGCTGCAACTCGGACGAGCTCGAGTCGTTTGCGAGTTGGCTTCTCTCAGACTCGTGCGAGAACAAGATCAACTGATCCAAGTCCTCTCAAACAAGGGGAGAAAAAACTGATCAAGCCAACGGCAAGGGCAAGCAGCCACAGACAAGCATGTGTTCACGTGTGCACATTTTTGGGTAGCGTTTAATTTTTTTTGTAAGTAGGTGTTTGTGCTCTTGTGCATGCAAGTGGTAGTGCTTGTTTCATAGAGTAGAGCTAGAGTTGCATGTGGCATGTACGGGTAGTGAGATCGGTAGGTTGCATGCATCCCGCTTGCTGCGAGAGCCCTTTTGCATAGCGAGCATCTTTGCACAGTTTGCATGATTGCATCAGCAGTGAACTGAACTTTCAAGTTGCACTGTCCCAGTCGGTATCTCTGATCTCTCCTTGGATTCAGTAAGAATTTGAGAAAGAACGCAGCCGACAACAAGCCATGGCAGAGCAGGAGCGTGCATTCGTGTTCGACACGGGCATTAACCAGACAGGGAGTAGTTATTGCTAGTACTACTGTACTAGCATCACAAGGTTTCGAGTCGCTGGTAAAAGGTGGTGGTAGGTTTGCTACCGTGTAGATAGTAGAAGTAGTTTCCCGTCAAATCCTTTCCTTCTGATCGGGGTGAGATCTTGTATTATAACGCGAGTATTTTCCCAGCACGTGGGCCACAATTCCTCTTCGGCCTAGTTTGAATGTTAGGGAAGGAAACCCAGGGAATGTTTTCTCTAGTGGGTTTTGAAGGTAGACAGAATCCCTCTCAGCCTCTCGGGCAACAATCCCCCAAGGAAATATTCCCTAACCATTTAAAAAGCCATAGGGTTAAAAGTCACAGATATTAAAAAATCAAAAATGGGGAAAATGGGAAAAATCAGCAAAATTGGAAACATCCAGCGAAAATAGTAACAACTCGAAAAGCACACACAAAATCGAAAAACTCATAAATACAAATAGGAATAAGAAAAACTCATGAAAATTCGAGACAAAGGTGCTAAAATTTGCACCAACATTTAGATCAGATTCGTAGATCCACACATATAGATCACATTCATACATGGGCAAAATCCTACTTGTTTATCTACTACTACTTATATCTATAGCATTAATCATCTATTACAACCAAATTAATCATCTGCAACATGAGGCACAAGTCCAATTGATACAAAAGTTGAATTCAAGTATTTGGTTGGCCATGTGCACCATGTTGCAAGTCCAACAATCTGACACTTCAAGCATTCACCCAGTCCAGATCCAGCCACTTCCTTCTCTCTTCTGCTATCTTCTGCCTATATGAAACAATCAGAAAATTGAGTAATAACCAAATTGAAAATTGAAAAATAAAAGCTCTATGGTAAAAGGCATATGCATACTCAAGATTAGCTATAGATAACAACAACTCCTCAAAATTTGACCCAAACAGATAATAGCAATTAAAATGCCAGCACCAACACAATATTGTATACTTTCTGAAACATTGTCTACATGTATGTTATCTCGTTGCAACCCCGATCGCAGTGAGTGTCGTCCTAGTTAAGGATAAAGAAGGCATTCAACATCCGGTGTGCTATGTCGGTGAGGCCCTTGTGGGCACTAAGATGAGGTACACATAAATAGAGAAAATATACTATACCTTGCTTATGGTGTCAAAGAAGCTCCATCATTACTTCCTTAGACATCTTATCACTGTTCCACAAGCTACCCCATCAATGAGGTTATAGGGAACAAAGAGGCCATTGAAAGGATAGCAAAATGGGCCACCGAGCTGGCACATTTCTCCCTCAGGCTCGTGGGAAGGACTTCCATCAAATCACAGACCATCGCTGACTTCATGGCTGAATGGGCCTCGGCATGAACCCCCTAGCAAGCATTAGACATTATACTTTGACGGCTCCAAGCATTTGGCAGGAGGGGCGCTAGGGTCATCTTGGTGAGCCCAGATGGGAAGGCGCTCGAGTACACGACCCACTTATCTTTCCACCTCACAAACAATATAGACAAGTACGAAGCACTACTTTTGGGTCTACGCCTCGCTAAGGCTATGGGAATCTTATGCCTCCTCATCTTAGGAGATTCCCAGTTGGTCGTCAATCAAATAGATAAAACATACCAATGCATTGATCCCAAAATGGCTAAATACTCGGATAAAGTATGAAAAATGGAATGCCAATTTGCTAGACTTAAAGCTCATCGGATCCCTCATGGAGATAATTACTGAGTGAATCGTTTGGCTCATGTCGAAGGCTCTCAGGAGCCCCTTCCTTCAGAAGTCTTCTTCAAAGTTTTAAATACACCTTCAGTGGAAGAAGCGCCCAATCCCGAGTTATCTCTAAAGGTCAATGAGACTTTAGCCTTGCCTCCTTCCTAGATAACTCCCATCACTAAATGCATACAAGGAGGAGAGGGGCCTGAGGATGTAGTAATGGCCCACAACCTAATCTCTAACACTAAGTCATATGTGATTATTGAAGGAAAGCTTTACAAGCACGGAGCATCTGCCCTACTCAAGCGCATTACAAAAGAGGAAGGCTTTTCACTCCTCCTTGACGTGCATGAAGGCTTCTGTGGCTCTCACATTGTGCCTAGAGCAACTATGGCAAAAGCATTACATAAGGGCTTCTATTGGCCTACAATGATACAATACGCCCTCAACATCCTCAAGTCATACGAAGGGTCCCAAAGAATGGTGCCCTTGCTAATCTCTTGCACACCATACTAATCACTTGACCTTTCACCCAGTGGGGAATGGACCTGCTCGGATCATTCCCACCAGCCAAGGGGGGCTATAAGCATGTGGTGGTAGCAGTGGATTATTTCACAAAATGGGTAGAGGCAGAGCCTATGGCCTTAATCACATCTCGTTCTGTGCAAAGATTCTTCTAGAAAAATATTGTGTGTCACTTCGGGGTTCCTAAGGAACTCAGCATAGAAATTGGAACTCAGTTTGACGCATCTTCCACTAGGGATTTTTGCAATTCTATTGGTACCACCCTTTGCTTCGCCTCGGTGGCCCACCCAAAGACTAACAGGATTGTGGAAATGGCTAATTGGCTAATCCTGCAAGGCATACGTTGTCGCCTTGAGGCAAGTACCCTTAAGCAGGGGACCTAGGCAGAGGAGATCCTTAACGTCGTATGGGGACTGTGCATGACTCTCAGTCGTTCCACTGGAAGGACCCCATTCTTGCTTATGTGTGGGGTAGAAGCTGTCCTCCTTGCCAAGGTCCACCACCGTTCCCTCCGAGTGGAGATGCTCTCGAGACCTTTACCAGCTAACTTAACTCAGAACGAGAACAACCACAAAATTGAGGTGGACTTTGCTGAGGAGAGTCGTGATCAACCCTCCTTAAAACATGCTACATACGAGCGGGAGGCCACCCGGTTCTACGGCCTCGAGGTGCTCAGACGAAGTGCCAACAGCGAGGCGGTCGGACAAAGTGTCTACGACCACGAGATGGTCGGACGAAGCGTCTACGACCACGAGATGGTCGGACGAAGCGTCTATGACAACAAATTGGTCGAATGAGGTCCCGACCGCGATGCAGACAGATGAAGTCTCGAAGTCGGCAGCGAAGCTCTGGCGCACGCATGCTCCATCCCGCACCCTTCGGACTTGGCATCGACGAAGCCGGTGTCGAGACAAATCTCTAATGCGCGTGCTTTGTCCCCCACCCTTCTGACTTGGTATCGATGAAGTCAGCGGCGAGACGAAGTTCTAATGGCTGTGCTCCATCCCCCACCCTTCAAACTTGGTGTCGACAAAGTTGGCGGCGAGACGAAGCTCTAGCACGTGCACTCTATCCCCCCTTGCGACTTGGCATCAATGAAGTCGGTAGCGAGACAAAGCTCTGGCGCGCACACGCTCCATCCCACACCCTTGGGACTTGGCGTTGACGAAGTCAGTGGCAAAACAAAGATCTGATGTGCGCACTCCATGTCTATGACCACGAGATGGTCGAACGAAGTCTTGACCATGAGGTGGTCAGACGCGTCGAGGTTGACGGTCGTATCAATGTGAGCATCACGGTCGATGATCGTACCGGCGTGGGTGTCGTGGTCAACGACCATGCTGGCGCGAGCACCGTGCTAGACGGTCGTGCTGGCGTGGGCGTCGTGGTTGATGGCTGTGCCGGCGCGGTGCATCGGTGCTGACCGCTCACCACCCACAGTGCCAAGGCGTCGCTGCCATGGGGTGGCGGGCATTCGACCACCAGTTGCCACGTGCTGAACTCGACGTTCACTACCGTTGTACTTCTCTTTCACTTGGTTGCCGTCACTTTCTAGCGCCTTCTCTTGCGCAGCTTCTCGCAAGGTCCCCATAGATGGTGTCGTCCCCATGGACGGCGCCAACTATTGTGCTTACTGACCAAACAGTTACGAGGGGACTAGCTAAAGAGAGCTGGTGAGTAAGAATGAGGGGATCTCTCCTGCTCATTCCCCTCTTGGGGTTTATATACATGAATGGGGTAGGGTGGAAAATTCCCGTCCTACCCCTTGACGTGTGGACCTCGGTAGAGGCACTGTTGCAATTACGGCACTGATCAGGACTATCACGAAGATGAGATGGTTGACAAAAGGACGATTGACTACTTTCACTACATCGACACGTGCTACGTTGAACCCGTTGCTTCAACTCTATTTCCATTGCACTGCGTGTTTAGTGGTAATGATTTATGATCTCTTACTCGCATAGTTTTCTGATTTACATGGTAGAAAATTTTAATCAGCGCTAGTGTAATCTACCCGTATCCCAACACTAAAGAGCTTAGCCCTGCATGGCTAGTTGTTATATTAATACAAAGTCTCTAGTTATTGTTCTGCTACGTAATTCTGGTGTGGCTTGTTAGAACAGTGCTTTTATACTTTTTTTCTAACAAGTGTAGCATTAATGGCAAAGTAAATAAAGAGGTAAGTAACATATATTCTTCATTCATTGTGTTTTAAAAATTATACAAATTACTAGTGAGAAAAGTATAGAAATACCTCCCAACCTATTGTCCCCTAAGACGTTGATCTTTAAGAGTAATAATCTGTTGTTCGGTGTCATGTTTTTTGAATAATCACGCAAGGCGTTACATGGACCACAAATGGGCTAGGAAGTTGATGCAATCGATGTTCAAGCATAAGCACAAACGCGCAGCCCCAGTCTCGCGTGCCGCCAATGTAGGCGAGCTCACCGACGTCTTGGCGCTTGAAGCGCGGATTGGAAAGCTGGTAGCTTCAGGGAGGTGCTAGAGTCTCGACTTCGGTCGGCGACATCGTGAAGCACACAGAGGTGCTTTGCGGCGGGAGCGATGGTGGGGAGCAATGGACGTGCAGGAGAGGAGGAGAATGTGTGGGGGAGAGGGCTCTTTGAGATGTGTGACTACTACATGTGGGAGTTCAAGGCCCTCCTGACGTTCACTGCTACTAGTAGAGATCAACAGGCAGTTTTACTCGCATGCTACATGCAGGGGAGTGCAAAAACTAACACTGCTCATGCATGTTTTAACTTTGCAGCTAGCGTTGGCATCTCCACGCGCAGGCCTCGGCTAAAATTAACCTCAACCCGGCAGCCACGCACGAGGAAACGGTGGCCGTTGCAATTGGCTAGCCAAGCGACCAACACAGCGATTGTCAAGAGTGAGCAAACAACCTGACGACCTAAACACAGCAATTAGCAGAGCAAGAGCCATCGAAACTCAGTAATTTGTCCCGAATCAGACGGGCATCTGAAACTAGGACGGCTCTGGCCCAACACGTTCGTCCATTCCGTCAGGTCTCACTCGGCACTGCAGATCGCCAGTGGCCGGCATCTGC
Organism: Dendrocalamus latiflorus; assembly: GCA_017311315.1. Lineage (NCBI taxonomy): Eukaryota > Viridiplantae > Streptophyta > Magnoliopsida > Poales > Poaceae > Dendrocalamus > Dendrocalamus latiflorus. The sequence continues at coordinate 40,055,910 of CM029611.1, forward strand.
CTCCATCGCGCGCACTGTGCCGATTGAAGCAATCAAACAATATTGTGGTGTTCGTTACCCGGTCAGTGTCCGCGACTGTAGCCTCACCAGTACGACCGGCAATAGATAGAGCCATCCGTCGATCTTTGCAATATATATGTGGCTAGCTAGCTTAGCTTATCTCCGACTTGTAATTAAACACCTGTCTGAATCAGACTTCGCGTCAGATTCCTAAGATTTGCTTCATGGATGGAGAAGGAAATCTGTCACTGTTGCTGGTACGGTTGATCGATCCATCGGTCGATCGATCTTTGCTGCCCTAAAACTATTCCACGTGCTAATCTTGATCAGCGTCTGTCAATTCGTCTCAGGGTTTTGTAAACCAGTTTTAAAATTTTACCGTGACTGATAACACGGATAGTCAAAAAATTTCCGAGGATTTCGGACCAAAATTTTCAAATTAAAATTTGAATTTAAAAAATCAACCGAAAATCGGTAGAAAATATCGGTCGAAAATTTTGAAAAGTAATTTCGGCAAAATCTCTCCTATATTTAATAAAATTCGTATGAAATAATATTTTGAAATTGATTAAAAATTTTACCAAGGAGACTGATACGACCGATAAAACCGATTATTAGAACCATGATTCGTCTATATAGCACTAAAAAATAAATAAATAAAAAAAAGAAAAATAATAATAAAAAACCCTAATCAAGGTGTGGCTTTAAATGGGGGGACCTCCCTACTCTTTTCCTGTGCTTGGCTTTCTTCCGCCAGGTCTTTTTCTCCCATCTATTATTTCCTCTCCCTCTCTCTCCCCCTGTGCGCACTGCATGTGGTGGCCGATGGCGGCGGTTGGCCAAGCGGCGGCGGCGTGGTGCAGCTGCGTGCAGTCGCACGCGCATGTGCAGCCATGGCGCGCGCACTGCCATGGCACGGGCGGCGGCGGCGCACGCGCATATGCACACACCATGGCGCGGCAGCAGCGCACGAGGTCGTGGCATGGGCGATGGCGGCTTGGCGGCGGCGGGTGGCACGAGGCGGCGGCGACGCAGGGCTGTGGCGACGTAAGGCATGTGGCCGCACGCGTGCGCCCGTGGTTATGCCGCCAGCGGCGGCCAGTGGCAGAGGTGCGTCCGAATGGCCGTTTGCGTGGCCGAATGTGGTTTCGGACAGCCGAACGACTGTTCGCTCGGCTGAACAGCGTTTCGCTCGGCCTAACGGCCGTTCACACGGCCAAACGTAGTTTCGTTTGGCCGAATGGCATTTCGCACGACCGTGGGGGCTAGCGAACCCGTTTCCTCTGCAGTTAAATTCATCTCATGTTGTTGCTTTATCAAATTCATCTATATCTGATCGTTGCCTTTCATTCCATTCTGTAGGTTCGCACGCAGCTGTTGAGGGAGCAGTTGGGCAGTTGCGCATTTCGGATCCGTTGTGCAGTGTGTCTGTCGAGGGTGCTCAAGGCAAGTACCTCATGGTTGTAATCTGTCCTTTCGCGCATTACCGTTTTATGGTTATCTGTCACCATTAGCTTAGTATTCAATTATTTCACTATATTGGTTGCCAGTTGTGTGTTGCTTGTAGAATTAGATTGATTCTAATGCGCTTGGCTAGTTAGTGTTGTATGCTTGTAGTTGGTGTAGTGCTCGACTATAGAATTCATGCTTAGTTAGAGATTGGAATAGATGCTTAAATTATTGATGGGGTAGCATATAAGCATGTTCAAATATAAGGTTAGCTACTAGTAATGTTTTAACATTGGGCGTCTTATTTATTTATCCTGCTTTCATGATCCATTAATTGTACATTATTGATTAAGAGCCACAGCTGATTTTGTTGTGGTACATTAATCTGACTAATAATCACTTATCATGTAATAAAAATTGTATGATAGACAACCTTTGTGTGCCTCCTTTTAGTACCCTCTTTAGGATAGGTTTTAGTACGCTATCACCGTATCTTCGTTCTTCATCGCTTTGTATCACAAATTATGTCTCTCCATTCTCAACTATATCAACTTATTACCCTTATAACTTTATCTTAATTCACCCTCGACTTTCTAATTACATCTTGGATAATTCACTAATAAAAGAAATGACAGTTACCTGGTCTGGAATTACCCACATATAGGGGAGATTTCCACCCACCTGGTAACGTACAGGGGCCCGTACAGTCTCGTTACACAGGATATTACACCCCGTTGGCGGTTATACAGTCGAGGATAAGGATGTGTCTGACTATTCTCATATAACCAGGTATGTGGGATGTGATCGCCGGTGCCTTTGCTATAACTTGCTAAATAACAATTATCTTTAATTATATTGTTTCTGCTATCTCTGTCTCTGATCTATATCAGTGTTTCTGGTAACCTAAGTTCATTGTCTTTAACCTATGTCAATTACTTCCTTATATCACTTATCCTTTGTTTATCTTGATTGTATTACCTATTCTTTACTCACCATGTTGCGACCGTTGTTGGGTACTTGCTGAGATTTCCAAATCTCACGCTTGCTCTTTCTATTCTCAGGTAAAAGGCCAGTGGAGTGATAGCAACATGCATGGATGAGAGCACTCGAGTTTTTAGCACTGTGGCTTGCCACCATTTATATTATTTTATTGTTTTAAACATTTATTTCAGCTTCCTTTGGTTCTCTAATAAAGTACCTTTAAGGTTCCAATTTTCTTGCGATTTCTATTGTTGTTTTTATTATTTATTCGTTATTTTGACGATGACGTTACATAATAGTATCTTAGTTTAGCTGTATGTGGGATGCTAGCATTTACCCTGGTACATTTCTCTTCTAGCCTCTAGCTAACCTACGAGCAGGGGTGAAAACGGATCGGATAGTTTCCGACCGATCTGGATGAAAATGGATACGGATTGTGTTAGATCGGATTTTTTTCGGATAATTCTCGGATCGGATATGAATACGGATTTTTTTTGTCGGATACGGATACGGATACGAATACAGTAGACCTGATATCCGACGAATACGGATATGAATACGGATTATCCGGATAATACGAAAATGGATATCCACGATTTTAGCCCAACATTGCCCAGCCCAAGTCAGCCTCTCTCATCTCCCCTGCCACCAACCCACTAGGCACTAGCCCAACCAAGCCATAAGCCTCTATTACAATTAGACATTAGGTCCTTAGTCATATTAAATTACAAACAACACTAGCAAATATTTATGTTTATTAAAAAATAAATTTAATATTATCGGTGGATTAAAATTTGTACCGATTAAATTGATGTACTCCCGTTTAAATTATTTTGATGCAAATTTAAATACTTAATTAATTTATTAGTCACATATAAATGGTAGAAATCCATTAAGAATTATTTAGGACTTTAGAAAAAATTAACTGCCACTTAAAGATTTAAAATCTGTACAACGGTATAACTATTGTGGATAAAAATACTTATACTTGTTTAGATTTCATGAATGTTTTGACAAGATAAACTATTTATGTGTTTTAATTGATTTTGGATGTATAGTTTAAGGGGTTTTCATGTTCCGATAAATATTCGTGACCGTATTCGTTTCGATTCATATTCGCTCCGTATCTGCATTCGATATTATTCGTATTTTTATTCGTATCCGAGGTATCCGTATTCGTATCCGTATCCGAAAAAAAATCTGAAAACAAATATAATAAAGACATTTTCCATCCGTATTCGATCCGTTTGCATCTCTTCCTACGAGTTGTACTACAGTCTGAACTGACTTTGATTTTAAGTAAAGTGCAGGAAAGAAACATCATTTGCAAGCCCAAGGCAAGATTAACTGTTTCAGCCTTTTCTTTCCAGTAGACTCAATCATGTGTGTGTCCTTTTGCAATTATTTTGCGATCCATCGATCAGCCACTGGGAGGCATAAAGCTAGCTTAGGCAGTTCCCTAACTAATTTTTAGCTTAAGTCTTTAACTGTGTCTTTTGATTTTTTATTGAACCGATTTAAATAAACTGGAAGTAAAAAAAATAGAAATTGAAGCCTATATGCATGCAAGTACTGTTGTGCGTGCGTACGAGAGAGTCGGGACCAATGCAACGGCAGCAGCAGCGCTCACGACGCGCTTGCCAACTTGCGGAGAAGTGATGATCGATCACATGACCTAGCAATGCATGCACGGTTACGATGGATGATGATGTGTTGATGTACCAGCGACTGCGGTAGCTTTGTGTCGCTAGTACTACGTGTTTGTTCGTGCTAAGCGAGAATTATTAGGGCCATCCGCCGACGGCCGAGTTGGATTGCCCACCGGCCGCGCGCGACTGTGCCGCGCAATGATGGAATTTTGTCCGTTGGCGTTGATCGCACAACGCTCATCGGTAAGCTGTTCAGCGAACTAGCGTTTCGGCTTAGTTTGGTGTTGCTACCCTGTGGTGCATTGTACGCGTAATAGTGTCACGTACAAAAACCTTACTGTGTTAAAAGACAGCTATGAATGGAATGAAACCGAGCCCTAATGTTTTAGATCTGATGTGTAGCTTCTTAACCGGGGTAATGACCCACTGATACCTGAACATTCACAAGGAGCAATTTGGTTCCTCGATTTCCAAAGGCGCGAGATTTTGAATTTTGTAATTATAGTATACTTATTCATGTTATATTGAATTAAGATTGATTTTTGAAACTTGTTTAATTATTTTCTAATAAACTAATAATATAAAAGTCCAATATGTCAAAGATAATATTTTTTACCTTAGAACAACATGTAAATATCAAAAACGAATTAAATTAAATTAAACTAGTGCAACTCAAACTACCAATAGGTAATATCAAATTCTATATGCTAATAAATTTGTTGTCAATATCATAATCCCACTGTGATCCTATCCAATCCTAATGATTTTACAAGATGAATCACGATCTCCACTGTGATACTACCTAATTTTGATCTATATTATGATCCGTATTATCTATTTTTGATAGGATCGTACGATACTACAATATGTATTGCGGTACTACAAACTTGAGAATTTTTAGCGGATTTGGCACTGTTGGCCATGGTATTTACAAAAGTAGCAGTATGCGCATCGTATTTGTACAAAATGTCACTTTTGCCGTCTGGTGGGCGGATGGCAGTACCGACGAGGAGACGGTAGGCAAATGAGCTCCAAAAATTATGAAATTTTATGTGAAGCCTCCGACACAGTCATAGTTATTGTATAATTTTTTAAAAATTTTATTTGATTCAAATTTTCCATGTTTATTTGGGTTAATTTAATCATAAATTTAATGATGCTCAGGCATCTTTTCAAGCGGCTGACCTCTGTGCTTCGCGCATGTGTCGCCCCAATCGTGCTATATTTTTTCCTACTGTATCCTTCACATAATTGTCACTCTGTATGTGTCGTCCCCCCTTGTCCGTACTAATGTCGTTATATCTGTGTCATCCCCCTCTCCCGTTCCCTCGTTTGCACATTTGTCAATGTTACCACGCCTTCCCCCCTCACCCGAAGTGCTGCTCATGGCAATGAGTCCTCAATCTACAGGGTGAGGGCACCGGGTTAACTTTTCGCTTGGCCATAAATACGAACCTCTCGTAATTCATCATTGCTCATCTCAGTCGCTCATCGCAGAAGCTCATTCTCGCTGTCGTCGCTCAAAATCAAGAGTGCGTGCTAATTATTTTGAGAACACAGTGCATAACTTATTAAGGATGCGGCAGTGCTGATTGCTTCTCCCGAAATACATATAATTTTTTATGGCATGCTTTTGACATTATTCCCGTAGTCCTAGTCATAATTAACGTTATTTAGTTAGTCATAATTAATATAGTTTGTATTATGAAATAAGTTTTACTGCCATTATCAATCTTTACACTAATATTTGGTCAGTCCTATGTATTGGAAGGTATGGCTTTACTGGAACTTCTCGAACAGTTGTATGATGAGAAACACCATTGTCACTCATGGATGACGGGTGACACAGCTGGCACTTCACCCTTCAAGCTACGAGGGGTGGGGGTATCCGTGGGGGTTGGACGAGCGTTACGTCCCAAACCTGTACGTCACGGGCTTGTTACCCTTTGCGAGGCTGGTCTCCACCGAACACGATTTCACCATCACCGGCAGCCTGCTCGTGGCACTGGTGGATAGGTGGAGGCTCGAGATGCACACATTCCACTTTCGGTGAGGTGAGATGACGGTCACTCTACAGCACGTCGCGTTCTTAACCAGTCTCCCTCTTGGGGATGACGCACTTGTTCCACCCCTGCACCAGCCGACTGAAAGGAGAGGCTGGCGCACCGGTTCGGCTGGCCTATCCTGAAGAGTGCACGTGGCGTCCCCCGCACTTGGCTGAACAATTTCAGTGTGTACCCGCAAGTTGCACTGCCGGAGGTCGTCAGGAGGCACCTCGGTGCATTCCTTATCTAGCTCTTTGGTTGGAGCATGTTTCCAGCCACACACGGCGATATTTGCAACGCTGAGTTCATCAGCCTCGCTGAGTCTTTGGTTGACATAGAGATTGGGGCGATGGCTCGGTTCAGCTGGGGATCAGCGGTCCTGTGCGCCACATACCGGGGGTTATGTGACGCTTGGCAACGCGCCACTTCTGGTACCCCCAATCTGACTATCTGCTATGTGATCCTGTAGCTGTGGAGTTGGTAGCATTTCCCTATCGGGCGTCCGACCATCGTGACACCAGTGCGCCTGTTCGGTGAGTTCATCGACCTGATAGACGGGCCCACTATGGGCATCCGATGGACTGCTGCTTGTCGACAGTGGGTGAAGGGCAAGCCGTCGAAGTGCTATATGCTGTGGCACAATGAGTTCGAGCCGTTGCACGACAGCGACGTCATATGGAGTCCATGGACGGTAGATTTTGTGCATCGTGTATCGCCGTACGGGCTATACCTGCATTGCCTAGAGGATGCGGAGCTATGGGCAATGGCAAACCATCTGGTGTTCTCGTACATGGTGGAGGATTATGCGCTACAGCGCATGATGCGACAGTTGAATTTGCACCAGGCCGTGCCCCCTCTAGACGGTAGGTTCCTACCGCAAGCCATACACCGGTGAGTCAAACTCCATCCGACTAATGTGTACACGTTGTATGTCTTGCTATGTAACGTCCATGTTTCTGTAAATGCATGCAATCAAGGGCTGGTTGGTATGGTATGGACTGGCGGCCAATGCAGCAGCAGTGGACGATGTCATGGACGGATAGGGCGCACCTCGATGTCATCATGGAGCAGCATCTGTATGACGTGCAAACGTACGATGAGTACCTGGAGCAGTACGTACCATGGTCATGCAGCAGAGTCACCATTCCTCAACCAGATCGCCCCGAGCAGATCATGCACAAGGAACGCCTACAATGCTCGATCAATCCCCATAGCGCTTCTTGACGGCATGACAGCGTAAGACAATTCGAATATTTTATCGTTTCATTCAAGAAATTCATACTGCTCGTCACTTAATCTGTTTCATATGTCACTTCAGTTGGAGCGGACGCAACGTATCACAAGCGCGTCGGAGGCCGCCATCAGCAGCCCGGAGACACCACCGGCCCTGCAGAAGACTATGAAGTTCATTCTAAAGAAGGCCAAAAAATAGTGTACAACCTAAACTGCGGCCGTTCCACATATCACAATGCGCACATGAGCCACCCAGTGATGGCACCATGCTCACCCACCAGGTCATCGCAACCTAGCAAGTCCAGCCGGCCATCGCAATCTACTGAGTCTGCATGGCGTCGTAGTACTAGTCGTCGATCATCCGTGCGCTGTACCGATGAGGGGGTAACTTATGTACGAATCTACATTTTATTTTCTTATTACGCCTTGTGTTCCACTAACATCATGGCGTTCTCCTGCCGCAGGTCCATCATCGAGATGCATCCCTTTTGCTGTCTGCAACACCTGCACAGACTACCGCTCACCGTTGTTCATCTTTGCTGCACATTCGGGAGGTATGAGATTCGTATTGTACATCCGAAATATTTATTGTGACTAATATTGTTTCATCTTGTGGCCTCCAATTCAACATGGGGGTGACGATAAGTCCACCGATGACGACATGGGCCTCCTAGATACTTCCAAAGAGTAGTACACGGCGCTAGGGTTTGCAGCATACGCAGGGCAGAGCTCAGCATACCCAGGGTTTGGACTAGGCAGAGCTCCTCTGGCTTTGCTGCCATGTCATACAGTGAAGGCGAGAGCTACTTTGCACCACGAAAGGGATTTCTAGAGTCCTTCGTACACGACATTATTGTGGGCGGCTCGCAGTATGGCATGTCTCAGCTGGAGGATTTCGACCCTTACCAGACCCAGCCTACTGTACCACTGTGGCCACTGAGCAGACAAAACGGTCTTCATATCTCCTCCGACTCGAGACGTAACATTCGGACCGACTGATGTACCTAACGGGACATGCTCGTGCGCGACGGAAGACAAGACCACGTACGTGGAGGTAGACGCGGCGAGGAGATAGTAGTGTCTCAGATAGGTGAGCCATATTGTATCTAATGTGATACATTTTTTGTACTACTATAATTACTTTTAATTGTACAAGTATTCCTGATGTATAAAATTATAAAAAACATGAAATATTCGTAAATTCATAATTAAGTTAATCCGAATAAACGTGATAAATTTTGACCACGTAAAATTCCAAAAATATCCCACCTCGGCCCGTACTCCTATACGTACACATCACGATCGATTGACCAGAAAACGCTAGCTCTACGCTTCGGCCGTGCCCACACGTCAGTGAGCAGCCGGGGCGGAGTACGCGCAGGTGAGGTGGGATTTTGTCTGCACGCGCGTACCGTATCTCGAAACCCCCAATGATGCGGCGGCGGCTGGAGGGAGGACGACGACCCGGACACCCCCCGACATGGCACGTGCGAGCGCGAGGCCCCTCCACGGCTCCACCCCCATTTATTTATGGGCCTACTACCAGTATGCCATGGCCATGGCAATGCCCTGTGTGGAGTACATGCTTGCAACTAATCCATTCCGTTCCATCCCAATCCGCCAGGGCATGATGATGATGATGGCAAAACAACCTCATCTTGGAAGTTAACACAGGTCTTTAGATGAGATAATTATTCATGCATGGTCTGCTTGTGGCTAGCTGTGAGTGGCTGTGAAATGGCGGTACGTTACGTGCATGACCTTTTTGTTTCGTACAGGTTCAAAAAAGAGGGAGAGAGCGGCGTAGAGGAGGTACGAAGATGGTTGCGGGACCCGTACGGCTCTCCAAATGCAGATCTAGCACTATAACGATCCCTTTTTATAATAGCAAATTCTCACAATTATCTAGGAGTCAGTGACAAACGAAAAAAATACATATCTACTCATAAGTATTTAAAAAAATTAGCGTAATTAAAATATAATTTGACTGCTAAAATACAATAGTTTTATGGGCATCTAGGCCAAAACTTACGTTTAAAAGAACCGAAGAAAAACCCCACAGGAACGCTTGAGTACGGTCATAATCTTAATGCAAAAAACTGAAGTATTATTTTTTCTTATGCCTTATTATTGGAATCACCCATGAAACATAACTCCATTAACAGAGAGCACGGCGTATTCGAATGCCTTTTGTTATACTCTGCAGAGTTACCCAATTTTATCTACAAAATATCTTAGACTCACAATGTCAAGCTGTAGACACGCAACATGTTAGCGTGTGACTGAGTTGAGATAACAAGATCTTTCACTGCTCTCCTCTTTCTAGTTTCTACCCGGTAGGCTCATAGTCACACATTATCGGTAATCAACTGGCCAATGCGGAAATTGTGAACCGACACTGAGTGGACCTACCATTGTGAAATATGGAAGATACTTTTTAAGTCTAGCTTCCATACCACCCCGTTGTACGAGGGCCATTCCATCGCAATGGAAAAGCTAACTATTCTGTAGATATTCAATCGAATTGAGCAACTACTAAATCAAATCTGACAAGTCAAAACTTTTAGTCGAGCGATTTCTATATCCTTTACTCACTATATGGTTCTACTCTTTACTTTTCACAAGTGTGTCAATCAATCACAAACCCAATATGTTACGGCACTACCACCAATTCATACCAAAGTCTCCACCCTAGGGTAAGGTCGTGACTCAACCATCTAGCAGCTTTCTACGAGTCACCCTTAACCCTAATACCATTTAAAAATCTATCAATAAAACATCGAATCAACTTAGTAGTGTAAAACATTTGATTGTCTAGTCTACCAATGAATTATTATACAATAATTTATTATTATTAGGGATGTTAAGGTGAATATGGCTTTCAAGTAAAACATGGATTTTTCAGTGGTAGAACTAAACTAATTATGAAGTCATTCTAAATAATTGTTTTAAATAAATAACAGTGCACAAAAAATAATATGAAAGTATTGATAATTAAACAATGTCGGATCAATATGATCAAAAATATATGACTTGCCTTTTAATTTAGGGTCTTTGATTATTTCTTTACGGGCTTTAGGTTTACACCATCCACCTTAATTGCTCAAGTAGTTTCTCCATTGGCCAACTAGTTGAATCCAGATACTAACGTAAAAAAAAGAATACAAATGAGTTCCTGCTTTGCAGAATGCAAGCTAGGAACAAATACAATAAAATATCTAAAAAGATATAAAAGAAAATGAGTCTAGGTGGATATGGTTTAAGCGGTGTTTCGTTGGGTCAAACAAAGTTAGAAATGGGTTAGACGGGCTCGAGATGGTTGAAATGGGTATAAATATATTTAAATAAGTTTGGGATGAATAGTAATAAGTTGACACTATTTATAATGGATCTGGTCATATGAATAGTAATGGGGGTTGGACTGATTTTTAAAAGAGCTGATCAGTTTTGGACTTGGTCCATGAACATTGTTGGGCTATGAATAATGGCTTGGCCCATTTGGCCTAATGGGCTTTCACTATTTTGGCCTACTTGGCCAGCCTAGCTGGCTCGGCTTTTGAACATGCACCATGGCCGCCGAGCAGAGGAAGGAGATGGTGGCGTGATTTGCATGTCAGCGAGGGCTACCAGCGGCGAGCTATATATGGTGCTACTAGGGTAAGTGGGACCGAAGCAAGCCATTTTGAATATGTGCACGGCTGGAGAGGCACCATAGAGGGCTAGCGATGGAAGGGGTTCACCGGACTTGGGCTATGGCACAACGGTGCTTCGGTGGGGCTTCGTTGGAATTGAGGACTGCTCAAGCTTTTATAGCACTTGGGAGAGCTTTGGGTAGTCGCGTCTTAAGCTAGTTCAACTCGTGCATGGCAATCAACGTTGATCGTGCCTGGACGGCAAAGGTGCACGACATCAGCTGCTTATAGGCAATGAGAAGGGTTGGCATGGTGGGGGTTGGCTTGGTGGTGTCAGGGAGGTGCTAAGGTCACAGGGAATTGGATTAGAATTGATGCTATAGAAAGAATCGTGTTTTGGGGGTCACCGGTGTAGGCTCGATGGCGGTGACGGTGCTTGGCCAGAGATGGGAAGGGAAGCTCTTTAGTGTGCAAGTGGGTTCCAAAGCAAGCTAATAAGCAACTTGGCTAGACTTTAAAGGCCTTCGAAGGCGGTGGCGTCAGAAGTGCAAAGACGGTGAGGCTGGCACATAGACAGCGACACTGGCAGTCGAAGAGCTTTGAGCGAGGTCGGCGGTAGCGCTGGCAGCAACGCTGGCATCGCGAGGGGAGTGGCTCTCACTGGCACAAGGGTATATGCTGGCGTAGTGAGTCAAGGTCTCGGGCATGCGTCGAGCAGGCGGCGAGCGACAGTAGCATGTTGGTGGCACGTGGGCGGGAGGTGAGGTGACTACCATTTATGGCATGGTCGAAGAGGTTGCAATTATTGTGCAAGCCTGACAGCAAGGGCAGCAACGAGGTGGCGCAGCGTGTTGGCGGAGGCAGCGACAAACGACGGACGGGTGGCAACGGGGCACAGGGGAGAAGGCACCAAGAAGGCCAGGGGAAGATGGATTTCTTGAAAAGGAAAGCGGAAATAGAAAAAAGGTTTCTGGATTTGGTAAGATTTTCAAATTGAAAGAAAATTTCAAAATTTTGTTTTGTTTAAAGCACCTCGTCCCCGTTGCCTATAATTAAAGCGAGTATAACTCCGTATGAATACATGTACTTTGGTGTAGCAATACCAGCTGGATGCAGCACAGTATGCATGTAACGCCCCCGTTTCCAGGGGCGCGTACGGACACGGCCTTCCGTAACTATTCAAACATGAACAGTTATGGAGTGTCGCGCAAGAGTATACCATTGCATGCTTACAACAAAAGATCAGCATATATTTGACATACGGATTAACATCCAGTTTTTACAGCGGGGCGTGCAAGCCCAAAGTATATTACATTACAAAAGGCTCCAGAAACTGCTTCGAGCGCGGCGGAGACCTACAGCCAAGGGTCCTCGTCGAAGAAAAGATCCTCTGGGACTTCTTCAACGGGGAGTCCTTCTCCTTCGTCTTGATCCTCTAGAGATTGGATTAAGCAAGCCGTGAGCCAAACAACCGGCTCAGCAAATCCCAAAGGGATCCTAACTTACTACATGCACGGAAACATCAAAGGAAGGGAGTATACTTGGTTTATTACATTTGGTGGATGCAGTTTTATTTGCAATTCATTTTGATAAGACCGACTCAAAACTTACTCCTTAAGATCTCAGGGGTTTTCATCAAGAGTTCATTAACCAATTAACCAAGTTAAAGCATGTACAAAACTACTTAAGCTTTGCTGCTGGAATCACCCAAGTGACACAGCTCCAACAACCGGGAGCACGGCGTATTCGAATACCATTTATTTGACTCTGCAGAGTTTGCTCAGCTTTACCCACACGATCTCTCAACTCCCGCTAAAGAGTTAAGAAAACCAGGTCTTTTCACTGCTCGACTCTTTATATAGGCTCTACCCAGTAGAATTCACTCGGGTCTGGCTCATACCCACACACACACACACACACACACACACAAGCGAGGACAACGTCCGCTTCGAGTGAATTCCACCGTTGTTAGGCATCCGTAGCACGGCCTACCTAACCTCACTGCTACCCTCCTGTAGAGTTTCAATCGAGTTGAGCAGCTAAAAGACAAGTGTTGACAAGTCAACTCCTGTGGTTGAGCGATGGCTATGACATTAGCTCAGCGTAAGGGTTTCAGTCCTTATATTTTCACATGGCCCGCAACCTCGCCAGGTCCGCGACCCAAACTAAGGTAAGCGGTGGGCGTAGACCGTCCCGCGGTTTCCCACTCACCCTTACCCTACTCCAGCCCTAGGATAAGAGGTGGGCAAAGACCGTCTCGCGGCTCTCCCCCAACCCTTACCCTACCTTGTGCACGCCGGCACTCTCCGCTCTAAGACACGGTGTCCCATACCACCCTACCTTAGAGTCGGGTTTTCCAGATTCTATTGGCCCACAGCCACAACCTTATTAGTGTAACATTTTGCATGATAATAATAGCCTACAATTCTCTAGATTATCAGATAATTATTTCTAGGGCTTCAAAGGCATGGCTGCAATTTAATCATGGCATTTAGCGGTGGTAGGACTAACTATATCACATGTCATTCTAAACATTTTATTTTTATTTTCGAACTAACATTTCAGAACTAGCTCAATGCAAATAACATATTAGCATATTTAAACATTATGGGATACAATATGATCAAAGGATTTGGGACTTGCCGTCTATCCGGATGATCTCTGCGAGCTCAAACGTCGAAGCACCTGAATCCTGAATCTGCTCCTGGGCTTCCGGGATCTCTGACACTAACGCAAACAATTAAAATAAATTAAATCCAGCTTGAGACTAATCAAGCGAGGCAAAATAATCTAATTAAAAAGAAATAAAATTCATAAACACTCCAAATGGAATTTTAGGAATTTATCTGGGATGAAATTATGGAAATGGATTTCACCAGAGGGTCTAGAATAATATTTGGAGCAAAGTGGTGAAATTTGGGAATTTTTGGGATTTTCTGTGATTTTCTAGAATTTATTTGAGTTTTCTGGAATATTGGAAATTGGAAAATCACTGAAAATCGGTATGAACAGTAGTGGGCCAGCCCGGCGCGACAGTGCAGCCCGGCCGGGAAAGCGGCCCGCGCGGCCGAAGGCCAGCGCGGCCTGTTCGCGCGTGCGCGCGCGCGGGAGAGGGGGATGGGCCGAAGGGAGGCGGCCCGCCAGCGCTGCGCCCGCACGGCTCGGATGGCCGACACGTGGCTCGGGGCGGACGGCAGCGGGGCGACGCGGGGCGAACGGACGAGATGGGGAGGCGGGGAGATCGGATGGCTGAGATTCAAAGGGGCGGGTGAAACGGTACGGGGAGATCCAACAGCTGAGGTTGGAAGGTGGGGGTAAGATCCGACGGCGAAGGAGGGTCCACGTCCGTCGTCGTCTACCTCCAGCCGCTACAGTGACCGCGCGGCGGGGTCACGGTGGCGACGGCGGCCTGGGCGCTGGAGGGCTCGTCGGTGATCACCGAGGGTACCGGCGGGTAGAGGGGACTGCGGGGAACCCATTTCGGGTAGTTAGCATTTGCGGGGACCAAAGGGGAGAGAGGGAGGGAGAAGGGGGTGGTTCGGCCATCTTGTGGTGGAGAGGGTCACCGGCGGCGAGAGGGGCCAATCGGCCGGGATTACACCATCTACGGAGGAGGGGGCTCACATTCGCGGCGGCGGTGTGAGCTGGGGAGTGCCGAGGAGAGCTGGCCACGGAGAGGTGGTTGCGGCCGGCGGTGGACTTCGACGGCGGCGCTCCACAGGGCTTCACCTGGCCAGAGGAGAATGGCAAAGTAAATAGGGGTGGGTGAAGGTGCTCCAGACGAATGCAATTTAGAAATGGGGGAGGGGATGGGGAGATTGGTTCCCGGGGGCCACCGGCGCAGGGAACGGCGGAGGCGGAGCTGTAGGCGGCGGGGCTCCAATCGGAGGCTCCGGGAGAGGCTCTGGAGGGTGGGGAGGGGAATGGTGGTGTTTGGGGAGCTCGGAAAGCAAAGGGAAAGAAATGGCAGGGGGAGGGAGCTTTATACCCGCGCGGAGGGGAGGGGATTCCTTCGGGGAGAAGCCACGGCGGGCGCTGGGGCGACAGGAGGAGATGGGGAGCAGGTCGGGGCGTCTCCTCCGCAGGACGGGCGGTGACCGGGGGAGTGACGCCGACGCTGTAGCGCATTGAAGGCGAGGGACGGGAGCAGGTGGGCTGCGGCCGGGGCGGGGTGCGTCCGCGCGCGAGAGGGAGAAGGGGCGGCGACCGCCAGGTGGGTCCGGAGCTGGAGCGGGCGACGTGGCGCGGCGGCGTCCACTCGCTCGGACAGGAGCTGTCGGGGCGGCGGAGGCGGTCTGAGATCGGGGCGGCGCGGGGACAGGCGCGGGCGCAGGCGTGCCCACGGGCGCAGCGCGCAGCGCACGCGCGTGCGCGAGGTGGAGGCGGGGAGAGGGCTGGGCGTTTGCGGCTGAAGGGAGCGGAGGGAGGCGCTGGGCGACGGGGAAGGCGGAAGGAGAGGTGGCGCCAGCGAAGACGCGGGCGCGGGGCGCGCAAGAGAAAGGGAGGCGGAAAGGGAAGGCGGGGCGCCAACGGAGGGAGAAAGCGGAAAGGCCGAGAAAGGAAAGCGCAATCCGACGAAACTTTCCCGAAAAGGAAAGTTTTCAAAATTCACTCAAAAATGCAGCAAAAATTGGAAATTTTTATTTTGAATTTTTCAGGGCTTTTCAACCTACCCCCCTTAAAAGAATCTCGACCCCGAGATTAACTTGGTCCAGGGAGTAAGTTGGGGAAATCTCGCTGCAAATCTGACTCTCGTTCCCAAGTTGACTCTTCAGGTGTATGATTCTTCCACTGTACTCTGCAAAACCTGACGTTCTTGTTTCTGAGCTGCCTTTCTGTCGTTTCAAGTATTTGTAGTGGTTCTTCAGCATATGTGCAGTCATCTTGCAATTCAATATCCGACAATGGCACTTCATCTGTTGGTTGGCGTAGACATTTCCGAAGTTGGGATACGTGGAACACGTTGTGAATTCGGGATAAGTTGGGTGGAAGCTGCACTTGATAAGCTACTTCCCCAACTCTTCCAATTATCTGAAACGGTCCCACATATCTTGGTGCTAATTTGCCTTTGACTTGAAATCTCTTGACTATTTTGAATGGTGTGACTTTGATGTAGACATAATCTCCAACTTCGAAACTCAAGTCTTTCCTGCGGTTATCTGCATAGTTCTTCTGTCGGTCTTGTGCCATCTTTAGTCTGTCTCTGACAATTCTGATATGTGCTTCTGCATCTTGAGCAATCTGGGGACCAATGAGTTGTCGTTCTCCTGTTTCTGTCCAATTCAGTGGAGTCCTGCATTTTCTGCCATAAAGTGCTTCAAACGGTGCCATTTGAATACTGGCTTGGTAGCTGTTGTTATATGAGAACTGAGCAAATGGTAAGCAGGTGTTCCATGTTGCTCCATACACTATCGCACAAGCTCTCAACATGTCTTCTAAAATTTGATTGGTTCTCTCTGTTTGTCCATCTGTCTGTGGATGATATGCTGAGCTGAAATTCAGGTCGGTGCCCATAGCTTCATGCAACTTTTCCCAGAACTTGGATGTAAACTGTGCTCCTCTATCTGACACAATCTTCTTCGGAACTCCGTGCAATGTCACAATTCTGGTCAAATATAACTCGGCGAGTTTATCCTTCCCATAGGTTTGCTTGATCGGGAGGAAATGAGCCACCTTGGTCAATCTATCAACAATGACCCAAATAGCATCATATCCCTCACGAGTCTTGGGAAGTCCAGTGATGAAGTCCATGCCAATGCTATCCCATTTCCATTCGGGAATTGGTAAAGGTTGTAACAATCCCGATGGTTTTTGGTGGTCTATCTTGATCTGTTGACAGACATCACATTTGGCTACATATTCTGCCACTTCCTTCTTCATTTGATTCCACCAATACCTCTTCTTCAAATCTTGATACATCTTTGTGCCTCCTGGATGAATTGAGAATTGAGAGGAGTGGGCTTCGGCTAAGATCAACTCTCTCAACTCCTTCTTGTCGGGTATGCAATAGCGACCACGGAAAGTAAGGATTCCATGTTCGTCTATAGCATACTCTGATGAATTTTCTCCTTGAATATCCTTTTTCAGTTTTTGAATCCCTTCATCTTCATCCTGGGCTGCTTTAATCTGGTCTGGCAATAGTGGTTGAATCTCTAAAGCTGCTTCTTCACCTTGTTCTGTGATTACCAAGTTCAGCTGTAATATATCTCTCTGCAATTCAGGTGGGTACTCTGATTGACTGCCTTTGCTTGGACGAGCTTTACGGCTAAGGGCATCAGCAACTACATTTGCCTTGCCCGGGTGATACTGGAGATCAACATCATAATCCTTGATTAGTTCTAGCCATCTGCGCTGTCTCATGTTCAATTCTGGTTGTGTGAACAAATACTTCAAACTCTTGTGATCTGAGAATATCTCACAACGATTTCCTAGCAAGTAGTGCCGCCAAATTTTGAGGGCATGCACCACAGCTGCTAGTTCCAAGTCATGTGTGGGATAATTCTCCTCATGCGGCTTCAACTGTCTTGACGCATAGGCAACAACCTTTCCGTCTTGCATAAGCACACAACCCAAACCTTGCTTTGAGGCATCGCAGTAAATCTGAAACTCCTTCTCTGGATTGGGTAAAATCAACACTGGTGTTGTTGTCAACTTGGTCTTCAACATCTGAAAGCTTTCTTCACATGCATCAGTCCATGTGAACGGTTTATCTTTCTTCAACAATTGAGTGAGTGGACGCGATATTCTTGAGAAACCTTCTATGAATCGGCGATAATAACCTGCCAATCCTAGGAAGCTTCTCACTTCAGTCACTGTCGTAGGCTGTTTCCATTCCATGACTGCTGAAATCTTTTCTGGGTCGACCTTCACTCCATCTTCAGATATAATATGACCCAAGAAAGCGACTTCTCTCAACCAAAAACTGCATTTATCAAATTTTGCATATAACTGATGCTTTCTCAATCTGGTCAAGACCATATGCAAATGTTGTTTGTGCTCTTCTTCACTCTTGGAGTATATCAGGATATCATCAATGAAAACGATCACGAATCGATCCAATTGGTCCATATGCACCAGGTTCATAAGATTCATGAAATATGCTGGCGCATTGGTCAAACCAAAGGGTACGACCGTGAACTCAAACAACCCATATCTGGTAATGAAGGCTGTCTTTTCCCGGTCTTGCTCTCGGATCTTTAGCTGATGATAACCCGAGCGCAAGTCGATTTTGGAGAATACCTTGGCACCTTTGAGTTGGTCAAACAGGTCATCAATTCTTGGGAGGGGATACTTGTTCTTGATTGTGACAGCATTCAAACCTCTGTAGTCGACACACATTCTCAACTCTCCAGTTTTCTTCTTCACAAATAATACTGGGGCTGACCACGGTGAAGTACTGGGTCGAATGAATTCCTTTTCTTGTAATTCATCTAACTGCTTCTTCAGTTCTTTTAACTCACTAGCTGACATTCTATACTGGTGCTTGGCAATTGGTTTGGTACCAGGTACCAACTCTATTGCAAGTTCTACTTGCCTGTCAGGGGGTCTACCTGGTAATTCTTCTGGGAATACGTCAGGGTACTCTTGTACTATTGGCACTTGGTCAGGTGTAGCTGTTATCATGTTGATCATACGTTTCTTGGCATCTTTCAGCACTTGTCGGTCTGTCTCTACTACTATTTTCTGACCTTCAGGGTTGACCAACGACACTGTTTTAATCTCGCAATCTACCTTGCCTTTATTTCTGGCCAACCAGTTCATGCCCAAGATGGCATCTAAACCAGACATGTCTAACTGCAACAAGTCTGCTCTAAAGTCTACCCCTTGGATTTTTATGTTAAGTCCCGCACACCCATGGTGGGACTCCATTCTAACCCCAGGGGTTTCCACCACATAAGGTCTTGGTAATGCAACAGAAGGCAATTGATTTCTTGCGGCAAAACTCTTCGAAACAAATGAATGCGTTGCGCCAGGGTCAAATAAAATCAATGCAGGTATGGAATTGATCGGGAACATACCGGCAATGATGTCACTTGCTCCAGCGGCATCCTCTGCAGATACATGGTTCACTCTGGCATAAAAAGTAGGCCTAACATTGCTTCTGCCTCTGCCTCTGCCTGTAGTTGAGAAATTTGCAGTGCCTGCAGGTGACTGAGGGTTAGCTGCTTTAATCTGCAAGAACCCTCCTTTGGGGGTACCGGGGGTTGCTTGTGACTTGCCCTCTTGCTGCTGTTGGTTTTGAACTTGTAGCTTGGCTGCATCTGACGGCAAATTCTTCCTAGGACACTGATCTCTGTAGTGTCCTATCTCATCGCAGTGGAAACATGCGTTTGACCTTCGCGGGCAGCTACTAGCCAGGTGATTCCCTCCACAAGTGGGACACTTGAGAGCCAATGGTAGAGGGGAAGCATAATGCTGAGTCTGGTGGGATTGGTTCTTCGGCATCATCACATACTGCCGGGAGGATGGGGATCGATATGAAGAAGATCCCGATGTCCTGGTTCGTTGAGCGGTGTGTGACGATGACTGCGATTTGTGTGCCGCCTTGCGTTTTCTATAGTCTTCCATGTCACTTCTAGCTTCTTCGGAGGTGATCAAACCATCAACCATATCATTCAGATCTTTGAACTTCAAAGCTGAAATGTGGAATCTCAAAGACTGCTGCAAACCTGCACGAAACTTGTTCATTTTCTTGTCTTCGTTGTCAACATCCTCAGAGGCAAATCTGGAGAGGTGGTTAAACTGATGCAAATACTCCATTACAGTACGACCACCTTGCTTAAGCGCCAAAAATTCCCGGCGCTTGGCTTCCATGACACCATCTGGGATATGCGCCTTACGGAAGGCCTTGGAAAAATCTTCCCAGTTAATCTCTCTATTCTGAAGTGTACGCTGATAATTGATCCACCAAGTCGCTGCTGCACCCTGCAACTGGTGAGATGCGTACAACACCTTCTCTTTTTCGTCACACTGCGCGGTCTGTAGTTTCCTTTCCACATCCACCAGCCAATCCTCAGCAACCATAGGATCGGCGGCTGTGGAGAAAGTGGGTGGACGTGTCTTTAGAAAATCATTCCATCGGGTGGAGATTGGGGCACCATCCCGAGGAACATTGCTTCCACTTGGTAAGCCTGGGGATCTGGCTACTATCTGCTCAAGTAGTTGTGCATGTTGGTCTAATACTTTCAAAATATTCTGTTCCCCTTGATAACGATTCTGTTCCATTGTCGCTAACACGCTGGCCAAGGTAGCTTGATCTGTGGCAGGTGCACCCTGCCTGCTGGTCTGACCCGTCTGCTCTGCCGGCTCCATCTGTTGATTGGGAACTTGAGGTTAGCCTTGCAGCGGCTTTGGCAATCAAGAACAGATAAGTAAGACTTTGAATTTTTCAAGGCAAGTATAGGACGAAAAGATAAGAACGAGAGCGAAAGGGGACAGGAGAAAGCTTTGAACACAGGAAGAACATACTGATAATTAGACAAACAACATAAAAGATTAATTAACATAAATTTACAATAAAGCAAGTGGTGCACAGACCACATAAAGGTTCATGTTACACTTGCATTACATACAAAAGTACATCTATCACCAAAAGGTCAGACTACCACTAGCGTACAGCGTCTACTCCTCCCTGTCCCCAGGTGCTGGAAGGGCAAGCGGGGCTGCCAGGCGGAACCGGGCACGGTACTGCGCTGCAGTCATCCGGCGCTTGGGCCTAGACTGCACCGAAGCACAAGAGGAGTGAACGCTGGGCGACTCCGCACTATCTGAGACCTCTGCTGCCTCCTGGGCCTCGTAGCGGACGAGGGACTCTCGGAGGCGCTGAACCTCCTCACGAGTGTCCCACAACTGCCTCTGCCAGACTCTGGCCTCCTCGACTGCTCTGTCGTAGCTGGCGACCTGCTGCGACATAAGGGTGGCGATACCCGCTAGGCGGGGATCGTCATCCTCACCGAACCTAGGGACTATAAAGTCCCCAAAGTGCGGACGCGGCACCAGGTCGAAAGACGTCCCTGCTAGCTCCTGGTGGTAGTAGTCTCTGAGATAGAGCGCGGCCTTCTGAGCCACGTCCTGAGCAGCATCCTCACTGTCCACCCGTCGGGCGGTGAACCTCCGCTTCCTGTCTGGGCGGATAGGCAAGGGATCGAGGACCATCCAAGCCTTGTACTCGTAGAACTGGTCCTGGCGGAACTGTCCCTCAGCGTAGATCACTGGGCCGTGGTTTCCTCTCGCTCCGAGGTAACGTCGCATTTCCCACAACTTGTGGTGCCATCCATCCCTACGGTCGGGGCGGGAGAAAACGAGGCGCACCATCTGCCGGAAACGAAATTTTGAAATTAGACAAGTAAGACAGTAAACATTTGCGAAAATTAAAACTTAAGCAGAAATAAACTAAGACAGGAAAGCAGCAACAAGAGAGGAACAAGACAGCAATAATACTTATATTTTTCATAAACTCTTTTTATGCCTTAAATTAATTTTTGCGATAAAATCGCTTCCTAGACAGCCTTAGGTCTCAACCTACGGTCAAAGAGCCTGCTCTGATACCACTTCTTGTAACGCCCCCGTTTCCAGGGGCGCGTACGGACACGGCCTTCCGTAACTATTCAAACATGAACAGTTATGGAGTGTCGCGCAAGAGTATACCATTGCATGCTTACAACAAAAGACCAGCATATATTTGACATACGGATTAACATCCAGTTTTTACAGCGGGGCGTGCAAGCCCAAAGTATATTACATTACAAAAGGCTCCAGAAACTGCTTCGAGCGCGGCGGAGACCTACAGCCAAGGGTCCTCGTCGAAGAAAAGATCCTCTGGGACTTCTTCAACGGGGAGTCCTTCTCCTTCGTCTTGATCCTCTAGAGATTGGATTAAGCAAGCCGTGAGCCAAACAACCGGCTCAGCAAATCCCAAAGGGATCCTAACTTACTACATGCACGGAAACATCAAAGGAAGGGAGTATACTTGGTTTATTACATTTGGTGGATGCAGTTTTATTTGCAATTCATTTTGATAAGACCGACTCAAAACTTACTCCTTAAGATCTCAGGGGTTTTCATCAAGAGTTCATTAACCAATTAACCAAGTTAAAGCATGTACAAAACTACTTAAGCTTTGCTGCTGGAATCACCCAAGTGACACAGCTCCAACAACCGGGAGCACGGCGTATTCGAATACCATTTATTTGACTCTGCAGAGTTTGCTCAGCTTTACCCACACGATCTCTCAACTCCCGCTAAAGAGTTAAGAAAACCAGGTCTTTTCACTGCTCGACTCTTTATATAGGCTCTACCCAGTAGAATTCACTCGGGTCTGGCTCATACCCACACACACACACACACACACACACAAGCGAGGACAACGTCCGCTTCGAGTGAATTCCACCGTTGTTAGGCATCCGTAGCACGGCCTACCTAACCTCACTGCTACCCTCCTGTAGAGTTTCAATCGAGTTGAGCAGCTAAAAGACAAGTGTTGACAAGTCAACTCCTGTGGTTGAGCGATGGCTATGACATTAGCTCAGCGTAAGGGTTTCAGTCCTTATATTTTCACATGGCCCGCAACCTCGCCAGGTCCGCGACCCAAACTAAGGTAAGCGGTGGGCGTAGACCGTCCCGCGGTTTCCCACTCACCCTTACCCTACTCCAGCCCTAGGATAAGAGGTGGGCAAAGACCGTCTCGCGGCTCTCCCCCAACCCTTACCCTACCTTGTGCACGCCGGCACTCTCCGCTCTAAGACACGGTGTCCCATACCACCCTACCTTAGAGTCGGGTTTTCCAGATTCTATTGGCCCACAGCCACAACCTTATTAGTGTAACATTTTGCATGATAATAATAGCCTACAATTCTCTAGATTATCAGATAATTATTTCTAGGGCTTCAAAGGCATGGCTGCAATTTAATCATGGCATTTAGCGGTGGTAGGACTAACTATATCACATGTCATTCTAAACATTTTATTTTTATTTTCGAACTAACATTTCAGAACTAGCTCAATGCAAATAACATATTAGCATATTTAAACATTATGGGATACAATATGATCAAAGGATTTGGGACTTGCCGTCTATCCGGATGATCTCTGCGAGCTCAAACGTCGAAGCACCTGAATCCTGAATCTGCTCCTGGGCTTCCGGGATCTCTGACACTAACGCAAACAATTAAAATAAATTAAATCCAGCTTGAGACTAATCAAGCGAGGCAAAATAATCTAATTAAAAAGAAATAAAATTCATAAACACTCCAAATGGAATTTTAGGAATTTATCTGGGATGAAATTATGGAAATGGATTTCACCAGAGGGTCTAGAATAATATTTGGAGCAAAGTGGTGAAATTTGGGAATTTTTGGGATTTTCTGTGATTTTCTAGAATTTATTTGAGTTTTCTGGAATATTGGAAATTGGAAAATCACTGAAAATCGGTATGAACAGTAGTGGGCCAGCCCGGCGCGACAGTGCAGCCCGGCCGGGAAAGCGGCCCGCGCGGCCGAAGGCCAGCGCGGCCTGTTCGCGCGTGCGCGCGCGCGGGAGAGGGGGATGGGCCGAAGGGAGGCGGCCCGCCAGCGCTGCGCCCGCACGGCTCGGATGGCCGACACGTGGCTCGGGGCGGACGGCAGCGGGGCGACGCGGGGCGAACGGACGAGATGGGGAGGCGGGGAGATCGGATGGCTGAGATTCAAAGGGGCGGGTGAAACGGTACGGGGAGATCCAACAGCTGAGGTTGGAAGGTGGGGGTAAGATCCGACGGCGAAGGAGGGTCCACGTCCGTCGTCGTCTACCTCCAGCCGCTACAGTGACCGCGCGGCGGGGTCACGGTGGCGACGGCGGCCTGGGCGCTGGAGGGCTCGTCGGTGATCACCGAGGGTACCGGCGGGTAGAGGGGACTGCGGGGAACCCATTTCGGGTAGTTAGCATTTGCGGGGACCAAAGGGGAGAGAGGGAGGGAGAAGGGGGTGGTTCGGCCATCTTGCGGTGGAGAGGGTCACCGGCGGCGAGAGGGGCCAATCGGCCGGGATTACACCATCTATGGAGGAGGGGGCTCACATTCGCGGCGGCGGTGTGAGCTGGGGAGTGCCGAGGAGAGCTGGCCACGGAGAGGTGGTTGCGGCCGGCGGTGGACTTCGACGGCGGCGCTCCACAGGGCTTCACCTGGCCAGAGGAGAATGGCAAAGTAAATAGGGGTGGGTGAAGGTGCTCCAGACGAATGCAATTTAGAAATGGGGGAGGGGATGGGGAGATTGGTTCCCGGGGGCCACCGGCGCAGGGAACGGCGGAGGCGGAGCTGTAGGCGGCGGGGCTCCAATCGGAGGCTCCGGGAGAGGCTCTGGAGGGTGGGGAGGGGAATGGTGGTGTTTGGGGAGCTCGGAAAGCAAAGGGAAAGAAATGGCAGGGGGAGGGAGCTTTATACCCGCGCGGAGGGGAGGGGATTCCTTCGGGGAGAAGCCACGGCGGGCGCTGGGGCGACAGGAGGAGATGGGGAGCAGGTCGGGGCGTCTCCTCCGCAGGACGGGCGGTGACCGGGGGAGTGACGCCGACGCTGTAGCGCATTGAAGGCGAGGGACGGGAGCAGGTGGGCTGCGGCCGGGGCGGGGTGCGTCCGCGCGCGAGAGGGAGAAGGGGCGGCGACCGCCAGGTGGGTCCGGAGCTGGAGCGGGCGACGTGGCGCGGCGGCGTCCACTCGCTCGGACAGGAGCTGTCGGGGCGGCGGAGGCGGTCTGAGATCGGGGCGGCGCGGGGACAGGCGCGGGCGCAGGCGTGCCCACGGGCGCAGCGCGCAGCGCACGCGCGTGCGCGAGGTGGAGGCGGGGAGAGGGCTGGGCGTTTGCGGCTGAAGGGAGCGAAGGGAGGCGCTGGGCGACGGGGAAGGCGGAAGGAGAGGTGGCGCCAGCGAAGACGCGGGCGCGGGGCGCGCAAGAGAAAGGGAGGCGGAAAGGGAAGGCGGGGCGCCAACGGAGGGAGAAAGCGGAAAGGCCGAGAAAGGAAAGCGCAATCCGACGAAACTTTCCCGAAAAGGAAAGTTTTCAAAATTCACTCAAAAATGCAGCAAAAATTGGAAATTTTTATTTTGAATTTTTCAGGGCTTTTCAATGCAAACATATAGCAAGTGTAGTAGTTAAATCGTATTGCAAATTTTCGATAGTAGTAGTACATGCTTATACTTTTGAAGACACCACGCACACAAAAATAGCATCATGTAGTACAGTAGTAGTAGTAGTAGTGCTTTGCTACGCGCCACATTTATCAACTGCACCCCGCTGATGTTCTAGCTGATGTGACCAGTGGCAAACTATCAACACCCACGAAAACTCACACGTACAGACGTACACTGCCCAAAACCTAGACATGGAAACTATCATGCATCAAATAGTCTTAAATATAAATACAAATTTATATTTTTAAAATAAATATAAATATAAATTCATTTTTTAAAATAAATATAAATATGAATTTGAACATTCTCGAATACAAATACGAATATAATGTCGTAACGAATACGAATTCGAATCGAACATGTATTTAATTTGGTCAAATGCGAATATCCTAAAACTTCTGTAACAAATCTCGATAAAATAAATTTATGTAACACGACTATACGTCTACACAAACTAGCAGTGTAGTGTATGGAGTTGAAAATTATACAAAGTAATTTTTATTTTTTGCTTGTGAACTTTGGTTCATCAGAAAATTGCTTCGTACAATCATTCTCAGGAGGTCGACAGATATGGAAACGGATCGAATACGAATCAAATACTCTCGAATACAAATACGAATATTCTTGAATACGAATACGAATATTCTCAAATACAAATATGAATATTCTCAAATACGAATTTTATTTATCATATTCACGTTTTCTCGAATACGAATATAAAACAAAACAAATTATCTTTTATAGTTTCCTATCCCTAGCAAAAACGAAGAAAAAACAAGTAGAAGAGTCGCACACAAAAGGAACGAATGCTACTAATTGTACTTAATTAACAGGACTAGCAAGAATTCTTAAGATTCTGTTTAAAAGTACTGTGACTTTTGTTTGATTATGAAAGAGATAAAGGTAATATGGTTTTTGGCTAATTATAAGAGATTAAGATAGTAAAGGATATTTATGTTTTGAGAAGTCATTATATTCAAAGCATCTGCTATGTTAACTCTTACAAACTCTTATAAATGATCTATAGAAACTATATTGCGAAATAACTCGGTTTAAAAGATAGCTTCTAAAAATCAAAAACTCAGAACTGTTTTGGTACAGGTCTAAGCTCTTCGTTTGCTCTCTGGTTTTCTTCTTTGGGAGGAATTTTTTTGGAGTGCTTTTCTTTGCTTTACCGGGAGAAGACGGGGTTGAGGGTTTTGGTGAGCCCGTGCAGCGCGCCATAGCCGCGGGAGCTGAATCCGAGGCAGCCGAGGAGGCCCTGCCGGTACGGCAGGAACGTCCGCCGCCGCATCTCCTCCGCCTGCGCCCTGTTCGGCGCCGCGTAGAGCCTCTCGTGCGCCGCCGCCACAGTCGTCGAGCGCCGCCGAACCTTACCCCTTCCCCGACCCCGCGTCGTCCGGGCTTCGTCACCCCCAACGGCGCCACCGCTGTCCGCTGCTGCTGCCGCATCCGGTGGTGGTGGTGGCCTCGCCGCGCGGAGCTTTGCGGCGACCTTGTCCCTCGACGCCCACGAGGGCGAGAACGGCCATGTTTTTTCCGGCTTGGCGGCGGCCGCGGGGGCGTCGTGCGCGTGGGCGCTGCCGGGCTCGCTCTTGCTGCGGTGGAGGAGCATGTCCTTGAGGAACACCCAACTCCGGGACCCGCGGGCGGACGACGAGGAAGACGAGGAGGACGACGTCGAGGAGGAGGAAGACGAGCGTGACGAGGCGGTGACCGGCGGCGCGGCCTCCTTAACGCCAGCTGAGTGGGAGACGGAGCCAAGATCCGGCGCGGGGACGAGCCCATTGAGCAGCTTGAGCCGCGGGGACGCGCTGCGGAGCGGGGAGAGGGACCGAGCGCGGCGGTGCACGGAGCCGCTCCGGAGCGTGAGCTCGCGGCCGCGCGCCGGAGCCAGGCGGCGGTCGCCGTCGTCGTCGTCGCTGCCGGGGTCGAGATCCGGGAGCGGGGGCAGGGTGAGCGGCCGGATCTGGCCGTTGTGGAAGAGCTCGTCGGCGGAGATCATGGGCCCGCCGGGCCCGCCGAACTCGAACTCCGCGTCACCCACGCCACCGTACCCCGCGCCGGACACGGCACCAGATGCACCAGATGAAGACGAGAGCAGGAGGTGGTGGATGGGGCTGGCCGGCGCGCTGAAGAAGTAGCCGCCGCCGCAGATGGCGGGAGAGCGGCCGGGGCTGGACGGCACACTGGCGAAGGGGGTGGAGCAGGTGCTGTCGATGTCGTCGTCCATGGCGCGGGCTCGCCCTAGTAGTAGATCGCTTGTTTCTTGGGAGGTTCGATTCGGTTCTGGTGGCGGTGGAAGAGGGAGGTGGTATTGTGGGAATATGGAGGGAGAAGAGAGGAGAGGTTATAAATGGAGGGAGAAGAACTGGAGAAGGGGAAGGGGGGGCGCCCGGGGGGGGGAGCGGTGGCAACTGTCCGGTACTCCGATCCGATGGTTGGATGCCGATGGGATGGGGTCAGCGGCTTGGCCTCCTTGGATTGGGATTACTAGCTGCATAAGCGCGGCGCACGTCACGCTAGCTACTGTATAGATCAAAGTAAAAGAGACGATAATTCGTAGAGATTTTCATTAAAAAAATCAAGGACACATACGTAATTTTTGGAAAAATTAAAGGGTTTTTTTTGTAAAAAACCAAGGACTTGTACGTAAATAAGTAAGGACCTATACGTAATTTTGGAAACCCGCGAGGCGCTACCCAACATTTTTTTAAACAAAAAAATTAAACAAAAAACTTACAGGGACCTTTTCGCGAGGAAAAAAGACCTTTACGTAATTTCAAGAAAATGCAGGGAAATTGCCTCCCCCGGCCGTACGCAAAACCGCCCACCACGCGCCAGCCGAGGGAGCGCCGGGGGTGACGTGGGCGCGTCTGCTGGCCCGAACCCCCCGGAAATACTGGACGTAGTATTTACTGCTCGAGTTACTCCCAACTTGGGCGGTGGGCTAGTACCGCTTGGTTTGGGTACTCATTTCTACCAACGCCTCTGTCTGGACTGTGGTGATGTTATGATGCATTGTTTTTGTTTGTTCAAAGCAGCAAAAGTACCACAGTACTACTACTACTTATTAAGGGGGTAATTCGAATTAGTTTACATAGATAAGAGTTTGTCTAGCAATTGTTCTTTTAAAAATCAATCAATTGTTTGTAACTTTGGATAAAAATTACGGTTCCCGTCCTCTCGACGTGGCTACCGGCGCCATCCGCCCCCGCCTTCCCACAGCCTCCTCCTCCGCGTCACCCGCCTAACAGTTAACGCCGCCGCCAGTTAAAAGGAGGAGGAGGAAGCTAGAAACGCCTCGCCGAGCGCTCGCGAGAAGGAAGAGAGGGGGCGACGAATTGGGATCGCGGACCGCTTTGCACGCCGGTAGCTCGCCCTCACCCTGGGCGTTCGGTACTACCGAACCGATCGGTTCGGTTTCTCGGTACCCATACAAATTCGGTTCCTGAGAATCTCGGTACCGTTCGGTTCCTGAAAAGACTTGGTACCGAAGAAATTCGGTATCGGTTCTTTCGGTTCGGTTCTGGTATTTACCGAATTTACCGAACAGGGTACAGCAGCATGTAACATCAAGTTCAATAGCCAATTTTGACATAAATGTAACATGATTTCATATAGAATAAGTGCCAAATCATACAGAGAAAAAGCCACAAATACATAATATAGCTGTCCACAATAGACCCATCAATAATATTACATATTACTTAGTACTCACTACTCAAATACAACATGTAAATTCGGTTTTTCGGTATTTCGGTAAACCGAGGCACCGAACCGAATTTCCTCGGTAAATTCGGTTCCTGAGAACCTGGAACCGAACCTGGAACCGAAATTTTCGGTTTCGGTACTTTCGGTTCGGTTCTCGGTAAATTCGGTTCGGTACTCGGTTTTCGGTTTTTCGTGCCCAGGGTTAGCTCGCCCTGATGCCACTCGGCCCCGTGGATCCAAGGTGCCGTCCGGTCAAGCTAAAATAAGCTGATTGAAATTATACTGTAACTGATGGTGATTTATTTGACATAACTAAATTTAAAAATTTAAAAATAAAAAAATAGGTTAACCCATCATAGATAATACAAACGAATACGAAAAAAGGGCAAAAAAACTAAAAAAAGCAAAAAAAAAATCAGAAAAAGATGAAATTTATAAATAGTAAAAAATAAGCCAAAAGTAAGAAACAGTCGAAATGAGCAACTGGTTTGGTGGTGATTCGTCTGATCACGCTCTTTTTCTCTCCCCGCATTGTAAGCACCCGCCAATTGATTTCCTTATTTAGCATCTTCTGGGTTCCTCTTTCACTCGGGTGGAGTGAATCGTGATATGCAGGGAGATGATGCCAAGTAGCGGTAGTTAACATCGGTCTGTGACTTTCGAAAGATGGCTGGGTTTGGTGGATGTATGATGGGGGAAATGGCCTTCTGATTCCCTCAAGCTTTGGTGGATGTTGTGGTAACATCCGGCGCGGTCGTCTTCCGAGTGAGCTCCTGGGCGCCGGCAAGAACGAGGGTAGGGCATGCTGCGCCTACTGCCTGCGCAGTAACTTACAATTTGATTTCTAAATAAAATTTACGTGACTTACAATTAGCAATTCCCTACCAATTTTAATTGAGAATTTGAGATATGGCAGGGGGATTTTCTGTTCTATTTAAAAAGGTCAGAACAGGAGGCATATTGAAACAAGGGTGAAATGGGGATACCACTCGCGCTTTTGATGATTTTAGCAGGGCTGAAACTGCAATGCACTAGTGGCTGCGCCGAGAGGTTGGGCCGATCTCAGCCCAATAGACTGGTGACCAGTTTCCCCGTTGGATCCGGATTCTGGTCATGTAGGTACTAGACAGCTTTATCATGGCCGACTCGGTCCTGCATTCTGCACCGCCATGACAGTTCGCTAGAGAAACCATCACGTTTTTCACTTCACTCCACTTGCAAACAGTTATTACAGATTATAAGCAGCACACCATGATCCGGTCGTGAGTATGAACTATCAAAACTCAATGTTACTACTGCAGATATGGGTGGTAAAGGATCACGCAACAGTCAATGCTAAGACATCACAATATGGCACACTAGAGCCTAGAGGTTCCTGGATCAAACCAGGATAACCTCACATATCTACGCTCGCCCAAGAAGGAGACGCCACAGGATTAGATCCTGATAATACAAACAAATAATTCAGAAAAAAATGAACAAATAATGCAGGCATCATACAGTCCATGGTTTCTAACGCATACTAACCAGACCAGGCCATGATAGAACACATCCAGCCTGACCTGTCAGCACCCATGAAAGATCTGATCGTGTCATAATGCAATAGCATATCTCTACTACATAAAAAGGAGTTGATGAGTGTTATATTCTTTTTCCTTCCTCCTCACAAAACGATTCGTGCCGACGTGCGAGCTGCAACACGCTCGATTCCTTCACCGCCTTCTCCACACGCACGAGATTCCTTTCTCCAACCGAATTCCCTCAACTCTTTCCTATTGTTCCTCAAATCCTCTAACAAACCCCAACAAACGTGTTATTTTCTAATCCTAGTCTCTCTCACCTCCCATTCACATCTAATCCCACTCCCGAGCTCACCTTTCTCACAATAACAAAAACAGGGTGGCAGTCAGGCGAGCAGGTTGTGGGCAGAGCTGCTACGCCATGCTCTTGCTTAGGGGCTTGTGTGGTGCATGCGCGCACGACATAGGCACAGTCAGGTAAGAGCAGCATGGCACGATGACGGCGGCAAGCAGGCCGTAGGCAGCGCTAGGACGCTTCCAATTTGGACAGTGCGGTGATGATTTGTGGTGGCGGGAGGAATGCTTTGATTCCATGCTAGTTTATGTGTTGTTATAGAGAAGATCTTCTGTTCTACTTGCATATATTTGCTCAGGGAGGTCATCTTGCAGCAGTGAGATGCCATCTCTGCTCTTGCGCCAGTAAACACCTTAACGCTCTTGGCTTCAGGAGTTCTCGGAGGTGTGCACTTAGTTGGAACAAGTTTGTATGTAGTTCTTTTCTTCCCAATTCCTCTAAGAAATGCAATTTGTGTCCTTAAGGACTTTTGCACACAATTAGAGATGCTACATATGTTCAACAAAATCTCTACCTCGAGCATCGAATGAGCATGGTGTGTAGCAAAGTTTGGCCAACTTGATAAAGTTACGATGTACTATGATCAGGCTTTTTGTTTCTTCTTATACTTGGCTCTAAATCAATGCATGCCATTGAGATATGCAAAGCTTTATATGTATAAGCTGATAAGTAGGTAAAAGTTTACTCACATGTAATAAAAACAAATTATGACATGGGTCACAACGAAGTTCAACTAGGTGTGGTGGTCGAGCTAAGGGTGGCGTGTAAGGTAAGCAAAGCGTCAGAGGCTAGAAGGCGCATTGCTACCTTGGTCGGAGCTTAACCGAGCATGGAGACAACCCAAGGGCATGGAACAGGGTGATCCTAATAACATTGAATCAACATATTAGGGTAACATGATATTTTTATCCGTAGCAAAGTACAATCATTCTGCTAATCTTTATATAGTTTAAAAGAACATAGCGGTGGTGGACGATCAGTTCGTTCGCCCCCCTCACTCGATTAAAAAAAGCACACCGCTAGGTGGGCCTGTGTGGGAGGTTTGACCGGTGGCCATTGGGAAGACCACGGTAGTACGAACCATTAGTTGGCAGTAGTACCGGACCTTGAGCTGTTTGCAGCTAGTTGTTTGCTCCAACGACTATTTTTCTTGTGTAGGGTATATATATACCTCCTTATGGCCAGTTGGAAGGTCAAGGCTGGTTCCATTCTTTCATCCCTTGAGCTAAGAGCAAGTTCTCTCCTTCATTTATGCATGTGTTGCGCTTAGTGAGTTTAGAGGGGCATAACCTTGTGCATGTGTTGCACTTGGATGTCGACTTCATGTCCTTTGAGTTGTGATACGTGATTCATTCAAGCAAGGGTCTCTGACTTGTTACTCTTAGAGGTTGCTGACTTCTAGACTACTTTGGAGGCGTGGTGGTCTGGTGATCTTCTTAAGAAGCTTTTGAGAAGGTTCAACTTGTTGTGAATGGTGGTGCTCGGCATCTCCGAAGTGGAGGAAGAATAACCATAGTGAAATTGATGTGTTTGACTTAATTCGTGGAGCCGATCCAATTTGTTTGGACTTATCTCAACGTGGACTAGGGGATACTGGCAAGTCTTTGAACACCATGGTAGAAAGAAAACCGTGTCATTGTGCTTTGTTCTCTTGTGCTCAATTTACATTCAAGCAATTTATATTCATATAATTAAATTGATTGCTTGTCACCGTAGGATTGCAAATTTTTGACATAGAATTTGATTGTTGGTACACCTAGTGAGATTAGTTGATTGAGGTCTTAATTGATAAAAACCAAATTGTTTACGCTTCCGCATTGTTAAGTTTGGTTGTAGCCTAAAGAAAATTTTAAAGTCGTCTATTCACCTCCCTCTAGTCGGCCTACTTGATCTTACAAGTGATATTAAAGCTTGATCTCTTATTTATTAGGTTTCACCACCTAGAGATTACAGAATATCAACTAGTGATATAGTGCATCTCAATGAGACATCTTTATTTGATGGCACAAATTATGCTTATAGGAAAATTCGCATGCCATGCTACTTTAAGGCCATGAGTCCTAAAATATGATGGATTGTAAATGTAGGCTTTTCTTCAAAGGATCCTCTTGCTCCAACTATTGAGGAAGAGAAATGCTTACATCTCGACGTTAAAGCAACTAACATTTTATTTAGTGCTTTAGGTATAGAGGTGTTCGATGTCGTATGCAATCTCAAGAGCACTTATGATATGCGGACACAACTTCAAGATAATTATAAAAGGTCCACCTCAACCAAGGATAATTGTATAGAAGAGTGGATGTTGGAAGAAGAATGCTCACTCCCTAGCTCCGACGATGAAGAATCCATAAATCTCTCCATATCAACTCATTGTTTTATGGCTAAATGTAATGGAAAAGTAAATAACGATGATGAGCCTACCTATGATAAGTTGATAGATGTGCTAGAGGACTGAGTCATGGCCAGAGCGAGCTAGGGTGCCTTGTATGCATAGACACCCCTAAAAATTTTGACAATTATGTATATATCCTTGCTAGCTATATGTTTCAATTTAATTTGGCTCCGTTGCAATTTAATGATACTTTAGGGCAATTAGATGCAAATTGTATTTCATACCCTCCATTGAGATTTTGTAGATAGTCAAATATTTTTTCTCTACCTATGTGGCAATGTGTGAATGGTAGGAAAGTACTTTATTTTATTTAGGACTTCGAAGTTTTTTTAGTTTCTAACAAAAAAAACGAAGTGTCAATCTGATTCTCCATCTTTTTGCATTGTTGCAACCATCATGATGAATTCAATGATTCAAAACTAACATTGAGTATCTTATGTGAGACATTTTACTTACAAATTTCGAAGACATATATGACATAAATAGGCGCATCGATACTACCTTACTAAGTATAAATGTACTAAAAATTGTATGTGTTTCTCGGATAGTAGGGTCATGAACCAACATGAGGTCTTGTCGTACTAATAAAATATGCTGAAATGGATATACATTTGAATAATATGTTTACACATATTTATAATATTTTTGTTGGTTTTATTTGTTATCATTATCACTCCATAAAATTAGTTGGTTTCACAACTAAATGTGCAAAGTAGCCAATTAATTGAAAAGAAGGCCCAACTAATTATATAGGAACGTTAAGTGCCATATAAATACAATAATCATAATGCATGGTTTAACCGCCGCTACTACTTGATCAACGGATAATCACTTAACAACCATCTTTCATCCTATCTTTAAACATCAATGATGCATCCTCAATGTAAATTTTTTAGCTCTGCCATTAGCTGGGGTCTACCTACATGCACAATCCATCAGACTGGAGATGGCGCACCAGATTTGAAGTTATTTTGTGTTTTACGAAAAGGTCCAAGATGTAAAAGGATTATTTTAGCTTACTTGAGAATTATCTTTTATTTTGCTGAGTCATCTAAGGCCCTGTTTGTTTCCACTTAAGATTATTATAATCCAGCTTATAGGTGGGGGATTATATAAGCTAGATTATAATAAGCTGGTGGGAAATAAGCTGTCAGGTGTTTGGCAGCCTGGATTATCAGAGTTATGGATTGTTGTATTCGAATGTTTAAAGACTACAATGCCCTTGACCTTTTTTGGTGACTTATTTATTCTTTTATGACATGTTTTTTTTATTAGTTTGGACTTGCAAAATATTAGTAACATAAGAATTTGAATACATAAGTGGTAGAAAAGCTTAATTATTCAAATATCCATGATCATATGTTCGTACAAATATGCTCTTACAAACAAATTACTTTCTTCTAGCAAATAAAGCATTAGCAATATTATCACGGAAGGCATTCATGCCCCCCTCTTCATCTCCCAATTGACTTGAACCCACATGAGAGGAAGGCATCGGCATATAGTTTTCATCTCGATCACACCGGTCAAACTCTTCATCACTCAAAGCACTATCCCGAATGAAGTTATGGACTGTCATGCATGCATGTATTATTTTGGTTTGTTTGAGCATTGGATAACTTTGAGCATGAATTATATACAACAACAGTAACATTTGTTGTATCCTTAGCTCAAGTATGGTTGCTATATGATCAAGCACATAAGGTTGCACCCTTGCAAAAGGACCAACAAGATTCTAACATAACTTCAAACCTACACATGCATCCTGGGAAACAAAAACATACCAAAGCCCAGCACGCCGCCCTTGAGGCCGGCGCCCCCGATGCCCAGCCCGCCGCCCCCGATGCCCACACCGAGGCCGCCGCCCACGCCTAGGTCGTCGCCCATGCCCAGGCCGCCGCCCCCGAGGCCTTCGACGCCGGTGCCTAGGCCGCCGACCACGACGCCTCGGCCTCCCGCGACTCCGCGGCCTCTCCCGGCACCACGTCCCCTCCCGCCGCCGCCCCGGCCGGCGCCGCCCCTCCCAGCGACTTCCTCAGCGACCCCGGGGCTTCGCGCAACGGAATCCCGGTAGGCAAGCGCACGGGCAAGGCCGGCCTCCGCATCATCACCATCTTGGGGATCCATCTTGGGGAAGAGGAGAGGAAGGAGGCGCACGGGAGGGAGAGAGAGGCGCTGGGAGGGGATTCGCTGGGAGGGGAGGCATAGAGAGGCGTGGGAGAGATGCGCTGGGAGGGGAGGCGCTGGGAGGGGAGGCGCGTCTGGGAGAGAGGCGCTGGGAGGGGAGGGGATGCGTTTCTGGGATGCGTTGGGGATATATATGAATGGCAAAGGTGGGTAATATTTCTAAAGTTTTATGATCATTAAGATAAAAGGTGGATCTATAAGCTGAAATAAGCTCCTTTTTTCAGCTTATTAGATTACAATAATCTGGGCTATTAGATTATAATAAGTTAACTTATAATCTAGGCTGTTTGTTTCGACTTATGATTATAAGCTGGATTATAATAATCTTAAGTGGAAACAAACAGGGCCTAAGTCGGCCATAAGGCCTATGTGTGTGTCTGTTCGGCCTATAAAAGGCTAGGTTGTGTGCACCATGTAAAAATCAGAGTTGATTACTATAAATTAAATATCGTGTGTGTCATTGGCTACTGGCCATTAGGATTCATCTCTATTTATCATGTGTGTGAGTTTCGGAGGATCCATCAAGATTTATCATCTTTGGTGTGGATTCCAATTATGGCGTTGGTTTTTGCCCACTGGATGTTTGATCCATATTTCTCATTCGTATACTATGTTGTACACGGGAGAGAGATTAGTTATAATAGTGCAAATTGCATCTTGTTGAAGAACCACTGTCATGTTGCACAATTATTCGGCGTGGCCAAGCCGACATCGCTGGAGGCACTTTGTAAGTAGCCGGCTAGCTAGACAGCTTCATCGAATGCGGATGCGGAGGCGCTCTCCGGAGCCCGGAGGGTAGCACATGAATCTCAAGGCACATCAAATGGTGAGAAGTTTGACTAAAAGAAAACGATATATATATATATATATATATATATATATATATATAAAGCCTCTTTTCTACACCCGGGTGTAATTACACCTTATATCGTGTCTCGCAATGTAAAGAGTATCTCACGTAATGGAGAGTATGTACATGTAGTATATGAGTATTTAAAACCATCTAGGTGGTATGAACAATTTTTCAGATGTAGTATGTACATTTTTTCGACATACTCCTTTTTATACGTGTATATGAGGGTATTTACAAAATACGCTAAAAACTATGAACTCCTTTACAAGTTTTTCATGTGGTTCACAATAGAGTATCTTAGGCCAAGGATGATGTTGTCTATTGTGATCCAGAATTGAATGGTGTTAATCTTTTGGTCCGGAAGGTGCAAAGTAAAGAAACTGAAACAAAAGGACAGCGGTGGAGTGTTTTCCAAGCGGAGTGCAAGATCAAAGATAAAGCATGCAAGTTGATCATAGATGGTGGAAGTTATACCAATGTGATTAGCAAAGATTTGGTGTACGTTTTAGGGCTGTCCACGTGGAGGCATCCTCAACCACATCATGTGGAGTGGCTACACAACTCCGGAAGGCTAAAGATAACTCACAAGGTGCGTGTTCCGTTTGTTGTTGGTGACTATGTTGACAAGGTGGATTGCGACGTAGTTCCAATGGATGCATGTGGGTTATTGTTGGGAAGACCATGGCAATATGATCGCAATGCTACGCATGAGGGCCGGTCCAACACATATACATTTGTACATGAGGGAAAGAAGCATGTGTTGAAACCAAAATTGGAGAGTGCTATTCATGTTGATGAAGAAATTACAGCCAAGAAGAAGTAAGCTCCCAAGATTACCCCAAAGCCGAGGACGGCTTTGCTTCAAGGAGGGGAGGATGATGTGGCACCAAGTAGCACTACAACTTTGGTTAGTACTTGCAGTTCTGTGCACAATGTTCAAGAAGCTTTGAATACCAATTCTGAGGTTTCTAACGTGCACAAAAGACATATTTAGAAAGCTAATGAAGTCTATTTTCCAACGAATAAAACGGCACTTGATTTGGAGCTTCCTACACAAAGTTATGGCAATTTCATTGGATGCTGCACGAGCTGTCCGGAGAGACGCGCGAGACTTGCAAAACATAAAGAGTTCGAGTATTGCAATGCAAGTAAGGGTAAAATCCGACCACAACATAACTTTCTAAAGATTGAGAAGGATTCCTTTTCAGGTTCCAAACGGATTTGGAAGCCCCTTGAACCAGAAAACAAAACATATAAAGATTTGAAACCGATTCGGACTCGGATTGGGACAGCTGGCAAGACCGATACTAAAACGTCCATAACTTTCACAAACGGAGTCCGATTTGGGCGTTCTTGGACTCGTTGGAAAGCTATTTTGAAGCCCCACATAATGGACAAGGTGTCAGCCACGAAATCCTCATAGTCAGATCACAAATTAAGAGAGAATCCAGAGGTAGCAGTTTAGGTATTTCCTTTTTAGTTCGTATTGGAGTTTGTTTCGGCCTTAGGCCAAATAGTGCGTGAGTTGTAATCAAGGCCGTGCATTGTGCACCAATATAAGGCCAGGGCCTTAGCCCCATTGTAACTTAGACTTTGATTTGAGAAATAGAAACCAGAAAATCACCATGGTTTGGTGACCATTGTTGGCGTGTTCTTGAGATTTCCATCGAGGAATTGCTCTTGGTGTGTTGAATCCAATTGTGGTGTTGGATTCTACTCGCTGAAACTTCGGTTTCTCTACCCTTTGTTCACGTGCTATGGTGTGCGTGGGAGAAGGCTTATCTTGGAGAGGGCATCCAACAAGGCGTATCGTGAAAGATCAGGGCCAAAGCAACGGGGTTCAGCTAGCTTGCTAGTGGATCCGCATCAATATATGTCAACCACTATATAGCTAATCCGTTAGAAAAATCACTGTAGTTTTATGGCATGTAAAATGATTTGTAGAACGCACATGCATGTAACTAGTCCAGGTAAGTTTTGCATTGAATTAGCACCGTAGAAATGACCAAATGAACGACTATGGAGTTGCTTATGACAGAGGTAACTTAAACTTCGGACATACATTTGCAGTACTTCGGACTTCAGAGCTTATGAGTTATAACAAAGATGTAAAGCAACTATGGAGTTGCTTATGAGTTATAACTAGTCCAGGTAAGTTTTGCGTTGAATTAGCACCGTAGAAATGGCCAAATGAACAACTATGGATTTGCTTATGACAGAGGTAGCTTAAATTTCGGACATACATTTGCAGTACTTCGGAGCTTATGAGATATGACAAATAACTCGAGGAAATTCGGTGTTTGAATTGAATGAGATCTATCCCGTTGGAACATAATAACATATATAACTGATTTGAACAACAGGTCTTGGCTGACGCATCAAA
The DNA here is from genome assembly GCA_017311315.1 of Dendrocalamus latiflorus. Classification (NCBI taxonomy): domain Eukaryota; kingdom Viridiplantae; phylum Streptophyta; class Magnoliopsida; order Poales; family Poaceae; genus Dendrocalamus; species Dendrocalamus latiflorus. Next base: position 40,094,461 of record CM029611.1, read on the forward strand.
TAAGGATGGATATAACTTAAGGAAACAAAATTACATAAACAAAAGAACGACACTCTCGAGGTCAAATTACAAATTTACACTCCTGCTGCTGCCGTCGTCTCACGCAGACGTCGACGATCACCTCGTCGAGCAGCGAGCTCAGTATCTCCTCCTCCACCTCCTCGCCGGCCTCGAACGCCTCCACCCGGAAATCGACCCACGTGCCCAGCCCGCAGCTCATGTCCTTGTCGACAAGCTCATCCTCCACCCAGTCGGCCATGCCCTTCAAACCGCCGATCTCATTGCAGACTTCAGTTTCTATGCCCCTGCTCAGCGCTGCCATCCCTTTGCTCCATGCTGCATATCCTGCCCGGAAGTAGGTGAGACGTCTCGTCTCCAGGCATTCATTTACGCAGTCGAACAACAGCCGTCTGTACCCTCGGCGGTCTATCGGCTCCTTCCCTTGTGTAACGTTCATGTTCTCCAATTTATCGAAGAGGAGGGGGTCCAAGGCTGATCCGTCTTGATTGACGAAGAGTGACCCTAGTTCATCTGTTGTCAGGTTGACGCTGCTTAGAACATCTCCAATGTACTCCAGCTCAGTGTTTCTTGATTTCTTTGAACATTGGGTGATATCTGAGATATCTGAAGTATCTATTGATGCAGTAGACGCTGAATCTGTTGTCTTTGTCTCAGTGTCCACTGATGGCAGATTAGTCAAGAAATTCCTTGGGATGTTCTTTACTTCAGAACAAGATGGACATCCTTTACTCCCTGTCAAGACAAACATGATTCATCTTCAGAAAATAAAGTGTCAATGGTTGAGGTAGAAATTACAGAATTACAGGTAAGTGAATTTACCATCACTGGTGCCTGAGCACTCGGAAGACCAGCAACTCTCGCTTAGAAAGGTTGGTTCAAGAACAGAGAGCAGACTTGGATCTTCATGCTCCTGTTCTTTCCTTGCATTGCTTACGCTGCTGCATTCTTCTGGCTCCTCCACCTTCATGAAAATGAAATTTGTTTCAGAACTACAGTTACTCACGCTAGACGGTGCATGAGAAGACATTACATACTATTAAGATGGAAAAGAGAATAACTACTCCATCGAAGTTGACAAACTTGACAGAATAGCATTCATGACAATATAACTACATAAGCCCTATGCCCGTGAGGAATCTTTAGCACATCCAACCACAACATAAGGATATCTCACTGTCATTTTCATTTCTATTTTTTTCTGCTTGAACCAAGGCAATCTCATGCATATTAATAAACACATTAATTGAAACTTGAAGGCAAGAGCTACAACCACTTAACTATATGACCTGACTTTCTCACAACACTCAAATATGCCCTACTATCGGAAAAGTTCAACAAAAGAGGAAGTTCAATAGGCACTTAATGCCTGCAGAAGGTTATTGTCATGTCATGATTTTGTCAAACACAACATTGTGATGAAACAAAGTTCCAGATCTCAAAGTGGACATTAGGATGGTCCCAGAAAACAGTCATAGATGAGCCTTCACTCATTGAATAAAAAGACTCGCAGATAATATTAGGCATGTTGTGTAGTGAACAAACACATCAGGTTTTCTATTCTAAGATGACAGGAAAGGCAAGCTCCATTACAGAAAGAAATGGACCATCATAGTGATGCAGAGCAAAACTACAGTGTTAATACCATAGAAGCAAATGATGAATGTAAAATGTACAATGATGGTTACTAGTAAAATCCTGTACTGCTGTGATATTGCGTTATGCACCAAAAATAGAAGATAGTGCAAACCATTGTTTACCTGTAATTTACTGCCTCGGAAAATTTGGCCTTTGGTTGATGACTGAGCCGATTGGCAATAATCAGCATACTGAGAAGGTTTTATTTCAGAAGGGCTACAGTCAAATACTCCACTTTCTGTACCCCAATTGCTGCAAGAGGAGGTTTGTGGTTCCTCCAAGGTAAAAGTAGCAGGCACAAAAGAGTCACCCCTTGTGAAGTTGATGGATGGATCAATCTTTGATGTTAGCTCCTTCAGCTTCTTTTCTAACAGAAGGCTTAATGCATCACCATTTACAAAGTTCAACCCCACTGATGATAGCCCTTCAACCTTTTTATCTGAATCATCCTTCTCGCTTCCGGCGTCCAAACTAAAATTGCTTCTTGTATCCCACTTCCCCGCCAATTTGGAGGGTCCTGCTGATGGTTTAACCAAGGGTGAGGTGAAGGTAAATGACACAACATCTGTAGTGTCTTTACTTTCCTTGTTCCACTTTATGTGCTCATCCATAACAACATTAGGTTGAACCTGATTCTGAAGTCTACCTGCTGGTTTTTCATGCACGAATGTACCCTTCTCATTGGTGGAGTTCCTCTCTATCAAACGTTTCTTTTGTGGGAAGTCCTTGTTGTTTGACGATGATCCTTCCCTATCACCACTTATGCTTTCCACAATGTCCTTTCTGCCACCAACTTTCGATATTTTGCTTCCATTCTTCGTCTTCCCAGAAGAGGAATCTCCGGCAATCACCTTTCTACCTTGCTGGGTCGAGACCGATTTGTTTGGTGCCAACTTGCCTCTGCTCACCAGAGAATTCTGTTTCTGGTTGTTTTGCCGAAGGACAGGAGAAGAAGTGCCCGATGATGATGGCTTCCTTTGCTGCTTGTTCATCTTGGGATTGGACTGACTCCTAGAAGGTTGGTTTGTTCTGATCTCATCATGTTCTTTCTGTACTCTTGAATTCTTTCCAGAAGAACTTAATCCTTCCCTCTTCTGCACATTGACCTTTGCCTGCAGTGCCAAAGAAATAGACTTGCCCTTGTTGCTCTTTGAACAGCCAGGGTTGTTAATCTCATAAGAATCAACTGAAGGCCTAAATATCACAATATCCTCCTCGCTGTTCCAGCTCTGGTTCATCTGCTGCCCTCTGGGGAACCTCACGTTCGGCAGCTCAAGAGGGGTCCTGGATGACTGTAGCTGCCGAGACACCGTCCTCTGAGAAGCTGGGCTGCTCTCCCTTGGCTCGGAAACCCTCAAAGGAATTCGTGCAGGGCTGAATGAGCAGATTTTCTCCCTAGAACTGACTTGTGGCCTAGGCTCAAGAATCTTTGCTGCTGCTTCCATGATCTGAGCTGCATTCCTCGTTGAACTGAATCCCGGATTCTTAATCGGAGACAACAATCTGTGATGTGACATTGGAAGGGGCTTGGTGGACCTCGGCGGCAATGCTTCCATCTGGAACCTTTCAATCGGGCTGCTTGGCATCTTCTGAGCTCTCAGATCCAACGGCTTCCTCATGTAACCATCAAGTCTTCGGGGCACATGACTGAAGTCATCATTCCCGGAGTACTCGGGGCTCCTCTTGAGACTGTCGCTGTCCCGGAACGACCGTGTGTCACGGAACGGGGTGCAGTACGGCTCTGGAACACCTGAGGATGGCATGGCGTCCAAGCCCATGAGCCTGGCCACCACCCCTGGCGCCTTCATCTCACGCCCTTCCTCATCAGTCACCGAGGACGCACAGCTGTAGTCGCTGCTCCCTTTGATGCTTGACACACCAATCCCCTCATCTTCATCAACCTACAAACATCACACAACCACCCAAGCGTACATGAATACAAGTCCCACACCAACTCAACAGCAACAAACAAATCACTGCGGGAGCGAGATCGCCGATAGATGACTCACCAAGTGGAGGCGGCCGGACGGCAAGGTTTCTTCGCTTCTCTTGACAAGCTTAGCGCCCTCTGCGAACAGATCACACGAACAAGGACAAGAAAGCATAACATCAGAGGAAGAACAGCTCGGCTTCAGTGAGTGAGGCATTCTTGCAAACACCTACCGGGTGAGTTGGAGAATAGCTTCTTGCGGGACTTGCGCTTCCAGTCGAACAGGTTGAAGAGCCCGCCGCCGCCGCCAACCTTGACTCCACCCTTCTCCGTCCCCATTGCTCCTACACACTCTCCCCCCTTCAAATCCTAAAAATCTCCACCTCAAACCGACACCTGTCGTCAGCATCTCACCCGTTCCATTCCCCGCAAGAAAAAGCACAGATACAGCCTAGTAAAAATCAATCAAGAAATATTCCTGAGCCCACCAAACAGCTTATCAATCAAACGACTAATCCATCACGATGCGATTCAAGTTCGTTCGTAAATCTAGCTCGCGCGGCGAATCAAGAGGGAAAGGATGGACGGATGCTTGCTTACCGACGTGGCCTCGAGGAGCACGGAGGAAGCAGAGACCAGACCGCAAGTAGTAGCAGCAGCGGGGAGAAGCGGAGGCCGGAAGCATCAGATTGGGGAAGCCATTGAACGCAAGGCATTTATGCTTGGCGAGTCTGACCCGAGATAATTAAAACATATGCAGAAATGAGGTTTTTCAAAATTGGGAGCGGGCCCCACTCTACCGTAGCTGGGGGAGTGGAAGGGAGACTGACGCGCAGGCCAGGGTGGGGCGCGGGGCCAACGTGGCGGTGGGTGGTGTGCGTGGAGGCGTGGACGGGTGGGGAAACGATGAAAGGGCTCAACGGCTCTTTTTTAAGCGCAGCATTTCAAATTTTCTTCGAGGCGGACGGGGGTGGTGGGGGGATCGATCGGGAGTGGGGCCGCACGCCGCGCGAATCTTGATGCGCGGTATGGACGGCGCGGATGCTCGCACGCCGCGGGGGTAGCTGTGCTGTCTCGGACCTCTCGGTACGAGAAAGGCTCTCGCTGGCGCTCCACGGCGCAGAACAGCAAACGCCGTGTGCGATGACGTGGCGTGGTGTGATTGGTGTGGATACATCGATTTCGGTGGGGCTGTGTTTGGACTCTGGATTGAATCGAGCTCCGGGTCAAAGACATCTGGGCATGGGCCCACTGGGAATTTAAAAAATGATTTTGTTGGAAGGACGGTGGTGCTGTTGTGTCCGGTCATGACAGGTGGGGCCGGTCTGCATTGAGCCGTTGGGGTTGGGGGGTTGCGTTGCATGTGTGCGCCTGCCGGGGGGGGGGGGGGGGGGGGCTCGCTCATTTCATGAGCACCAACGAATGCCACCAGCTTGATTTGAATCTTCGGATCCAGACATTCGTGTCACTCACATTCTCAGATAAAACACACCTTACCTGATTGATCCATTGTGAATCCCAGCCATCGAGGACATGTTTGACAGCTGAAAGAAGGAATTTCGTAAGGATTTTATAGAAAATAGTTTATTTCACGCAAGAATACGTGCGTTCTAAATGGGAACTAAGTGGGAAAAGACTTTTGACGCATACAAATTTCGAAAGGCCCTTTTTAGAGGATCTGGATCCTATGACATTTTTTTGCTTCAATTGCTCTTTCTTTTAATGTGTTCACAAATATGCAAGTTTTAGCAACTGCTCTTGGTTCGAATGGTTGCTGTCAATTGCCAAGCCTGTTGGGCAGGCTCGTTTGGTTGGTGAATTTGAATGGAGTCTCTAGTTATCTATTCTCTGGGCTGTTGTCTTCTGATGGTCCTGCTAAAATCTAAGTTTCTGATTTTTGGTTTTTAGTTTATTATTCTTTAATTTCGTTTTTTTGGTTTTTTTACTTTTTTTTTGACTTTTTTAGGGTTTTTTGCCTTTTTATTTTTTATGTATTTCTTTATATTGCTTGTGATGGGATAACCGTTTCTATTTTAAAATTTTAATTCAATTAGATCAAAAAAGTTACCAACTCGTGTTGGGATCTTTCTCGAGCGTAATCTTCCCTTTACGACAGGATGCTTGCTTTGACCGCTCAGTGCGGTTTTGGATTGGACACACTTAAGAGGGATGGACTAAAATAGTACTGGGCCTCTTTTGTTGCACTTGCCGGTCACAAACTCACCAGTCAGAACATTACAAATGGTCTTGAACTCAGAAGCCGAAGATACGGAACGTCAGGTACTGTCCGTGGACACAAGGACAATGCCGTGTAAAAAACTAGACGAGTAGCTGACTGAAACACGCAAACGAATACAAGAAAAAAGGGCAAAAAAGCTAAAAAAAGTCGAAAGTTCAGGAAAAGGCGAAATCTATGAATAGTAAAAAATAAGTCAGAAACCAGAATGCTCAAGCCAAAATGAACGGGACGTAAAAGGAGTTGACAGTGATGTGTAGGGATGACAAAAAAATCTCAAGGCTCACGAGCCGGCTCAGCTTGTTTAAGACTCAGCTCACGAGCCAAGTCAGGTTTTAGCTCGACTACTTAACAAGCTGAGCCTGAGCCGGCTCACGAGTGCTAGCTGGCTTGTTAGGCTCGGCCGGCCTAGAGGTGCCGTATGTAAGCCCTAGTACATGGAAAGTCATCTAGGTCATGATCAACTCGGCTTCGGCTTCTGGCTTCTGGCTTATTTTTCACTATTCATAAGTTTCGTCTTTTTCTGAACTTTTGGCTTTTCGTTGAGCTTTTTTGCCGGTTCTTTTTTTCCCCGTATTTGTTTGTATTATACATAATGGGCTAACATATTTTTTATTTTTAAATTTTTTTAAATTTAATTATGCTAAATAAGCCTCTGTCAGCTACAGTGCCTTTTTCAATCAGCTACAGTGTTTTCAGCCATAAGCCACGAGTTTTTCAGCCGAACCGATCACCACCTAAATCCCTAACAATCACGACGTCACTGACTCACCCAACTGCCCAATCCATTCGCCCATATTCGCAATTCCCCATCCCCTCCATTTAGTCCATGTCCACGGCAGCTGCTGATCCCCGACGGCAGCAGCTAGGAGTGAGAAGTGGAAGGAGCGGAAGAAGCAGCGCCGCCGCCGTGCACGGAGGGAGGCCACGGTGTTCGTTCAATCGTTCAGGCAGGCACGGAGGTGCTTGCCGCTGTAAGAGGAGCATCGAGCGATGCCTCCACGAGCTCCAAGAGGCATGTTATTATTCATCTTATGTTTCTATGCCTTTACTCAGTGGAAGCTTTCTTGGCTTTGGTGGAACTTGTCCTTGTTCAGTGAGTTCACTAGCATTTCTTGAAATTTTCAGGTCACAAGACTACCAAAGGTATATGGTTAGCGAAAGCAGCATATTTTCCTTCATATTATAATCCTATATGCCCCCTTCCATTGGTTTCAGTTCAGCGTATCATGTAGTTGAAGGAGAGCTCTATCTTATTGAATAAGCCTAGTAATGTGTTGCCCATTACATCCTGACTTTAGCTTATAAACTCACAAGCTGAAGCTGAAATCTACTTGCACTGATCCCTGCATTGCTTATGGACATCAGGTTTATGAGATGGTTGTTTAGTTGTTGCATTTTGTTTTATGGAGCTTTTACTCCACATTGTCCTCGTCTAATTCATCTATATTGTTTCAGAATGATACAGCCTTTGAGAAGCAAAGTGCGTTGTTTGCTTTGGCTGTTTTGTTCATTGTGTTGAACTGTTGTCTTGGGCAGCAATCGAGAATGATCCTGAGAAATTTACTTTTATTCATGAAGTAGCAATTCAACAAATGAAATGAATTATCTAGTATATATTTGAACTACGTTTTCTCTGCACATTATGTATGTGACTTGGTAAGATGGAGTCTTATCACTTTGGCTAACCAACTAGTAAAACATCTATTATGTATAAGTATCTATTCTCAATTATAACTGAGCCTAACGAGTCGAGCTCAAGCTTTCTACCAAGCCGAGCAACCTTTTTAGCTCGTTAGATTAACGAGACAAGCCGCCTCGCTAACGACCTCTAACGAGCCAAACTAAGCTGAGCCGGCTCGATATCCACTCTAGTGATGTATCCCATCACCGCCCTCCTTGGACAGAAAGCAAAAGCTGCCATGTGGACCATCCCCTCGCGTTGATCTGCGCTAGGAAATGGGTAGCACGGAGCAATGGTGGAGGAGGCGCCCCAGGTCACTGCCGCCGGGGCTCCGGCCACAGGCATGGTCACCACAACTAGGCGTCGCCGTCTCCCCCACCGCCACTGGAGGCCGCCCCCAAACGCTACGTGTTCGTGGCCACCACGCTCTACCCACCCCAGTACCACAACTCCAACCTGCCGCAGTACTACCCGCAATACAGGAGCTACTACCCATCGCTACGCCGTTCGTGCCAGTGCCCGTCCCAATGTCGTACAACCACCACCACAAAGCTGTGGCAGTGCCCAATGTCGTTGCTGGGGAGTTCTCGAGCTGTGGGTTTTGCTCGTCGATTTTGATTCACGAGGGGATCCGATTGCATTGCTCTCTCTCTCTCCTTTCAGCTTCTGATCCTTGCGAGTGTTCTTCCTAGGGTTTTTTTTTCACGATCTTTGTTGTCTCAGTTGTCTCAAATTTTTTTTTCAAGAATAGAAGAGGACACATCCAATTCTGATGTTCCCAAGCCCTAAGATCCAATTTTGAGGTTGTTCCCCAGCTCTCCACCTTAATCTGCGTAAGGAAATGGGTAACACGGGAAGCAATGGTGGAGGGGCGCCCCTAGTCACCACTGCCGCCTTCCGCGCTGAGGCTGTCCCAGTGCCGTATGACCACCACCACAAAGCCACAACGGCGCCGCCCAACGCCATCGCTAGGCAGTTCCCGCCCTCGGCTCACTCCCACCACTACCCTGGGTGGGCTGGCAGTACAGTGTGTTTGGTTGCTTGAATCTCCTTTGTTCTGACTGGGTGGATCCGTATAATCTGAGAAAGAGCATGTTTGGTTGCCTTTATGAGTGGATGCAGCCTGCATAAGCGGATGCAAAAATACGCCCTCATCCTAGATGGGTGGATACGCTCAAAATGAGCTTCACTGACCATCCTGGATGGGTTGATGCAGTGTATCTTATGCGGTCCCACGTATCAGCCTCTCAGGTTTGGTAGACTGCATCCGCTCATACAGGCAACCAAACATCATCTCAGTTTTTTTGCATCCGCTCATGCAACCTCATCAAACATCTTCTTTTTCTGAAATACGATTCCACTCAGCCTGCATCCACTCAGTTAGGATATACGATACAACCTCTATTCACGAACCAAACACACCGCCTATGCCAACGCCGTACATCGAGCACCAGAAGGCTGTCACCATCCGGAATGATGTCAACCTCAAGCAGACGCTCTGGATTGAGACCGATGACGAGAAGATGGTGCCCACGACACACAACATGCAATAGTTGATCGATCAGCACAACGGGTGACTAAACACACTAAAGGAAACTAATCCTTATTCAATTGACCTGCCTTGGAAACGGGGGCTTCGTTGGAAGTATGCTGATGTACGCCAATATATTTGGTGGTGTCTAGAAAGAACTGGAATGTTTTTTTATTAAATAGCATTTAAATTTTGAGCCTTTAAATCTAGATCTAATGAGTTAAATTACTTTGCCTTCTCCCCTCCCATTTGAGTACTATTTTGTTAAGGAGTACTCAACTTTTTAGATGTTGGATGTATATCTATCTTCATCTACTAGTTTGCTCATTAGTTATTAGCATGTGATGTGATACATTGAGAAATGCTCTAATACATATTATCTTTTATTTATAACATTTTTACATCAATTATATACTAGTTTTACATAAATTAAATTATGTAAAAAAGATGTAACAATTTGTAAAAAAGAACAAAACAAATTATAAAGAACACAACAAAAAAACTATACAAATCCTACTTGTTTGTTTATTTTGTGGCTCTCGATGACGCTAAACAAATTGTACTCCCTTATCACAATGTTGACATAGAAAAGAATTACAATGTTAAAACCATAAAGCCCAAACAAAGCAACATCTAACGGATAAAAAAATTGAGTGCTCATAAATAAAAAAACACTCGAATGCCACCTAGCAAATTCCAATACATGGTTTTGATTTGCGGTGCATGAATTAGTTTATCAAATCCTTCAAAATATATTTTGGATTTATGGTGCATGTATTAATTTATCAAATCCTTTAATATTGCCATAAATTTCTCGCAAAAAATGTTGCCACAATTTAAATAACAAATAGATGTATAAACTCATGTAGCCGTGCAGGTGTAGCGGTGAAACATATTACATAAGTAGTAGCGCCGGTGGGACACGACGGCAGAGGCGCAGTGCATGGTGAGAGCTTGGCAGAGCAGACAACTTGCTGGGGTAAACAAAAGATGAGGTTATTTTATGTTTCTACGGTTTGTAAAACAAAAGATGAGGTTAAAGTGTAATTTAAAAAATATAAGATAGCTGAAATGAAAAAATTATGCTAAAATATAAAATATTTTAGAGATTTTAGAGTATATAATTTTTTACTGTAGCAACTTATGAACACCCAACCAGTATAATGCTAAAGAAGTGATGATAGTGAGAGCTGAGCCCGTACGATACAATCCCATAAAAAGGACCAACGGAACGTATCACGACTTGAAAGCTGTGAAGACTTTTGCAGCTTGTTACAGGTAGGACGCCAAAGCCCATACGCTTGGCTCGGTTCGCGCAAGGAATATCATCACGTTCCTGCTCTATAGTCCCGAGACGATCTACCCAAAAGTTAAGGGCCGACCGCTCGGTTGAATATTTTATCGGCACAGCAACACATAACCCTGGCAGAAGAAGAAGGGTATAGGATTCGATCCAGCCCAGTTTCTCACGGCAGTACTGTACCGAGATCCGTGCAGCTCACTCATAGCAGTAGTCACTAGCCACTAGTCAGCATTATTCGACGGGAATTCTGCATTTCCTTGCGTCGTGCCATCACGTCAGGCCAGTAGGCCACTATTTTCCACCTTGTCATGCGACGGTGCGTATTCTCTGACTTACCTTCGGGTTCACGTCGTGACTTAGTTGATCTGGGCCGTCCATCTTTGTATGGACGGTCCAGATTATTTCTAGCTCTTTTTTTTAGTTTTTGATTTTTTTACTTCTAGTTTTTAGTTTTTTTACTTTTATCTTTTTAGAGATGAAAGTAAAAAAACTAAAAACTAAAAATAAAAAATCAAAAGCTAAAAAAAGCTAGAAACAATCTGGACCGTCCATACAGAGATGGACGGCCCAGATCGGCTAAGTCACGGTGTGACTTACCCGAAGGTAAGTCAGAGAATCCCGCTCGGTCATGCGATGGGTTTGTTAAACACCAGTTACAATCAACCGCCCAATATACAGTTATATCAAAATGTACAGATGCCTTTCCATAAAGGCACCTTTTATTCCACCCATTCATCATCTATATAAAGCAATGTATAGATTCAGAATTGATGAATGAAAGCCATCTTTCTCTTAAATACTTGTCTCAATACCTCTTGCAATACGTTATCAGCACATATCCATACAAGTGCACAAAAAGGAGACAAAACAAAGATAATGGCACTTTGTGCAAACCATAAACAAGCTTTTCTGGAGATTCTTGCATTAGTTGACTCCCTGCACAAAACGCTGCACATCCTTCTTGCCCCTCTCCATGCGCAACCTCTACCACCACGTCCGGCAATCACCACCATCATCTCTACCGGCCATGGTTCTAGGCCGGTTCGCCATCGTCCATGGGAGGCGCATGGCGTTTTCTCACCAGCGCGACCCCCACGCTATGGACCCTACCGGCGACCGGCGCACGCCTCCGCAGCGGCTAACCGCCGTCCTGGTCTCTATATCCGTGCCCGAACGCCTCCACCGGCCTCCTCTGCAGAGGAGGCATTCTCCTCTACATAACTCAAGAAAAGAGGGGAGGGGGATCGGCGCGGTGGCACGGCCGGCGTGCGGCCAGCGAGACGGCGCGGCCGGAGAGGCGTGCGGCCCAGCCTGGCGCAGCAAGGCCGGCGGCGGTGGAGGCGGCCGGGTGGTGGCGCGCTGCGGAGGCCGACGAGGCCGGGGTGGCGCCCGACGGCATGGCGGCGATGGCCGACAGCGAGGTGGCGGCGGCGCCAAAATGCCAGGTGGTGGCGGCGCCCAATGGGCAAGGCGGCGGCTGGACAGGGGTTTAGGGGGAAACCCTAATTCCCCCACCATTCCTTTTATATGTTGCCAAAATAAATGGGCTTTGGCCCAAAATATTCCACCTCCCCCCTTGGGCCTAAAGGCTGAATGGGCTTCAGCCCAAGTTTTCAAAAATTTACAATTTCCCCCTCTAGTTCATGGCAAATGCAGAATTTTTATTTTAAATAAATTTGTATTGTAGTATTTGCAGTATAGTCCTTGTACTTGTTTATAATTGTACCCGTTAATTTGTACTTTTATAAATTAACATTTCAGTCCCTACAGGATCTGAAAATTATGTAATTGTTCAAATAAATGTGCATGCACATTTCTATAACATTTACATATTTAGGATTATTTTATTGCAATTTATTTACAATATGAATTGCGGCCATATTTAAATTTGCTATCCTTCGCAAATTTAAAATTCTCATTTAGTGAGTATCATTGTACTTAATAATTTGGAATTTGTTTCTGCAAAATATTATATCTACCATAAATACCATAAAACCACAATTTATGGCACTTTGCTACATTTATTTGTACGCTATGCCATACAATAAATTGGTGTTCACCACCAATATTGTGATTACACGGTATTATAAATATAACCACATGTTATATTTAATTTGGGTATATATATATTTGGATTACAATACTCATATTATTCTCCACATATTTTGCATTTTATTACAACATTACCATCCACATTAATTTACCTCATGTAAATTAATTATTTATGGTGTACTTTTCATGTAGGTTTTAAATGGCTACCAAAGATTTTGAGCCTCTCGCTCTAGATGGTGCCAATTACCCTACATGGGCTATGGACCTCAAAATCAACCTAACCACACGTGGGTTGCAAAGGGTGATATTTGATCCTCCAAATGATCAAATTCCTCCGGATATTGTGAAATATTCCGTTTTGAGCATAATACGGAATCATATTCATCCGGATTTGAAGGCTGAATATCTGTATGAGAAAAATCCACTAACTTTATGGTTAGCCCTCAAAAATAGATATGAACAGCAGAAAGTTGTTATCTTACCTGAGGCTAATCATGAATGGGCACATCTTAGACTCCAAGATTTCAAATCTGTTGGAGACTATAACCATGCCCTTCATACTATTTGCTCCAAATTGCGATTTTGTGAAAAGGAACCAACGGATGCGGACAAAATAGAGAAGACTCTCAACTATGCTCCCATCTGATAGGGTCCTACAGCAGCAATGGCATGCTGCAAATTACCAAATTTATTTTGATCTTATGCATACTTTACTTCAGGCCGAGAAGCATGTTGAACTTCTTTTAAAGAAGAATCAGCAACGTCCCATTGGGGCTACTCCACTTCCCGAAATCCATTCTAATCAAAATAACAAAAAGTTCAGTGGTTCAAAAGACCACTCAAAGAACTTTAAGGGTAAAAACAAACGCAACATGAAGCAAAAACTAAGTGGATTCAAGAAAGGAAAAGGCAATTCTGGTAAGAAGATTGACAAAACTGAAATTTGTCAGAAGTGTGGTTGCTACAACCATCCTATCAAGAAATGCCGCACCCCGAAGCATCTTGTGAACCTCTACATCCAGTGTTTGGCTCAAGGAAAGAATGCTCAAGAGAAGAGATTTGAAGCACACTTCAATCTCACATCCAACAATGATGAAGCCGGATGCTCTCAAAAGTTCATTCAAGAACTCAAAGACACATGTGCTTCTCCAAAGAAGGATGATCTCATGTGCATTGACGACATACTTGAAGAATTTCATTCTTAAGATATGTTTGGAGATCTCAGTTAGACTCATCGTTCCATAACTAATAAGTACTATAGTGTTGTAATATAAATAATGTTGTCATCTATATTGTAAGCTTGTATGCTACAATCGTATATCGAACATATTCGGTATTGTCAATAAAGTTTGTATGTATTCTATATACTACTATAAAAATTTCATTAATTCTTCTTTTGTGTATATAGATTTTTGGAGTCGATCCAATGGAGGAGGAATTATGCCTTGTGGATAGTGGTACCACAAACTCTATACTTAGGGACACAAAATATTTCCTAACTCTTACTAGGAGGAAGGAAATGTTTTAACAATCGCTGGACGCGATGTAACGATAGTAGGCTCTGGTCGCGCCTCTATCACTCTCCCTATGGGTACACAATTGAAAATTGAGGATGCACTCTTGTATCCTGATTCAACACATACCCTACTTAGTTATAGAGATATCCGTCAGAATGGTTTCCATGTTGAAACCCAAAATAACAACAAAGAGGAATATCTTCTCTTAACCAAACACAACGGATATGGCAAACAGTACTAGAAAAAAATTCCATCTTTAAACTCCGGATTGTACTATACATACATCAAACCCGTTCAACATATTGCGTACAAAGTAATTTTCCAAAACACTAACACATTCCAAACATGGCATGATCGCCTTGGCCATCCAGGCATTGGAATGATGAGAAAAATTCTTAGCAATTCAATTGGTCATACATATCTCAAAACAAAATTTCCGGAATCCTCAGATTTTGTGTGCACTTCTTGTGCCACCAGAAAATTGATTTTAAGACCCTCTTATCTTAAAATCAGAGCTGAACCACTTAAATTCCTTGAACGCATTTAAGCAGATATATGTGGTCCTATACAACCATTGTGTGGACCGTTCAGATATTTCATGGTTCTCATTGACGCATCTACTAGATGGTCACATGTGTGTCTTTTATCCACACGAAACCATGCATAAGTTAATTGGTCAAATTATCTAATTATGAGCACATTATCCTGAATATCGAATTCAATCAATTCGAATGGACAATGCTGCTGAATTTTCATCTCATGCCTTCAATGACTATTGTATGGCTCTTGGGATACAAGTTCAACATTCTGTTCCATATGTCCATACACAAAATGGTTTAGCAGAATCTCTTATAAAGAGAATCAAGCTCATTGCAAGACCATTACTACAGAATTGCAACTTACCAATGTCATGTTGGGGTCATGCAGTTTTACACGCTGCTGACTTAATCCAATTGCGTCCAACTGCATATCATAGCACTTCCCATCTGCGAAAGTTCGGTTGCGCTACATACGTACCGATCTCACCACCGCAGCGTACCTTAATGGGACCGCACAGGAAACTTGGGATCTATGTTGGGTATAAATCTCCGTCAATTATAAATACCTCGAGCCCCTCACAGGGGACCTGTTTACGGCTCGGTACGCTGATTGCATATTCAATGAGGAACATTTCCCGGCATTAGGGGAGACAACAAGTACCAAACTGAATGCCAGGAAATTGATTGGAATGTACAAGGCATGTCTGCCTCAGACCCACGTACCAGAGAGACTGAACTTCAAGTTCAGAAAAACATTCATTTGCAAAACATTGCAAATAATCTGCCAGATGCATTTACTGATTATAAGGGTGTCACAAAATCCTATAATCCTGCCAAAAATGTACCTGAAAGAGTGGAGGTACCGCAAAATACCACTCAACTCCCAGTTCAAAATAAGAGGGGGAGAAGTACGGTACAAATGGCGGATATATCTTCTAACAAGCGACAAAGGAAACAAAAGAATGTAAATGCAGATCAACCTCAAGTTGATAGACACCAAAGGATCCTTGAACCCAGATCAACAGTACACTCAAATACTGATCCTGGGACATCGGAATACCCCGACTCAAATGTTTTGGGAAATAACATTGAGTCACCAGGGGTCCAAGAAATTTCCACTAACTATACTGATTCTGGAGAATCATATGATCGTAAGACTACACTTGTCGACATTTATTTCTCCACAACTATTACAAATAACCTTCAAAAAGATCCAGATCCCAAGACCATGGTAGAGTGCAAACAGCGCTCGGACTGGAATCAATGGAAGGATGCAATTCAAGCGGAGTTAGCCTCGCTCAAGAAAAAAAATGTATTCACCAATGTGATACATACACCTCCCAAAGTATTCCCTGTCGGTTTCAAATAGGTTTTCGTCCGCAGACGGAATGAAAACAATGAGGTGGTGAGATACAAAGCAAGGCTTGTAGCACAAGGGTTCACGCAGAGACCCGGTATTGATTACAATGAAACCTATTCTCCAGTAATGAGTGGAATAACATTCCGATACTTAATCTCATTGGCAGTAAAAAATCATCTATCTTTTCAGTTGATGGATGTAGTGACTGCATATCTTTATGAGTTACTTGATTTGGAAATATACATGAAAGTTCCCGATGGAATTTCAATTCCGAATCCAAACGCAAATCGTAATATATATTGTGTAAAAGTGAACAAGTCTTTATACGGCTTGAAACAGTCGGGTAGAATGTGGTACAACCGACTAAGTGAGTTCCTAACCAAAAAGGGATACTCTAACAATGATGATTGCCCATGCGTATTCATCAAAAGATCCTCAACTGGATTTTGTATTATATCTGTGTATGTTGATGATCTTAATATCATTGGTAACACACAGGATATAGATGAAGCACGTAATCATCTTATGACGGAATTTGAAATGAAGGATTTGGGTAAAACCAAATTTTGTTGGGTATACAACTTGAGCACCTTCATTCAGGCATCCTAATGCATCAATCAGCCTATGTCTAGAAAATATTGGAGAAATTCAATATGGACAAAGTATATCCATCGAAAACCCCCATGGTTGTTCGATCTCTAGACAGGGATAAAGATCCATTTAGACCCCGAGATGACAATGAAGAGCTATTAGGACCCGAGGTTCCATATCTCAGTGCCATCGGAGCGCTTATGTACCTGGCAAATTGCACCTGGCCGGATATTGCATTTGCAGTAAATCTACTTTCTAGATATAGCGCTGCTCTAACCAAAAAATATTGGGTGGGAGTAAAGAATATCCTTAGATATCTTCAAGGCACTAAAGATCTCGGTCTATTCTTCCAGAAGAATAAAAATGTGGATTTAATAGGATATACAGATGTTGGCTATTTATCAGATCCCCATAATGCCAGATCTCAAACAGGCTTTGTATTTTTTCACGGTGGACACAACCATCTCTTGGAAGTCTTCGAAACAGACTCTAGTGGCTACATCCACTAATTATTCTGAAATAATTGCATTATATGAAGCATCACGTGAATGTGTATGGCTTCGCAGAATGATTAACCACATACAACAATCATGTGGTATAGGTGCTATCGCATCACCTACCATTATCTACGAAGATAATGATGCTTACGTTGTTAAAATGAAAACGGGTTACATAAAGAGCAATATCACAAAACATATTGCACCTAAACTATTTTACCCACATGAATTTGCAAGAGAGTGGGGAAATAAGTATTCTACAAACTAAGTCTTGTGATAATCTCGCAGACTTATTCACCAAGTCATTACCTACTTCCACATTCCAAAAATGTGTTCATGGAATTGGTATGCGAAGACTACGTGATTTGCAGATGTCAGGGGGAGAAATCTCCTAAGACTTAACCCGTTCAAATATAAATATTGTACTCTTTTTCCCTTTATGAGTTTTTCCTCTAAGGTTTCTCATCAAGGTTTTTAATGAGGCAATATGACAACATAATCATAAATATATTATACCTCTATTTTCCCCACAGGGGTTTTTAGGAGATATAATCAAATATATGCCATATCATTTTCTTCTTAAATTTTTCCACTGGGTTTTAAAGGAGTTTTTCATGGCATATCTACTCTATCGGTTCTTCTCATATTTTTTCCTACAGGGTTTTGGAGGAGTTATTCCAAGATGATGAATCAAGGTGATCATGTGAAGACACATTAGTAAAGGGGGTGTTAAACACCAGTTACAATCAACTGCCCAATGTACAGTTATATCAAAATGTACAGATGCCTTTCCATAAAGGCACCTTTTATTCCACCCATTCATCATCTATATAAAGCAATGTACAGATTCAGAATTGATGAATGAAAGCCATCTTTCTCTTAAACACTTGTCTCAATACCTCTTGCAATAGGGTTGATTCGGAGCGGAACCGAATCTGCAATGGTTGCTGTGAACAATGCCGTGTTCATTGCGTTCGCCCACCGGATACAATATAATAAATGTCGAGCTCATACGCAGGAGGACGGTATGTGTGAAAACCCAAAATTTTTAAATTTGAGCAAATTTCATTTGAATTTGGAGGTTTTTATTGAATCCAAAAATTCCAGCAAAAACCCACTTTCTTTTTTTAGAATTACGCTTTCCACCTCGAAATAGTGCATTCTTGTTGCCCATTTTCTCCCTTGTTAGGGTTTGCCTCATGTCGCACCGCCTCAACCTGCGGTTGCCTTCACTAGCGCCCGTGCCACCTCATGCCGGTATTAAATGTTGCCTACGATAGTGCCAGGCCATTCCTTGCCATCAATTTGCACCACCGCCAAACCATGCCGCCAACTGCTCGACACGCCGCACCTACCGTTATTTTTCACCGCAACCTTGCATGCCCGCTCCAGAGAGAGACGCCTCTTGAACAGCTATTATGTCTCTATCGTAGCCCTGAACCTGCATGGGTGCCTGTGTCTTGCCCACACGCCAAGTTCATCTTTGTCACCACTCTCCCTACACACCACCCTCCCTGTGAAAACCGCCTTGCGCCAGCTATAAAGCCAAGGGTAGTGGCTACCTTAGCCTCTTCTTCTTCACACCCTCACGCTAGAGCCCACCATCTTCTTCCCCGGTAGCGTGAAGTTGCACCGCTGTTATCATCCTCAAACCCATTAAGCCTCGATCATCTTCAAAATTCCTCGTCGTCGTCCTTGCTCTTACCACATTTGCAGTGCCCTTAGCACCTCCACAACCCCCACAAGGTTGTCCCTAAGCTCCAAGCATAGCCCTACCACCACAAGTTTGCCACCACCATGCACCTCCACCACACCATCTACGGTTGCCGACGCTAGCTTTTCACAGGCCTCCTTGAGCTGAGCGACCACCACCACCGAGTTCCCCTCACCCCCATTGATGCTTAAGTCACCGCTAATTTGGTCAAAGCTCCGCTGCAGCTTCATCGTGCCACTCCCTCAACCAGTCGAACCGAGCTAGCCTAGTATTGTTCATAGCCCATGCCAACACTATCAGCCCAATAACACCCAGCCAGTCTAACACTATTTATTTAACCCGACCCCAAGCACTGTTCAACTTGATCTGCTACGCAGTAAATGGCTTTAACACTGTTCACTCATCTTGACCCGCTAGAAATAGTATCAGCTGGTGCTATGCACCCGGCCATTTACTATTTATCCAAAATCGATAACCTTGTTTATACTTGTTTTGACCATTTCGAACCTGTCTAACCCATTTTCAACCTAACCAAACTTAGTTTAAACCCCATCCATCCAAACCCACCTTCTTTTATATCATTTCTTTCTAGATTTTTTATTTTATTTTGTTTTCAGCTTGCATTTCTGCAAAGTAGGGACTGATATATATTCATTCTTTTGTGCTAGCATCTAGATTTGACTAGTTAGCCAACAGAGAAGCTACTGGAGTAACTGAAGTAGATGATATCAAACTTGAAGCCTATGAAGAAGAGGTCGAAGACCTTGTTTAAGAAGGCAAGTCACATATCTTTAATCATGTTATTCCCATATTATTTAATTATTAATACTTTTATTTATATTATTTGAGCACTGTTATTTACATAAAAATAATAATTTAGAATGACATGATAAATAGTTATATTCAACCACTGAAAAGCCCGGTTATACTCTTGTAAGCCATATTCACCTTGACAACCATAAGTGTTATTATAATATGAAATCACCCTGTTGGTAATTAGTAGGTAGGTTAGAAAAATATAAATATTTTACAAATCCTGTTAAGGATTATTTCATCTAGTGCTATTAGACTTTGAAATAAAGCTGAAGGTTAAGTCTTCTTAGTGGGCAGCTAATAGATGGTTAGAGCTCATGACCTTACCCAAAGATTGAGGCTCTGGTCTGGAACTGGTGGTGTGGTGCTAGCGTCCACGTGGTATGTGAATGATAGCCCAATTTGTGGTAAATAAGGAATAGACCTTTGCGTCAAGTAAATAATATAGAACTCAGTCAACCACAAGTTTGATTTATCAACCTGGTCTAGTACACTACTCGATTCGATCGAACATCTATAGGAGAAACTGCTATTCTAGAGTTTCAAGATGGCCTACGAAAAAGGGGTGAGATGAAAAGTGGGCTTACTGTGCCACTTGTCATTCTTCACAACGGTAAGTCCACTCAACGTCAGGTCCTGATTTATCTTGATGGGGTTGAATGGCTCTAAGCCTATCGAGTAGAAACTAGAATGAAATGAGCAGTAAAATGACTTTTTTTGTCTCAGCTCAGTCGCATGCTATCATGTTGTGTGTCTACAGTTTGATGTTATGTGTTTGAGATATCTTGTGGGTAAAATTGGGTAACTCCGCAGAGTATAACAAATGATATTCAAATATGTCATGCTCTTGATTAATTGAACTGTGTTTCATGGATGATTCCAATAACAAGGCATTAGTAGAATTTTGAGGATTTTAATGTGGAAATTAATGATGATAAAACCCTTTGCTAATTAAACAATGTTTTACTGTTTTAAGTACACAATTCTTTAACAGTGAATTTGTATATATTCTTATCATATTACACCGATTACTCTATCCAGTTGAACACCTTGTAAGTGTTTATGTGGGATTTTATCGATTCTTCTGAATGTAAGTTAAGTTTTGAACTTGGACGTCTGTAAAGTTGTCGTAGTTTAGCTGTTACATTATATTTTAATTGAACTATTTTTCTAAATATTTGTGCGAAGGTATTATACGTTATCTATTCCTACCTAAACTTTTGAACTGTTATTGGAAATATATGTCATATTTTTAAATTAGGGTCGTTACAGTAAGAGTAGTAGTTATCATCAGAATCCTATAGAAAGTACGACTATATACACGGCTCCATCCATTCCATCGCCGTCTCATTAAAACGGAAATCAGTACAAATCATGCATTCCATCCCGTGTACGCTAGCGTTCGGTTAAATTTTAATCAAACGATTTTTTTAAAAGTATTGATACGGCTAAAACGCCAGTCCACTCCTCGGCCCATTCATTCACTCTCTACATATATCTTGCTCACTCGCTCACTCTCATCCAACCTGTAGCGTAGATCCATCCATCTCCATCTCTCTCTCTCTCGCTCTCCTTCTCCCCGGCGGCTCGTCCCTGCCTGACCCCGTGCACGGCGACGACCACGAACCTAGCCACCCTGTCCCCGACATCGACGCCACCGGATCTGACCACCACCGTCGACTTCCTCTTTGGCAATCCTCGGACATGGCGCCACTAGATCCATTGCGACAGCGGTCGAATCTCCTCATTCGAGCTCGCTGCTGTCTCCTATGCCATCTCGTCACCGCCCAGCTCCTCCGCAGGTGGCCGTGAGGGTGCTGCCACGATGGATGAGCTCGACGCCGACCGCAACGGCTTCGTCTACTTGGGAGTGTTCGCGAGACGGTGAGCTCAAGGCCGAGCTGTGCGCCGCTTTCGACGTCTACAACGTCAACGGTTATTAAATTGTTGTGTTGTTGTTTTTGCTGCAATATTTTTGGTTTCATGTATGCAATATTTTGTTTTCATGTATGCACCAATTAGCAACAACTAGTGCAATATTAAGATTCTTATTAATTTTTTATTATATATATAGCCAAAAAATATTACGTATATAAGTGATAAGTGTTGTAGCCAACCGTACAAAGCAACTCCATTTTTTTAAAACACCCTTAAGCAAGCAAGGTACTATTTTTTTCCTGTAACTGAACGCTCGCTGAAAATACGACACTATTTTTTTTTCTATAACTGCACACTCTCGCTGAAAATACGACGACGAACCTATTCTTAAATTGGGGTCTCCATAGAAAATACATCCTATTTTTAAATTGGGGCCGACCGAGACTCACAGTAATCATCACTGGGCTTACTTCAAATGGATACAGTTTCTGAATTTTGATTTATTTAAGCAAAAAATTACTTAAAATGTGTTGATTTCTAATTTTAGTTTATTATAGTTTTTTAACTTTTATTTTCTTTGTTATTCCTTTGCATTATCCATAATGGTATAATATTTTTCTATTTTTTTTAAAAATAATAACTTTAATTTCATTCATAAATCAAAAGTCACAATCAAAAATTTAAACCACCACCTACGGAAAGTACGAATACGACGAGCAGTACACGGGTCCATCCATCCCCGTCTCATTAAAACGGAAATCAGTACAAATCATCCATTCGATCCGGTGTACGCTGAATTGAGTCGGCACTAACTAACGAACAAAACAGATGGAGTGTAATCTCTCTCTTCTCGAGGTAGTGGAGTATAATCAAAGCAGTTGAGAATATCATTAAGGTACGCAAATCATGTGTAGTTGTACAGCCAAAAAGGCCAAGCCACAGTTTAATCTACTGGCCTAATCGTATAGTACCCTCAAAAACACAAATGTACACCGCATAACCATACCATACCAAATCCAATCCAAACACAAATTAAGAAATCAAGCACAATGTATGCATGTATCTGTACACAAGCTATTGCTGTACATGTGTACGTAACAAATAACTACGTATCGATGAACTCATAAACCAAAGCTCAAAATTGATCAAATTAACACACAACTAACATTGATCTAGCAGAGGCTCCTCTCCATCATCTCGTTGTATTGCAGCCACGAGATCTGCCTCTGCAGCTTCATCTGTGCGTAGAACTTGGCGATGAACTCCTCCGCCTTCACGTCCACCCCGGCACCGTCCTCGCCGCCCTCCTCCTCCGCAGCATCGGCACTCGCGTAACTCGCCTCCATCATCGCCCGCTCGAGCAGCTGCTCGCCCGCGCCGTCGTCGCGGCTCTCCTCTTCGTGGCGCTCGGTCGGCTCGAGTTCGTAGTACCCGACGCAGCGTTCCGCCGCCTCCCTCTCGCGAGCGCTGCAGAAGAAGTAGCGGTCGTCGCCGTAGACGCCGGGGGTGTCCGGGACGGCGGGGGCGATGCAGGGGATCAGGCAGAGCACGCGCGTGGAGGGGGTCCGGAACGCCGGCGTCTCGTCAATGGAGAACTCGCGCTCGCCGTAGCGCAGCCGGTCGTTGCGGCCGCCGCCGAGGCCGCCGCGCCGCAGGGTCCTGAGGAGGCGGAGGCTCTGCGCCGCGCTGCTCCTGCGCGCCCAGAGCACCGCCAGCCGCAGCAGCCGCCACGCCCGCCTCCCGAACGTCGCCTTCTTGGCCGCCTTAGGCGTCATCGCCGCCATTGTACTCGCAGTATCTTCGAGATTTCCGCAAAGCGTACGTTGCCGCTGTTGCTCGCTGCTCTGCTATTGCTAGTGCTCAGGTGGTTGTTCGGTTCGGAGCGTTTGCGAGTTGGTGATGAGATGAGATGAGATCCTGAGAGGAGTGGGGGCATGGAGGGGGAGTATTAATAGGAGGGGAGGGAGCTGGGTGGGTTTGATTGTGGCTGCCCGGCTCTGTGTGATGCGGCGGCCTCCGCGTTGTGAGGGCGGGAGAGGAGAAGCGAACGCGTTAGATGCGCAGTTGGCAGTTGGCGTAAGCTATGCGGCGCGGGCCCCTGATCGATCGGATCGGTGGGGATGCGAAAGACGCTGCGATTTGCGCGTGGCGTCTCTGAACGCCCTGCTCAGTCCCTCTTCATCGAGCGGGTTCGTGCGTGGGTTGCAAGTCCAGGTTTTCCCAACACAACACGGTTTGCCCGGGGTGTTTTGTTTTGCTTGGCAAGTTCGTCAAGTGGTACGGTAACTACTGCTATGAACTGACAGCCCAGTGTGAGGTGTGAAGTATTGAGGAAATGTCGCTAGTGAGTTCAGTCTAATCGATACTTCTTATGTAAAAGAGGTGAATAAAACACCAAGTAATATTTGGATTTACCTAAAATTTTCATTTCGAACTCTAACTTCAAGTAAGATCTTGTTTCTTTTATATCTTCTATTCCGATGGTATTCAGATCATCTACAAATACGGAGATTATACAAAAAATTCATTCTAGGATCGTCGTATAAATATATAGGGACAATTCTCATTGTTCGTGTAGATTTTCTTATATAGAAAGTCACTTTAAGCGATTATACCACATCCTGGTTGATTGCTTAAGTCCATATAGTGATTTTCTGAGTTTCACACTGTACATGCTTCTATTTACTTTGTCTTAGTTCAGGACAAGGATACCTTCAGGCACCTTCATATAAATGTACGAATCCAAATTTCCACAAAGGTATGGCGTTACCATATCCATCAATTTTATTTCTAAGTTCAGATTTACTACCATCGAGATTAAATAGCTAAAGGTATTACCACCCATGACTGGGGAATATATTTTTTTATAATCAACTCCTAGACGTTGAGTAAGATCTTGTGCAACAAGCCTTGCTTTATATCTTACAAAGTTGCATGGGGGGACGGGTTGGTGCAATGGCGGATCCAGATTAAAAGTTAGGGGAGGCCAATGAGACTTGTTCATTAGTTTGTCCTGTTCTTTAGGGCTGTAGCTCATGGCTCTAGGTTGTGGCTGATGGTTTTTGTCTACGTTCTTTGAGATGGCAGAAATGTGGGCACGGATGACGCACACAATTTTGAGCTCAGGATTTGGAAAGCCGTTTGGAGAGAAGTAGTTTGGAGATGCCATCCTGTTTGGTTTTCAAAGAAGCCGAAGCCAAAAACCACAAAAAATAAAAAAGAATAGGGACTAGAACACACCAAAAAACTGAAGAAGAACATGACTTGATCATGCATGCAGTCTATAGGAGTTGTGTAGTCTGCGGAGCATGGAGTTGGATAGAGGATAGCTAGCTAGGAAAGCAAAACCCCACCACCTCCTCACAAAAACTCTGGATTATTCCACAATTCCTTGTCAAGCACACTATTAAGCATAAGCTAGGAGACACAAATCACCACCCTGTTGTCCTGTGCTATGCTATAAGCATACATGCAAACAAGGCATCCCACTCATGCTTCCCTGTTCTTCTCTCTCAGTCTCTCTATCTCTATTCCTTTCTCCCCATGGCTGAGAAGCAAGCACCGTCCTCTCGCTCGGGGAGCTCCGCCCCTCCAGACCCCTCCCTCTTGTGTCCTGCCTTCGACTCCGGGCCACACCGACCGTCCCGCATGGAGATGACGCTGGTGGAGTTGGAGGCGGTCCTATAAGCCAGAGGCCCTACGCCAGTCCTATGAGTGCCTCATCGCCATATCACTAATCCCGTTGGCCTTCCGTCGGGAGGCCATGGACGCCTACCTCTGCTCGTTGCATGCCGAGATGCCCAGAAAACTCCTCGCCACCCAAGTATCTAGCCACACTATCGACGGTAGGAGGGCGCTAGCCTCGATTGACCCTTGGTGGGTCCACCCCTGGGTTGGTGGATGCAAAGCGCTTGTCCTTTTGCTGTGAAGTCAATAGTTTTGGATTACGATTGATAACTTTTACTGTGTTTTTCGATATGACGGTGGACTGCAAAGATGTCGACATAAGCGACACATATAGTTTTAAGCTCAATAAGCTGTTTAGAGAGGCCGCTTAGAGAAACTATCTCGTTTATTTTAGCTTCTAAAAAAATCCAAAACTAAAAACAAAAAAAACGAAAACATGAGAGCCAAAGTCCGCGCGCCACCGCGCGGCCGCGTAAATTCGCATGCACAGTTCGACGTTTGCTCGCTCACGGGCCATCTCTCCTGGGCCGGTTTGGTCGACGTCCGTACCTTGAGTCCTTGACGCCGTGGAGCCACGCCATCCTGGCCCAAAATTCAGGTCTGGTTTGATGCGGTCACGCTTACGATTTGCCGGTTACGTGGGTCGCGTGACAACACTCGGAGCCGTGTAACTCTTGCTAGTGAGCGCTTTCATTCATTTTCCTCTGGCAAGACGACAGCCCCAACAATAAATAGCCAGTCTTTTGTACAAGCTAGGAACAGCGCAAATTAATTCTAAACCTACCAGAAAAGAAGAACAGATTGGTGGTTGGTAGGGTAAATAATCGCTTCCCATCAGCCGAAACCAAACGCAGTGCTCCTGTAGGCATGGACAGAATGACACGCGCTGCTGCACCTGTTACGGCACATGAAACAGCTCGTATCTCCATCAGTCCTAATTTCCAGCTGGCACGAGGGGGTGACTTTTGGACAGATATAGCACTGTAGAGCATGCGAATTCCAAATATAGCGTTCAGACCGAAAGAATTTCATATCTAGCTCCCTCCCGATCGCGCGATTTTTGTAGAGGCGACACCTGGCAATCATGCGGTCGGGGACCGCACCACACCGAGATCGTGCGGTCCTTGACCGCACGACCACTGTAGATGGCCTGATCGTGCGGTCGGTGACCACACGAATATTACTATTCACCGAGTCGTGCGGCGGGCGACCGCATGACCTGCTTTCTGTCTTGCCCGCGCGCCGAAAGCCACTCTCTCGCTCGCTGCGTGCTCTGCTTTCTTGCTTTCGTCTGTAGCACATGTATACACGACAGCATATTACAGCCGTCCCCTACTCTATTGTCTGCATTTGGATGGTCTAGGACGCGCGATAAAACCAAGAGAATGGCCTACATTTGCACGCCTTCAGTGAGTTTGCAAGCATAGACAGAGAAGCAAGTAGAGGAAGAGCGCGAGCATGGCGAAGGAAGGAAGAACAACAAACACAGGATTTGGAGTAAATTTCGCTGGTGATTTGAAGTTTTTGCAATTGTAAAAGTTGTAGATCGCCTCGCGAGCTTCAATAAAAGGTAATTATCGTCCCCGTGCGACTATATTGTTATTGTTAGTGATTACCACGTCATTAACGTAAATGTTTTGTATACTGTTGTAGTGAGTGCAGATGGCTATAGTTATTATTGGCAGTGATTAGCACGTTATTAACGTAAGCGTTAAAACAAGTAGTTGTAGTGTACTGTATTTTTATTTTATGTGAACAAATTTTTTATACTGTTGTAGTGAGAGCAGATGGCGTAATCGTTAAAACAATGGTTGGGTGCTAGAAATAAAGAGTTGCATGTCAATCTTTGAAAGAATCTTTGTTGAAGTGTAACTCTGCATATATGAAGCATGACACATTGTTGGATACTAGAAATGAATAGCAACTAACAGATTGGGAAAAAATGTAGTTATTCGATTTATATAAAAATTCATAAGTAAAATTATGATGAAAAATGAGTTGCTGGATTGCTGAATTAATTAGGAGAATAATAAAACAAAATAGGAGTCAAATTACAAAAAAAGGTAATTTAGTTTTCACTAAAATTTGGAAGTAAGATCCGTAAATTTGATTTATATAGGAATTTGTTAGTGTGCTCTGCAAATAAATTTAAAAAAATACAATGACAAGTGAAAAAAAATTACAATTCGTATTTTTAGGTGATAGGCAGAACAAGGAAATTAAGATGGAAATCTAATAGTGCGGTAGATGTTGTATGTTGGTACGCTTGTTGCATGCTTTACATGACAAAAGAAATCAGCTTTGTGCAGTGACATGACAAAAGTGGGCAGTTTTGCGCAGTGATGTAACAAAAGAGGACAGCTTTGTGCAGAGACATGTCAAAAGAGAGTACCTTTGCCAGGTGACACGATAAAAGAGGGCAGCTTTGCGTAGAGACATGCCAAAAGAGGCCAGCTTTACGTAGTGATATGACAAAAGATGACAGCTTTACATAAAGAATGACAAAAGAGGTCAGCTTTGCATAAATAATGATAAAAGAGGTCAGCTTTGCGCAGTGACATGACAAAAGAAACCAGCTTTGCGCAGTGACATGACAAAAGTGGGCAGCTTTGCGCAGTGACGTGACAAAAGAGGACAGCTTTGTGCAGAGACATGACAAAAGAGAGTACCTTTGCCAGATGACATGACAAAAGAGGGCAGTTTTGCGCAGCGACAATAAATAAATCACATGCCTATCATTGGCATTATAAAATGAGGTGCAATGCATCTGCGAGAGAATACTACATAATCTAACACTACATCATACCTTCCTTCTCTACGTCGGGATGAACAACAAGCAGAAAAACAAATTCCAGAAATTCGCGGACAAGCTATGGGAGAAAATGACGAAGAATAGGGAGGAGGCCGGCAAGAAGGCACAATGGGAGGAGACCCACAAGATAGCAAGGGTTGCTGCGGCTCGCGAGGAACAAGTAAGGGCTGCTGCGGCCAGGGCCAAACAAGGGGAGAGTGCCACGAGGCCATAGCCACTTAACGACGCCCCCTGTAGGAGCATGTCCATACCAAACGTTCCAACTGAATATTCGCCATAACACCCCCCCGAGGGGGAGACGCCGCCACTCTGCTGGTGCAGAGACCCATGTAAATTCTTCAAGTCAAAGCAGCGCTTAGCCTCGGCATGCGTTATTGGGGTTGTGAGAACTACTCATCTGACTATCCTGACCGCCGTTTCGACACCATCAGCTATCAGCAACCGGTAAGAACTACTTACAATGTGTTCTCCCACTATTTGTAGCTAACAGTTGGTAATAACAAACTCTCTCGTCTGCCCGCAGTCCCCGGAGCCGCTATGTGGCTACCGCAAGTGGATCGACCTAGAGATCCACCCATACGACCAGTGGACTCTGGACTTTAACGAGTGGAACGACAAAAGGGCACGCGAGATCCGCGAGGAGGAGCGTCGGCAAGATGAGCAAACCGAACGTATACGTCGGGAGACACAAGCTCATCTCAACGCTTGCACGTGCAGGGAGTGCAAGGCACGCGAGAAGGAGCGCGAGGCTCGCGAGAGGGAGCGCGAGAAAAAAAAGAGAAGTGGCGGCCAAGGCCAAACATGAATATGACGATTACAACGCCGAGCTCGCAAGAAAGGGAAAATGACCCCGGTCTACGCAGTAGGTTGGGCCATTCCGCACTACTTGCCTAAATGTCTAATTTATTTCAATTCCAAGAAGGTGCATATGTACCGTACGGTTACTTCAGTTTGTTGTAACCAAATCGTGTGCGTCATGTTATTCCCAAGTTTATTATGAAATCTATTTTAACTACCAACATAAAATGTGTAGTCCTTTTGCATTCAATTCTGCGCGTGCTCCACATCATTTTCCTTCCTACAGACCAGGCGTTCCTATCCTAGTCACGCACAGAAAAGTTTTCATTTCAATCGTCCCTACAAAATTCTTTCGAAAATTAACCACACTATAACAAGGCACGACGATCGTACCGCTAAGAACGTACGAAAATATTTCGAAAAATAACAATCTACAAAAATATTTCCTACATGTATCATCTGCAATACATAACGAATTTTCAAAATATATTTCATAGTTTTTTGCATCTCCTATTCTATATTATAAAATTGCTTTATACTCCAAAAAATTATAT
The DNA here is from genome assembly GCA_017311315.1 of Dendrocalamus latiflorus. NCBI lineage: Eukaryota > Viridiplantae > Streptophyta > Magnoliopsida > Poales > Poaceae > Dendrocalamus > Dendrocalamus latiflorus. The sequence continues at coordinate 40,123,613 of CM029611.1, forward strand.
TACATATAAATATACGTAATATTTATAATTACAAAAAATTTACGCAACTAAATACAATCTTATCAAAAAAATTACAAAATTTTTACCTCATTTTGTGCAAACAGGAAGCAGCCCATTGATAAACCCTAACCCTAAACAGTGCACACCAAGTCGTGCGGTCGACCACCGCGCCACTCAACACTACAGTGGTCGTGCGATCGCTGACCGCACGATCTGCCCAGCTACAGTAGTCGTGCGGTCGGGGACCGCATGATTCCGATGTCGTGCGCTCCCTGGCCGCACAATATCCACGCGTCGCTCTCCGGTGAGTCGTGCGGTTGGGAGAAGGGTACAAACAAAAATACGTCGGTCTGAGCGCTATTTTTGAAATTTTCACGGTGCAAAATTCCAATAGTGTCTAAAATTCGACTACCCCCAGAAAGGTATCTCGAGCACCAGGGGACAACTCTTTCGAGACCTTCCAGATGCGCGCAACGCGCAAACGCCACATTCATCGAAGAACCGCATCGTCTCGATTCTTTTGCGCATCACGCCATGTACATATAACTAGGCGTATGATATCGACCGTTGCCTGTTGCAGTAGGAATCTTGACGTGTGCATTTGATTTCAGGGAAAGTGGCAAGATCGGGGTAATTTTTTTATTACAAATACACTGCAATGATTGTTAACTTTTTTTAAATAAATAATAATAATAACAACAATAATAAAGAAAAATCATTATATTACCACGGATAATACAAAAAAATAAAATAAAAAAGCAAAAAAATAAAAAAAATAAAAAGGCCAAAATTAAAAACCAACGCGTTTCAAGTGGTTTCTTCAGAAGCCAAAAGTCAAGACCGTTTGGAGCAAGGCCTTAGGTGATGATCGGTTCGGCTGAAAGCCTCATGGCTTATGGCTGAAAACACTGTAGCTGGCTGAAAAAAACACTGTAGCTAACAGAGGCTTATTTACCATAATTAAAATTAAAAAAATTTTAAAATAGAAAAAACATATTAGCCCATCACGTATAATGTAAACAAATACGAGGAAAAAAAGAACCGGTAAAAAAACTCAAAAAAAGCCAAAAGTTCAGAAAAAGACGAAATTTATGAATAGTGCAAAAATAAGCTGAAGCCATATTGATCAGGGCCTTAATATTGTCTCAATAGGTCATTAAACTTGGTCAAGCTGTTTAGTTACTACAAACTTTGTCGAGGAAAATTAGCCGAAGGACACTATAAGATGATGCTCTAACTACCTTTTGGTTTAAATTTTTAATTGTGATTTTTGATTGAAATTTTACTATAGCGGTCGTTAGTTTTTTGAGAAAAAATAAAAATAAAAAATCCATTATATTGTCACGGGTAGTGCAGAAATAAAGGGAAAAAAAGAAAAGACAAAAAAATCAAAATAATCCAAGTACCTTCTTATTTAAATAAACTAAAGTCAGAAAAGCCAAAAGGTAAAATAGTTCGGAGCGGTGCCTAAAGCCCTATTTGGAATACAGGAATCTCACGTAAACCGATTCAATTCTTATAAGAATCACGAATTTTTTCAGTTCCTGCAGAAATCATAAATTTTTCCCACGTTCCCAACTGGACTAGACCTACATACATCAATGGAGAGCTTTGGACTTGAGGTTGTGGCTGACACATCCCGAGGCCACATAAAATCAGTGGGGCACCAATGTCTTCCAGGCTTACAGCAAATTGACTGCAGTAGCAGATTCCCGATACGGTAGGGCCATGAGAGGCAGACACTATACGCAGGTTAATGACTCATCAGTGCATTGATACTGTTCGTGGCTTGCAGTTTGCGCCTTCGCGTCTAAGGCCTCTCATAATACTGTAGCTGATAGAGACTTATTTAGCATAATTAAATTTAAAAAAATTTAAAAATATAAAAAATATGTTATCCCATTACGTATAATACAAACAAACACGGGAAAAAAGAATCGACAAAAAAGCTTAACAAAAAATCAAAAGTTCAGAAAAAGACGAAATTTATAAATAGTGAAAAATAAGTTAGAAGCCAAAAGCTTAAGCCCAAATTTCTAGCTTCTGGCTTATTTTTTCTATTCATAAATTTCTTTGTTTTAAACTTTTAACTTTTTTTAGTTTTTTTATCGATTCTTTTTTTCCGTATTCGTTCACATTGTCCGTAATGAGCTAGCATATTTTTTCTATTCTTAATTTTTTTAAAATTTAATTACGCTAAATAAAACACATTCAGCTACAGTAAAATTTCAACCGCTACAGTGTAATTTCAGCCATAAACTACAACTTTTCAGCCCAATCGAACAGAGCCTAAGGCGTGATTGAACCATAATGACCACTTTTGGAGCAGAAAGAAAAAGAAAGTGTGTAGGTATCATCCGGATATTTTCTTCCTTACTATTATTCAAATTTGTGACCTTTAAATTAGAGATCAAAAGGTTTCTTGATTTTGAAGAGGAAAGATTTTTTAAGGGACCCTTTGTTTCTGAATGATAGATAGAAAAAAAACATTTAGATAATATTTAACAAAACCCGAAAGAAAAAACCAAAGTGCTCCAATTTGGGAATACAAATGAGCTGGCTTTCTTTTTCCTCCAGTGATTCAGTTGATCATGTCTCCATCATGCGAGGCTATAAAAATCTCAACCTTTTCCACATCGAAACACAAATGCAAAAAACAAAAAAGAAGAAAAAAGGCCGGCTATGCAATTTGCAGGGGTTATATGATTAACTGGTGTTTTATCCCTTTTCTTAGTACCGATCAAACTACAGTCATAAGCTCAATTAGAGTATAGCGATATCATGCAAATCAATCAATTCCTTCCTGAAGATTCAACTCCTGAAACATTCTTGAACAAATTAGGCTAATTAGCAGACAGTAACAACAGCATCGGCAAGCAAAGCAACTCATGAGGAGCTCCAAAAATTTTTCTTTCCGATAACCTGACCCAAAAGTTCCCCTCGCAGCCTCATGGACAAATCCTTCCACATTTTGGGAGGAAATTAGCAGCAAAGGTACTCAACATTCGTTCCTCGCACATTGTCGCGGCGTCTTCCATCCCAGTAGAACATCTCCAAGATCCTGGGCTCTGAAAAAGGAAGGAGGGGGTTAAATTTAGAGGAGATCACAGATCAGAGATAAATGATTAGTATTTTGTTACTAGAGAAGGAGAGGCGAAAAGATAAAAACTTGTGATCAATAAGTTACTTGTTAGAGATCTGTCCTATGTATGTCCTTGAACTTCTATATCACTATATGGACGATGAAAGATAAAATTGCAGTCATACCAACACATACAAACCGAAAAAGAAGAGACTTTCTGCAAGAAATGAGCTCAAAACCCATTGCACAGGGGAACGAGGGGTCTCCGTGATCGGGCCCCAAACCAGCCATCTCAAAATCTTGAAAAGAAGACGAAGAAGCAAAGACCTAAGAGAGAACACTTAAGATGAGAGCATCCAAGAAAAGGAGGAAGAAGTGATCCGTACCAGTAATGGATGAACTCGGAGCACTTGGCCTTGATCCAGCGGAAGCCCCTGCGGAGGGAGGCCTTGACCTTGCCCTCAACGGAGTAGGCCTTGTAGCTCGCCACCCGCCGCCTCCTCTTCATCTCCGGGTCACCGAAGCACCAAGCCGACCCCATGCCACCGCCGCTCTTGGACACCGGCAGAGGCGGCGGCGGCGACCTGGCGGGGGGCTGCTTGACGACGATGTCGATGCGGCGGTCGCCGTAGGGCACGACCTCATTGTGGTAGGGGCGGTCGTAGTCGGCGGCGGCGGCGGGGGCCGCGTAGGGGCGGTACGCTCGGTCGTAGTCGGCGGCGGCCATCGCGACGACGACGCGGGGCAGGGCTGCGATGAGCTTTGCTCAGGGGAAGAGAAATTCCGCTGCTGCCTTTTCTTTTCTGTTTTTTTTTCCTTTCCAGTGCTTTCATGGGTGCGGAGTTGTGACGGTGTGCTGCCAACTTAGCGGTGTGGACTGGGAGTCTCCGAGCCCGAGTGTTTTTTCTTTGGGATAGACTATTGCATAGGTGACTGAAATTTTTTTATCTTTCAGTTACCTAAAGTTACATTTTGAATCACTTGAAAATGCACATGTTTTTTTGGAGGGGGCCTGCAATTTTAGTTGATTGAGAGTGCAATTTCAAGTCACCTGAAGTTGCATTCTGAATCACCTAAAGTTGTAGCTGTTTTTTTGGAGGGGGGCTGCAATTTTAGTTCATTGAGAGTGCAATTTCAGGTGACTGAAATATAAAAAAATTTCAATCGCCTGTGCAATAGCAAAACTGTTTTCTTTCTATTTTTCGTTGGAAAACACTACTGTTCATACGTACGGACAAAGCGTTCATACGTATGGAGAAAACGTTTTGTGGGCCTGTTCTTTTCGGCTACGGCTTATGGCTTTTGGCTGAAATTTTTGAATTTTGGCTGTTTACGGTACAGATTACGGAGAGACAAATACTCACTTGCGATTTTGGCTGGTATAGATGTTGGGTTTTTAACGTGTAGATCGTTTAACTTGTAGATCCCGTCTTGAGAAAATACTCCGTTTGAAAGTTAGGTACTGTAGCAAAAACCAAAAGCCGCCAGCTTTTGACTTAAAAAACAAGTCCTGTATGGGACGGTCACTGCACTATGCCTTATCCACCCATTCCCACCGTCTACCTCATCCACCCATTTTCCCATAGACTCCTACCGACGGCCCGCCGACGCCTCCCACCACACGCATGACGCCCGTCAACACCTCCCACCACGCGCGTCTGAGGGCAAGAGCCATGCGCTCCAACCTGCCGGCACGCTCGTTGCCATGTCCTTCATGGACGTGCGCCTCATCCTCTGCTCCGTCACCTCCCTCCTCAAGCTCTGCACCGCCCATGCCGACCTCACCAACAACCACACCGTCCATGCCCAGCTCACCGCGTGGGTCCTCGCCTCCGAGGCCCCGCCCTATCCAACATGTACGCTAAGTGCCGCCGCCCCACTGACACCCACAAGGTGTTCTACTAAATGCCCGTCAGGTACCGCGTCGCCTGAAACGCGCTCGTCGCTGGCTACGCATGGAGGTACGTGTTTGTTTGTGCAACATTTTTATTTTATGTGTGTAACATTTTTATTTTATGTGTGCAACATTTTATTTTCATGTGTGTAACATTGAGATTTTTATCAAATTTTTTGTTGCAAACATAGCTAAGAAATGTTGCATTCATTGGCTTGAAATGTTGCAGGCGACCGTACGAAGCTAGTGCCTTGTGTTGAGAAATCTGAGCCTGAGCCTGCAAGCCTGACCCATAATGAGCACCTCAACACTTAGTCTATAAAATAGAGGGTCCAAATATTTATACTTGTACTGGTGAAAAAAAAGGAGAAAGCAATAAAGAAATGAGTTCCCCTCCCATCTCTTGTGTTCAACCTATTATTCACGCCAACGACGGTTTCTCAACACATTATCAGCATGAATCGCTTTGGTGGATCAAAGATAATCATCGAAGCGCTTGTAGACTGAATTGCCTATCTAGATGGCTTTAAAATTTTCAAATTTCTTTTTCTAGATGATTTCCTACAGTGTAAATCCGATATATTCTACCGTGAGCTGACTCGAACTCGTTGGCACAATGCCGATCGGCAGATTACAAGAAAAAGAGCAGATGATGATTGCATTGTACATTGATCGAATAAAATAAAATAAAATAAAATATAGATCGCCGCCGGCCCCCACATCGGCCACCCCCATTGTGCAGCCGTGCCGCTCGCACACGACACACTGCACAGTCGTTGAGCCCGTCGCACGTGGTTGTGGCCGCCTCGCCATCACATCGCATTGGAAGCCGCCGTCGACCACCCCTCAAGGCTGCCTTTGAACGAGTTGTCGTTGTCGACTGCTTTCCTACACGCCGTCACCGCTCCCGCACGAGATGTTAGTCGAGCTCCGCGCCGCACGATGGTACTAACAAAGCCCCACACGGGCCCGCCATCGCTCCGCCTGGCCACACTGGTGCCGCCCATGCACGGGCCCACCGTCGCACCGCCCGGCCACATGAGGCATGCCCACGCTGCCTCCTACGTCGCCCCGCATGACCGCTGTGCCGCTCGGCCACACCGGCATCACCCCACCCACGCCAGTGGCCCGAGCGTCGTCTGCACAGCAATTGGCCTCCGACTACTTGCTCTCCTTGGCCACCAGCCTTATCTACTCGCAACACCCGCGTGGCTGCCGCCGCCTGCGGCGTCCTTGGTAGCCGGCCCCGGCCACTTGCGCACCTTGGCTGCTGGCCCCAGCCGCCCGCAGCACCTGCACGGCTGCTGTCGCCCGCGGGCCCCGACCACTTGCGCACCTTGGTCACCAGCCCCGGCCGCCCATAGCATCAGTCGTCACCCGAAGTGCTTGGCCCCGCACGATCGTTGGCTCCCGGCCGCTTGCCGCCAGCCCCATCCGCCCGTCGCGTCACATGCCTCAGCTGTCGGGCCCATCTGCATGCCGTGTCGCACGCCTCGGCTGCTGGTCCTGGCCGCCCGTAGTGCTGAATGCCCCAACCACTGGCTTCCACACACGTGCTGCCACCACCATGAACTGGGTTGGGGAAACTACCCCTCCTCCTTTTTGATTCAGCCAGAGTGGGTCGTGGGGGTGGGCCGAAAAGAAAAAAGCTCGGCCGGGGAAGTTCCCGGCCGTTGTCTAATTTTTGCAAATAGACCCTCAGAAAATTGGAAAATTACGCAAAAAAAATATTCTCAGAATTGAAAATTAGCAGATAGGCCCTCAGAAATTACTAAATTCACTAAAATTTCATATTCTAGCATAAAAGGAACTCGAGAATTCAAATTTTGAATTGTTTTTCATATTTGAAGCATGTTTAACACTATTGCTATTATTTTCTATATTTTTCTGTATTTATTTACTATTTTGATTAATCATAATTATTTAAACTACCTTTAATCACTAAAATTAATAGTAAAATTATAGAAAATGCATAGAGAAATATCAAACATTACGAGAGCCATTTTTTTACCATTATCCAATTAATTTCATGCATGTTTATCGATAGTAAATTCATATATTCCTTTCATGCACATGCAGATGACAGGCATCACAAAATGGGAGTTTGAGGAGCTAGCCCAGCATGGCCAAAATTGCATGACTTTGACTTCCGATGTCAAGATTGTACTTGGAGCCAAGTAGCTTTGCACTGCCATTAGGATTGGTGCATTAGAAGACGCCAAACCCACACCTGAAGAAAATGACCAGACACTTCACTTCCTTAGGCACGACCTTTGTCTCACTCTTAAGAATGAGTACATGGTAGGAAAGGGTGCGCTAGCATTATGGACTGCACTCAAGAAGCGGTTCGAGAAGCTAAAGTACACCATTCTTTCTCAGACAAAGCAAGAATGGATCCGACTTAGATTTGTTGATTTTAAGATGGTTGGGGATGTACAACTCTTCTCTGCATAGAATTTGTACCAATCTTCAACTTTATAGTAGACAGATCACATATGAGTAGAAGATTGAGAAGACTCTCTCCACCTTCCACCCTAGTGTAGTGCAGTCTGCGCGCAATTGTCATCAAGATGGCTATACGGAGTATGCTAAATTGATTGATATTATGCAGGTTGCAGAGGCTCAGGATGAAGTTCTCCGCAAGAACTTTATCGCACAGCCACCTGGGAGCTCCGCTGGCTGTGAGGCCAATGCTGGATTCTACAAGGTGCGAAAGCTTGTAATAAAGAAAAAGGGAAGGAAGAGCAAGGCTGTAGCCCAGAAAGGCAAGCCACATACTCCAAAGGAAAATACGGCCAATAAACCAAAATGGGATGACAAGCCCTATGATCAACAAGACCAAACCTACTACAAGTGTGACAAGTGGGGGCACTGGTCACGGATCTGTAAAGAGCCGTAGTACATCATTGATGCCTTCTAGGCCCAAAAAAAGGGTGGAAAAGGGCAGCATGAAACCTACTTTGCTTTCGTTGAGGGAAGAATTCTGAGCAGCTGCCTGAACCAATCCTGTAGTACCCTCGCTTGACATTGCAGTTGCCACCACCATGATTTCTTAGGAAGAGCATCTCACCCCTAAGAAGATAGCAGCTGAAGTCTCTGGTTTCTTAGCAGATTCAATCTAATGTATAGAATACATTTAGACTTTAATTATCATTTATTTTCATGTGTGGAAGGAATAAGTTAGACTTTGCATTGGTGGTACTCAAACAATTTATTTTCTCGTGATGGTTGGATGATATTAATTAATTCATTCATTCATTTATTCAGTTAATAATAATATGATATGTTCTGATATTTGAAATATTTTTTATGTGTTGATTGTCTTCTATTACATATTAATAAAGTACTTTATATTAGAATGCGTGTGGCGCCTTATGGAGGAAGTGTGCTTAGCTGACAGCGGCACAACGAATACCATCTTGAGAGAGACAAAATTCTTTCAGTCAATTAGCAAAAATGCTGGTAGCCTTACAATAATCGCTAGTAGCAATGCTTGTATAATAGGCTCAGGAAGAACCACAATTATACTCCCAATGAGCATAACTTTAGTCATTCAAGAAGTCTTATTGTACCCAGAATCGACTAGAAGTCTTCTAAGTTTCAAAAATATTTGCGCTACTGGTTTCCACTTTGAAATTGAAGATAAGTATGGTAAGAAATACCTACTCATTACGAAGCGTAAAGCAAATGGGAAAAGGGTATGAGAAAGACTAGGCTATACTATATTAAGGCACCTATAGCCTATACTGCCCTGAAAATAATATTTAGAAGTTCTGAACTCTTTTGTTTCTGTCATGATAGATTAGGCCACCCAGGTCTTACAATGATGAGAAATATAATTAACAATTTAGAGGGATATAATATCGATGTAAAGAATTTTACAAATTAAGAAGATTTTGTGTGCCCCGCATATGCCACTAGGAACATAATTACTAGACCTTCTACTCTGAAAGTGAAGGATGAAGTCTCTGTATTCCTAGAACACATCCAACAAGATATTTGCGGTGCTATACATCCACTATCAGGGGCATTTAAATATTTTATGGTGCTCATCATGTTTCCTCGAAACGGTCACACATATATTTATTATCTATGAGAAACCATACTTTTGCAAAGCTAATATCGCAGATAATTCAAATTAAAAATAATTCCCCCGATCATTATATAAAGTCCATTAGAGTGGTCAATGCTAGAAAATTTTCTTCAAAGGCATTTGATGATTATTGCATGGAAATGAGAATTAAGAGAATGTCCATACTCAGAATGGACTAGCAGATGTACTAATTAAGAGAATTAAATTTATTGCTCGACTGCTTTTGCAGAATTGTAATTTACCAACTACATGTTGGGGATACGCAGTCTTACATGCAGCAACTCCATCAATTTTAGACCATCGGCATATAACATCCATTCACCTATTCAACTAGCGCAAGGGTCACTACCGAAAATTTCTCATCTCCGTAGGTTTGGTTGCAAAGTTTATGTACCTATACCTCTACCATAGCGTACTGCAATGTGCCCTCTTCAAAAGTCTGAAATATACATTGGTTATGAGACAACATCCATAATTAGGTATTTAGACCCCCATAACAAGAGATTAGCATACCACTCGTTTCGCTGATAGTATATTTGATGGGGATAGTTTCCCGACATTAGGGGGGAGAAAATTAACCCGTTGATGAAAAATATCGGGAAATTATGTGGCAAGCCACATGAATCCATGTACGTGGCTTGTGCACTACAAAGCAAATAGAAAAGTCCAGAAGATCATTGATTTGAGAGCATTAGCAAACCAACTTTCTGACCACTTTAGTGATTTAAAGAGTGTGACTAAGTTGCATGTGCCAGCACACAATGCACCAGAGAGTGTTGAAATACCAAAGAAAATTGAAGGTATCCCTAATACCATCCAGAGAACTCAAAATAAAAGGACGAGAACTTTGACACCTCGAATCCCAAGTAACCGAAGACACTTGGTGAAAAAGGATAAGAAGGACTTGCTACAACCAATCACCGAAGTTCCCCAGAACCAAAAGGGGAGCAAGTTGAGACCTGGCACTAGTATGACACCTTCAAGGAAAGGCATACCGGATTTGAACATTCCCGCAGTGGAAGAAACCAGCATGGATGTGTGCGCACGCATCGGAACAGAAAAACTAAAGGGCCTTGCCCTGCAACTGAAGGAGTGGTGAGCAAGTAGAAGCACCAGAAGAATCAACCCATGACGAAATAGCTATAAACTATGTGTACACGGGAGAATCCATGAATGAGACAATAGCCAATGTTGATATTTATTTTGCAAAGAAAATTGCCACATTCATCAATCTTGATCCATAGCCTCTATCGCTATCTGAATGTAAGAAATGGTCAAATTGGGTGGATTGAAAAAAATCAATAGAAACTGAATTATTATATTTGAATAAAAGAGAGGTGTATGGGCCTTTAAGCCGCACGCCTTCTCATGTGCATCTCGTAGGGCAGAAGTGGGTATTTGTTCGGAAGAGAAATGAGAAAAATGAAGTTATAATATATAAAGCAAGGCTTGTTGCATAAGGTTTCACTTAACGTCCAGGAGTTAATTATAAAGAAATCTATTCCCCGGTCATGGGTGGTATTACCTTGAAATATTTAATCTTGATGGCAGTAAACCTAAATTCAGAAATGAAATTGATGGATATGGTAACAACAAATTTTTATGGAAACATGGATTTGGATATTTATATGAAGGTACCTGAAGGTATCCCTGTTCCGAACCAATACAACAAATAGAAACCTGTATAGCGTGAAAAATCAGAAAATCACTGTATGGACTTAAGTAATCAGGCAAGATGTGGTATAATTGATTAAGCGACTTTCTATATAAGAAAGGCTACAAGAAAAATGAGGATTGTCCTTGTGTATTTATACGACAATTCCCGAATGGATTTTGTATAATCTCACTACGTAGATGATCTGAATATTATCGAAACTCTGGATGATATAAAGGAAGCGAGCTCTTACTTGGAGTCAGAGTTCGAAATGAAAGATTTGAGCAAAACCAAATATTGCATAGGCTTACAGGTCGAGCATGTCCTAGAAGGGATATTAGTGCATCAGTCAGCCTACATTTAGAAGGTGTTAGAAATGTTTGGTTTTGAAAAGGCATACCCAGCAAAAGTGCGAATGGTTGGAAGACCTTTGTAGCAAGACAAGGATCTGTACCGACCTAGAGAAGAGGGGAGGAAGTCATAGAACTGGAATTCCGATACTTAAGTGCAGTAGGAACACTTATGTATTTAGCGAACTGCACTAGATCGGACATTGCATTTACTGTAAACATATTAGCCAGGTATAGTGCAAAACCTACCAAAATTCATTGGTACGGAATAAAGGATATATTCCGATATCTCCAAGGAAGCAAAGATCTTGGACTATTCTACTGAAAGAACCAAGACATAAATATGACTGATTCTGTAGATGCCAGGTACCTATCAAACCCGGATACAGCCTGATCACAAACAAATTATATATTTCTGTGTGGTGGAACTCCAATTTCATGGAAATCGTCTAAGCAAAGTCTTGTATCAATTTTGACGAATCACTCAGAAATCATAGCACTGTATGAAGCCGTAGGAGAATGTGCTTGGCTTCAATGGATGATTCACCACATCCAACAATCATGTGGATTGAACATCGTGCAAGCTTCCATAATTATCTATGAAGATAATGCGGTTTGTGTTGCACAAGTACAGACGTGTTACATAAAGAGTCATCTCACAAAATATATCAACCCCATGTTCTTCTATGCTCACGAATTGTAAAAGATGGATGAAATTAAGGTATTGCATGCTAAGTCATGTGAAAATTTTGCAGATTTATTTAGTAAGTCACTTTCAGCGTCTAACTTTGAAAGGTGTGTACGTGGAATTGGAATGATGAGACTTAGAGAAGTGCAGAACTCAGGGGAGACTCTTCTTGAGCTCACTATTAAAGCTTGATCACGAAGATTGAGTGCCCAAAAGAATACATCATGTAGATTAAATGAAATTAGGTGAATTGTACTCTTTTTCCATTAACAAGTTTTCCTGAAGTTTCTCGGTCAAGATTTTTAATGAGGCAATTCGTGCAACACAACATAACATGTATCATGTACTTTTTCTCCAATTTTTTCTACTAGGCTTTTATGGAGTTTTGAAAAGGTATGAACGTGTCAGATGAGTGCCCAAGGGGAAGTGTTGGGAAACCTGGGCCTAGGCCTGCAAGTCTGGCCCATGGTAAGCACCTCACCACTTAATCTATAAATAGAGTGTCCCAATCATTGTACTTATACTTGCGAAAAAGGAGAAAGCAATAAAGAAACGAGTTCTCCTCTCATCTCTTGTGTTCAATCTATTATTCTATTGTATTATTTTATAATTGATCTATCTCTCTTGCCTAGGAGGAATCGCTTGGACTGGACTCGCCAGTAACGGTTTCTTAATAGTTTGTTTTCTTGTGAGAGATGAGGTGACAACGCAGAACAGAGGACTCGTGGGACGTGAGAGAAATAATGGCATATTTGGCACTATTGCAACCTGTATTTACAGAAATGGCAGTATACTGGTGGTATTGCCAAAAATGTCATTTTTGCCGCCTAGTGGCCGTGCGGCAACGTTGTGTTGACACACGTGAACTGCCGCTCGGTTGCCACCCGGCCACTAGGAAGCTAAGACCTGCCTCCCGGCCACCGGGCACCAAGTGCCCTGCCGTCCTACCACCGGAAGGCAGGCAATTAAGCTGGCTAATTTTGAGCTACACACACTCACACTCTTGCAGTCTCTTTTTTGACACTCCTCGCCTCGTGGTCTCTTTGCTCACACTCCTCACCTGCACTCTTCGTCAACTTTCTTCACAGCCGATTAAATATTGTTTAGTGTCGTTATTAGCAGTTATATTAACAGGTATTTTTTGTCGTATGAATTGTGTTTCTTAAATGTGTATGTAATTAGTTGTAGTTATTTAGGTGTAGTTTCTTTAGTCCTAATTATTTAGGCATAATTAATTAATTTTCTGTAAGCAAGTATATGTTGTTTAATTATATATTTTTATATGCTTTTATGTTGACTGCATTAGACATTAAAATCATAACTACTAAGTGTAGCAATTAACTAAACTATGATGCCAGAGGAAAGATTATATTAGAAACAAAAAAAATATTTTACTATCATTTTCTTGACCAGATTGTGAGCATATGTTCATATGCATCATTTATTGGACCAGTACACATTTGTAGTGTTTATTTTAGTCCTAAGTGTACATTATTTTGTACTATTTATTTTATCACAAATTTCAATTTGTAATATTTTACTATCATTGTCAATCTTCGCACTAATATTTGATCTATCCCATTTGTTTGAAGGTATGTCTTTACTAGAGCTTCTCGAACAGTTCTATGATGAGAACCATCGGTGCCACTCACGGATGATGGATGATGCGGCTAGCCCTTCTTCCTTCAAGTTGTGGAGAGGGAGGGATCATTGGGAGTTGGACAAGCGCTACGTCCTAATCCTGTGGGTCATGGGCTTGTTGCCCTTTGTGAGGCTGGTCTTTGTTGTACGCCAGTTCACCCTCGACGGCAGCCTGCTCGCGGCACTGGTGGACAAGTGGAGGCCTGAGATACATAAATTCCATTTTCGGTGGGGTGAGATGACGGTCACTCTGCAGGATGTCTCATTCTTGACCGGTCCCCTCTCTGGGGTGACGCATTTGTTCCAGCCACTGCACTGGCAGACTGGAGGGAGAGGCTGGCCTACCGATTCAGCCTGGCTATCCCGAAGGGTGCTCGTGGCATCCCCCGTAGTTGGTTGAAGAATTTTAGTGTACGCCCGTAGGATGCACCTTGTTGTGTACCTTATTCAGCTCTTTTTGGTTGGAGCATGTTTCCAGGCACACATGGCGATATTTGCAACGCCGAGTTCATCTGCCTCGCCGATTCTTTGGTTGGTGTGGAGGTCGGGGCGATGCTTCAGTATAGTTAGAGATCAGCCATCCTATGAGCCATATATCGGGCGTTATGTCATGCTTTCCAGCGCGGCACTGCTGATACCCCTAACCTGGCTGTTTGCTACGTGCTCCTGTAGATGTAGAGTTGGGAGCACTTCCCTGTCGGTCATCCAGCCATCGTGAAACTAGTGCACCTATTCGGTGACTTCACCGACCTAATAGATGGACCCACTATAGGTTTCTGGTGGACTAGTGCCCATCTGCGCTGGGCCAAGGGTAGACACCATCGAGGTGGTACTTGTTGTGGGACAATGACTTTGAATCGTTGCACGACAACAACATCATCTGGGTCTATGGACTATAGAGTTTGTGGAGCGTGTATCGTCTTATGGGTTGTCCCTACAATGCCCACAGGACACAGAGCTATGGGCGATGACATGCCATCTGTTGTTCTCGTATATGGTGGAGGCTTACGCGTCACAGCGTGTAATGTGGTGGTTTGGTTTGCACCAGGTCATGCCCCCTCCGGATGGCAAGTTCCTACCGTGAGCTGTATACTGGTGAGTCAAACTCTATCCAAGTAATATTTACAGTTTGTATGTCTTGCTCTATAAGACCGATGATTATGAAAATACAGGCAATCGAGGGCGGGTCGGCATTTTACAGACTAATAGCCACTGCAGCAGCAGTGGACGACGGCATGGACGGATAGGGAGCTATTGGATGTCATCATGAAGTAGCGTCCGTACAACATCTGAACGTATGATGAGTACCTGCAGTGGTACGTACCCCGGTTGCATTGTAGACTCACCGTTCCTTCACCAAATCGCCCTAAGCAGGTCATGCACGACTGTAGGATCAAGGATACTGACTAGAGGGGGGTGAATAGGAGGTTTTCAAATTTTTCTTGTTCAATTGATTAATTCTTTACAATTTAGATGACAAGAATGTAAAGCAATTAATCCTATGCAATTCTAGTTAACAATATAGCAAGCTTAGCTCTAAACAATCAAATGATCACAAAGATGTAAATAAGTAAGAGCTAAGCACAAAAGAACACAATCGATGTTTTACCGTGGTGATCGGAAACTTGCCGGTTTCCCCTAGTCCACGTTGAGGTTAGCCCGAACGAATCGGACCGGCTCCACGAATTGAGCCAAACACCTCGATCACTAATGTAGCTCTTCCCCGCTCCGGGTAGGTGAGCTCCAACCTTCACAACTTGCCGGGTCTTCTCACAAGCTTCTTGAGAAGATCACCAAGCCAAACTTCGCCCGATCGTCCAAGTGCCGGCAAGCACTAAGAGTAATAGACCTAGGGCTTCACTTGAATGCAATTCTTGTGCTAAGTGGATCAACAATTGAAAATCTTGCACTAATTGCAAAACCACCTCAATTTAATGCTCAATGAAAGAAAGTGGGTGGAATGAATGCTCTTGGGCTCAAGGAATATGCAATGAGTCTCTAACCTTAGCCCTTGTGCAGTGGTGGGGGTATTTATAGCCTCCACCAACCGAAACTAGCCGTTTGACACAAATTCCAGAAAAAATTCTGGTCGAGCGGTACTACCGCCCCTAGGGGCCGGTACTACCGCAATCAAATCTTCGCGCCAGAACGGCTATGTTAGAGCTCTGCAGTGACCGTTGGATTTGGCGGCGTGGTACTACCGCCGTTGACATTTGCGGTACTACCGCTCCCCGGTAGTTCCGCAAAGTCGGCGTGGTACTACCGCTCCAGCCAACCTCCAAAAGGTCCCAATTTTGGCGCTCTCTGAAAAAATTGATCCGCTCTGAGGCCGGATCTTCCGGACTCCGGAAGTACCGCTCTGGGCAGTGGAACTACCGCACACAGCGGTAGTTCCGGCGTTGAAATCGCCGGTACTTCCGCTCCAGGAAAATCCAGACTTCATTCGGAGGGTGCTCTCTGGAAAAATCAATCCGCTCCCCCTCCGGATCTTCCAGGCTCCGGAAGTACCGCTTCATAATGCGGTACTACCGCTCGGTGCGGTAGTTCCGGCGTTTAAGTGGCCGGTACTTCCGTTCCCGCAAGAGCTTAAGTGCATCCGCGCGTGCTCTCTGGAAAAATTGATCCGCTCAAGAAACGGATCTTCCGCTCGCCGGTACTACCGCATTTGGGCGCGGAACTACCGCTCGCCGGTAGTTCCGACGTTCAAAACTGCGGTACTACCGTCCTTCCAGACAGAGCACAGATTTTGTTTTAAAACTGATTTTTGATGTATGCAAGTTTCTAATGTTGATCCATATGGCACAAGAAGTATGTTTTCAAGCTACTTGCCAAGATCCCTCTTGATGGTACGATCATCTATCCTATAATCCGGTCTTCCACCATTCGCCTAAGACCGGTAAAAATCAAAAAGGATCCTATGATAAGTATACCTTTGTCTTGAGCCAATTTGATCTTCACACATGTCCTTTGGCTTGCATCTTGTTGCACTTATGTGAACTAACCCTTTGCATGCTTATAAAACACGTTAGTCCCATATTCACATAATTTCATTAATTACCAAAACCATTTTTAGGGGCCTAGATGCTTTCAATCTCCCCCTTTTTGGTAATTGATGACAACTCAAGTTATATGTGAGATAAATGTTTTGAATATATCAAATTGTTTGACAACAATTGTATATTCCATATTGACTTTAAATGAGAGAAATTCTTTGCAATAAAACTTGAGAAGATATATAAAATGAACTATCTCATTTTAGAGTCCACAAAGGGAAGATGACTCCCCCTAAACACGTGCATGGATAAAAATTACAACATTTCATACATGATACACAAGACAAAGATGTGACATCAAATGAGAGTAGATAAACAATTAAGCAACAAATAATAGCATAAACATTTATGACCATGAAGGTTCATTACATCAACATTCATGAAGGTTCATTACATCCACATGATCATTGACCAAACATAAGTTCATTACAACCATTAAAGACAATAATAAAAAGATAGTAGATATAAGCCCATAATCCCAAAAATAAGCCCCAATCTTTCCTAAATTTTCTCCCCCTTTGGCATCAAGTACCAAAAAGAGATCAATCCTGAGAGGTACGGCGACGAGTGTAGCGACGAGGCGATGGAGGGTGCTCAAGAGCTGCAACTCGACCATCTAGCGAAGTCAACCTGCTGTCAATGGAGTCCAGTCGCAAGTTGAGGGTGGAGAACCCCTCAAGCATGGAAGAGTAAACCTGAGAGAGAGAGAGAGGGCTGGCCAGGCTCCTGTGGCTGAGCTGTTGCTGCTGCTCCCGCTGCTGCTGCTCCCGAGGATGAGCCTGCTCCTGGATCTGTCGACTGTCGAGCTCGAACATTGGTGGGAATAGGAGGCTCCGGTCTTGGCTTGTATGGCTTATGCACTCCACCTCGTCCTCCACGAAAGTGAAACTCGGAGTCAATTAATGCCATGATGTAGGGCACATAATTGATGCGCTTGTTACGATCATTTTTGGAGGAGACTATCTCCCTCATGATCACATCAACAACATCAAACTTCTCACCCTTCATAATGTAGTCAATGATGTTCCAGACATGACCTCGAATGGCATCATAGTTGCCGCCTTTTGGGAGAATAGTATGATTGATGATGCGGTTGACCAGACTAGGAATGAGAAGCAATCCAATATTCTTGCCAAGCACATACTTCAATTCAGTGTTGTAGTAGGGGTACATGGCATGTATGTTAAGAGCGGGCTTGTCATAAACCTTCTCAAAAGCACTTAGCTCCGCTCCTAATGCTATCTCAAATTCATGCTTAGTGGCCTCATATCTTGTGCACACGGTCATCCATGTCATATGCTGAAGATCGGGAGTGACGTGCACAGTAGCATAAAACTGACGTATAAACTCTTCATTGTAATCGCATCCCTTAGCCACAAGCTGATGAATACCTCTTCCCCGGAATAACCTATATGTCCCGTCATACTTGTCAATGCTGTCAATATGATCCCAGTCAATGTATTTATGATCTGCAAACTGGCGATCCTTTCCATACATCTCATCAAAAATCTTCTCCTGGAACTTGGTGTGAAACTTTGGATTTATGGAGTTGGAGGGGAGCTCATACTAATTCTTGTGACGAAGTTGAGCGTACTCGTCGGCAGTAATCTTCTTGAGATCAATCTCAAGATCCTCCCTGTCAGCCAAATCTTCCTCAGATTCTTCCATGGGAGAGCTCGCAGGCAGTGGCTACTCAGACTCCGTCTCAGATCCGGAGTCGAACTTAGTGTCAGAGGCAGGTGCTTTTCCCTTATCTTGATCTGCCTTTTGGACTGCCTCAGGTGATGGAAGTGAAGGAATGCCCGAAGAATTCCCTGAAGCATATGACTTTCTGGCAGCGGCTCTTGTTCTAGGCATCTAGAACCAAGAAGAAAGCATCATGAGAATTAAAGGAGTATAGCCAAGTTAGATTGAAAAGAAATGGACTGAGTTTGCTGCACTGTCAGGAAATCCGGTAGTACCGCCGATTCTGGGCCGGTAGTACCGCTCAGCGGTAGTACCGCACCAGACGGGCGGTAGTTCCGCTTCCTGGCAGATTCTAGGGTTTTGGAAATGTGAATGGATTATTTGGTATTTTCTTGGATTGAATCCATGAAATAGGTTTGTATATACCCTTAAGCACCAAATATACTCAATTTCCTTAGAATTAAATAGCAAAATCAACCACTTTTTCAATTTAACCTAGAACATGACCTAGGGTTCAAAAATGAAGATCAAAAAGAGATTTTTGATCCGAAATACCTTGAGGATCGAAGGAGTTGAACCCTTGGAAGGAGTTTTGATTTGAAGACTTGAAGAAATTACCACTAGATTTGAAGATCTGTGGAGCGGTTTGGGAGGTTTTTGGTGGGAGAGAGAGAAGAGGAGAGGAGAGGTACGGGCTCGGGCGGAAGTGGAGAGGAAGTACTGGAGAGGAGGAAAAAGGTGGGGTTCCAACAGAGGAAAACCCTCGGGTGCGGGCAGTTGCTCCCCCTTACATGCAGATCCGGTAGTACCGCAGATGCGGCCGGTAGTACCGCTCAGAGCGGTAGTACCGCTTCCTCGGCCGGAAGTACCGTTACCCGGAAGTACCGCAGGAGACAGCGGTAGTTCCGATTTTTCTGAAACTTCGCAGAATTGGAATTTTAAGAGAATAGATGCAAATGATCCCTAGTTTTTGCACTCAACTAAAGTCTTTAAGGATCATTATGCATTAGATAGAACAAAATATTACCTTTAAATAATTGTTGCATTTCCTTTTAAAATCAAAAACTTTTGCACAAAAGAGAGCAATTTCAAACAACCTTTCAAGCTCCTCAAATGAGTATGCATTTAAATTTACCATAAATTTATGCAACATTTGAGTAATCCAAGACATTCAATTCACTCCTAAGTTTGCAAAAACGATTTTCATCTAATGGCTTGGTGAAGATATCCGCTAATTGGTCTTCGGTCCGGATGTGGCTAATGCAAATATCTCCCTTGCTAACATGGTCCCTCAAGAAATGGTGGCGAATATATATATGCTTAGTTCTTGAGTGTTGGACGGGATTATTGGAAATTTTCACGGCACTTTCATTATCACACAATAAAGGCACTTTATCAAAATTTATTTCAAAATCCAACAATGTTTGCCTCATCCACAATAATTGAGCACAACAACTCCCGGCTGAAACATATTCGGCTTCGGCGGTTGAGAGTGCTACGGAGTTTTGTTTCTTTGAGGACCAAGATACTAAAGATCTACCTAGGAATTGACAACTTCCCGAAGTGCTTTTTCTATCCACTTTGCAACCCACATAATCGGAATCCGAATATCCAATTAAATCAAATTTAGCACCTTTGGGATACCAAAACCCTATATTTTGGGAGTGTTTCAAATATCTCAAGATTCTCTTTACGGCTTTTAAATGGCACTCATTTGGTGAAGCTTGAAAGCGAGCACACATGCATACACTAAACATGATATCGAGCCTAGATGCGGTAAGATAAAGCAAGCTACCAATCATGGATCTATAAACCTTTGAATCTACCGACTTACCTCCTTCGTCGAGTTCTAGATGCCCGTTGGTTGCCATTGGTGTCTTGATGGGTTTTGCATCTTCCATGCCAAACTTCTTGAAAAGATCTTTGGTGTACTTTGTTTGGCTTATAAATGTCCCATCTTTGTGTTGCTTAATTTGGAGTCCAAGAAAATAGCTTAATTCTCCTATCATGGACATCTCAAATTCCCTAGACATCATATCACCAAATTCTTCACAAAAATCTTGGTTAGTAGAACCAAATATAATGTCATCAACATAAATTTGGCAAACAAAACAATCATCACCAATGATTTTTGTGAATAATGTTGTATCTACTTTACCAATTTTAAATCCATTCGAAACAAGGAAATTTCTAAGGCGTTCATACCAAGCTCTAAGAGCTTGTTTTAAACCATATAATGCATTTGAAAGTTTATAAACATGATTAGGATACTTAGGAGCTTCGAACCCCGGAGGTTGTTCAATAACTACAAGTTCGGAGATTGTTCCATTTAAGAATGCACTTTTAACATCCATTTGAAATAATTTAATATCAAAACTAGATGCAAAAGCAAGCAAGATTCTGATTGACTCAAGTCTAGCAACGGGTGCAAATGTCTCATCATAATCCAATCCTTCGACTTGAGTATAGCCTTGAGCTACTAACCTTGCTTTGTTTCTTACCACAATGCCGTTCTCATCTTGTTTATTTCGAAAGACCCATTTAGTGCCTATCACATTATGCTCTTCGGGTCTCTCCACCAATGTCCATACTTCATTTTGTGCGAAATTGTTTAATTCTTCATGCATGACATTAACCCAATCCGGGTCATCTAGAGCTTCATCTACAAGTTTAGGCTCAAGATAAGAAACAAAAGAGTAATGTTCGCAAAATGAAGCTACTCTAGAGCGAGTTTGAACACCCTTACCCACGTCACCCAATATTTGATCTATTGGATGATCCTTTGCAATTGCATTGTGAATCTTGAGGTTGTTTTGTTGTTGATACTTTTCCTCATCTTCAACAAGTTGAATATTACTTGGAGTAGACGATGTGGGTGGCTCTACTTGTTTTGATGAGCTTGGTGAAGATGGATCTTCCTTTGGCTTGATGTCTCCAATTTGCATGTTTTCCATAGCTTTGCATAATCCTTCATCACCTACATCATTCAAATTTTCTTGCTCCTCTTGAGAGCCATTAGTTTCATCGAATTGTACATCACATGATTCTTCAACTAAACCCGAATGTTTGTTATAAACTCTATATGCTTTGCTATTTGAAGAATAACCTAAAAGGAAACCTTCATCACAACGACTTTGAAATTTAGAGAGCCGAACACCCTTTCTTAGAATGTAGCATTTGCAACCAAATACTCTAAAGTAGGAAATGTTCGGTTTTCTTCCAAAGAGAAGCTCATAGGAGGTCTTTTTCAAAAATCGATGTAAGTAAAGGCGATTTATGGCATGACAAGCGGTGTTAATAGCTTCCGCCCAAAATTTATCGGAAGTATTATACTCATCAAGCATTGTCCTAGCCATTTCAATTAATGTGCGATTTTTCCTTTCTACAACTCCATTTTGCTCCGGAGTGTAGGTTGTGGAAAGTTCGTGCTTTATTCCAAGTTCATCACAAAAATCCTCAACTTTTGTGTTTTTGAACTCGGAACCATTGTCACTCCTAATTTTCTTTATTTTAAAATCAAATTCATTTTGAGCCCTTTTTGAAAAATTTTGGAAAATCCCGGAGGTTTCGCTTTTGTCATTTAGGAAGAAAACCCATGTGTATCTAGAGTGATCACCCACAATGACTAAACAATAACTATTACCTCCAATGCTCTTATAGGTTGTTGGCCCAAACAAATCCATATGTAAGAGCTCAAATGGCCTAGAGGTTGACATGACACTTTTGTAAGGATGAGAACTAGCGACTTGCTTTCCGGCTTGACAAGCACTAAAAAGTCAATTTTTCTCAAACTTCACATCCTTTAAGCCAACAACTAAGTCATGTTTGAAAAGCTTTTTGAGTTGCACCATACCCACATGACCTAGCCTCCTATGCCATAACCAACCCAAAGAGGTTTTTGCAATTAAACAAGTTTTTAAGCATGCATCATTTGAAGTAAAATCTACTAAATAAAGCTTTCCAAATCTAAAGCCTTTGAAAACACGTTCATTACTATTTTCTTTTGAGATAGTTACATTTTCTTTAGAGAATGAACATGTTAATCCTAAATCACATAGTTGAGCAACGGTTAGCAAGTTAAAATTTAATGTTTCAACTAAGGATACATTAGAAATGGAAAGATCATTGGATATAGCAATTTTACCCAAACCAAGTACCTTCCCTTTGTTATTGTCTCCAAAGGTGATTCTTTCATTACTTCCGCTCTCAAAAGTTGTGAACATTTTCCGGTCTCCGGTCATGTGTTGAGTGCATCTACTATCCAACACCCAATGCCTTCCACCGGTTTTGTAATTTACCTACAAAAAAATCAAGTCTTTTTAGGTACCCAAATTTGTTTGGGTCCTTGGAGGTTAGTAACCAAGGTTTTGGGCACCCAAATGGATTTCTTTTTAGCACCCAAAATCGAGGTGCCAATAAAATGAGCAATTACATTTCCATTCTTAGATTTTTTTAAGCATATAGCAAGAATCATATAAGCCAATGGAATGCATATTGTTCTTAGAACAATCATTTTGCATATGTCCTACATTCCGGCATTTTGTACAATACTTACCATTCTCATTTACAAACCTTGGAGGTTTGTATGCCGGCTTCTTATCTTTCTTGGGAATGTACCCAAGTCCTTCCTTGTTAAAAGAACATCTTTGCCCGCTTAGCAACTTATCAAGGGTATCCTTTCCCTTGTAAGCTCTTTCTAAGCTTTTGTTCAATTTTAGCACTTGTTCTTTTAAATTCTTGTTTTCATTTACTAGCACATTATCATGAGCATGAGATAAGGCATTGTATGAATCAACATTAGATGAGCATGGCATAGAAAGTAAATCATCACAAGAGGTTGACATGCTAGATGTTGATTTTTCTATACTAGGCATCTCATTCGAAATATTACAAGATATACCAATGCTAGTACTAGACTTCTTTTGATTTTCTTGGAGAAGCAAGTCATGAGCTTCCTTTAGCTCCTCATAGGATTTTTTAAGAGATATATGCTCCCTCTTCAAAACCTTAAATTTTGACTTCTCTTTTCCAAAAAATTCATTTAATTCTACTAACATGTCCATCAAATCATCATAAGAAGGCTCATCGTCGTCTAGCGTTTTTACCTTCTCCCCTTTTGCCATAAGACGTGGGAGTGGAGAATAGCGATGGAGCTTCCTTGATGGCGATGCCAACAAGTCCCTTCTTCTTGGGAGACTCATCCTCGCTTGAGTCGGAGTCAGAATACTCATCCTCGGAGTCCCACTCACCAATATGGGCTTCATTCTTCCCATCCTTGTGAAGCTTCTTGAAGAGCTTCTTCTTGCCATTATAGTTCTTCTTCTTTGATGTCTTCTCCTTGTCATCTTTCTTTGTGGGGGCATTGAGAGGCAATGTGTCCCTTCTCATCACATTCATAGCAACGAATGTTGCTATACTTCTTGTTGGAGGAGGATTTCCACTTCTTGCCTTTGTCATAACTTGTGCCTCGGCTTGAGCGCCTTCTCATGAACTTGTTCATCCTTCTCACAAGAAGGGCAAGCTCCTCTTCGGAATCCTCTTCTTCTTCTTCGGACTCCTCACTTGCCACCGCCTTTGCCTTGAAGGCGGTGATCTTCTTTCCTTTGGAGGTGGATTGCTCCAAGAGTTCCTCCTTGTCCTTCTTGTACAACTCATTGGTAATTAGATTAAACAAGAGTTGTGTTGGCGTCATCCTTGCCAACTCCGGTGAGTTTAGGAAGAGTGTCACCAACATCTCATACTTCTCCGGTAAGGCCCTAAGCATCTGTCTCGCAATATCAAGATCGGAAAGGTTAGTTCCAAGGCCTTTGAGCTCATTCACAATATTGTTTAGTCATATGTACATCTCATTGATGTCCTCATAGGGCAACATTATGAATGTCTCATACTTAATCCTAAGCTGATGCAATTTTGCCTCCTTAACCGTGGATGTCCCTTCATGTATTTCTGAAAGGGTAGTCCAAATAGCGCAAGCTATCTCAAGATTGCTCAGTCTATTGAATTCATCCGCGTTTGAGGCTCCAAAAAGAGCATTCATGGCTTGGGCATCTAAATGAGTGTTACGCCCATCTTGTTCCGTCGGATTCTCGGGATCAAGTGGCATGACGTAACCATCATTTACGATTTTCCAAATGTTAGGACTCATGGCCTTTAAATAGATTGACATTCTAATTTTCCAATAAGCATAATTAGAGCCATCAAACAAGGGTGCCTTTCCTACCGCAATCCCCTCACTAGCCATCATTTTCTCTCTAGACGGTTAAGTATATAAATGAGAGACCAAGCTCTGATACCACTTGTAGGATCAAGAATACCGACTAGAGGGGGGGTGATAGGAGGTTTTTAAATTTTTCTTGTTCAATTAATTAATTCTTTACAATTTAGATGACAAGAATGTAAAGCAATTAATCCTATGCAATTCTAGTCAACAATATAGCATGCTTAGCTCTAAACAATCAAATGATCATAAAGATGTAAATGAGTAAGAGCTAAGCACAAAAGAACACAACCGATGTTTTACCGTGGTGATCGGAAACTTGCCGGTTTCCCCTAGTCCACGTTGAGGTTAGCCCGAACGAATCGGACCGGCTCCACGAATTGAGCCAAACACCTCGATCACTAATGTAGCTCTTCCCCGCTCCAGGTAGGTGAGCTCCAACCTTCACAACTTTCCGAGTCTTCTCACAAGCTTCTTGAGAAGATCACCAAGCCAAACTTCGCCCGATCGTCCAAGTGCCGGCAAGCACTAAGAGTAATAGACCTAGGGCTTCACTTGAATGCAATTCTTGTGCTAAGTGGATCAACAATTGAAAATCTTGCACTAATTGCAAAACCACCTCAATTTAATGCTCAATGAAAGAAAGTGGGTGGAATGAATGCTCTTGGGCTCAAGGAATATGCAATGAGTCTCTAACCTTAGCCCTTGTGCAGTGGTGGGGGTATTTATAGCCTCCACCAACCAAAACTAGCCGTTTGACACAAATTCCAGAAAAAATTCTGGTCGAGCGGTACTACCGCCCCTAGGGGCCGGTACTACCGCAATCAAATCTTCGCGTCAGAACGACTATGTCAGAGCTCTGCAGTGACCGTTGGATTTGGCGGCGCGGTACTACCGCCGTTGACATTTGCGGTACTACCGCTCCCCGGTAGTTCCGCAAAGTCGGGCGGTACTACCGCTCCAGCCAACCTCCAAAAGGTCCCAATTTTGGCGCTCTCTGAAAAAATTGATCCGCTCTGAGGCCGGATCTTCCGGACTCCGGAAGTACCGCTCTGGGCAGTGGAACTACCGCACACAGCGGTAGTTCCGACGTTGAAATCGCCGGTACTTCCGCTCCAGGAAAATCCAGACTTCATTCGGAGGGTGCTCTCTGGAAAAATCAATCCGCTCTCCCTCCGGATCTTCCGGGCTCCGGAAGTACCGCTTCATAATGCGGTACTACCGCTCGGTGCGGTAGTTCCGGTGTTTAAGTGGACGGTACTTCCGTTCCCGCAAGAGCTTAAGTGCATCCGCGGGTGTTCTCTGGAAAAATTGATCCGCTCAAGAAACAGATCTTCCGCTCGCCGGTACTACCGCATTTGGGCGCGGAACTACCGCTCGCCGGTAGTTCCAACGTTCAAAACTGCGGTACTACCGCCCTTCCAGACAGAGCACAGATTTTGTTTTAAAACTGATTTTTGATGGATGCAAGTTTCTAATGTTGATCCATATGGCACAAGAAGTATGTTTTCAAGCTACTTGCCAAGATCCCTCTTGATGGTACGATCATCTATCCTATAATCCGGTCTTCCACCATTCGCCTAAGACCGGTAAAAATCAAAAAGGATCCTACGCTAAGTATACCTTTGTCTTGAGCCAATTTGATCTTCACACATATCCTTTGGCTTGCATCTTGTTGCACTTATGTGAACTAACCCTTTGCATGCTCATAAAACACGTTAGTCCCATATTCACATAATTTCATTAATTACCAAAACCATTTTTAGGGGTCTAGATGCTTTCAACGACGATAGTCTACAATGCTCGATCGATCACCACAGCGCTTCACGGTGCCATGACAGCGTAAAACATGTTGAAACTTCTGATCGTTTCATTTGTGAAATTTATACTAGTCATTGCTAAACCTGATTCGTATGTCACTTCAGTTGGAGCGGACACAGTGTATCGCAAGCGCGTCGAAGACCGCCATCAGCAACCCAGACACATCACCAGCCCTATAGAATACTTTGAAGTACATCCTAATGCAGGCCAAAAAATAGTGGACAACTTGAGCTATGGCCATTCGATGGAGCACGTTGTGCACATCAGGCACCCAGTGGGGGCACCATGCTCACCGCCAGGTTATCGCGACCTAGCAAGTTTGGCCGACCATCGTAATCTACCGAGTCTGCCCGACGTCGTAGTATTAGTCGTCGATCATCCACGGGCTATATCGACGAAGAGGTAACTTACGTACAAACCTACATTTATTTTTCCTATTAGGCCTTACGTTCTGCTAACATCACGGCGTTCTCCCGCCGCAGGTCCGTCGTCGAGATGCATCACTTTTGACCTCCGCACCACCTACATAGACTACTACTCCCCGTTGTTCATCTTTGCTGCACATCCGGGATGTACGAGATTCACATTCTACATCCAGAATATTTAATGTGACTAACATCGTTTCATCTTGCAGCCTTTAATTCACCGTGGGGGGTGATGTTGAATCCACTGATGATGATATGAGCCTCCTGGATACTTCCAAGGAGTGGTACACAGCGCTAAGGTTTGCAACGTATGCAGGGCAGAGCTCATCATTCACATCATACATAGAGTTTAGAGATTTCGGTGGGCAGAGTTCCTCTGGCTTCGCTGGCACATCGTACGGTCAAAACCAGAGCCCCTCTGCACCACGAGGGGGATTTTTAGAGTCCTTCATTCAGGACTCGATTGCTGGCAGCCCGCAATTCGGCATGTCTCAACAGGAGGACATCGACCCTTACCGAACCCAACCTGTTGTTCCTCAGCCTACTAGACCACAGTCAGCCACTCAACAAACGGAATATTCTCCATACCTCCTTCCAACCGACACGCAAGTTCTGGATTGACTGACATACCCCACGAGACATAGTCAACGCAAGAAAAGGTCACTCATGCAGAGGCAGACACAGCGAGGAGATAGTAGTGGCTCAGATCAGTGAGCCATATCACATTTCGTGCGATACGTTTTTGTACTATTATTTGTACTCCTACAAATATTCGTAATGCATAAAATTCTCAAATAAATAAAAAATTACTATGACTATGTCAGGAGGTTGCACGAAAAATTTCATAATTTTTGGAGCTCGTTTGCTATATGTAACAACTCCTAGAAATATCATAGGTGTATTAATTTTTGAACAACATTCACAGCGGATAAAATTGTTAAAAAAATATACAATCAAGTACATTGTATTGGGAGGCTACACATAAAATTTTATAATTTTTTGAGCTCATTGTAATATTTAAAAATTTGGACAAACAGTATATAAAAAATAATTAAGGCTTAATTACCTACCGTCTAGTGGTGGGGCGGCAGGGCACTTGTTGCTCGGTGGCTGGGCGGCAGGTTGCCTGCCGCTCGGCAGCTCACATGCGTCAGTTCTGCGGCATCGCCGTCCGGCCACCGAGCGACAAAAATAATATTTTTGGCAATACCGTCAGTATACTACTATTTCTATAAATACGGGTTGCAACAATGCCAAATATGCCAAAATTCGATGAGAGATTGTTGTAGTTTGTACGCGGATTCGTATCATGAGTCTTGCTCAATGGATTCCACTGTTCTATTGTCATGTATTTGTGGAATTGTTAACGTAAAACCGACTATATACTTCGTATATTAAGTATGGGGGACTCTCTGTCCCCCGAGGCTATCCACGCGTCACCCCCCACAAAACAGTCCGCAAAGATTTGGTAGTTATGTTTAGGTCCCTGATTTTCGCAAAAAGGTCCCTAGATTCTTGCGAAAAAGCCGCTACACACTTCCTACCTTATTTCTTCCGAAAAGACCCTCAGTTTTTTTTGCGAAAAAGCCCCTCCACTCTCCTTTTATTGCGAAAAGGCCCTCGATTTTTTGCGAAAAACCCCTGCGCTTTCTTTTTTTTGCGAATTTTCGCCTCTTTTACTTTGGTCCATATGGTGGCTGGCGTGGCATGACGCCACGCCTACGTGGCTAGTATCTATTAAATCAGTTGATTTTTGAATGGTTTGATCCAACCCAACGGGTTCCTATTTTTACCTCTTCACTGTGAGGATTAACCTATTCTTTTGTAAAATTCCTGTACTCCCAAGACCCTCATCCTTCATGTAGAACGGAGTCGATCGGAGCAACCTGAGATTCAGTGGTCTGAATCATGTGCGGTCGGGCACAATTACACTGCTGATCTGGGGCTATTTGTGGGTTGTTCCACCTCACGAGAATCTGTATGAGCTTCCAACGAGCAACAATACGATGAGGAGCCTCAAGCTAAAAATAAAGGAAACCTGCATCGGAGGCTATTGATAATCAATTAATCATCTCTACATCAATAAGCAATTAAGCATTGCCAGTCCAGCAACACTTCCCTTCTGCACGGCATGACATTACGTTGCGTCGCAGTGGTGGTATTAGCCTGCACACTAGTTATAATAACATGGCCGTATTTGCTAAGGTACACAATACATACATTGCAGTGATAAAATTTCTCTACACATTTTGAATCATCGCGTTTTCTAAGAAAGCCTTTTTTTCTTCAACCATATTCCTCCATTCTTTCCTCTTCTAGACGGGACATGTCTTTGACCACTTTCATGTAGCTTTTCGTATGTCTGGCATCAGGGGCGGAGCCAGAAATTGGATATAGAGGAGCAATATGGATGACAAATAGAGTAGAACTAATGAACCATGTCGGATTTACCGATTCAATAGTCACATATCAGAGTAATATATTTCGCAAATTACAATGCAAAGAAAATTACATCTCTATTAACTTAAACTTAACTCTACGACTACTAGCAAAATCATAGGCCTTAATAATATCATCATTACTAATCTTTGCGGCCAATTCCTTTTCAATATAAATTACCAAGCAAAACATATGGAACACAAAGCTTACTCTATTCGAGTTGTCCTGCATTGCAAGGCACTGAAATTTTCAGAACCATATACTGACATGGTAATGAGTGACTCATTGTTCTTGTTGTAAAATAAACTGCGGATAACTTCATCTGGACTTCCATTTAGAAAACATATTCTCCTATTTGTCACTGGAAATATAAGAAGGGCATCTCAATATGACCATATGAAGCAGAACTGCAGACGAACACCACAAGAAGACAAGTATACCTCTACTAAAAGCAGCACACACTCCTGACTGTGATAAAACAAAAACAATATCACGCGCTGCAACTATCTCAATAATTTTGGGTGTGTATAGGTATCATCCGGATGTTTTCTTCCTAACTATCATCCAGATTTGAGACCATTGGATTAGAGATCCAACGACCTCTTTTTTTGGAGGGGGGATTTATTTTAGAGGAGAGGGAGATTTTTTTGGAAGGGGTGGGGGAGAATTCATGGCCATTAGATCTCTAATCTAATGTCACAAATTTGGATGATAGTTAGGAAGAAAACAACCGGATGATATTTATCAATACCCATAATTTTTGACCTTTTTCTCAAGTAAGGGAGCAGCAAACTGTTCTCCTTAGGATTATGAGTGTCAAACTCTTCCTAAATTCATGATGAGCAAAACTAGCCTAAGGTTACTATGCGGCTTTTACATACATAGGTGGCACTACAACATATAGGTGGCACTACAACATGTCGCTAGCGCCTGAGATTGAGCGTGGTGATTTTTTGTAACTTTTTTATTAAGATAATATATTAGAATAATAAAATTTTATTCAAATTGCTATGTTTCATTCTATATGAGCGGAAAATTGGAAATATTGAAATTCAGAATTCTCCAAAATTGCCAAAATTCTGAGTAACTGTAACTAATACTATAACGGCTATTCCAGACATCCAGAAAGAGAGGTCCCCTTTTTTTAGATCATCCAGAAACAGAGTTAAACAGAGTCCATCTAGCTTTAGTTTTGGCATGACACGCTAGCACTCATCGTCTATGTACATAGACTAAGAAAGCTTTAGGATTGAAGAAGCTATAAAAGAAAATGACTAGATTACCTATCCATTGAGTACTTTGGAAAGACGAGAGGTAAAAGAAAGAAATAAATAAATAGAAGCAAAAGAGACAAATATAGCATTCACACAATATGATTTGCAACGAAATTGTAAAACTCACAGGCCTTAAAAACAGAGGGAGTATAAACGAACGTGATGATTGGTGCTAAAGATTGATGAATTAAGCGGCATGGATGTCATGCAAAATTCAATTGCTAGAAAAGGTTGGGGGTGCCAGCCCCCCAGCCCCCCTCTCTCCGCCACTGTCTGGCACGAGTGATGAACAAAGTACAGCTACTATTCGGCAGTCAATGGGCCTGTTCTTTTATGGCTGTAGGTTATGACTTTTGGCTGCGGTTTATGGCTTTTGGCTCTTCGTGTGAGAGATTATAGAGTAACTGAAATTTATGTGCGGCTTTTGCCGATATAAATGAAGTCAGCACAGTATGTACTACAATTAACTAGTAGAGTCCATCTTGAAAGATATTCCGTTTAAAAGCTAGTTACTGTAGAAAAACCAAAAGCCACAAAAAAAACAAGCCCAATGGGCCGTTCCAAACCACTTCAGCGTTTGGTTTTTTTGAGTTTTTAGTTTATTTAAATTAGAAGCTATTTGAAATACATTAGTTTCTAATTTTGATTTATTTAGCTTTTTTTTTGTTTTTCTTTTTTCTCTTTATTCCTTTGTATTGTCCGTGACAATATAACTTTTTTATTTTTTAATTAAATGAATTAGAAAAAGCTAATAATCGCTACAATATAATTTTAGCTAAAAGACAATAAGACAAATAAGTCAGAGGCTTCAGCCATATATTTGATCGGAATTGTAGACTTCCCCTTGCTAGTTTCTAGCCCTCCTTTTCACTACGGAAGAAGAAAACATGAAACAATAGATACCTTGCTTTTATACTAGTGTGGTGGTGCTAAATGACAAAAGCTATAATTTCTTTATGCATTTCTTCCTCCAGGCCAAGTGTTAACGCCAACTCGTGCAGTTTGTTCGTTGAAATATGAGAAACACAAGTCTGCGCCGACATAAGTTGATGATAAACAGATACCTCCAAATCAGGACAACTGCATGCAGCTGCATCAGAGCAATAGAATCTGGATGACTGGTTCTACACTTCTACTACCACCAGGTTCCCATTTTGACCGGGGCAAAATCGGTAAAACCGGCGATCGTTAGTTAGACCTAATCCACTGACTCGAGTCATCGGAAAACTCAATCTAACAGTTAATTAGCTAGACCTAGATCAAGCAGAGGCTTCCTCCTCCAATGTGCAACTTTTGTGGCGGTGATCTGGCCAATTGCTCCTCCCAGAATTCACACATTGCTTACATGTGCCTCCGTTCCGTTCTGTACTTCTGTTCTACCTTCTGAGAAACTTGCAACCGATAACCTTCCGACATGTGCGTCCGTTCTAACCTTGTAATCCCCGAGGGAATCAAGAAGGCAAATGGCAAAAAGTGAGCGAGGGAGGGAGGGGGAGAGAGAGGGCAATGGCAAATGTTTCGAGTATGATGAACTACTCATTGCATATCATGTGCCAAACATCCACAAGATTTTGGGACCAATCACATCTCAATCCACCCACGACAAACGGCAAATGCTGTGCCTAGGTAGATCACTATAAATTTCAGGGTTACCTGACCTGGTCAAATGGGCTAGGCTAACCATATCGGCTCAACCACGACACGGTAAAAACATTAAATGGGCCGTGTCGGCTTAGCCCGATCAGGCATGCCATGTTTGGTTCAGCACCTCGGCTCGGCCTAGCGTGCACAGTACCGTGTCGAGGCACAGCCGGCCTAGCACGTCACAACATGCCATTTATCCCCCAACCCTCCCAGGAGGCCAGGTATGCTCAGAAGAGTGTAGTAACTCTCCTGTGATAGTGTAGTGAAATTACTTGCAAATAACAGTAAAATTGTTTGTGTTAAGGTTACTACGCAGTAAAATTACTTGTGTTAGGGTTACTGCACTCTTCTGAGCGTCGACGGGATGACTTGGTAGTAAAATTACTTATGACTGGTAATAAAAATATTTGCGACTTGTAGTAAAATTATTTGCGACTGACAGTAAAATTACTTATGACTAGTAGTAAAATTAGTTGTGACTGGCATCAAACTTCCTGCTAGTGGCCTTCCTTGGCCCTTGCCCAGTTGCCCCTTCCCCTTGGCCATGTTATGTTCCAAACAACTGTGGTTTTTGTTTTTGTCTTTTGGCTAAAATGACATTGTAGCGACTAAAGTTGCGGCTAAAACTAGAGGTGTTTAATTTGGCTATTGGTTTTTGGTGAGCTGAATTGAGAAGTGTTGTATTTAGCACTTTAGTAAGTGGTACTGAGCGAAACCATTGAATTACACTGGTTCAAACTTAATATACAAATTGGATTACAAATATTACAGGTGACACGTGGACATTTGTAATGTACAAAGTATAGTAATTAAAATTGTTGGAACATTATCAACATCAAGCCACCAAAGACGTTGCAATATGATTACTACCATGTTCATGTGGGTAGAGTCTGAATCATATGCACAGTGTGGCACATCGCTTCCCTATGACTTGCATTACCTACATTTTGACCTCCTAGGTTAGCAAACTCACTATCCAAAATGAAGTTATACAATACCATCATTGTGACAATTATTGCCTTATGCTTTTGGGTAACTCAGCTAGGAATGTTGTCCAATATACACTACTTCATTTTGCACATACCAAATGCACGCTTGATGACGTTGCGTAGGGATGAGTGATGGAAGTTAAAGACCTCCTGCATCCTAGCGGGGTGACTACTATTTTGGAGCTTTGTCAGATGGTACTCCTATTTATGGTACAGAGCTAGGTACCCTGGCCTGTTTGGATACCTTAAGTCTATGAGGTAGTACTTGCCTACAAGAACCATACGACAAATGTCAGTTGTGTTGGCATATAAGTACAACAATACATGCAAGATTGTACATATAGCCATCATACCTAGAGGTGGATGTGGAAACCGGTCTCTGTATTTCATCAGTATTTCTTGCAGTACACATGTGTTGTGCACCGATTCGGGCCATCCGGCACACATAAAAGTGAATTGGGCATCAAAGTCACACACTACGAGCATATTCTAACAATTGTACCCATGCTTGTTGAAATGCCTAGCGCGCTCCTTGAATGGAACCATGACTTACACATGGGTCCCACCAAGCGCCCCCAATGCAGTTATGGAAGTATGCATAGAATCTCCGTTGCAGTAGCCTTGGATGCACACTCTGGAATGTTGGATTAGCAGGTGCAATGTTTACAACAGCCAATCTGTTCATGCACTTCAGGATATGTGAGAAATTTCTGCTAATAGTTCATGGTGAGTGCTCGAATCAGTTAACAGTCTGTCTGTTAGACTACGGTGCTCCACATGTCCACAAGAATAATGTAAGTTCTTCTCTAGAGCAAACTTTTATAGTAGACTTCAGACCAGGGTTGGCAATAAAAGTGTCTAGATAAATAACTTCTAGAGATGTTTGATACATGCACATTTTCTGTTGCTTGACCTAGACATATGGAGTGGTCGAGCTAGCGAGGACTATCTCAGTGTAGTAGCTCATTACATCAATGCAGATTGTGAATTATGAAAAAGAATTATAGAGTTTAAATTAATTTATGTTGCTCATACTGGTGAGAATATTGCGAAGTGTATTGTCAAAGTTGTGAAAGATTTTAGCCTCACTGATAAATTTTTTTGATAACTTTAGATAATGCCACCATGAACTTTAAGGCAATGGATTTTCTCACACCATCGTTTAGTACTTATGCTGAATCTTTCTTACTACATCAGCGATGCGCATGTACATTATTAATGTCATAGTTAAATTTGGTTTGAAGAGGTTAGATGCGTATATTAAACCTTTCCGTGCCGCAATATCTTTTAGAAATGCTTCTAACCCATGAATAGCTGTATACAAGAACTATTTCATTACAAGGTGTATGCCCAACAAAGTTGGGTTTGGACATACTGGTAAGATGGTACTCTACATACATGATGCTAAATAGTCTTTTGCCTTACAAGAGCACATTCTTTATATTCATCCACACACACCACCGATGCACAGATGGCAGTGTCAGCGAGCCTCTAATCACTGAGCAATATTGGTTTGTTGTTGAGAAGTTACACTCTTTTCTTGAACTTTTTTACGAATCCACTGTTGTTTTATCTATAGTTTATTCCCTAATATCTCTTGTAATTATGCATTATATTCTTGAAATTGCTACTCACTTACAAGTTAAAGAAAGTGATATAGTCTTATGAGAGGCTATATTTGCTATGAAATAAAAAATTTTGAAATATTAGAAGGAAATTCCTATTTTATATGCTTTTGCATTTATTTTAGATCCTAGAGTTAAACTAACTGGATTTGCTAAAGCTCTACGAGTTCTTGGTGAAGCAAATGTCATAGATTGTTCCAGCTATTACTCACATATTCGTATTCAACTAACCAATGTTTATCGCAAGTATGAGCAAAAGTTTCAAGAAGTTTGCTTGCAACGACCTCCACTACCACCCACCATAGGTAAGAAGAAAACACATGTTTCAAGATCTAGGTACCGTTCTTATTCCGGAGGTTTAGGTTCTACGACATCAAACACTGTACAAAGACAAAGTAACCACAACATTGGGGAGCTCTCCACATATCTGGACTATGATCCCGTGCCGTGCCAGAGGATGCCAAAATTTTAAAGTCATGGCAGGACCACAAGATGATATATCCGGTGCTATCCATATTAACATGGGATGTATTAACTGTTCCAGTCTCTATAATTTCTTCGGAGTCTGCTTTTAGCCTTTCTAAGAGAATACTAGAGGAGAGAAGAACAATTTTACAAGCAAGATGGTTAAAGTACTTCTTACTATTAAGGACTGGGAATAGGCTGACGTACGACATCAACACACCGTTGAAAATACAGAGTTGGCAGAGTCATTCGATGATCTTGACCTGGACAATGACACTTAGAACACTGATATAAGTAGAGATGTAGACTGTATTCTTTTTTCTTTGCCAAGGTTATCTCATATTGAGTTTTTACTTGACAAAGTTTTTAACGAGACAACCATGTAAACATTAATAAATCTCTTTATTACATTTTTAATTTATTTATCTCTAATTGTCTTTTTGTCTCTCTATTTATTTATTATCTCAACTAATTTATCATATCTCATTTTTAAATATTTTATATCTTTACTTATTTATAGCTCATTTATTATATCTCAATTTATTACAATTTTATGTCTTTATTTATTTACAACTCATCTATTATTACATTAAAAGTGTATATCTCATAACTCAAATTCTCAATTTATAAGTAGATATACTATCTATAATTGCGCTGCTGTGCATAGAATAGGCTATTCTACACGGGGAGATTGGATCATATACCCTCCCTTTAGTTGGAAAATTGAGGATTTACCCTCCACATCTCAATGACACGTGGGGTCATCATAAGTCACTGACACGTGGGCCAGGAGGGTAAATCCTCAATTTCCATCTAAATGGAGGGTATATGATCAATTTTTTCTTCTACACGCCACCAGGCAGCCACTACCACTCATTACACATCGGATCTGCACACACCCCAAGCATTCCCACCTTTTTTCGTGCTTATTTGTTTAGCGCGTTAACCCTCGAGAGTCCCTAAGGCCTGAGTGCCCCCGCTGACATAAATGTTTTAGTATGGAGACCGTAATAGTGCATGAGACGAGCAATAATAGAGTACTCTTGGTGCAATAAGTCATTCCAGGCATTTCGAGTCTCTATTATTTATTGTCAATTAAGTGGGCTTGAAATAGTTGTTTAACAAATTTTTGTCTTGCACACTGTAATTTCTACGTGCCCACATAAGTGTGCGCCACGGTTAACGTAGTAAAAGGCAAGGATTGGTGCACTAAATTTGTAAGGTGTAGATAGTAATTTTTTATTATTAGTGGTCATTACATTTCGGTTATAATAATCTTTGTCATAAGAGTCAGTAAATTTGTTGTATCAATGTAGAAAATATAGTTCCTCCAAGCGTTAAATTTTGCCATAAATTGGAATGTATCTGACTGTAGAAGTGTTACACATGTTTTATGGATGTGATAAGTGTGCAGTTCAAATTTTTTTGAATTTATTATGAAATCGTTAGTAGTGGGTAAGTTGCCTTATTTACTGGAATAGGTGATGATGTTTGGGTTTCTCCGCTACTATTTTTTTTCGATTCCCTATCTGAGTCTCTCTTCTACACCCATCCAAATTGAAAACCACCCACAGCAAACTGTTTGCTCCCCAGTGATCTCAACTGCACCCATTCCAGGCGACGTCAGCACCATCGAAGGCATACATATCCTTCCCCCTTATTGCGTGCATTTTTTGGTGATGTTGGGGTATTTTTGTTGTCATATTTAATGGCTCATATGCGGTTTTTGTTGATTTTGGATCTATAGTTTTGGTTGTTCTTGGACAAAAAATTCCCCTAAATGCGCAAAAAAAGCTTTTCTTGCCGACATTTTTGGACCAATGCGTATTCCCGCCCATGGCTGTAGCCTAATTGCAGTAAATACAACCAGGAGTTACAGTAATTTTGTATTAGCATTACAATTTTTTTATAATTGTAGCACAATGAGGACTTCCAAAAAGACACCCTTGAAGGTGAAGAAGATCAATCGGTCCCGAAAATCATTATTGATCCGATATAGGTTCCCCGATTGACCACGCTTTGTTCGCCATGAAGTTCCTGGATTTTTACGATGGTGAAGGACAGAAGATCTAAATGCCATAGAATCAGTAAGCAGTAATTACTTCTCTGATATGAAGTAAATTGTATTGTAATATGTAGTAATTTTAGGTTATGATGTACTTCTTTCGTATGCAGGAGAAGGGCAATGTATACAGGCCACAACTACTATTCCACGTGTTGTTCCATGCGCTTAATGTTGCCCCTCTCTGGTATTTTGAAGAACCTTAGCCTGCATGGCTCATTGGATTAGATGTTATGAGTTCTTTTCTGTATATTATGAAAAGTAATTCGTTACATAAATAACAGCAAAAGTGTATACACAACATGATAAAACCCCAAAGTACTCCCGGTCCTCATCATCACCGACCATGATCGTCTCCACATTCAATCTGCATATCCAAGACCAAAGAAACATTTTTTCCTGGCATAAGTTCTTCCCAAATTGACCGACATTTGTCCACACATGACCCACCATTGATCTCAATGTGCTCCAACGTGAGCCCGACCACCTGGTGATATCCTCGACCGCCTGGATATCAGATTATCCTCTCCTAGTTCCGATCCTCCTCATCACCAACCATGACCATCTTCATGCTAACATGCACATGCAAAGAACAAAGAACTTTCTCCCGGCACAAGTTCTCCCTAACTTGACCGATATCAGTCCACACACGCAAACCACACTCTTAACCATCAGTAACTACAAACCAGATCATCTATGACAACCAATTCCACGCTCTGCAAAAATCAACTTCAGACCATCCAGTAAGACCAGTTTGACTGCCATGCACAGGCCAGTCAGACCGTTGGCCCATTAGACACGGGTACTCGAGGTACTTGAAGATCATTGGAATTGAAGTACTCGAAGTCTATGAGTACCAACCGTGAAGCCTACGGCAACCGATCGTAAAGTCTAAGACAACAGATCGCGAAGCCTACAACTATGACAACAGTTTGCGAAGTGTACGATACAATAGCAGACTGTGAAGTCTACAACTACAACAAAACAATGTAACTACGACCTCCGATCGGTTACTATAGCTCACTCTATCGATCACAGATCACGGTTGATAACTCTGACTACTGACCATGGTCGTAGTCTGCTAATCGACCAACCCAACACAAGGCTACGACTATCGACCGTTCATTGTAGCTCACGACCGGTTCATTATTGCACACGACTGGTTCGCTGTTGCATATGATCGGTTCACTTTTGCATACGACCAATTCACTGTTGCATACGACCGATTCCCTGTAGCATACAATCGATACACTGTAGTTCTAACCGATTCACTATTTATGGTCAAAGCCTATCAATTACCCGCCATGGTTGTTCTACCGTGATCAAAATGCCGTGGTCAACTCACTGTGGTCGATCTGCCGTGGTCAAAGCCTGTTGTGGTCGATCTACCGTGGTCGATTTGTCATGGTCAACATGCCGTGGTCGTTCAACCGTGGTTGACATGTTGTGGTCGAAATCTGCCAATCGGACCGTCGATTACCGATCGTGGTCGAAACCAACTGGGCAGACCGCGTAATACAAGGCGGTTAAACTGCCCAATACAAGGCGGTCAGATTGTTTACTCTGAATATTCTTACAATTCAAGTTTTCCAAAAGAGCATTGACCAAAATTTTCACAAACGCAAATTTCAATGCAACTCAAATGTCAATTATTCATCATCATTAAATTCACGACCTATCCATATAGTCTAACACTCTTTGTCGTCATCCGACCAGCTGTAGTCTCCATCAGCTCACCCCCTACCATTGCCAGTGGCCCTTCTTAGCCCTTGCCTAGTTGCTTCCTTCCCCTTGACCCCTGCCCCTAGCCCCTGCGGCCCTACCACTACCGTACTGCTGCAGTAGCAGTGCCACTAGGTCAATTGCCCCACTGCCTCCTCCCTCATAGCCCCTCCCCGCCAGCCTCCTCTCATCCGTCGGTTGTCGCCTCCTTCTCCCTCCTTGCCAGCCGCCGCCTCCGTCCCTGCCCACGCTGCCTCTGTCGTCCCTACCGGCCACCACCTCCTTTCTCTGGCTCTCCCTCTCACTAGCCTCCCTTCCCGTTGACCACCTCCTTTAGTGTTCTCTCACACGGGTAGCAATGGCGGTGCAGCGGCTATGGACAGCATAGGGCCGCGAGCAACGTGCTCAACGGGACATCGATGGCTCATTGGGCTAAGCATACCCGGACCAACTCAGCATGGCACAGTAATTTATTCAGGTCAACTGTGCCAAGCATAATTAGGCCGTGCTCTATCCGAGCCCATGCCGAACGACCTATTTGGCCAGGTCTGGTGCTACCTTTATGGGTGTGTTTGGTTCGTGGATGGAGGTTGTATCGTATATCCTGGATGAGTGGATGCAGGTTGAGTGGAATCGTATTTCAGAAAAAGAAGATGTTTGGTGAGGCTGTATGAGCGGATACAAAAAAACTGATATGCTGTTTGGTTGCCTGTATGAGCGGATGCAGTCTACCAAACCTGAGAGGCTGACACGTGGGACCGCATAAGATACACTGCATCCACTCATCCAGGATGGCTAGTGAAGCTCATTTTGAGCGTATCCACTCATCCAGGATGAGGGCGTATTTTTGCATCCGCTCATACAGGCTGTATCCGCTCATACAGGCAGCCAAACAAGCTCTTTCTTAGCTTATACGGATCCACCCATCCAGGACGAAGGAGATTCAGGCAACCAAACACACCCATAAAGAAGGTTTGACCGGAAATCCGCCGATTCGCCAGCC
This sequence comes from Dendrocalamus latiflorus, assembly GCA_017311315.1. Lineage (NCBI taxonomy): Eukaryota > Viridiplantae > Streptophyta > Magnoliopsida > Poales > Poaceae > Dendrocalamus > Dendrocalamus latiflorus. The sequence goes on from CM029611.1 coordinate 40,163,440, forward strand.
GGGAGCGAAGCTGAGATGAGCTACAGGACATGCTCAAAGCTGCATGAATTCAATGCAGACAGGGCAGGCCAGATGGAGAACAATCGAGCTGGGAGGCCTTAACCAGGATTAAGTACGCATTGAACATGCACCTAATGTAGTAGTAGCATTGAAGGGCAGCAGATCTGCGAAGCATCATGCCATGCTTGGGACCAGACAGTCTAGCTTGAGCTAAGGAAGGACCATCCTTACCAAAACTGTGTAGTACAGCCAAGAACCATCAGTTGCCAGCTAGGGAAGGTTGCCACATCTTCCAGTTCCTCTCTCCCCGCAGTCCTGCTGCTTCTATCCTTCTACTTCCATTATTTAGACCACCGAAAAAAACCTAATAATACACACACTAGGAGTAATAGCACCCATATCAGGTTGCATTTTTTCTTAATTCCATCAATATAAGAGTGCCCTCCTGAGATACAGAGATAGAATACGAGCCATGAGGCAAAGGCAACAGGCTGCTTAGAAGAAAGCCACCAACTGAAGGGAGAGGCTGGGCAGTTCAATTAGCCAAAACACTAAATGGGCGAAAGAGCATGCCATCAGAAAAAATGAATGATCATCTTAATGAAACTGGTTCCCCCAATAGCACAATGTATACATATATGAAGCTTTCATAAACATCTTGGTCGTCGTGTGATCTTTGTGGTCGTTTTTACGCCTGAATGAATAATGACAATAAGAAAAGAAAAAAATGTCTAAGCTAAAACAAAAGGCTTTAGGAAAGCATGTTTCGAGGACAAATGAGTTGAAGCGCATCAGTGACAAATGAGTTGAAGCACAATGACCAGCTATTTTCGATGAGAAATATTGTCAAGCACCAGAGCATGATCGCAACTGCTGGGAGGACATTAAGGTGCGACTAACAAGCATGCCCTTGTTATGCTCCCACAAGCCACTAACAGATACCATGCGTTGCTCCCTTAGAAATGTTTGTGGAGTAGAATGGCCTTCTGAAACAAGCAAGGATATTAGTTCCTATGAATAACCCGATTTTACAAAAATAAATAAATAAATAAAGTGGACTATCACTTCCGTACATCACCATGCATTGAAAAATTTGGCATTATTGATACGGCTAATGAAGAATAAAGAAATAATTTCTATAAAAAAAATGAGCAATTCACTAAAATAGCATTTTACCTAACAGAGACTTGTACTACGCATGTGCTTGACGATGCTCGACACCTTCAGTTTGTTGGAAATTGTTTCCATCTACAGATATGCATGGAGCAAAATTGCTCTGAGCCTGAACCAAAGGAAAACCACTGTGCTGGTTCCGAATGTCATCACGCAGAATCTGTGAATTGTTGGCTTCTGATGGAGCATGTAAGTTCCTGTGGTTTGGTTCAGTTCCTGGCACAAAATCACTGTTCTGTACACCATTATTGCCAACGGCTGGACTATTGGTTGACCTTAGTCTAGATAGCAAAATGTCTAAATACCCATTTATTCGACGCCTGCGAGAAAGATCTGCATCCCTTGTAGATAGAGTCTGTGAAGTGTCAGCATCTGATGTAGCTCCGAAGTTCCTATGGTTTGGTTCAGTTCTTGGCACAGAGTCACTCAGCTGAGAAGTGTTGGCTTCCAACGAAGCACGGAAGTTCCTGTGGTTTGGTTCAGTTCTTGGTACAGAACCACTGTGCTGTACACCACTATGGCTCACCTCCGGACTAATCGTCGTCCTTGGTCTAGATAGCAATATGCTTATCCCTTCATTTATTTGACGCCTTCTAGCTAGAGTCTGTGAAGTGTTGGCTTCTGATGCAGCTTCGAAGTTCCTGTGGTTTGGTGCAGTTCTTGGCCCAGAACCGCTGTGCTGTGAAGTGTTGGCTTCTGACGGAGCATGGAAGTTCCTGTGGTTTGGCTCAGTTCTTTGGACAGAAACACTGTGCTGTGCACCACTATGGCCCACCTCCGGACTAATCGCTGGCCTTTGTCTAGATAGCAATATGCTTATCCATCCATTTATTTGACGCCTTCTAGAGTAAGTTGCAAGCCTTCCGAATGAAGTGGATACCCCCAGAGTTGAAGCTTGTAATTCAGCAAGATGGTTTTCCCCAGGAATCTCTCTTGGAGATACATTTAGATCAATGCCTTGAAAGGTTTGCTGAGGGTCGATTGATGGTGACCATTCAAATGTGCCAAACCCTTCAGAATTGCCATTAACAGGGCTTCTAGGGTATGATGGTCCCTCACCACTGACTCTACATCCTCCACAGTACCAACTTCCTTCAGGTACTTCTCTTCCCAGGCCAACACAATAAGTATGCGCTGAAGAATCACAAATATCACATAGTAACATGAGACTATCATCACCACCTTGATTGCACTCTATGCACACAACATTCTCATACGGATCTAACCAGCGCCTTATTTCATCTTCTGTGGGCTGATAAACCTGTGCAAAAAGTAAGAATTGAGCATATTATGACCAAAACAAACTAGAGCATATTATGGCCAAAACAAACTAGGGTGTTGACTTGTGATGCAACATTACCAACTGCACAACACACAACAGGCTCCAACATTATAATAAAACTGCATAAGTTTGCAGAACTAATTACTATAATAAATGTTGGGTTGATGGCATTTTCAGAAAGTATTACCACAAAACAACTAATCATGGAATTCACATGTCATCTTATCAATCAAATAGCTTTCTATAAATTGGTCATAATAGCAACAGTGATTAAATCTTTTTATTGGCAACATAATATGCAGATGGGAAAACTCCAAGTATAACTAGAATAACCTTTTCCCTGTGAAGAACATCAAGGGTAAGGAAAGCTTGTTGACAATATTGAAGTAAGAGATAGAAGTACCAGAAATGCTAATGCAAAAAGTTGGTGACCGCGATCAAGGAGTGGTGTACATGCATGAAACCTGAACAAAGTAACATTAAACCAACAATCGAGAACATCTTGCCCCCAAATTAAAATTTCTTCCCTACTGTAACTAAAAATCTAAACCTTAATACACAAGTTTGCGATGCATTTTTGTTGGTAACAATATCCCAATTGCATGGTAATGAACAAACATAGCAACATTGGATGAAATGGATAAGTTAATAACAAAACCAAATACAAGATTACACTATTTGCAAGAAATAAATGAAATCTCAACACAGAATGACAGTAAACATATTCATGAACTTTGTTTAGATTTGATCACCCATCTAAAAAAGAAATAAAAAATAGCAAGTTAATAGCTAGGGAGCTACCAGATGTTAAATTATACCACAGCAAAAGGAAACCTTACCTGATCACGCTCTTCAACCCGAATTACAGATCTTATCAGTTCCAAACCAAGATCCACCTTTGATGACTTGGTGATTGTCGTGAACCGCCGCTTACACAATGGGCACCTTGACTCAACCCTAGACCACTCCATGATGCACGCGAAGCAAAAGTAGTGCGAGCAACAATTCAGCACGCCCTGCATAGTCATTGTCTGCTCCTCAGAGAGGCAGATCCCACATGTCAGACTCCCAGCCTCCTCTGGTTCCTTTTTCTCCTTCCCCTTGTCCTCTCCGTTCCTTGCAACAGAAATCCTCCTTGGCGATGCAGCCAGCATTGGCTGAGCCTCCACAGGCTCCATCTCCCTGAAATCCCCCAATTCCTTATCTGATCCATCGAATTCAGAGTCTGAGGACGACTCTGACCCGGATATCCCCAATTCCTTATCTGATCCATGGAATTCAGAGTCTGAGGATGACTCCGACCCGGATATCCTCTTCTTCCTCCCCTTCTTAACTGTAACACTTACCGGCTCAACCAACACCGGCTCCACATCCTCAGGTTCCTCATCGGATGTTAAAAAATCAAAGTCTGATGTGTCTGATTCAACAGTCGGCCATGTATCTTCCTCAACAACTGGTACTGGATGGTCCACCTCTATCTGCCTCCCAACCCTGGCCTTCTTCCTTGATCGCCGATTCACCTCGACCTGATCCTCCACAATGAAGTCCGAATCCTCCTCGTAGTGGTCGATCACTGAACGCTTTCTCCGCCGCCTTACAGGTGTGGCCTTCCTTGACTTGGCTGAATCCACCTTCCGCCCGGAAACCTTTGAACTACTATTCTTCTTCTTCCAGCGTCGCTGCTTTGAAGCAGGCTTTCGCCGCACTGTATTCCTAACCCTCACCTTTCTGGGGTGACTAACACCAGATTTCTCGTCTTCCTCGTCCTCGAACTCCTCCTCGTCATCCTCCACTTCAGGGTCGAAATCCATGTCCTCCTCTTCCTCCTCGTCCAAGTCAGGGTCAAAGTCCATGTCCTCCTCCTCATGTCTAAGCCGATTAGATCCCTCGGCCGCCCGAGGCAGCTTCCCCTTCTGGCCGCGGCCACCGTATTTCGTCATGCGCTTCGGCCGCGGCGCCTCCTCCTCCTCGTCGAGATCCTCGTGGTAGCTGTCGACCTCGTCTTCCTCGAGCTCCTCCAAGTAGTCATCGTCCTCCTCGTACCTGCGCTGACGAGATCGCACCGCGGCCGGATTTGTCCTTCTCTTTGGCCGCGGCGTCTCATCCTCCTCGTATTCGGCGTCTGAGCCCTCTCCCTCCTCGCCGCCGCTCGAGGCAGAGAGCTCCTCCCCGTACTCCTCCTCCTCCAACACATACTCCTCATCGTCGTCGTCGTCGTCCCCCTCCAGCCTCCGCCACTTCCTCCCGCCCTCTCCCTCTCCCATCCCCATCCCTATACAACAAAAGCACCTCGAATTAGAACCAAATCACCTCGAATCGGGACCAGATCGCCAGATTCCAACCCCAATAATCGCGCAAATCACACGCCAAATCAGCACGCACTTGCCTAATCGCCTTGCCGCGCGAGAATCGAGGCCCGCCAAACGGTGGGAGACAAGACGCAGAGCAGCAGAGCAGCAGCCTCTGCTCGCAACCCCTAACCCGGGGTTATCCGAGAATATTTTGTGCTAGTGGCTAGCCGTGGGTTTGAATCGTTTTATATATAAATAAGGGCAGGTCAGAGAAGGCGGCGGCTACGAGAAGCTGCAAAGCTGAGGAGCTCGGAAACGGAAAGAGGGAAGGAGAACGGCCGAACCGGTGGAGGCTATGACGGGGAAAGCATCGAGTAACAGGCAGTGCGGACGCGGTGGGTTTTATCGCCCTCGGCCCTCGCCTCACGGGACGCCTAGGCGAGGAAAAAAATTTATTTTGTATTCGGCTGGCTCCGGTGAGTGGTTGGGTTCTCGTTGGAGCCGTGGACTAGTCGTCCGCCGCGATATCACAGGCGTTCTTACGTAACCCTCGATTCTTTTTTACTCTCTATAATTCGTAGGCTTTCTATAATTTATACCGTTAAAAATTTTATTAATAGATTTAAAATAATTTAGATTAGCTATATAAAAATTATAATATTAAATTTATTATCAAAATATTTTATAATATTATAATTTTATTAATATATCTTACTGTAAAGATATAGAAAGTAGCCGTCAAATTCACACCTTAAAGACCATAGATAATAAAAATATTAAGTCAAAAACGAAGAGCACAAAGTAGACCCATACTCTTAAGTACAAATCACATTTATACTATCAAGGTTTTTTCATATATATATATATATATATATATATATATATATATATATATATATATATATATATATATATATATATATATATATATATATATATATATATATATATATATATATATATATATATATATATATATATAGGGAACGTATCCAGTGCTAATGCACTATTCGGTGCTAACATGTGAACTCTGCTTATAGACCGTCGGATGTACCTCAAACGGCCTAGATCTTTCAAGGTGGAAGCACTCAATTCACATATACATTTTTTCAAAAAACTCCCTACCGGTTGGATTACTTTTTTCCGGCCCCCGCCGTTCCGCTGCCCTCGCGCGACGCCTGGCCTCCCGTCTGCCCGCGCGCCGTCCCTGCGCCTCCCGTCCGCCCGCGCGCCGTCCCTGCGCCTCCCGTCCGCCCGCGCGCCGTCCCCGCGCCTCCCGTCCGCCCGCGCGCCGTCCCTGCGCCTCCCGTCCGCCCGCGCCGATCACCGTCGTTTCCCCGCGCCTCCCGTCCTCCCGCGTCGATCAGCGACATCTCCCCGTGCCGTGCGCCGTCGCGCCGTTCCGCCTCCCCGCCGCCCCCCCCCCCCCCTGCTCGCCTCCCCCGGCTCCCTCCCTGGCCTCTCGCGGCCCCGTCCGGCGACGCCCCCGCATCTTGCCTTCTCCACGCGACGACGAAGTAAAGATTGATTGACGACGACGACGCCTGTTCTCCCTCGCGCCGTTCCATCTCCCCGCGTCGTCCCGCGCGAGCTGCCGATCGCAATCTGCAAATCTCCCCGGCAGGCGAAAAAACCTTGATAGTATAAATGTGATTACACCCTATCTCTTTTCTACTCCCGGGTGTAATTACACCCTATGTCGTATCTCACAACGTAGGGAGTATCTCGCGTAACGAGGAGTATGTACATGTAGTATATGAGTATTTAAGTCTATATAGGTGGTATGAACAATTTTTCAGTGGTGGTATGTACATTTTTTAACATACTCCTTTTTATGTACGTATATAAAGGTATTTACAAAATACGCTAAAAACTATAGACTCCCTTGCAATTTTTTCATATGGTTCACATTAGAATATCTTATAATTAGTATATGAGTATAACATCATGATTTTCAGAGCCTTTTTGAAGCTTTCGAAATAAAATTCACCAATTGCATTTTTCTGAAATTAATTAAAGCTTAATTGGAATTTTTATAAATTAAAAAGATTTAATATGATTAAGTCAAACATGAACATTTGCCAAAAATATTTTATTTGAGTTCCTTGTGTCTCAAAGAATTTATTGGTATTTTTCTAGGTTTTTCTGGATTTATTTGCTATTTTCTAGAGCTCAAAATAATTTATTGGAATTTCTGGAAAAAGAAAAGAAAAAGAAAACTCTAAAAACCAGGTGGGCCGCCAGCCTAGCCAATCCTCGGCCCAAGTCGCGCCCGCTCCCTCCGCCCGATGGTCGACGCGCGTCGCCATCCGCTGCTGCCGCTTCGGCCGCGCGTCATCCCAGCCGCCCGCTTGCCCGTGCCTCTGCCAGGTGGGGCCCGCCTGTCAGGGTCGTCCCCGACCCGGACTCCGCCCCCGTCTCCGTTCCGAACTCCGCCGCCGCCTTCCTCATCTCCTCCGCCTTCCTTATCCGTCGCCGCCTACCCGTCGCGGACACCTCGGGACCCAGTATAAAAGGGGGCCGACCCCCGAGGTTCCCCTTGTCCCGCAGCCGCCGCCTCCGCCGCCGCTAGCTCCGCCGCGCCGGTCATCTTCGCCGGGGTCGCCGCCTTCGCTACGGGGACCGTCGGTCTTCGCCGCCGTCCGCCGCCGCTCTTCGTCGCCGTCCGCCGTCGTCTGCCGCCGCCATCATCCACCGTCCCCTCCGTCGTCCGTCGCCGCCGGCCAGAACCGCCGCCCGCCGCATCGGCCCGCGCCCGCGCCGCGACGCCTCGCGCCTCGCACCCCGCGTGCGTCAGCGCTGACGCCAGCCGCGCCCGCCGCTCCGCCTTCCCGTGCGCCAGCCGGGCCACGTCAGCCCTAATCCGACGTGTCGCGCCACGTCAGCGCCACCTGTCGTGCCACGTCAGCTTGCCACATCAGCCCTAGCCGCCGCGCCAGCAGCCAGTCAGCCACACTGTTTCATGCGCCGAGTCCACCGTAGACCCGTTTCCCCGTGCACCCAGTCCATAGCACAGTGCATTTTTCCAATTTTCCCGATTTTCTGTAGATTCAATTTTTCAAGAGCCCGTTCTCCCTCGTCCTAGCTCCGATTGACCCGATTCTTTTTCCTAAATTCATCTAAAATTGAGCTCTACCTTTTGGTTCTGGTTTGAAAGTTTTTGGAGTTCATTTGAATTTTATTTGATTTTATTTTGTCTTTTCGATTTGCTTTCTCTTTCGTTAGATCACGCGTTTGAAGGAGCGGAAGTTGGATTTGAAGATTAAGAGCCATCAACTGAGCAAGGCCAAGGCAAGTCGTATTCTTTGATCATGTTGAACCCAGTTTTCAAATCTATTATGTATTACTTTGTTTTAAATTATCATGCATTGCTATTTTATTATAAAACCCTTGTATTGGTAGTTAGTGACCTAATTGATTATTTCCTCCTTTATAATTTGAATACCATGATTCTATTGTCACCATAGGATGGGAAATTATTTAGTGATACAGTACTAGTTGTCACATGGGTTGTACGTTCAATTGCTTAGCCATGCTTACTATCAGTACGTTGGGTCTGTCATCACATGTGGTTAATTAATCTTGACTTAATGATATACTTGAACGTGGTGGTTAACCACAGTTGTAAAACTTGTTGCCATGACATGGGTAGTGTCATTGGTATTGGTTATACAAATTTGGTTTTCACTCAGGGCGAATGATCATGCAGTAAAGGGGATGCAGGTTGCACAATGGGATGTGGATGCTTCGCCTGGGTAATTCTTAAGGACTTAACTTTGTGCGCCCTTGATATGAGCTTTATCGTGCAAACCACATGTCTAGTATGGGATAGACCTGGCATAATAATTTGTGAAGTCTCCACTTTGGTTTTACTACCGATGTTGTTGTGGCGCAAGAGGGGGCAATTATCGACTAGGGGGTTACCCTACTCGACGGCGAAACCTTAGCGAGTGGGATCAGGTGGAGATGGATCATTGTAAAAGCCTTGTTGCGATTATCTTTAACGTGAGGATTATCACATCGTGTGGGTACAGTTGTGCAACCTCTGCAGAGTGTAAAACTATTCGAATAGCCGTGTCCTCAGTCATGGACAATGCTCGGTGATTTCACACGAGGGGTAGGGTTTTCATAAAATCCTGGATGGGTTGAGCTGGAAAGTGAATGGTCAGTTCACTTGTGAATATATTCAATTCCTTTTATTATTTATTCAATGTCCTTTGTTAAAGTTACTTTTCAATCTATTTATTGTACTTACTCCAAATTGTCGCTTTCTGCAAAACTAACCTTTCAGCTATCCATTGTTAAGCCTTGCATACTATATTGCATCTTTGTTACAAACAACTTGCTGAGTACTCTATGTACTCACGGCTTCGTCTATATTTGCTCAGTTGAGGAGGAAGGACCAGATCATCAGGAGCTGCTAGAAGGAGGATACTACGAGGATTTCACGGATTAGGACTTCGCTCCCCAGTCGATTGCCTGTGGGCATGTCGAGTGGCTCAATGGTTTATTCTGTTTTCCGCTGCTAGTTTCTTTAAGCCCTTCAGGCTAATAATTGTAAGCTTGGCCATAAGGTCGTACTCTGATAATTATCAATATAATTTTGATTTTCCTTAGAATATCGTGATGTGGATGATATTTATCTTTGTTCATACTGTGTACGCTAGCGTGATCCTGGACTAGTGCAGAATACACAGGAGAGTCCGGATTCGTATATTCGGGTCTCGACAGAGATGGTATCAGAGCCATATCGACGATAGGACGAAGCCCTAGTTAGCTTGGTCGACACTTAAAAACTTATTTTCTAAAAACAAAACCACCAAACTTGATATCTAGTAAATTCTCAACCCTCTTACCTTGTTCCTAAGGTTTCTCACTTCTCATCCAAACTTCAAGCTCAAATTATTGTTTAAAACTGACTTCTATCTCCTATTACCCTATAGATGACGCAGAGATTCTTCAGCCAGGCAGGAGGTTGGAGGAGACTTCTACGAGTTCTATTACGGAGCCTTGGATTCAAGAGATCACCGATCTATAGCACCATCGACGAAGGAGCGAGAAAACCACGTATGGGGCACGTCTCATGGCTATACTTTACCACCAAGTTCGACGGTCAAGTTATACACCACAGCTACAAGCACATGAGCGCTTGCGGAGAGAAAGCAGCACAAGGAGCCGCACTCAAAGCCGTTCGTCGCCTTTGCAAAATGTACAAGCTCAACATCGCCAAGCTTGTTCGGAAGTTCAAGGAGCTATACACATTTGAGGAGTATTCACCACGGACACCGACACCCCAGCCTTCGCCTTCTTCATCCAGCCCGGTGGGAGGACCGCTCATACCATATGATGATCAAGGGGATTCCCAACACATCACCCCAGCAGGAGTACGTGCACCGCGATTCCGCAACAGAAGGGTGGTCTACAGTGACTCCGAGGAAGAAGTGCACACACCGTACCTCGCAGGACCTGAGTGGGAGCCGGAAGAGTAGACCGTAGCGTAGGATAGAATCGGTTAGGAAGTGGGTTTTTGTTTGCAATTGATTGTGATGTGAGCTGCAGTTTTGCCCTCAAAAGCAATATGTTGCAGTCATGTCAAACCTTTTATTGAAGCAATTTATTTGGTTCTTTTGTTAGCTTTTCGGCTAAGTGATTGTTTAGTTTAGGACTTGCCATTAGTTATCCCCCTTAGACGAGCTTACCACTTATCTCTGCTTTTCCCTCTTACCTAGTAAGCCTTGTGGAGCCAGTACTCAAGCAAATGAGCTTTTTTTTCAAAATGGTTGATACCCGGAGCTCCGCAGGACGCGGTCAGATGAACCAAGATCCCGAGGGTAGTAATGGAAATCAAGCAACTCCAGAGCAGCATGCAAACCCGGCTGGTCTAGATCCGACCTTGGGTCAGTTCATGGCTGCCCAGACCCAGTTGATGAACACCATGATGCAAAACATGAACGCCATGATGAATCGACAAAACCAAGAAATGCCGCAACCAGTTCGCCAGCAGTCCAAGTTCGCGGAGTTTATGAGAACGAGGCCTCCTACTTATTCACGGTCTTCTGAGCCATTGGAAGCCGATGACTGGATGCGCTCAGTGGAAAGGAAGCTTAACCTTGCCCAGTGTACGGATCGCGAGAAGGTGTTGTATGCAGCCCATCAGCTAGAAGGAGCTGCAGCTGAGTGGTGGGAGAATTATTGTGCCGCTCATGAGGACCAAGATAGCATCACTTGGGCTGAGTTCGCAGAAGCTTTTCGTCATGCCCATATCTTGGATGGGGTGATCGAAATGAAGAAGGAAGAATTTCGGGAGTTGCAGCAGAAGAACATGACCGTGAGTGAATATCTCAACAAGTTCACTCAGCTAGCCCGCTATGCTCCAGAGGATGTTGCCACAGATGATGCACGCCAAAAGAGGTTCAAGAGAGGATTGAACCCAGGGTTAAAAGTTCAAGTAGTGGGAAATGATTATGCCAGTTTTCAAAATATGGTGGACAAAGCAATGCTCATTGAGGAAACTCGTCGTGAGTTGGAGGAATCTCGCAAGCGGAGAATGATGCAGCAGGGATCGCAGATGCACCAGGCTCAGAGAACCCGCTTTAGTACTTTTCAGCCAGCTCGAGTCCCTCAGCAGTCGGGATTCAAAACTCCTGCACCAGCTCCCCGCCAGTTCTCATCAGGGCCAAAGCTAACTCCTGTGGGAAGCCAGCAACAGAGGATTACCAAGCCCATGACAGCAGTCACTTGTTTCAAATGCCATGAAACAGGACACTATGCCAACAAGTGCCCGTAGAATCCAGCTCTGACACCAGTCCGTTTCAATTTGGGAGCTACACCGGACCGTACCCCTGCCGCAGGGTCAGGACGCGGAGCACCTCAAGGATCAAATCAACCCAACAGAGGATCGCAGACCGTGATGCGCGGCCAGGTGAACCATGTCACCATGGAAGAAGCTCAAGCAGCACCAGATGTGGTGATCGGTAAGTTTCCAGTAAATTCGGTTCCTGCCACAGTTTTGTTTGATTCTGGAGCTTCACATTCGTTTGTTTCCCGGAGTTTTGCTCTAAAGCATAAGTTGGAAGTCGTTGCCCTTGGTTCTATTTTACTGGTTCAATCCCCAGGCTCTGAGATGAGTACAAACCTAGGATGCCCCAAAGTTAGGATAGCCATCCAAGGAGTAGAGTTCTCTGCAGATTTGGTTGTGCTAAATATCCAGTCTTTGGATGTAATACTGGGTATGGATTGGCTCAAGAAGCATCAAGCAGTGTTGGAATGTGGAAGCCGAACAGTCAGCTTGGTCAGTCCAGATCGAAGCAAAGTTAGATTTGACGCCAACATGAAACAGCCAGAAAAAGTGATGGTATGCCAAAGTAAAGGGATCATACTAAATGAAGTACCAATTATCAGAGATTATCCGGATGTTTTTCCTGACGATCTCCCTGGGATGCCGCCAAACAGAGAAGTGGAGTTCGCAATTGAGTTAGCACCAGGCACATCGCCTATTTCCAAGAGACCATACCGAATGCCCGCCAATGAGTTAGCAGAATTGAAGAAGCAAATACAAGAATTGCTGGATAAAGGATACATCAGGCCGAGTACCTCTCCATGGGGAGCACCAGTACTGTTCGTCAAGAAGAAGGATGGTAGCCAGCGTATGTGTGTGGATTACCGAGCTCTTAATGAAGTTACTATCAAGAACAAGTATCCTTTGCCCAGAATTGATGATTTGTTCGATCAGTTAAAAGGAGCTGGAGTGTTCTCCAAGATTGATTTGAGATCAGGATATCATCAAATGAGGATTCGACCGGAAGACATACCCAAGACAGCATTCTCAACTCGTTATGGATTGTACGAGTTCACCGTGATGTCCTTTGGCTTAACCAATGCCCCAGCCTACTTTATGTATCTGATGAACAAAGTGTTCATGGATTACTTGGATAAGTTTGTCGTTGTGTTTATCGATGACATTCTGATCTACTCCAAGGATGAAAAGGAGCATGAAGAGCATTTGAGGATGGTATTACAAAGATTGCGGGAACATAAGTTGTATGCCAAGTTCAGCAAGTGTGAATTTTGGATGAAGGAAGTTGCATTTTTGGGTCATATGTTGACAGCAGAAGGAGTGGCCGTTGACTCAGGGAAAGTGAAGGATGTGCTTACTTGGAAGGCACCCACGTCAGTGACTCAGGTCAGAAGCTTCCTAGGAATGGCGGGTTACTACCGTCGATTTATTGAAGGATTCTCCAGTGTAGCGCGACCGCTTACCCAGTTATTAAAGAAGGAAAAGAAGTTTGAATGGACGCCAGAATGCGAGAAGAGTTTTCGGAAATTAAAAGAGAGTCTGACAACAGCGCCAGTCCTAATCTTGCCAGACATTAAGAAGGACTTTGAGATCTATTGTGATGCATCCCGCAAAGGGTTGGGGTGCGTGTTGATGCAAGACAAGAGAGTGGTGGCTTATGCATCGCGCCAGTTAAGGCCACACGAGGAGAATTACCCTACGCATGATTTGGAATTAGCAGCAGTTGTGCATGCCCTAAAAATATGGCGACACTACCTGATGGGTAACAGATGCGAGATCTACACGGATCATAAGAGCCTGAAGTATATCTTCACGCAATCAGATCTCAACCTAAGACAGAGAAGATGGTTGGAGTTGATAAAGGACTATGACATCGGAATCCACTATCACCCAGGAAAAGCCAACGTAGTGGCAGATGCGTTGAGCAGAAAGGTGTATTGCAACACGGTAATGATCAAAGAAAGCCAACCAGCGTTGCACGAGGAATTTCAAAAGCTCAGTTTGGAATTGGTTGAGGAAGGGATGTTAACCGCTTTGGACTTGCAACCAACCCTGGATAGTCAGATTCGTCAAGCGCAACCAGAGGATGAAAAATATCCAGCGGATCAAGGTTGGATTGAAAGAAGGAAAAGCAACAGGTTTTGTGGAGGATGATCAAGGTATCATATGGTACAAAACGCGGTTGTGCGTGCCCAATAAGGGGGAGTTGAAGCAGCTGTTACTTAGAGAGGCACACGAGTCATTATATTCAATCCATCCAGGCAGTACCAAGATGTACCAAGACATCAAGGACAAGTACTGGTGGCCAAGTATGAAGCGAGAAATAGCAGAGTATGTGGCACTTTGTGATGTGTGCCAACGAGTGAAAGCGGAGCATCAAAGACCCGCAGGTTTGCTGCAACCCTTGAAAATTCCCGAGTGGAAGTGGGAAGATGTGGGAATGGACTTTATTACTGGCCTACCCAAGACCAAGGAAGGATACGACTCAATATGGGTAATCGTGGATCGATTGACAAAGGTCGCCCATTTCCTGCCAGTCAAAACCACATATTCCGGAGATAAGCTGGCTGAATTGTATATGTCCAAAATTGTGAATCTTCATGGGGTACCTAAGAAAATAGTATCGGATCGTGGGTCGCAGTTCACTTCACGATTTTGGAGTAGTTTCCACGAAGCAATGGGTACTCACCTGAATTTCAGCACAGCATACCACCTGCAAACCGATGGACAGACAGAGCGTGTAAATCAAATCTTGGAAGATATGTTAAGAGCATGTGTCTTGGATCACGGAGCCAAGTGGGACAATTGTTTACCGTTTGCAGAATTTTCCTACAACAACAGTTACCAGGCCAGTTTGCAGATGTCACCGTTTGAGGCTTTGTACGGTAGGAAGTGTAGGACCCCTCTCAATTGGAAAGAGACGGGAGAAAGGCAAATATTTGGGCCAAAGTGTTTACAAGAAGCTGAAGAGAAAGTACGCTTGATTCAAGAAAGGCTAAAAGCAGCTCAAACCAGACAGAAGAGTTATGCTGATACTCGCCCGAGAGATTTAAGTTTTGAGCCCAATGATTATGTGTACCTCAGGATCACACCTTTCAAAGGTGTTAAGCGATTTCAAATGAAGGGAAAGCTAGCACCAAGGTATGTGGGGCCATTCAAGATTTTGAAGCGTAAGGGAGAAGTTGCCTATCAGCTGGAGCTACCTGAGAACTTGAGCGGGATACACGATGTTTTTCATGTGTCTCAATTAAAGAAGTACTTAAGAGTGCCAGAGGAAGCAGTGCCAGTAGGGGATGTGGATCTTCAAGAGGACCTGTCCTATAAAGAGCATCCTATCAAAATTTTGGAAGTGTCAGAGCGGGTAACCAGGAGAAGGATCGTTCGCCTTTGCAAAGTACAATGGAGCAACCATTCAGAGGAAGAAGCAACCTGGGAAAGCGGGGAAGATCTCAAAGCGGAGTTTCCAAACCTATTCCTTAGAGAGCCAGAATCTTGGGGTCGAGATTCCGTTTAAGGGGGGAGGTTTGTAACATCCTGATTTTCAGAGCCTTTTTGAAGCTTTTGAAATAAAATTCACCAATTGCATTTTTCCGAAATTAATCAAAGCTTAATTGGAATTTTTATAAATTAAAAGGATTTAATATGATTAAGTTAAACATGAACATTTGCCAAAAATATTTTATTTGAGTTCCTTGTGTCTCAAGGAATTTATTGGTATTTTTCTAGGTTTTTTTTGGATTTATTTGCTATTTTCTAGAGCTCAAAATAATTTATTGGAATTTTTGGAAAAAGAAAAGAAAAAGAAAACCCTAAAAACCAGGTGGGCCGCCAGCCCAGCCAATCCTCGGCCCAAGCCGCGCCCGCGCCCTCCGCCCGATGGTCGACGCGCGTCGCCATCCGCTGCTGCCGCTTCGGCCGCGCGTCATCCCAGCCGCCCGCTTGCCCGTGCCTCTGCCAGGTGGGGCCCGCCTGTCAGGGTCGTCCCCGACCCGGACTCCGCCCCCGTCTCCGTTCTGAACTCCGCCGCCGCCTTCCTCATCTCCTCCGCCTTCCTTATCCGTCGCCGCCTACCCGTCGCCGCCTACCCGCCTACCCGCCAGCCGCGCCCGCCGCTCCGCCTTCCCGTGCGCCAGCCGGGCCACGTCAGCCCTAATCCGACGTGTCGCGCCACGTCAGCGCCACCTGTCGTGCCACGTCAGCTTGCCACATCAGCCCTAGCCGCCGCGCCAGCAGCCAGTCAGCCACACTGTTTCATGCGCCGAGTCCACCGTAGACCTGTTTCCCCGTGCACCCGGTCCATAGCACAGTGCATTTTTCCAATTTTCCCGATTTTCTGTAGATTCAATTTTTCAAGAGCCCGTTCTCCCTCGTCCTAGCTCCGATTGACCCGATTCTTTTTCCTAAATTCATCTAAAATTGAGCTCTACCTTTTGGTTCTGGTTTTAAAGTTTTTGGAGTTCATTTGAATTTTATTTGATTTTATTTTGTCTTTTCGATTTGCTTTCTCTCTCGTTAGATCACGTGTTTGAAGGAGCGGAAGTTGGATTTGAAGATTAAGAGCCATCAACTGAGCAAAGCCAAGGCAAGTCGTATTCTTTGATCATGTTGAACCCAGTTTTCAAATCTATTATGTATTACTTTGTTTTAAATTATCATGCATTGCTATTTTATTATAAAACCCTTGTATTGGTAGTTAGTGACCTAATTGATTATTTCCTCCTTTATAATTTGAATACCATGATTCTATTGTCACCATAGGATGAGAAATTATTTAGTGATACAGTACTAGTTGTCACATGGGTTGTACGTTCAATTGCTTAGCCATGCTTACTATCAGTACGTTGGGTCTGTCATCACATGTGGTTAATTAATCTTGACTTAATGATATACTTGAACGTGGTGGTTAACCACAGTTGTAAAACTTGTTGCCATGACATGGGTAGTGTCATTGGTATTGGTTATACAAATTTGGTTTTCACTCAGGGCGAATGATCGTGCAGTAAAGGGGATGCAGGTTGCACAATGGGATGTGGATGCTTCGCCTGGGTAATTCTTAAGGACTTAACTTTGTGCGCCCTTGATATGAGCTTTATCGTGCAAACCACATGTCTAGTATGGGATAGACCTGGCATAATAATTTGTGAAGTCTCCACTTTGGTTTTACTACCGATGTTGTTGTGGCGCAAGAGGGGGCAATTATCGACTAGGGGGTTACCCTACTCGACGGCGAAACCTTAGCGAGTGGGATCAGGTGGAGATGGATCATTGTAAAAGCCTTGTTGTGATTATCTTTAACGTGAGGATTATCACATCGTGTGGGTACAGTTGTGCAACCTCTGCAGAGTGTAAAACTATTCGAATAGTCGTGTCCTCAGTCATGGACAATGCTCGGTGATTTCACACGAGGGGTAGGGTTTTCATAAAATCCTGGATGGGTTGAGCTGGAAAGTGAATGGTCAGTTCACTTGTGAATATATTCAATTCCTTTGATTATTTATTCAATGTCCTTTGTTAAAGTTACTTTTCAATCTATTTATTGTACTTACTCCAAATTGTCACTTTCTGCAAAACTAATCTTTCAGCTATCCATTGTTAAGCCTTGCATACTATATTGCATCTTTGTTACAAACGACTTGCTGAGTACTCTATGTACTCACGGCTTCATCTATATTTGCTCAGTTGAGGAGGAAGGACCAGATCATTAGGAGCTGCTAGAAGGAGGATACTACGAGGATTTCACGGATTAGGACTTCGCTCCCCAGTCGATTGCCTGTGGGCATGTCGAGTGGCTCAATGGTTTATTCTGTTTTCCGCTACTGGTTTCTTTAAGCCCTTCAGGCTAATAATTGTAAGCTTGGCCATAAGGTCGTACTCTGATAATTATCAATATAATTTGGATTTTCCTTAGAATATCGTGATGTGGATGATATTTATCTTTGTTCATACTGTGTGCGCTAGCGTGATCCTGGACTAGTGCAGAATACACAGGAGAGTCCGGATTCGTATATTCGGGTCTCGACATATATATATATATATATATATATATATATATATATATATATATATATATATATATATATATATATATATATATATATATATATATATATATATATATATAGGACGAGTGTTTCATGCACCATGGTGCCTAGGCACCAATATCAATACCCGTTGATTTGCTTCGAGATTCGCAACGTTTGATGTGGGTATCTTCATATACCCATAAAAAAGTATATTTGAGATATCAAACTCTGAAAAAATTTAAATTCAACTTCAGTTTAATTAGTTTGAACTATTTTTATGGTATATACTCACTGTAGTTGCATTGAACTCAAAAGTAGTTCAAACTAGTTTGAACTGAGTTCAAAACTAACTTACCATAAATATATCAAGGGTATAAAACATTTTCATACCCAAACTCAAAAAAATTATCAATCATACACGTGTATCGGATGTTGGTGCCTAGGCACCATGGTGCATTACGTAATTTTCCTATATATATATATATATATAATTACAATACAACTAATTAGTTAGACATGTTTTTTTAGTTGAACGTGAATTCGTATTTCTTTAGACGAAGTAAATGAATTAGAATGATTAAGCGTGATTATATAAGGATAAAATGTCATTAAAATCCTCATACTATATAAGTTATAAGGATATCTGGATCTAATTTAATTGAGTAGATATTTGATTCGTATTCGTTACAATATTTGCTTCCTTTTTACCGCTACCGCTTGCTAGCTTCCCTCGTATATTTTCCTTGTGTGGCCGATTGGTGATTTGGAAAGCGTTTTCCTTCAGTTTGGTGGGTTCGTTTGTGTGTATCACCCATTGCCCGAACTAGGCGAGTCGGCCCAGTGGTGCCATGCCTTGGTGGTGGTGCCTTACGTTACGTGTCCGTGAATCATCAGGAAATTCCATTCGGAGGAGGAAAAAGTGTGTTTTTGCTGCCCATCGCATGGTTGTTCGCCTCTAAATATGTTTATATTGATTTTTAATAATGTATTTACGTATAATTTTAGCTGATATAAATAAGGTTAATATAATGTGTATTATAATCGATTAGTAGATCTTATTATAAAAAGTTATTTCGTTTAAAAAATAGATAATAGAAAACCTGTTTGCTATAGAAAAATAGTTTATAAAAATCAAAGCACCAGCGGGGCCCCCGGTTGCAGAGTTGGCAGTTTGCTCTGGGCTCGTGCTCGAATTGGACACCGCGGGCCCGGGTAGCTTTCGTGCGTTCTTTCTTCACGCTGTGCCCCCATGAATCGGAGCAGGTACTCTGTCTGATGTGACAATACAAATCCTAACCATCCAAAAGTTTAGACAGCACGCGGAGCTTTGTGTTCCAGTAGAATTCAATCTCTCGAACATATTCAGAGCTGAAGAAAACAAGACGCGGCTTCGTCGCTGCCATATGGTCTGCAAATGTCAAGTTTTAGTCACCAACTTACAACCTTCCCTCTCTTGGTCGTATGACAGTTCAACAGAACAGACCATCGGTTATTCAGTTCGACTTGCTCGGGCTGATACACCGGTAAATAATCCAGGAACTGGGGAACCACTTCTTGATGGGTACAGGAGTTTGGGTGCAGAGCTTAACTCACCAGGTTTAAATTTTGGTACCCAACGTTTCAACAAAAATTTTATAAAGTTACAGATTTATCTTTAGCCTCCATCATTCTAAACGTGTGCTAAATTGGGTGCACTCACGGGTGTATGGTGTCCGCATGCACGTCTGCCTTGTAATTACAAAAAAAAAGTAACAATATTAAAAATCGGAGAACTGGTGTTGGAGGGTTTGATGGTGTTTTGATTACGAGAATAGCTCCTGCAAGGTTGCATCTAGCTCTGATCCCAACAAGCAGCAGTACTCTTGCTTCAGAAACAGTTCTAGATTTCCAGCTGTCCGCTTTTACAGCTATTTAGCTACAAACTTTATTTGTATTCATGAGGTGCTGGACAGGAAAGGAATTAAGTTTCTTATATCTCGATTGGACACTATTGTAGCAGTTCATAATCTTCAGTCACAAGTCACAACCGAATTACAACCATTTGGGGCAAAAAAAATACACAGTTTTAATATACTAACCAAGGCTTACAACTGCAGCCATCATTTGCCAAAATTAAGCAGCAGATTGCCTGGTTTCAATAGGCAGAAGAGCGCCCAAACGGTAATTCAACATAAGAGGAAATTCTTTCTCTTATACCGAGCTATCAAACATAAGCAGACATGAAAACGAGTTACATGGCAGACAGTAAAAGCAAGATGCCAAATTCAACGAAAATAGCAATTTGTTCCACCAAACCATACGAGGCAATTTTTGTTCATTGCAAATAAAATCGTTTTATTACTGCAATATATTGTTGAGAAATTTATACATTATTTTGTTTTATTTAAGCAATTTAATACGACACTAATTGGAGCTCCCCATCTGTATTACTCCAGTTGAACGTGAAATTAAAACACCGAGGCGCGCCTACTTAGCTGCTAGAAACGAAATCCAGTAAAGATTTTCAATCAGAGCTTACTCAAACCACCAGAGTTACCACATATACAGTTATGTGCAAACAGCCAGGATACCGATTGTCTTAGCTGGACGATCAACTGTGGTTGCAGCAATTTATTACTAAATATCGTATGAACACCAATAAGTAAGCTGCTAAATGACTACAACAACATTTAAGTAACAATGGCACATCCCAAAGCAAAAAAATGTAGCACTGTCAACCAGCACCTTGAGGCGCTTACAGGCTACAGCTGCCTAGTCCCTACTCCCTACCTCACCGGCTCACCCACACCTGCAGAGCGCCACAGCCTTATCATCAGAGTCAGTTTAACACAAGACTAAATTTTGAACAAACTTCATCCTCGCCTGGAAGAAACACAGAATTAAGTGAATCTTTGACAAAATATCCGCACATTCTGTCAGTATATGAAGTTATTATGAGCACAAGATGACAGCTAACTCGCCTCTCGCTGGCATTGCAGCATTCCTCTTAGAGCAGCAGGCAGGGCAAATACAAAAGACCAGACTACCAATTAGACCTATATGACTATCGATACATGCCAATTAGACAGCTCCTTAAGTTTTATTTTTGTCTGATATGCAGCTACTTATCATTCCTTGGAGGCTGATTCAATTAGACTGATTTAGTAGGTGGCAATCAAGCAGATAAATCAAATTTGGCCTAGGTATGATATGCAGATCAAGTCATTGATTCTGCTGTCATGTGGGGCAAGACATACTCCAGACGTCCGCGCCCACAGAAGGATTCGCCTGAGACCGGCGAGACAACAACTGGCAAAGAGGTGTCAAGCTACAGTATGTAATGGAATAAACGTTTGTTAATTAGGAAGGTGTGAATTAGAGTCGGTTAGCAATAGATAAGAGTTATTTGAGTCCGAGTAGGTTTCCAGGATAGAAATTGCGTGCTATTCTGTTATATATATCAGACCAAAGAGTCTGCAGAGAAAATAAGAAAGAAGTCTATTACTTATCTCTCTTTTTCCTGATTGCCTTGCTCCTGAACTCCATCGTCTTCCTTCCTGCTCTGCTCTGCTCTGCTTCTCCGATTCCTTCTGATCAGCATCACGGAACCCTCCGGCCAGGGCCAGGGGCCTGTTCCCCGACCGCCAGTTCTTCACCATTACAATCTCCGTTCGCTGGCCGGCGTACGTGACATCTGCAGAATAAGAATCACTGACTTGTTATTTAATCGTGCTCAAGCTTGGACTTCTTGTTATTGTCAAGTTCATGTCATGATTTTAGTTTCAAGAATTCCTTATTCCACTGTACTTATGCTTCGGCATTCCTCTTCATGATGTATCAGGCCTTAATCATATTAGATCCAGAGTTTGTGCTACCAAATTCAGCAATTGTTCCTTTCTTTGATATTAAGTTAACACAAAGGAAGAGAAAACGAAAACATAAAGCAGGAGAATTATATGCACAATTTTGATGCGCGCTTCTACTTTCTAGTGTGTAACAGTCAGATTATGATGACAAACTTGATATTTGGAATAACATTGTGCATCTTAGTGCTGCAAGTTAATTTGAGGCTGAGGTTGTCTTGCTCTTCGTTGGCAGATATGGTAAAGTTGCAGCTGTTCCTCAATATTCTGATTTTTTTACTATACAGGTAGGCAATGATCTTTTATGTCAGTCATAAGCTATGGGCTGGAAGATGCATAAAGAGAAATTTGAACTGATTTTGATGAAATCAATCATGAGCGCATAGTCAAGGCTGAAAAGACTCAAATTTTGTGCTCCAACCAAATGCATCAGCATTATACCAGCATCCAGACTCCAGATACAACGCTTAATTTATCAACTCAATATTTGCTCCAGTTCTGAGCTTTATTTCATCGTATTGTGTCTTATAACCTATACCTTGAGGCTTCAGCAAGAATTCCAGTTCTTGTGCGCACTGATAAGGGCGGATAGCAAGCCGGCAGACGCCATCAGGGTGGAGCTGCCGAGCAACCCCTTCCCGTCGGTCACATCCCCAAGCGCCATCACGACGTCCGCCACGTCCTGCACAACCGTCATCCGCTTCAGCAGCAGCTTCCCCCGCATCGTCCTCACCGCATCGTTCTCCTCCCCGCCACCCTCCGCCAGCCGCTTCTTGATGGAAGATTCAATCATCGCCACCTCTTCCAGCTTAATCGTGATGGAGCCGACGTATCCCAGCAGCCCGGCCCACGCGCTGAGGCGCTGGAGGCGGGGGAGGAGGTGCGCGGGCAGGAGGCCGGCCTTGGCGAGCCAGACGAACTGCTCGATGAAGTAGGAGATGCCCTCGCCGCCGTATGCGAGGAGCACGAGGGGCGGGGAGAGGTGGGCGCGGAGGGCGTTGAGGTCCTGGACGAACTTGCCGAGGCGGAAGGCCTTGCAGCTGAGGCCGACTCTGGACTCGAAGGACTTGAGGCGCGCGGAGGCTGCGGGGGGCAGCGGCGCGGCGGCGAGGGCGAGGCGCGTGGCGTAGCGGGAGATCTTGAGAAGCTTGTCGACGCCGTCGCGGCGGGCGAGGTAGGCCTCGACATGGACGAGGAAGTCGCGGGGCGGCGGGCGCGCTGCTGCGGCTGCGGCGGTCTTGCGGGCTTCGGAGGCGGCGGCGGTGGAGGCCATGGCGGTTGGTTTTTGGCGGGGAGGCGGAGCAACGGCGTCGCGGGGGCGTGCGTGTGGGCGGTCGTTGCGTGTTTGAAGCGGGCTAGAGACTAGAGTTGTCGTAGGGGGACGGGGGATTTCTCCGTATCGGTTCGAATCGACGACCGGAGACGAACGAATCAGTGGACTGGCGAGGCGAGCCCACGGATCAGCGTGAGAACTCGCTGAGTTGGATTCGCGAGGAGTGCATGGCTAGCCTGTTGGCCCGGCTCGAAACAGTCCAGGACTAAACGACTATGCTGGTCCGGCCGACGCGGTATACCATGCTTGAGTTTACGGTATCATATCATGCTAGGCATGGCCCAAGCATGAGTGAGTCTGACACGACCTGTTGGGTCCGACGGTGCGGGAGTCGAGCCGACGGCAAATCAGGCTAGTGGTGACGGCATAGGAGTCAAGGAGATGGGCAGGGAAGAGAGTAGAGGGTGGGGCGGGAGGCGGCACGCTAGCGGAGGAGGAAGTGAGGGACCAAGGGAGGAAGGGGGCAGAGCGACCAGAGGAGATGGGGATGTACGGAGTGGCAGAGGAGGTGGGAGGTGGTACACTGGCGGACAAGAGAGTGAGGAACTGAGGGAGGGAGCAACGAAGGAGGTGCGAGGGAGGTGGTGTGCCGACGGCAGTGGCGGACCCAGGATTTTTAGAATGGGTGTTCGGACTTTAGAGCTAGATTGCTCGGAAACGTTGATACTGATACGTCGATACAGTGGCACACCGTTTTCCCCAAAACACTAATATAATACGTGTATATAGATATAAAATACAAAAATATATAAATTAACGATTTCTTATGAGTAAATGAGTAATCTTCACCAATCTTTGTAAGAAATTAAAGATTTGAATAACTAACCTATAATGTGCAGACAGAATCGGCTGCAGAAAAGATGCCTCCAATTGCTACATATGCAATATAGCAGAAAAAATGAGGTTCATATGGTGACAACATTAGTGCTAGGGCGAGGATCATATGGCAAACTAGTGATGGCTTACCAAAAAAAATCTCCTACATCAAGCATCCCAATGTTCATTCTGCTGAAAATTGCTATGGCAGCTGAAATATAGTAATGGGCATCATTAAAAAGGAGATCATTGCCTTGTTCCACAGCACCAGATAATGTGATTGTCATAAAATTCCTGAAGAGCTGCTTGTTCTTCACTTGGAAATTAAGGAGAAACGTTTGTGAGAACCTGGACGATGTCACTGCCCATAAACTTAAGAAGGCAATAACTCTGAAGTCGAAAATATTTCACAGTTCCTAAATAAGCAATCACACGGTCCATAATATTCAACTTTACTCCTACATTTGTAACCTAAATAAGCAATCACACAGATTATTTCAGAAATTGGTCACATATTGAAAAAAATCCCAACAACAGCATCGTTTCGCTTACCCGGCGTTGAAGATGATCAGAGGGAGGAGGTATATGAAGAAGACTTGGAAGAGGTCCTTGCTAAAACATCAATATGTGCGAGTTCTTCCCTTTGGTCATCAGCAAGATCATGGATCACCACACCCGTGCACAGCCCCTGCTCAAGAGATAAACAAGGGCATGAACATTAGCGATGGCGCTTGTGCCTGTGGCGATAATGGCCTAGGCCGCCGACCATGACGTTGCTGATGTGCGCGACCGGTCGGAGAGCACCGAGACAACACGGAGAAGAAATCAAGCAAGCATGCGGTGGTGCAGCCACTAGTTATCGGAGCGGTGATGCTGGACTGTTGCCTACTAGAGCCCAGTCCCCCGCAGGTGGAGTGGTCGAGTAGAGATACCAAGACACCAAAGACGGTGGGACGACAGCCCGGATCCAAGCGGTGGCGTAGTGCCACAAAGTGGCAAAGCGGAGGCGCGATCGGTCGGTGCCATAGGTGGAGACGTGGAGTAGCCGAGTAGGGACACCGAGATGATAGCCTAGCTCCAACCTCCAGGCGGTGGTGCGAAGGTGCAGTGCCGTGGAGCATTGGAGTGGAGGGTTAGAAGCGCGGTCGGTTGGTTGCGCAGCGCGGAGCTGAATCCCTAAGGACGGCCACTGGAGTTAGACTGCTGGAGCCCGCCACCCCGCCCACTGTGGGTCGTCGCCTCGTCGGTCGTCACTAGGGGCTACTGCGCTGCTAGGGTTAGTGGATCCGGGATTAGGGAATCGGGGGCACCAAGGCCGGATGGGGAATCGTAGGGGTGGGTGGGGGTGGGGGGAATTGGGGCGCCCTTAGGCCGATCGGCGCACCGCGCGGAGAAAAAATGGGCCAGGCCCAGGCTGCGCAGAAAAAAATGATTTATGGTTATGATGTAGCTATTTTGGCCCAACTAAATATATACATATGAATCATATCTTGTATATACTAGATTTTTTTCCAAAAAATTTGGGTGTTCAGCTGAACACCCATGAACTACTGTCCTGGCCAATGGAGAAGGGACGGAGGGACCGACGGAGGAGGTGGGTTGGTGGGGGATGGGTGGAGTGGGGAGGTGGGGGTGGGGGTGGGCGGAGCGGAGTTGCCGGAGGAGGTGGGGACCAGGTGGTGAGCAGAGCTGGGAAGAGGTGGCTAGGCAGGGATGCTAGGGTAGGGGCGAGCAAAGAAGGTGGCCACTAGCCAGGTGAGCTGGGGCCGTGCCTGACCGGTCAATGATCGGCACGTTAAGGCCCGAGCCAGCACGGCACAACCCATCACATCATTGGGTCGTGCTTTGGTCCGAGGTTGAGATCATGGGGGTCACATAGCACGATCCGTTTAGTTAATTGGGCCAACCGGGTCGTGCCTACATAGGCCCATGTTGAGCCGTATCTAACGGCTCATTTGACCAGGTTTAGGCATGGTAAAGATTAGAAAAACACATGGTTGGGATTGTATCGGACGTGCTGGTGTGGCGTCTCAAACTCTTGGTGTGTCGAACGTGCGATGCAACGTGAGCGCAATGTTTGTGTTGCCTAGCACGACATAACTTATCCTACCAAGTACTGCTGGTTGTTGTGGGGGCGTCGCATGGCTTGGTCTTACCAGCATACTTGGGTGATTGGAGCGTTCGCGGCTACGTGTTACTGCTGGTTGTTGCAGGGGGCGTCGCATGGCTTGGTCTTACCAGCATACTTGGGTGATTGGAGCATTCACAGCTGCGCGTTTTACTAAGCATTGTGTAATCAACACGTAGCCATGTAAGGTACGGGTGTTGAAAAACCAGTGCCACCTAGCGGTCCAATAGACAATCAACGCAGCTAAAAAGTGAGAACAATCACAACAATGAACAATAGTAAAAGTAGATGATCAATTGACACATTCTCTTCTTTATTGGTATCAATCGATGTTGTAAACAATGAAAGCCTCTCTCTCCCCCCTATATTTATAGTTCTAAATCTTTTTGGTATATGATCACATCTCCTACTTGGAGATTAAGAAAGAAATTGTGCAAGGCCCATAGCCTAACTGTACCCCCCTTGGGGATTAGTTTCGTAATACTCCTCCTTGGATGAATACCACGATATGTAAATTTAAAACTCTTTCCAAAAATCCAGTGGAAAAAGGGAATGAAGAAAATAGTATATCACATTTGCAAGCTGTATTGCAGTGGTTGCCTCATTAAAAGCATTCATGTGAGAAAACTTCTGGTAAAAACTCCCTAAGGAAAAAAGTGTACAATCGTTCAATATGCTTTAATTATCTTCAGGATTACCATACTTCCTGCATAGTATTTGATCTTCTGGATCAAAAATATATATGGGCTATTATTTAGGGAAGTGCTCCCCTGAATTCTGCACCTATATAAGTGGTGAAACCTTCAAGGTAACTTACTTTAAGTGGTGATCATCAAATTAGTTCCTTCGAGGTAAATCAAAATTAAGTTTTCATAGTCTAAAGTATGATGATGATAGTTTAGCATATATGCTCCCCCTCAAGACGACATCTGTTGGAATCTTCCTGTTCTATTGTCATAAAATCATGATATTGTGAATAAATCTACCGTATTATCACAATGTTTAGTCTTCTAGACATTTATCCCACTGTTCTTCTAGAGATTGTGTCGATAGAATAATTTGGAGGCAATGTGCTTAACACCTTCAAAATAGCAACTATTTAATTGTGCAACATAAGTAAATATTTGTCCTTATTGAGGGCTACGGGGGTAACATTAGTTGTAATGTCACATATCTTCTGGATCTAGCTTGTCCGGCCTCTTTATTTAGGCTAAATACTTTGCAACTTTCCCTGAGTAGATTTAACCTACAACCAATTAGTCTATTCTACAGAACTATAATAACTAGCTGCACAACTACAGATTAGTCTAAATTTGGCATTTAAGAGATAAATCAAATTGCCATTATCACCAATATATTTGCACCTTCATGGACTAGAGGATATCGCCATTCCACTATCTTCCTAGTGGAGATGCACTTTATAAGTGATTATATGGCACACTTCTTGTCTTATGGTTCCTTATTTTATTCTTTCAAGTTCATATAGATCTTTATCTACTTCTAGGGATCACATATCCTTAAGAAAAAGGGTCAATCTTTAGGTTGCAACTTATTATTAATAAGTATGAGATTTACATACATGTTGCGATTTCTTCCTTCTAATTAGAAAACATGAGTCCTTCAAGGATATCTTCTTACAGATTTTCATAATCCATTAACTGCATAATTTTCATTCATGCTATGTGTTAGAAATATTATATAGCAGAATATACATTCATTCATAATACGAGAGTACTGGTCTTCTACAAAAACCTATAAGCCATCATTGTTCACCACCTCATTATTTTCATAATGACCTGTTAATTTTGAACTTGTTGGTTCCAAGGCATACATTTAGTTATTATGGTTTAGCCTAAATTGCTTTCTTCATTTGACCCGATACGAGTGCTTCAGGTGTCACTTGCCAAGGGCTTTGGATCCTGATCTAGGTTCTCATTAGAGAGACATTAGCAATTGTAGAGGCAACTTTGTTGACAACTATTTTTGTTTCACCCACATCCTCAAAATTTGAGGTTAATATCCTCAAATTTTGAGGTTATTTCATTATTAACCAAATCTTTGTCATTTTCCAAAATGAAAGTTTTTTGTTGTTCTGCATTCCCAACATTATGCTTTGTGTGCGCTTATATTGTTGGGTTTTCATCATCATGATGAGCCTCTTCACGATTTCTTTCTCACATTCTATGTGAATTCTTTTGAGGAATCTTAATAAGTGTTTAGCCATTATTTGACTAGTGTCATTTAGACCATAGAACCCGTAAGCGTCCCCACAGAACATTCCACTTAGGTTGATATATTATTAAAAAAATCCAGGGTATACCACTCCTAGCGATGAGCTTGTTTCTAGCAAACATAACTTGATTACTTCTCTATAACTTTTTGAAAAATTATTTGGCAAGCTTTCACTTCTGGTTTACATGAGTATCAGCTAAGCTTCTAGTTTAGCTTGGCTAGTGTGTGAATCCTAATATTAGAGATCTTTTTCATCCAAGAAAATATCAAGGCATTCAATAATTTTGGGTTTTTTCACCCCTAGTACCAAAATTAGATCTTCCTTTAATAGCATACCATAAATATCCCTTATCATCGGTAGTGGATTGGTGGAATTTCATATCCAACATATATCCCCAACTATAGGTGGAGGCCCATAGATGTATACTATTGTCGGACCCAGATTTTATAATCCAGAATCATCTGCGAGTCCACTGTACTATTCCCTGGATCAGTAGATAATGCTCACAGATACATCGTTGAATCATTTCAAACATCATATGAACCATACCATACATTAATATTACACATCAAAGTTTAAATACACCGCATCTGGTGACTATTTACATATGGGCCGATGAAAGCATCCAGGCCTCTAAAAATGGTTTTGATAATTAATGATATTATGTGAATATGGGACTAACATGTTTATCATGTGCCTGAAGGGTTTAGTCCCCATGATGAATGTGAGATGCATGCTAAGGGTCGACATAAGGATCAAGATGGTTCAAGTCAAAGGTATAAATAGTGCAGAATCCTTTTTTGCTTTCACCGATCTTAGGAGAAAGGATGAAAGATCAGATTATAGGTTAAATGTCGTACTATTAAAAAGGATCATGGCTAGTAACTTGATAGCATGTTCTTATGCAATTTGGATCAATTTATGATCATGCATGCACCTAAAACTAAAATTGAAAGCCAACTGTGCATGTCAGGAAAATTGGTAGTACTGGTATGTTATTAGCGGTACTATCGCTTAGCAGTATGATCGGGGTGATAGTGCGGAACTACCGGATCCCAGAAGTACCGACGTGATGTTGATGGTACATTTGTTTCCAGAGAGCGCCCCTTTAAACACTTAGCCTATCTGAAAATCGGTAGTACCGAAATTTAAATGGTGGAACTACCGTAGAGCGGTTTGATTACACCCTTAAGTGGTACTACCAAAATCTGGAAGCTCCAAAAAAATTGGGCGGTACATTTTTTCTAGAGAGGACTAACTCTTGGCCTTGAACAAAACAAAAGTACCGCACTAAAATTTTGGAACTACCGAAGATCAAAACTACCATGTTTACAACAGTGGTAGCACCGCGCCGAATTTCAACAACTAGTTCTGACTTTCTGATATAGCCATTATTGTAGTGTCAGACCAAGTGTGGTAGTTCCGCAATTTGTACTAAGTTACTACCGCTCGCCCTGAAAAATTCAGGGATCTTCTTGTGGGTATAAATACCTCCCTACCTGTTCAAGGACAGGGTTAGATACTTCATTGTAACATCCTTGAGTATAGAGCATTCTCTCCACACCTCATTTACTCTTGTTCCATTCATTTGAGGTAGTTGAGCCAAAATCAAGTGCATTCATCTTAGATTGATCCTTTGGCACTTGATCTCCGTCAAGCGAAGCTTTGGTTTATTACTCTTGGTGCTTGCCGGCAGCTAGATGGCTTCGCGGGAGATTACGAGGTGACCTCTTCAAGGAGATTGTGAAGAGACTTGGTGCCAACTTGTGAGTGATTTGTGCTCACCATCTCTGGAGCAGAGGAAGAGGAACCACTAGTAGATTGAGGAGTTGAGGCTTAATTCGTGGAACTGGTCCAAGTTACTTGAGTTTTCCTCAATTTAGACTAGTGAAGACTGATAAGTCTTCAACACCACGGGAAAAACATCCCTTGTCTTTTGGTTATCTCTTTGCCTCTACTTTCCATACTTATATTTCTAGCATATTGTGATTATTGAGATTGTCATATTTAGTTGTGTTAGATATATACTTGTAGAGACTTGTGCTTGTGGTGTCTTAGCTATACTAGAATTGTGTAGGTTTAAATTGCTTTGAAATCTTGCCTAGCTATAAATTGTGATAATTAGTTTTAGAAGGCAAGAATTTTTAGAACCTCCTATTCACCCCCTCTAGTCGGTTATCCTTGATCCTATAAGTGGTATCAGAGCTTGGTCTCTCATTAATTTAGACTAACCGTCTAGAGATAAAAGGATGGCTAGTGAGGGGATTGCTATAGGTAAGACACCTCTTTTTGACGGCTCTAATTATTCTTATTGAAAAATTAGAATGTTTATTTATCTTAAGGTCATGAGTCTGAGCATATAAAAATTGTAAATGAGGATTATGTCATGCCTCTTGATCCACTACATCCCACAGAACAAGAGAGGTGTAATGCTCATTTAGATGCTTAAACTATGAATGTTCTTTTTGACGCTTTAAATGTGGATATTTGGACCACCCTCTCGGAAATCCATGAGGAAACATCCATGGTCAAATAAGCCAAATTGCATAGGTTTCGAATCAAATATAAGACATTTACAATGTTGCTCCATGAGGACATTAATGAAATATTCTCACCTCAATAACATTGTAAATGAGCTCAAAGGCCTTGGCACGTCTCTAACGGATGTTGATATTGTAAATAAAATGCTTAGGACGTTGCTAGAGAAGTATGAGACTTTGGTGACATTCTTTGTCAACTCTCCCAAGTTAACAAGATTGACATCAACACAACTCTTGAGAAATTTCATCACTAATGAGTTGTGCAAGAAGGATAAGGAGGAGCTCTTGGAGTAATCCTTCTCCAAGGGTAAGAAAATCATTGCTTTCAAAGCCAAGGCTGTATCAAGTGATGAATCCAAGGACGATGAGGAGGACTCCGAGGAGTTGGCCCTCCTTGTGTGAAAGATGAAGAAGTTCATGAAGAAGCACTCATATCGAAGCGCTAGTCATGAGAATGCCAAGAAAGGGTGCTCCTATGACAACAAACGTTATAACAATATTTATTGCTATGAGTGTGATGAGAAGGGACACATTGCCTGTCATTGCCCACGAAGGAGGATGATAAGAGCAAGTCATTTAAGAAGAAGGACTTCAACAGTAAGAAGAACCTTTTCAAAAAACTTCACAAAGAGGGCAAGAAGGAAGCCTCCATCGGAGAGTGCAACTCCGATGAGTAGACAGACTCTGACTCCGATGAAGATGAGTCCTCCAAGAAGAAGTGACTTGTCGGTACCGCCATCAAGGAAGCTCCATCCCTCTTCGCATCTCCTACATGTCTAATAGTAAAAGGAGAAAAGGTAAAAATCCTTGGTGATGATGAACCTTCTTATGACGAGCTTGTGGACATTTTGGTAGAATTAAATGAATACCTTAGAAAAGGGAAGTCAAAATTCAAGGTCTTAAAGTGAGAGTATCTTTCTCTTAAAGAATCTTATGAGGAGTTAAAGAAAGCTCACGACTTTCTTGTCCAAGAAAATTCTAGCAAAGTTTGCACTAGCATTGGTATTACTTGTGATATTCTTGATGATATGCCTAGTGTAGAAATTGCTAGAACAAGTAATTCTACTTCATGTGATGACTTAATTGCTATGCTATGTTGCTCTAAGATTGACTCTAATCATGTTAATGTTAAGTCATACGATGCTAAACTTATTGTTGCAAACAATGAGCTCTAGGAGCAAGTGTCCAAGCTTAACAAAATCTTGGAAAGGTGCTTCAAGGGTAAGGCTATCCTTGACAAGCTATTAAGTGAGTAAAGGTACTCATGCAACTGCACCCCCATGCAACACTGTGGCTCCGCCACTGGCTATTTCAACTCTTCTTCCGCTGCATCACGCGTCTAGTGGTAACGATCTATGATCTCTTACTCGTATGTCTTTCTGGCTTACGTGGTAAGATTTTTTAATTTGTGCTAGTGTAGTCTACCCCGTATCCCAACACTTCGGAGATGATATCGGGCAACATCACGTTCAACCTATTGGCAAGTATCTTCAAGATAATCTTGCAAATGACATTGCAAAGGTCGATTGGTCGGAACTGTAGAAGCGAAGATGTGTTATCAACGTTAGGAGTAAGAACAATGAGCGTACTGTTTACCTGAGGGATATGCTCTCCGTTTAAAACAGCCAACACCGTCCTTGTGACATCTCGGCCACATAAGTCCCAATTTCGTTGGAAGAAATGTGCTGGGAAGCTGTCCGGCCCGGTGCTTTGGCGGGAAACATTTGAAACAACGCTGTCTTCACTTCATTTTCTTGAAATGGGGTATTCAAAGAAGCATTCATCTCCCGGGTGACCTTGGTAGGGACATTGTCAAGAACCCTTCTCATCTCATGAACTCCCTCAGCACTGTATAGTTGTTAATAAAAATTCTTTTTCATCTGCTTCATCTCCTCCACGTCTTCACAAATAGAGCCATCTGGCTTCTGTAATGGGTATATTCTATTCTTTTCCCTCCTGCTTGCCTTTTGGTGGAAAAAAGCCGTGACATGGCGCGCCACTTGGCAGACCAAGTCTATCTTTATTTTTGCTGAACCCTGCACCACTCTCTCTCTTTATTTGAATGAGATAAAACATTTGAATGAGGCGGTTACAAGTGAATTTACACTGCTTAATTTGCGATCTGATGAGGCAGTTACCAGTGCATAATTCTGTTTAAAACGCAGTAGTTACTAGTGAATAACTGCAGCGCCCTTAAAAGGGCCTGCAGATGTCCAGGAAGAAAAAGAGAGTTTTGCACCTCCATTCTTTCTCTACTTTCTGCTCTGCGAGCTTGTGTTGTTGTACTGTGCCGTCTAAACCTCGCTAACCTTTCTTCCCGGCGTGCACCGTGAAGGAGGGAGAGTGGCTATCTCCGAACTGTTGCTGCAGAGAGTACCTGCACGGGGCAGCAATAAGGTTTCTGGGCAGTGCATCTGCGCGTCCGCTCGCTTCACTGCATCATCTACGTTTTGCACTGCATCAAGCCTGTGCTGCTTTCTGTTCTTCATCAGGCTCAAAAGTAAGTCGTTCGCATGTTCGTTCGACTTTGTTACTATATTTTTCTTGTGTATATTCTGAAGTATGATGAGTAGCCTGCTGTTAGTAGTAACTTTTGCATCACTGGTTTATTGTGTTTGTCTCTTGGTAAAATTTGGAATTAAAATATTGCCCACATTTACAACAGTTTCATGATGTTTCATTAAGTTTCATATAGTTTTAAGAGGTTCCACACCTAAGCTAACTATGTTTTATAAGGTTTTATGTTTACGTTTCATGGTATTTCATAAAGTTTCAGGAGTTTCATGCCTAAGTTGACTAACTTTCATAAAGCATGTTCGAAACTCTATGAAACCTTGTGAAATCCGATGTAACTTGCATATACGTCTCATAAAATTTCATGAGGTTTTATGACTAAATTTTATGAAGTTTCATGACTAAGTTTCATGGTGTTTTATTAAGTTTTATACAATTTCAGAATGTTTCATACCTAAGCTAACTAAGTTTTATAAGGTTTTATGTCTAAGTTTCATGATGTTTCATAAAATTTCATGAGATTTCATGCCTAAGTTGACTAATTTTTATAAAGTATATTCGAAACTCTAAGAAACCTCATGAAATCTGATAAAACTTGCTTATACCGTTAGAAACCTTTCTAACGATATACCGTGCGCTAGCTCTTTTTGACTAAGAAAACTTGCCTATACAGTTATGCATGAAACTTGCCTAAGAAAACTCAAAACATGCTCGAAACTTGAAACTAGGAAAATGGAACTGAATGAAACTAGCATGAAACCTTCGTTTTGCATTGATTGATGATACTTGCATAAAAAATGATTTTAAAACCGAAGGTTGCTCAAAACTTGAAAATTCAAAACACCAAACTGGACCAAGTTAATTACCTTGAAACCTCCATCCGCATCGATCAACAAAACTTTAAACATGTAACTTGAACAAAACTAGCCTAAAACTTCTATCTTCATGGACTAATTTGAAACTTGAATTCTTGAAACTTGAAGGAGGACGGCGTATAGAGGAGAGGAGGAAGGTGAGGCTCTATGCATGTGCTCTAGTGGCGCAGAGTAATGGAAGGTGAGCTCAACGAGGATAAACAGAAGAAGGCAATCATTAGGAGACTGGCTCGTCCGATTAGAAATGATCTAAGGGCTCGGACCTATACGTCAAGATGCTGGCAAGACAGTATACCGTCCTCTAGCCGCGTCCCGTTTCTGTTTATGATGCACTTCAAGAGTTGAAAAACACGGGTCCCCTTCAGTCCAAACCCGTTCAACAACAGGGGCCAGACCAGCACATGTTTCCCACATTTGTTCCTATCTGAAAACCTTCCACCGATTGTTCTCGTCTCCTTTTCCTCTTGTTGAGTTTGAAGGAGAATAGGGCGATGATCAGAGGACGCCACTATTAAGTGTCGTAGGGTAGCACACAGGAAGCGAGAAGACCAGGCTCCATCTGCAAGCGCTCTATCCAGTTGAACAAAGGAGTTATCGGAATTTTTCCTCTCCCAGGTCCAGTCCACACCAATATAACCGATATCGCCTAGTCCACAAATGTCCACTGCATCCCGAAAGCCAGCTATAAGGTAATCTTTCCTTCCATTCGGCCGCTTCTGCTCTTCCCGCCTTAAAACCTCATTGAAATCACCAATACACATCCAGGGTAAATCTGATTCACCTCGAAGGAACTTCAATAGGCCCCATGTTTTGTGTCTCGTTCTCCTGTTAGCTTCACCATATACCATTGTCAACCGCCAAGGATTCATTTCTCGTTCTTTTACCGCAGCATCTATGTGATATTTACAGAAAGTCTTGACAGTAAGATCCACCTCGTCAGTCCAGAAAACTCCCAAACCTCCACTTCTACTGCTACTCTTAACGGCAAAACATACTGGTAGCCATCTCAGATTCTCTACCCGACTCTTAAGAGATCTGGGTCTCCGAGATGAAAAGCATTGGGGGGGGGGGGGGGGGGGGGGGGGAGGCGGCTCGCTGTGGATTGCGTGCGAATCCTGCGTTGCTGCGGTGAGTGAGCATATTGGTGAATGGTGTGACAAGGAAAGAACACCTAATTGACATTTCAAATGGCCCTTAAATTTGTCAGTACAAGACTCATGTATTAGGCTAGTGAAAAACAGGAAATGAACACTAGTACTTTTGATACTTTGGTGTGGAGATTGGAGATGCGTAGGCTTGAGAGCCCGTGACCATTTGGGCTCCTCCACATATGTACTATCGGAGAAGTCCCTGCCTTAGTAAAATTATGAATTTTGCTATTATTTTTACGGGCCGAGAAGGCCATGTGCTTATTATCCATGTGGGTCGTTTCTTTCAGGCCCAAACTACCGAACAGCAATGCACTCCAGCTTTTCGTTATTTTTTCTTCGTGGAAATGGAACAAGCTTTGCTTAACTGTAATGATAAATTATTATCGCCAGTGACGTGCAAGAAGATTTGCACATATAATCACAAGAAATGGTTGCTACTCCACTAGTGGCGGAGCTAGGTGAAAATGTGGCGTAGCTGTTCGAAAAGACCCTTATACCCATTGAAAAAATTTTATATAAATCCACACGAATGTATGGAAATGAACCCACTAAAATATAGTCCAATGATAATTAACTCCACAGGTTCCTGGATCCGTCAACTGTACTCCATTGCCATTTTATCTTCGTGGAGAGGGAATGTGTGTCTTAGAAGGAGGCAGCCTATCATAGCAGCAAAATCATGTAAATACATACTTGCTGATTGGAAAGCCTGGCTTCAGACTTCAGAGTGAGCTGGAGGTCATTTCGTCTATCCCGTGCAATGATTGCATCGTCCACTCATTCCTACATTAAGCTCTCGTTGGATTAGGTAGTATGGTCATGTTTAGATTTGCATTAGGTTAACTCGGCACTGTTTGATCATAACCCGTGGAAATCAGTGAAGTAATCTATACATCCAAGAGCACTTTCCATTGCATCTTCATTTCAGTTCCCCTGCTTTTGAGATACATTTTAGGAAGTGGCCCCCTTGCCTAATCGCCCCCTGTGCTAAAAGGCTTGCTAAGTATGTAACCGTGTGGCAGACCTAAAGGGGCTTTAGCAGGGAAAGGATATATTCGCCCTGTAGCACCCTCAAAAAAATAGAAAGAGAATCGCAGCGTTTTTTTAAAAAAATCCATCTCCCTGTCCTATCTCTAACCATATATCTCTATACCTTATCTATCCATCCATATCTCACTCATCTCCATCTATTCCAACTCTCTCTTCTGACCTCTCTCTCTGTCTTTCTCTAGAGGAGGTGTCGGGCGTGAGGCTGGCATGGCAGTTGTGGCACCGCTGGAGGCAGCGGCGGTGTGGTGAGTGGTGGTCGGCGCAATGCGACATGCGACAGTGGCATGGTGCAGCGCGTGGTGACGATGGCATGACACTCAAGTGCCGGCGGACAGCGCGAGGCGGCTACGGGTAGCGGTCTATGGTGGCACGCATGGTCGGAGGAGGTGTGGTGGTCGAGGCACTAACATGCCATGCGGCTAGCAGCGACGAGCGCATGGCGGTGGCGGCCAACTGAGGCAGCGAGCAGCGATAGTCGGCGGGGGCCAGTTTGGCCACTCGGCTTGGTGGCGCAGGTGGCCGGACAGGCAGCCGATGAGGCCGTGGTGGTGTGGCGACTAGGAACAATAGCACACAGGAGGCGCACGAGCGTTGCGGCTGCCATGGCGAGCGGTGGCGCAGCACAAGCAGCAGCGGTGGAGGAGACTGTGTGGCCGTGGCACGGTGGGTACACGGCCGGGCTGTCTGGAGCATGGTCCGATGTAGTTTCACATGGGAGTTTTGCTGGTTCACGTAGCGGGACACCGTTCGTTTGGCCGAACGACGATTCGCATGGTGAAATCCAGCAATTGCGATTCCTTCCGGCTAACAATCTCTTTCTGTCCTTCCGTAGTTTATCTTAACTCTCACCTGATTCACCTCCACCTCCTCCTCACAGGTTCGCACGTGGCCTTTGAGGAAGCGTTCGGGCAGTTGCGCACCTTGGATCTCTTGTGCAGCGTGTCCGCCGAACATGCTCAAGGCAGGTACCTTACGGTTGTAACCTTTCCTTTTCGCATACCATGTGTTTCCATGTTACTTGTCACCTTACCATGGAGTACAATTATCACATCACTAAAATTACCTGGTTAATATCACATCGCTAAAGTTATCTGGCTAATATCATATCACTAAAGTTACCTGGCTAGCATCATGTCGCTAAAGTTACCTGGCTAATATCATGTCGCTAAAGTTACCTGGCTAGTATCATATCATTAAATCTCACCTGGTTATTATCATATTACTAATGCTTTCCTAGTTCTAGACTTCTGATACTGTATTTATACCATGATGTTGTAGGCTATCTTGTTTCACATGCTTTTAGATTTATTAGAATACTTAGTTAATAATGTTCTAGAGTTCATGTTTTTAATTAGTGTTTTAGAATTAATACTTAAATCATTAATGGGGGGTAGCATATGGACATGTTTCAATTTAGATCTAAACCGCTAGCACTCTTTTAATATTAGTGTTGCTATGCTTTATGTTTAGTGATGTCTTGATCCACTGCTTGTATGTTGTTGTATGTAAGCCATTACAGATTTATATATAATACCTATTAATCTGATAATAATCATTCATCACGTAATAAAACTTGGATGGTTGCCAACCCTTCTGTGAGCTATGTTATAATACCTCTTATAGAGTAATTCCTAGACCGTTATCGTTATGTTATTATTTTACATCACCATCTATCGGAATCTAATACTTTTCCATTCCAAACCTTTAGCGAATCCTCTCACTTATCATAACTTTATCTTAACCTTCTCTTATTTTCCTTTAATTTCACACCATATAACCGGTTAACAATATAACAGTTACCTGGCCTAGGGTTATCCACATATAGGGGAGATTTCCACCCACTTGGTAACATACGGGGGCCGTACACTCTTGTTACTCAAGATATTACACCCTGTCTGTAGTTATATAGTCAAGGACAGCATTGTGCCTGACTATTCTCGTATAACCGGGTATGTGGGAGTAATCGCCAGTACCATTGACATAACTCGCTATATAACAAATATCCTTATTTCCACAGTTCCTATGATCTCTATCTCCGATCGGTATTGTTGGCATTGTTAGGTACTTGCTAAGATTTTCAAATCTCACGCTTACTCTTTTCATTCTCAAGTAAAAGGTCAGTAGAGTGATAGCACCATGCATGGGTGGGAACACTCAAGTTTTCATCACCATGGCTTGCCACTATTTGTTATTTTATTTATTCTTTATTTGGTTAGAAGTAGACTAGTCCCATGTTTCAAATATTTATTTCAGCTTCTGGTGATTCTTTTTTAAAGTAGGAATTGGCGGACCTGTGGAGGGCCATGCACGAGATGCAGGATAGTCGAAGTCGACTAACTTCGACCATGTTGATAGCAGAAGGGGCCATAGAAGGAATGGAGAGTCGCAATGCCAACGCTAGAGCCCATAGTGCCCCTCGACGGGTGGACTTCGAGTCCCTTCTCTGTGCAAGCTTGCAATGGGGCACCTAGCAGGAAGACTTCAAGATGCCCACGAAACACAGACCCCCGCGAGTTCCTGCGTGTCTACGAGATGGACATCAAAGCAGTGGGAGAAGATGACAAGATGAAGGTAAAGGGATTGCCGCTCGTTCTTCAAGGAGTCACACTCTCTTGGTTTTTACTATCGCCCTCAGCTCGGTATATGCATGGGAGCAGATCCGAGATCTCATGCACAACAACTTTCAAGGCAACTACGTAGAGTGGGTTGATGCCGATCAGCACTTCACAGTAAGACAGGCACCGGGGTAGAAGCTACGGTAGTATTTTAGACGCTTCATGAAGGTGCGCTGTCAAGTAAAGGATGTCAACGATACGAACATCATCAACACTGCCATCCACGGCCTCTAGAAGGGGCTACCCATAGAATACAATGCACGAAAGCCCATAAGAACAGTGGTCAAGCTCTTCGACAGGATGGAGGAGTCCTTGAGGGCAGAAGAAATTGTGATGCAGCGTGAGGCAGAGGTTGTGTTGTCCACCCTCAAAACCAAGCCCATTCCCACGGCCCCAAAGAAGGGCCTGAACCATAAGCACTGAAGGGAGCCCCGAGCCAGATACATCATCGTGTTGCCCTGGGGACTGGGGAGGTCGAGACAGGGGTCCGCATCTTGGCCCAATCAGCCTACGGTGTCAAAAGGCCTATTAAGTATGTAACCATGTGGCAGGCCCAAAAAAGGCTATTACAGGGGGAAGGATGTGTTCGTCCCCTATTATTGTAGACCCAATAGAAGCATTTGTGTAGGCTACCTTCTCATGGCTATAAGTAAGTGCCTTAGGACGCTATAGAGGAGAGAATATTCATATTTTTAGAGAACGGACTAGATTATAGACTACATATTGTGCATACATCTTCTACATCTAATCTCAACAGTATTTCAGGTTTCGAACATCCCTTTTATGGCCTCTCCGTAGCTCATTATTTACTGTGTTTGTTTTGTAACCGCAACAATACATATACTCTATCAGCAAACCGAAAAAGGGAGGCAAGCAGCTCCCGCAATGATTCCCGGCCTTTGGTTACTTATATAATGAAAGATGCTCTCAGCATTAATATTACAGCATTCGTGCATGGTCATTAGTTTATGTTGAAATGTTTACATGAATCAATGAAAAGAAGATTTTCTCTAAAGAAATTGAAAAGGAGAAACTTTAGCAGTCAATCATTTGCGCTTTCCGAATACATCAAAAGACCTAGCTAGAAGATTTTTTTTTAGTTTCTTCGCTTAATGAAGAACACATGCAAGCAAGCAGTCCGTGATTCCTTAATGAAATACGCAAGGGATTCAAAAGCTCTCCATAATGCTATGGTATGTTGTGTTCTTGATCAAGTGGCGAACGGCTGGGGTCGCACAGGAAAGCTTTGGGTCCTGAAACAACGGCTAAGCTTTGCATGCATGCATGTACAAGCCGGATTACAACGTCGGCAGACATTTTGGTATCATGCTGTTTGTGTACCCGTCCTCAGAAAATGTATGTGAATGACACATAAGTACTTGGCTGATACAATTTTCCCTAAATTAGTAGTAACATCTTTCTTGGTGACAAGTGACAACACATCGCTGTCTTTGGAGCCGCTTTTTGCTGTGGACTGAGTTGGCCGGCTTTGCATTTGGATAATCACATGCCAAGCTGCCACCATCACCTTCTCCTCTACGGTGCGAGACATGATGCCCCAAAGCTCGAGGCCTACCTGGCCGTCTTGATTGCAGCACAGAAATGTTCCATGGGTCAGGGCTCAAGGCAGAGGCAGAGAGGCAGCACAGCCTCTCACTCTCATCAGAGTGGAGAGAAAGCAAGCAAAGATATTGGAATATGTTTCTTTTGAGTGTCGTTTGAGCCCTGTGCTATGTGCCTCTCAGAGGCAGCCAGCTCCACCCCAGCAAAAAGGAGCCAGCTTTGGACCATCTCTTCTTTCCTTTCCATTTTCCTTTTCATTTTTCTCCTCATTTTGGGAAGATGGGAAACATTGGTAAATTCTGATTTAGTGGTAGTTAATTTCCTTGCAATTTGCCCAAATCAACCAATAAGCAGACTTAGCTAGAAATTGAGCAGCTACTACGGCAGTATCCTGCAAGCAACCTGCTAGAAATCACGCAACAAGCAACAAGCTTGGATACAACTGGTTGTGTCATCAGTAGGAACTGTGTGTGGTGGGATTGGATCCAGAAAAGTCCACTACTGGACAGGACCATGTCTTTCTTTAGCACAGCAGATCACGGTATCCTGTTTGCTCATCAAGTTGGCCTACAGGTAAAGGAAGTGGTAGAGAGCAAGCACAAAGGGCAGGGTTCGTAATGAAAAAAAACTTGAGATGGTTTGCCGCAATGAACTCAGAGGAGTTCAGTTTCTATTTATATTCGGTACAAGTACATAAGATGAGATACAATATATTACAACAGAGAATTGGTAAACATGCGTCTCGGATATGCTACACTATCAACATCAGATAAGTTACAGCTAGCGCTAGCTAACATAACATCTAGAACTGAATAAGCCTAAATTATCTTCCACGTCTTGGAGACAAGCCGTGACACTTCTGGACTTCTTAACATTAATTCCCCCTCGATACCAAGTAAACACAAATTGAGATTGCATTTCAACCGTTCAAATGGTTGCCGTGCCAAGGCTTTCATGAAGATATCAGCTACTTTGTTGATGTTATGAACTTGACTTCAATTTGAGCAGCAACAACTTGCTCCTTGACAAAATGAAAATTTATATCATTATGCTTTGTCCGAGCATGGAAAATTAGATTGATAGTCAAATATGTAGCACATAAATTGTCACACCACAGAACTGGTGATCTTTTCTTAAACACATCAAGTTCCTTCAATACTGATTGTATCCAAATAAGCTCTGCCAACTGCTTTATACTCTGCTTCGGTGCTCAATCTTAACACTATGGATTGCTTCTTGGAGCTCCATGAAACTAAGTTTGGACCAAGAAAGACAAATACCCATTTGTTGATCTTCTGTCATCGATGCAACCAGCCCAATCTGCATCTGAAAAGGAGCTTAGTAGCCTTAAGGAAGACTTCTAATCCTGAGTCCAACTTCAACGGTAGACTTTATGTACCTCATAATCCTCTTAACTGCTTCAAAGTGTGCATCTGTGGGAGTTTGCATAAACTGACATACCTTATTTTACAGAATAGGATATCTCTGGTCTTGTGAGAGTAAGATACTGAAGTCCTCCAACTATACTTTGGTACTGAAAATATCATCTCCTGAGATAGGTGTTCCAACTTCCTGAGATAGCTTTTCAGTAGGTATCATCGGCGTTGAAACCGGTTTGCAATGTTGCATCCTTGTTATGGACAAAAGATCTATTACATCTTTGCGCTAGGTAAGTACCAGACCATCCTTACTAGATGTTACCTCAATGCCCAAGAAGAAATTCAGATCGCCTAGATCCTTGATTGCATAATCTTTAGCTAAGCTCTGAATGAGTTTAGTAGTAGTTGCAGCTGAGGAATTTGCTATTATGATATTATCAACATAAATCAGCATGTAGATGGTGACTTCTAGCTTGACAAGAATAAACAAGAAAGTGTCAGACTTTGATGGTACAAAATCCAGTGGCTGCAATTTCATGCTAAGCATTGAGAACCAAGCTCTTGGTGCTTGTTTAAAAAAACTCGACCTGCGGGGGGGAAGAATCCCCCCGGGCATTGCTTTAAGAAGAAGGTCTTCTCACGCAGACCGAGAAAACCCCCGAACCCCTGCTCCACCCTTACACAGCGGCACCATCGCCCGACCTTGTGAGACTACCGGCGGATCCTTGGATCAACGCCTTGGCGGGGCCTTAGACCTGTGCTTTGGTGTGGTAGCAGGCGAGGGGATTTTTTCCCCCAAGCCTGAAATTCGCTCCCACTGGGAGTCGAACCCAGGACCTGGGGGGTGCTACTCAGGCCTCTAACCATTGGGCTAGAGACCCTTTCGCTCTTGGTGCTTGTTTAAGGCCATATAACGCCATGTCTAGCTTGCATAAATACTCTAGATGCCTGGAATCAACATAGCCTGGACGTTATTTCATGTAAACCTCTTCCTATAACACACCATGTAGAAAAGCATTTTGCACATTAATTTGCTTAAGCTACCATTCTTGAGATACTGCTAATGGCAAGATCAGTCATATTGTAGTAGGTTTTACAATAGGGTTGAATGTTTCTTCATAGTCAACACCATACTGATGTTTGAAACCCTTTGCAGTAAGGCAGACCTTGTATTTGTGCCATCAGACTTTTGCTTGAACTTATAAACCCACTTACAATCTATAATGTTCTTTCCTTTCTGAGGTGGCACAAGATGCCATGTCTTGTTCTTTAGTAAGGCAGCAAACTCACAATCCATTGCCTCCTTCCAGTCAGGCTGCTCAAGAGCTTAAACATAGGATGTCGGCTTAGCATAGAAAGCATGCTTATTGAGAGGATATCTCACTTTACCATCTGTGTATTGCTTGGGCACGACAATATTGTTCTAAAGCCAAGTTCGTCAATATTGTTGCCCCCTTCTTGAGCAGGATGTTGCTGCCCCCCTTCTTGAGCAGCCCCTGAACTACTGACACCAAAACCTACATCTCTTGGAGGAATTGAAATAGATTCTGAAGAAATAGTGTTAGTCACCGATGGCAAGGTATTGTCATCTCGCCCATGGTCAGTACTTGATGGTTCAAGTGTCATGAATATTTGTTGATAGTTTGGCTGAACAAGCAGAGGAGGCAAAATGGTAGTGGAAGGAATATCAATATGGAAGTAGATTGTTCAGCATTGGCAACAAAAAGGGAAAACATTTTCATCAAAGATAACATCCCGAGAGATGTAGACTCATCCAAAAGATCGATAGAGACACTTGTAACCTTTGTGTATCGTGTTGTACTGGAGAAAGACACACTGTTTGGATTGAAAATTAAATTTTCTAGTGTTTAAGGTTTGAGATTAGGCCAGCACGCACAGCCAAAGATCTTAAGCATGGAACAGTTTGAAGAGATATTAAGAAGATGATTTATAGGTGTAGAATTATCAATCACATGCCTCGGTAATCGATTTATGAAGTATGTAGCAGTGAGGAAAGCTTCATCCCAAAAATGCACAAGCATTGAGGATTGAGCAAGAAGTGCCAACCCAGTTTCAATAATATGCCTATGTTTTATTTTAGCAATGAGGACATGACACTCGATGAGATATGTCTATCGAGTTAAAAAGTTTATGTAACTTTTGATATTCACCACCCCAATCTATTTCAACAGCTATGATCTTCCTACCAAGCAAATGTTCAACATGTTTTTGGAAATGGAAAAAAGGCATTCTAAACATCATATTTGTGTTTCAAGAGATAGATCCAGGAGAACTTGCTATAATCATCAAGGAAGCTGACAAAATACTTAAAACCTCCCATAGAAGTGAGAGTTGGACCCCATACATATGAGTGAACAAGTTCTAAAGGAAAAGATGAAACATGAGTAGAAGCATTGTACAACAACTGGTGAATTTTTGCTTGTTGATAAGCATCACACACAGAACTAACTTTATTTGGTGTACAACTCAATTTATTTGACTAAACTATTGGCAGAACAATAGAAGAAGTTGGATGTCCAAGCCTTCAGTGCCACTTATCAGAGGAAAGTGTTACAGAGGCAAGGGACTGATGAGGACAGGGATGTGCAGAAGTTATGGGGTAAAGGCCACCTTGACATCTATCGTGCAGAAGAGTTGTCTTCGTTTGCCAAT
Source organism: Dendrocalamus latiflorus (assembly GCA_017311315.1). NCBI lineage: Eukaryota > Viridiplantae > Streptophyta > Magnoliopsida > Poales > Poaceae > Dendrocalamus > Dendrocalamus latiflorus. The sequence continues at coordinate 40,207,717 of CM029611.1, forward strand.
CCTTAACACAAAAGAAACTGGGGTGAAACTAAAAAAGGCATCATTATTAAAGGCAAATTTATGGACCGAGAGGAGGTTTTTGTTGATTTTAGGAACATGAAGGATATTCTTAAGATGTAGAGGGCGACAACGACCATCAACAGTAGCATGACCAATGTGGGAGATAGACAAACCTACTTTGTTGGTGACTTCGACTTGATCTCCTCCCTTGTAGCTCTCTTGGATGTTCAATTTATCTAGGTCACTTGTAAGGTGGTCAGTGGAATTGGTATTAGCATACCAATTTGTGTCAATTTGATATCCTCCTATAGTAGCAATTGCAGACATGAGTAGATCTGCTTGACAAGAGTGATCAAAATGGTGGTAGCAATGAAGTGCATTGTGGCCATGCTTGATACACACTTGCCAAGTTGGACATGGAGTATTATTGTTGCCATGACCTCATGCATATCTTCCTCCTCCTTGGTAGTTGCCACAACTGCCGTGGTTGTTGTTGTTTGCACGGACTACATTATTTGCTAAAGGCAAGGCCAGAACATCATTATTGAGCTGCTCTTTCCATAGCTCATAACTAAGCAAATGCGCATACAGATCAGTCAATGAGACTAACTCTGAATGGGTTGTCATGGACATGACAAAGGAATCATAGTCCTTGCCAAGTCCAGAAAGAATGTAGGAGTCTGCCTCTTCCTCCTAAAGAGATGGCCCATGGAGGCCATCATGTCCACCAAGATCTTCATCTTATGGAAGTAATCAGAGGCAAATAGCTCCTTCTTCTTTAGATTGCCCAACTGGAAACTAATCTGCATAACACATGCACACGAGCATGAGGAAAACATGCACACTAACACCGCCCACACTACGACCGCAGTGCCAAGAAATAGCACATGACCAAGAATTTCCTCAGTGAGATAGGAGAGGATGGCACTGAGTACAAGTTGATTTTGTTGAAACCAAATTTGTATACTCAGGATTTGGAACTTGCTAAGCACCGCCTTCAACTATTTCAGAAACAAACAACACTGGTGTCTTCTCTGATCCATCAACATAGCCTAGTAGATTTTGGTTATGGAGATAGGGAACACGTTACACCTTCCAGAGAAGAAAATTATCCCTGGTTAGCCTGATGGTGATGAACTGGTTCATGGAAGGAGTAGTGAAGGACCATCTGAGAAGGTTCAAGGTTTTATTGTGATGAACTATTTCCATTTTAGAGGAGTGAAAAATTGGATATTGCAAATTTGTAGTTTTTCTGAACAGGTTGCAGACATGGCGACTAACTGGCTAGAGGCGGTGGTCAAACCAGCTGGAGCTAGCAGTCTGACAGGCATCCATCAGTGGTCAAACCGACCGGGGCTAGCAGTCTGACCGATAGGGCAGGGTTCTTTGGCTGAATATTGGGTTTTTTGTTATTTTTGTTGTGGGTCGATTTGGTTTGACCTAGATCAGTATATATATGTTACTTAATGCATATTTCAGATAATGTAGGTCAAGTTATGATGAACTTGTACCCGAAAATAATTTTTGGTCTTTGGATGTGCAGGGAGGCTTAGAGTCGACATGGTCAACAGGGATGATCAGGGCTACACTCATGGAAGAGTTGAGGCCTAGAAGGATCAAGAATGCTGGATGAGATAGATGAGCTCAAGCATAGCACAAGATGGGAAATGTTGAATGAAAGTTCGAGCGATAGGTTGCACCATATGGCTTAGTCGATCCAAGTGAGGTATGGTCCAATTGAACCGAAATGGAAGAGACTTGTCGACGTGTGGCAAGCCAGTGGTGTATCTACACATGATAAGTATGATGATTGTTTGTAAGGGAAGACGAAGACCAAGTCAAGAAATTTTTAGTAAGTTGATCTAAATACCAAAAACTATCTTGGATTAAAACCATGGCACTTGAACAGCACTTGGGAAAGCGATTTAGGTCAAGAAAAAACTAAGAAGATCAAGTTAGATCAAAGTCTAAGAACTTAGCGGATTCGGGCTCATGTGCTTTGAAAAGTATGCATAAATGTAGTGTGTGAATAAAACCCATGTTATGTGGGGTTAACAGATTTCCCCGGTATGTACTAGTGAATAATATCCATTATGGTTAGATAGATACTGGTTGCCTATCTATTTAACCGGTTATGATGGAAACTTGCTACTTAACCATCCAACCATCCTACTTTTCTTCATGGAAGCCAAGTGTTCTAAGAGTAGGGTTTGAGAAGTGTGAGTGTTATGGTGTGCCCTCTTGTTCTCCAGGTGGAGTAACTATAAAACATTTATCCTCAATTAGTAATATATCAACTTTATTCATATCTTATGGATTCATCTTGTTTTGGTTGATTTGCTCTTAATTTGGGTTGTTTTGGTCTTTTCTCCCCCCCCCCCCAATCTTGATCTTACTGGATGCTAAGGATGAGTAAGTGATGTATATGTCTTATAGAAATTAAACCCCATCCATCTATGCATCAGGTTTAGCAAGATTTTGAAATTGCCCATTTTTGCTTGGATTTGACCTTCTCAGGAAGTTTCTTGATCCAAGTATTTTTATCTCAAATTTTCTAGAGTTCTTGCTTGTTGTGATATGTGAAAATACATCTAGAGCCATCTTGACCATTCTCTATCCATGAGCAAATCATATTCATTGTTTTCGGTTTTTACCTGGTTTTGATGCAACCTTACTTGTTCTTGAGAAAAGTCTAAAATTTACATGGATTCGTGTGATCATTAGATAAAATAGGTTTCTAGGACCCTAAGTAAGGTATGTGTAAAATTTCATATCATTTGGATTTGGATTTTTAGAGTTACATCAAAAGTTGCATCGGTTCGGGCTAAAATTTTTAGTTATGGAACAGGGGAGCGGTCGGACCGCCCCTCCGATCAAACCGCCAAAGGCCAGTCAGACCGGTGCCTAGCCAGCAGTCAAACGGCCCCTGGTAGCCGATCTGATAGCCGAAACCATGAGGTTCTTTGGATTTCGGTTTGTTGAGTTGCTTGCTTTAGTTTTGGATTTCAATTCTTATCTTCATAGCTCAGTAACTATTGGAGTGAAGGATCGGTGAATATTTAGAAAAAAATTCTAAAGGCATCATTCATCCCCATCTGTTGGTATACCGGCTGTATAAGTGGTCATCATACCGACTGATGTAGAGGCAAGCACCAGAGATAAGGCAGACACGAAGGAGGACAAGGTGTTAGCAGAGGTGGTCATCGTGGAGATCGAGAGCTCTGATTCCATGAAAAAACTTGAGATTGTTTGCGGCAATGAACTCAGATGAGTTTAGTTTCTATTTATATTCAGTACAAGTACATGAGCTAACAGAATATCTAGAGCTGAATCAGCCTGAATTATCGTCTGTCTTGGAGATAAGCTGTGACACTAATGGACTTCTTAACACGTAAAGCGGCTAGCGAGTGCATGAACAGTAGAAATTTCTATTCTGGACAGTTGCTAAGCAAGCATGGGTCATTATTCGATTTAATTTAATCAAAGCGAGGATGATGATTGTATTGCTTGGGTACAGGAAGACAGGCCATTCATGGCGGCAGGGCACACGGTCTCCAGCAAGTCTCCCCCGTGGCATGATTCTCCCTCTACCCGGCACTGGATTACAGTGTGGCACTGATTTGCTTTGTTTCTTGTGTTACCCGTGAAAAGAATTGCGACCTAGTCAAAGGTTCTAGAGAGATTTCAACTGCAGATTCTGAAGTCACATTTCATCAGGAAACCGTGTTGTGATAAACCAGATTGTTCTTGGGTTGTAGCTTGTTGTGATAAAGTGTTCACTCGATCTGTACCAGACGAAGCTGCATGTGTAGGTAATACTGGAACGCATTTTCGTGTCGAGCATTCCCGGTTTCACATATCAGGTAGCTGTTGTCGATGGCAAGCAAGATAAGACGACATGATAACAGGGAACCACCAATCGCCACTGACCTAACAACCACCTTCCCAATAGTTCTTGGCTCGAGATCACTTCCTCGCCAAGCTTTGATTCATACATCGCCACTGAGCTTTAGTAGAAATGGAGAATTTGGAAGGGAATGGCTTTGCTTTAACCATAAGGTGGTGGTCGTTGCTTACTTTCTTGCGCAATGCTTAGCACTTGAACTACTACTCCACAAAGTTTCCCTTCGATGCAAGAGACGGCATGCACTGTATTGGGATACAGGTAGGTTATACTAATGTTGATTAAAAATTTTTACCGTATAAACCAGTAAGTTATATGAGTAAAAGATAATAGATCATTATCACTAGATGCGCAGTGCAGTGGAAATAGAGTTAAAGCAACCGGTTCAACCTAGCACACATCGGTATAGTGGAAATAGTGGATCGTCCTTCAGCCAATCGTTCAGTGGAAATATATGACGGATAAGGTTTCGATTGGTGTATCTCAGGATACCTCCCTCAGCCCCACGTCTCTATTAATATATAGCCTCCAACCAGATCCTTATCCGATACGATTAGAGATTATATCCAACTCGAAGATTCTCTGACCAGATTCTTATCCAATTCGAATAGAGATCGTATCCCCACTCGGAGACTATCATCCAGATACTTGTCATTCTAACCCGTTAAATGTGTGACTCTGTAGGTTCATGTATATTTGGCCATGGTTGAAAAACTCATTTCTGGTCCATAAGTCGGTAGCGGTACTTAGTAGGACATAATGACTCCCAAATATACATAAATATTATATCAGACGAACCTATATAGTGTTTATATACCGATCCCTTTGCCTCACGATATCGTATCGAACTCAAAGCAAGAAGCGTGCCATCCTCTAATAGTTCCATCCTTCACTCGGATCTGTATTAGATTATTCAGTTTGTGATTGACTTCTCAACCACATTTAGTATAGCTATACATTTTCTTAATCCAACCACATCGAGGGTCTAGAGATATCTCTCGCGTTATATAGGAGGGGCAAATTCCATCTTAATCGATCACATTTCTCCGCATGTTTCGTAGCAAACCCGAAAGCTATATTTATGACCACCTAATTACGGAGTAGTATTTGTCAACCTTTAAGTAAACTATTATACATGTAGGAAACTATATCATAGGTCTAAAGATCCTACATACATTATGTATAAGACCAACTGATGACACTTAAGAATATAACAATTCCCGCAGTATCTCATCGTAGGTCAATCAACATCATATTCTCTAACATGTGTTCATATTATTGATTTGATATCCCCATATCCATAATCCGTAAAACATAATCATCAATCAATATATATGTTGATTTATAAATCATAATTATCCCACATAATGATATAAGATCAAAGATAATTTAGAATAATATCAAAATATGAATAAACAGTTCCACAAACAAATTACATACTTATGATCAACATAAAAGATATTTATTCAAAGGATAAAATAACATATTATTCAAAATTTCATAAACTCCACATGCCACTAGTGCTCCGTACAGTTCTCGGTTGTTCCATACCAGGATGCCATGATGCAAGCGAAGCTAAGCATGCTCGCTAAAATAACTATCTGGTATTCGTTTCTGGCTAATGCAATAGCATCGTTCAGGCTGTTAGATTCGTGTCAGTAGGCAGTAGCTAGTGTCGTGTTGTGGCCTGCAAACAGAAATCTTGGCGAAGAAGTCGTTCGATGGACCACCATGAGACATGAGAGATCACTGTTGGACCACTCGCTTAGGTGAAACTTAGTGCTGAATTTTCATTTGAGGGAAGGGAATTATAGGATGCAAAAAAAGTATGGTTCGATCGGTCATATATATCTTTCGTAGTTGTTTAATGTCGCATTCATCAGCTATAATCTGCAAAGGCACAAGTATAATTCTAGCGTATCATTGGCCACTATCAGATAAAAGTTTCGCTAGATTTTTTTCACTGCGTTTTTTCTGTACCAACTACCAATCCATCCTATAGCTTACTCCCAAATGTTGCAACAGTGAATTACAGTGTAAGGTAAACTAGTTGGTGGAGACTAGAGGGGTCATAATGTAAATACAAATTCTATTTTGGACCAACTAATATCGGCTGGATAGTTGGATAACATACCCTTTTTTTCTTCCTCGAGAGAGAAAATAGACCCTTATTCTCCGAATTATTGAAGGATCTTAATTTTTGGTGTGACCACAGCAAACAAAATGGATTTGGTAAAGTACAGATTGCGAAAGTAACGGTATCTTGTGCCAATGATACCCTTTTGCCTCACATTAGCGGATTTGTTCCCACGCTTAAATTCATTTCGTGACAGCAACTTGGGGCGTGTAGTAGTAGTATGGTTCCGTATGACACGACCCAAGTTTCGGACGAAATAGACCCCATAATTTGGTACCTAAAGCCGGAAATTGGGAACAAAAAGGCAGGCGACCAAATGCACTTTTAGGCATGATGTTATGCTTGCAAATGATTCATAGGAAACACCATTATGGATGTAGGCTTGTAGCACACTGCTAGTAAATTGTGGGATGTGACATAAGTGTTAGAAATAGGTCCATATAAATGAAGTCTATTTTCTATAATTTTAATGTATGCATGGTTTAATATCATATTACTAAGATAAGATAGAGAACCGATTTTTAAGGTAGAGTTCTTGTCACTTTTTGAAACATGTGACACATAGATGGCTTAGAGAGGACTTTGGAGAAACACACATGTGTGTATTTGTGTATTTTCATGTGAAAAATCGTGTGACTTGTGACTTCACATATTTTTGTGTCACTCGTATACTTTTGCGTGAAAAAACATGTGACTCACATAATCACGTGACTTGCATATTTTCGCATGAAAATCACGTGACTCATGTATTCACGTATTTTCACGTAAAAAATTGCATGACTTATGACTTTGCGTATTTTCACGTGACTCGCATATTTTTGCATGGAAATTGTTGTGGCTACAGACCAAACAGAGAGAGAGAGAGTATGGTAGTGAAGAGTTAGGTGAGTAATGGCTTGGGCCTTCCCCCATGGCTGGTGTTGTATTCACATACCCTCTTGGGGAGTGCTTTTACAATAGTACCCTTATATTTGAGTATCCCCCTTGGGGGCACTTGTGTCATTATACATGTCCCATTTTGGGCCTTACAGCCTTCTAACAGGCCTACTGGGCTTAGGTGGGGGCCACCCCTACAGCAGAAATCATATGACTCACATATTTGCGTGGAAAATCGCATAATTTATGACTTGCGACGCGCGACCACGCCATGATGTGGCGCACCACCTGGCAGACCAACTCCATTCTTCCACCCCCTTTCTGGATAGCTATGATATAGTATCAAGCTGCTCAACCACGTCGGTCTATCTTCTTGCCATGCACTAGGAAGAGAGGAGAGCGGGATATTCGAACCATTGCTGCAAAAAAACCTGCACGGCCACTTGGGTTCTTCCTTGACGTCGACTGCATCGAGCTAGCGCTGCTTCCTATTCTTCATCAAGCCCAACAATAAGTCATTTACACGATCGATCGACTTTGTTACTATATCTTTCTTGCTTATTTTTTGAAGTACAATGAGTAGCCTGATGTAGATTCATTTGTTGCATCACTAGTTTTTTACTATATTTGTCTCCTAGTAAAAGTTGGACTTAAAATATTGCCCACATTTTGAATATTCCAAAAACCTTATTGTGAACTTTGTTGCAATACAATAATGGCTAGTGTTTTTAATGCTATTATACCTAAGAGGTTTTTTATCAAAAATTTCGTAGATGACAGACTAAAGCCAAGCTTTGGCTCATGTTTTTGGAACTGTGGTGGATTATCCACCCGCAGTATCCATTTACGATTGACCAGTTTATGCAATTCAAAAATGTGAACAACATCGCTCTTGGTTGCATTCTAACTATTCTAGCAGATTAGCTTTATGATGTGTACGTGAACTACAATTCCTCCATAGAGTTGTGGGATGCACTAGAGTATAAATATGCAAAAGCAGAAGCTGGTCGTTGGCTGTACATGTGTAAGCAATTCTTTAATTTTAGCATGGATGAGGCTAAGTCGATAGTTGGACAAACCTATGACCTTCAGCAACTGGTTGGTGAGATTACACACTTAGGGTATGTACTGCCTCCTAAGTTTATGGCTACGAGCATTGTTGCCAAACTTCCTGCTAGTTGGTGGGATTTTGCCACTAGCTTGAAGCACAACAGGGAAGAGATTGCTGTTGAAGATCTCATTGTTGCCCTCGATGTGGAAGGAAAGGCTAGAGCAAAAGATGCACCACCACTTCTGGTCAGAACAATGCAAATTTCACAGAGAGAAAAGACTGATGCAAAGAAGTACAAATCAAATAAGGAAACATCGAGGGATATTATTGTAACATCCCAAATTTTTGGTAAAATAAAAATAATTAAATAAATAATAAAAATGGAATAAAATAAAATAAAATTAAAATTAAAATAAGTATTTTTGTGCCTAAGTTTTAATTTGGATTTGCCCTGAATTTCTGTTTTTGAAAAAGCTGGATTTGAAAAGCAATTTCAGAAAAATCTAAAAGTATTATTAAATAAAATGATATTTTGATTTTCTATAAAAATCTTATTTCAAATTAATCATTTGGATTTATTTGGCTTTTATTTGGTTCCCTGGTTTTTCTGGAGTTTAAAAATCTATTTTTGAAAATAAAAAAATATTTTAAATATGAAAATTAAATACCAACATTAGTTGGAAATATTTTTATTGAGTTCCAAATATCTCCAGGAGGTTCTAGGAATTGTTCTGGAATTTTTGGAGGTCATTTGGTATTTTTCTAAGGCCAATTGCATTTCTTAGCAATTTTTGAAAATCCAAAATCAAAATCCAAAAATAAAAAAATTCCCTCCCCTCCTCCCGGGCTGACAAGTGGCCGGCCGGGATCACTCCACGCCGCCCGCCCGGATCCGCCTCCCCCTCTTCCCGGGCTGCCACCTGGCCGGCCCAGATGGCCCGCCATCCGGCCATCCCACCGTCCGCTTGCCCTCCCCTTTTGGCCGTCGGATCTTCATTCGCCCGCGCCCGAGCCGCTCCTCTCTCTCCTCCTCCTCGGCCCCATCCGTCAGCCCGCGCCCCTCTCGCCTCCCTCTCTCTGCCACCGGGGCCCACCCGTCAGCCACCCCGCCTCCGTCTTCCCCGCGCCGCCTTCGTCCTCCTCGCGCTCGCCCTCCCCGGCCGCAACTGCCGCCCACCCTACCCGGCCACCACCCCGCTCCCCTCGGCCACGCCGCCCACCTTCGTGCGCCGCACGCACCCCGCACCCACCTCCCGCCTATCCCGCGTCAAACCGCCGCCCACTTCCCCCGAATCGCCCGCAACCGCCGCGCCACTTCCTCCACTCCGGCGAGAAATCCGCGACGCCTCCGCCCCCGTCCGCCCCTATAAAGACCTCCCCCGGCCTCCCCTCACTCCGCACCACATCCCCCGCCATTCCTCTCTCCCTCCCGAGCCCCCTAGCGCCCTCGCGTCGTGCTCACCCGCCTCCGCCGCCGTCTCAGGCTCCGGCGAGCGATTGCCGCCGGCCCGGGGCGTGTCGCGCCTCGCCGTCCCCGCCACTGCCTTCGCCGCGCCCTCGCGCACCTCGGAGACCTCGCGGCCGAGCCCCTCCACCGCCGGAGCACCACCCCCGCCGCAGCCCGAGCATCCCCGCCGCTCTCCCCTCGCCGCCGGCCATCTCCGCTCGCCACCGGTATGCCCCGAGCCACCCCCCGAGTCCCCCTCGGTCTCCTCTTCACGTTGCCGCACTCGCCGCCGGCCGCCGCCCGCCGGAGCGCCGTCGCCGTGGCTGCCCCGAGCGCCTCCCTCCGTCGGCCGGCCACGTCAGCTCGGCCTGCCCCCGTGGCAGCCACGTGGCGCCACGCCTCAGCCACCTCGGCTCCCCTCGCCTTGTCAGCTGCCACGTCACCCCCGCACCACCTCAGCGCCCTTTTCCCTCCATGGGCCCAGTCCATAGACCAAGGGCCCACATGTCAGCCCCTTCCCTTCTTTTCCCGTTCAAAAATAATTCGGCTGAAATCGAAAATCCTGAGCTGACGCAAGGCTGACGTCATAAATTCCTTTTTCAGTAGAAAAATAAATCCAAAAATCAGTCCTTTTCCATTTTCTCTCTTTTCAAATTTCCCGGAGCCCGTTCTCCCTCGTTCTAACTCCGATTTGGCCCATTCAAATTTCTAAATTCATCAAAAATTCTCCTCTATCCATTTCTAGCCTCAATTCAAATATTTGAAGTCAATTTGAATTTAATTTGATTTTATTTGAATTTGGTGGGCTATTTTGACGTGTAGACTTCGACGATTCGGGAAATTTCTTCGACGAAGATTCAAACCAATTTGAAGAGCAAGGAAAGTCACCCTCCTTGATCATGTTGATCCCAGTTTTCAAAATAAAATTATGTTGGTTTAAATTATATTGCATGCATATTTTTATTCAACGTATTTCAATTCAGTTTTAAATTTAGTTATTGCCTACTTGTTAATCCCTCTATTGAATTTGAATTCCTCAATACCTTGTCACCCTAGAATCAAACTCTGGTTAATACAATAGTGTTGGCTAGAGAGTTTAATCAAATGCTTAGCCCTGCGAAGTTATATTATTTTGTTTTTGGGATATCTTTCGCATAAAATGATGACCCTTTTTACATAAAATGATATGTACTCTTGACTTTGGTGAGTCAAGAAGGTTTATGAAATATTTTGAAAACAAATATAAATCTGGTTTAGACTTGGGCATTTGGTTAGAGTGGTGGGTGCAGGCATGCCCTGTTGGTTGGAGCCGCAGTGGTTGATTGTCGTGCACGGGGGTATGTGGTTGGGCCTGAGTCAATTAAGGACCGGTCTGTGAGCTACTGTTGCAAAGTCCTAATCGTACTACCACATGGCTGGTATGGGACAGCCCTGGCTGAATAATTTGTGAAGTCCCAATCTGAGTTGAGTCGTATGTTGAAAGTGAGCGTGGTTAGTGCCATGTGAAGTCTCACTTGGGCGAGCGTGGTTAAGCCATGAGAAGTCTCGTCTAGGCTCAAGAGGGGGTCCCGGTCTGGTGGATTCCTTACTGGGGTGAAACCTTAGAGTTGGCTCGACCAGGTTGAAGGCTTTGCATTGTAAAGGCCTTGTCATGACTCCTTGCCGCACACCTAAGGAAGTGTGTAACTCGCGTGGCACAAAAGGATGATCGTGTCTTGTGGGTAAAGTTGTACAACCTCTACAGAGTGTATAATCTATCCTGGATAGCCGTGCCCACGGTCATGGGCATGCTGAGTAAAAGTTTTTCATGGATTAGACTTTGTTTTTTCAAAAATGTTTTTGAAAACCTTGTGGATGGATGGAATCCACGAGAGATGAAAACCTTGCGGATGGATTGAATCCGTGAGAGATTGAAATCTGGTTAATGGATGGAATTCATCTGAGATGCGCAGTGAAAGCGTGTGGATGGATGGAATCCATACGTGAGCTTTTGGAAAAGATGGTCCGGGTGGGATGCCCGTGGATAGGTTGGTCGGAGCCTGCACTGACGGTATTATTTTCAATTACAAGTAATGTTTTTACTTACTATATTAAATTCTGCGATTTCAATCTATCTATTGTATTTCTTAAATGCTGTTTTATGCAAACTAACCCTATAAGCCTTCCTTTCAAGCCTTTATCATTATGGTGCATTTTCCCGGGTGACTTGCGGAGTACAAGTTTGTACTCACGTTGCTTTTTCCATACAGAGAAGGAAGATGTCAACTACGGTGAAGATCAGGACGAATAGACCGCGTCTTACTGTCGTTTGCCTGTGGGCAGGTTCAGTGGGCTTCTTCCGCTTCGGTTTTTCTTCCGCTGCTTATTAATTAATTTTGGCTTATGCGCCGTTGATGTAAACTTTGCCATTCATGCCCATATTCAGTTAATAAATGTCATTATGGTTGATATTTATCTTTGTTGTACGCTGTGTGCACTAGCTGATCCTGAACTAGTGCGATTTACACAGAGGATCCAGGAGTCGTTGCTCCGGGTTCCGACAATTATCTGCTTTGTGTGTGAAAAAGATGGTCATATAGTGAAGGACTATCACTTCTGCAAGAGTAGAAATGGTGAACAGCCAAAGAAGAAGGCTGTCAACGTGATCATAGATGAGACCTCGACTTCAGGAGGGTATAGTAATTCTCCTGTTGTGTTTTTAGCATGCCAATCCCCTTATTGGTGGGTTGATACCGGTGCTAATGCTTACATATGTTTTGATATTTTTCTTGTTTTTTACCAGAAAGCAGGGGCTTCCTTCATCCTGATAGGAAACAGGTTGCATGTTTCTATTCTTGGTGTTGACATAGTGAATCTGAAGCTTACCTAATGGAAGATTGTCCACTTAAAGAATATGCAGCATGCTCCTACAATAAACAAGAACCTTATTAGTGGCTTGCTCCAATGCAGGAATGGTTATAAGCTAATATTTGAGTCAAATAAAGTTGTAACGTCTAAGTTTAAGAACTCTGTTGGTAAAGGCTATTAGAGTAGAGGTTTGTTTTGCCCAAGTAGTATAGAGTCTTGTTATAATAAAAATGTTGCAACTAGTTTAAATAAATATGAGGCTAATATTTGGCATTCTTGTTTTAGTCATATTGATTTTGATAGTATTGCTAGAATGTCCATATTAGATTTAATTCGAAAATGTGAAATTGTTAAAGGATTAAAGTGCTAGTCATGTATACAAGCAAAGCAACCTTGAAAACTCTTTAAGAGATTAGAGGACGAAAAGAACTTAGCAACATTAGATCTTGTTCATTCAAATTTGTGTGAAATGAATGGATTATTGACAAAAGAAGGCAAAAGATATTGTCAAACTTTTATTGTGATGCAACACACTATTGCTACATGTATTTGCTAAAAACTAAGAATAAAACTTCAAACTACTTTTAGATTTATAAGGCCGAGGTTGAGAATCAACTATAGCAGAAAATAAAAAAGACTAAGGTCTGATCGTGGAGAAGACTACATCTCAAAAATTTTCCCAATTTTGTTTTGAGCATAGAATAGACTATGAATTTACACCACCATATTCACCACAATCAAATGAGGTAGCTGAGAGGAAAAACCAGACACTAACAAACCCAGTTAATGTCATGTTAGAGACTGTCATGTGCCTAAGGCTTGGTGGGGAGAAACTATATTGACAGCAACTTTCGTTCTAAACAGAGTAATCACTAGAAAGAGTAAGATTACTCCATATGAGAGATGGAAGGAGTCAACTTTTTGTAAACTTAGGGGTATTTGACAAAGGTCAATATACTATTGTAGAAAAAGAGAAAGCTTGAACCTAAAATAGTCGATTGTATTTTTGTAAGATATGCTCATAATAGCACGGGCTATAGATTTTTAGTAGTTGAATCAGAAACTCCTGAGATTATTGCTAACACAATAATAGAGTCTAGAGATGCTTCATTCTTTGAGGATATTTTTCCTATGAGAACTGCAGGCAATACTTCACGAACTAAGAATGTTTAAACTAAAAATATTGAAAGTAAGAATAATCAAACTTCTGAACTTCCTACCGTTTCTGAACCAATATGTGATATCCTTGAGGGGATAACAATCTAGTTGTGGAGGCTCCTCGCGAGAGCAAGAGACAAAGGGTTGAGAAAACCTTTAGTAACAACTTTATTGTGTACCTCATGGATGATGTGCCAAAGGCTCTTTTAGAGGCTTCTGCATCTTTTGATGTTGAGTATTAGAAAGGGATAGTCTATGGTGATATGGACTCTATTATGGCTAATGGAAATTGGAAGATCATTGATCGTCCAACCGGATGCAAACCTGTAGGATGTAAGTGGGTCATTAAAAAGAAACTAAGGTCTAATGGTACTATTGAAAAGTACAAGGCAAGACTTGTGGCCCAGGGTTAAACTCAGAAAAAGATAGAAGATTTCTTTGATACCTATTCTCCTATCGCCAGACTAACCACCATCAGTATTCCTTGCATTAGCATCTTTCTATGATCTACATGTCCATCAAATGGATATGAAGACAGTTTTCCTTAATGGAGAGTTGGAGAAAGAAATCTATATAGATCAAACGGATGGTTTTGTGATGTCTAGACATAAAAATAAGATATCCAGATTACTGAAATTCTTGTATGGGCTAAAGCAAGCACCTAAATAATGGCACGATAAATTTAACAAAATTTTGACATCTGCTGGCTTTATTATGAATGAAGCTGATAAATTCATATATTATCGTTATGGTGGGGTTAAGGAGTGATCTTGTATCTGTATGTGGATGGCATACTTATATTTGGAATAAACACCGCCGTAATTGATGAAGTTAGATATTTCTTATCTCGATGTTTTGATATGAAAGACTTGGGTGAGGCAGATATCGTTCTAAATATGTTGATCGAGAATGAGGATGGGATCACTTTGAACCAATCCCATTATGCTGAGAAAATATTGAGCCGATTCGGTTTTAAAAATTGTAAAGTTTCTCCAACGCCCTATGATCTAAGCATTAAGCTTCGAAAGAATCAGGGGCTAGAAAAAGATCAATTGATATATTCACAAATTGTTGGGTTACCCATGTATTTAGCTGGTGCCACAAGACCTGGCATTTTATTTGCTGTGAGCAAACTAAGTCGTTTACTTCTAACCTAGGAGATGATCACTAGGAGGCACTTGAAACAGTGTTGCGTTACTTAAGAGGCAAACATATTTTGGAATTCATTATAGTGGATATCCTTCTGTATTAGAAGGATACAATGACTCTAATTAGATTTCTGATGCGGATAAGATCGAAGCTGCAAGTGACTATGTGTTTATTTTAGCTGGTGCTGTAGTTTCATAGAGGTCGTTCAAACAGACCATATTGACGTTATCAACCATGGAAGTAGAACATGTAGCACTTGACACAACAACTGTTGAGGTTGAATGGCTGAGAGAGCTTCTATCAAACTTGTCATTGGTTAAAAACCAATACCGGCAATCCTGATGTAATGCGATAATCAAACCATTGGTTAAAAACCAATACCGACAATTCTGATATAATGTGATTATCAAACAGTGTTGGCTAAAATAACAAGTACTAAGGATAATATGAAGTCGTCCAGACATGTGAAGTGTAGACTTAAATCTATCAGAAAATTGAGAAACTTTAGAGTGATTGCTATGAATTATATTCGCACTTAGAAAAATCTAACAGACCCTTTTACAAAGGGGTTAGTATGAAAAGAGATTTCCGTTGCATCTATGGACAATAGAATGAGGTCTATTTGAGTTACATTACAACGGTAACCACACACCTTCTTTATCGGAGATCCCATGACTTAAGCAATGAGAAAAGAACTCTCGATTGTATAGAAGGTTGGCATAAAACCTTCATGTATTATGTTGTCTGAATAATGAAAAAGTATTAACATGTAGGATACCTAGAAAGAATACACTTACTTTAATCTTACTGTGTAGTCGTAGTTCATGAGAACGTGGTATTCTCTAGAAAGCTCATGAGCAAACAAGGGAGCATAACTATATAATGCTCCATTTAGGTGTGGTTCATTGGCAACCTAGTATCAGTTGATATTTTAAGTGAAGTCTGATCATGAAAAGTTGTGAATTCAAGACATGGTCATTCATCAGCTGTGGAAAGATGAATCTTGCTATTTTAGGTACAAGTTCAACCCATACGAGATTTACATTAAAAAAAACTAGTACATTAACAATACTTTAGCATAATATCTTTGATATCTTTTTGCTACTTGCTTTAGAATTGGTGGGGGATGTTAGAAATAGGGCTATACGAGTGAGACCATTTTCTATAATTCTAAAGCATGTATGATTTAGTACCATATTAGTAAGACAAGGTGGAGAATACCAATTTATAAGGTGGAGTCTTTACTACTTTTTGAAATATGTGACACATGGATGGTATGGGGAGGATTTTGGCTAAACACACGCACGCGTATTCGCGTATTTTTGCGTGGCAAATCACATGACTTGTGATGCATGACTGCACCATGACGTAACGCACTACTTGGCAGATTAAGTCCACATTTCCTTTTGTGAACCGTGCATTTCTCTCTCCTTTTTGAACTATCCTAGAGTTGATAACCACAACATAAATATCATTATGTTATATGATGAGACAGTTACCAATGAGTTAATTCTATTTAATCGGGGCAGTTAAAAGGGCCTGGAGACGTCTAGGAAAATATACAAAATTCCTTCATTCTTCCACCTCATCCCTAGATAACTGTGTTGTAGTATTAAGCTGCTCAACCACGCCGGCTTTTCTTCTCAACGTGCACCCAGAAAAGGAGGAGAGCGGGATCTCTGAACCATTGCCGTAGAGAGAACCTGTACGGGGCGGCAATAAGGTTTCTAGGCAGCGCAACCTGTGGGACCGCTTGGGTTCTTCCTCGACTACTTCAACGACTGCATCGAGCCTGCGATACTTCATGTTCTTCGTCAAGCCCAACAGTAAATCGTACGCACGATCGATTGATTTTGTTACTATACCTTTCTTGCGTATTTTCTGAAGTACAATAAGTAGCTTATTGTTAAATTCATTTGTTGCATTATTAGTCTTTTATTGTATTTATTTTTTAATAAAATTTAGATTTAAAATATTGTCCACATTTCTAACAAGTGATGGGATTCAGTTCGTATGGTAACAAACAAGGCATGAAGAAGGATCGTGTTGCTCAAGAAACAGCGCAGGAGTTGTTGTACAGAGACTTAACCTTCACTTCTCACATTTGACTATTTGAGCACGTTTTTTCGTCCCTCAAAACTCAGGATCCTTTTCGATTGGATGATTGGCAAAGGAATTCCACAGGCAGATCCTATCAAATTTTTACTTGGTTTTTAGCTCCCATATTAACCCGATTCCAGCTTGGAACAAGATTAGAGAAAACCCATTTTCCAGGTCACCTACTTCGCATTTCGTATCTTTTCCTTTTTCCGCGCCTACTGGGCCCCCTCAGGCCTCAACGCAGTATCACCAGCCCACCCGAGCCGAGTGCGGCTGTAGCAGCCAGTGGGTGCGCAGCGGTCGTGGCGGGAGGGTCGGAGCATACGAGCCGTGATTTAAATTCTTCGGTGACCGTTGGGGCCTTGGCGGACGGGAGACAGCGAGACCAGAGTGGCCGTAGGTGTATGTGGCAGTGGAGGGTGGCTTTTGAATTTTAAAAGTCAGAAATTGTTTGTAACGTACCAGTTTTTTAACATAATTTTTATTTTCTCTTTTTCTTTGTGTTAATCTGTGAAAGTA
Organism: Dendrocalamus latiflorus; assembly: GCA_017311315.1. NCBI lineage: Eukaryota > Viridiplantae > Streptophyta > Magnoliopsida > Poales > Poaceae > Dendrocalamus > Dendrocalamus latiflorus. The sequence continues at coordinate 40,224,905 of CM029611.1, forward strand.
TGATGATGCTTTTATTTTCTTTATTGTTCTTTAATTGAATATCTAGAAAGAAATATAATAGTCGCTACAGTACTACTTTAGCAAAAAAAAAAGTTCAAATCATGTCACTTTAGAACAGGGTCCAAGTCACAAGTGATCTCTTGATTATTTTAGGTTGGAGCGTTGGTTTGTTTCTTTGGAGCTTTTTGTTTCATGGTTTTGGAGTTTGGGATTTGAATTAGCGCTCTTTAATTAATTACTGTAATCTTATTGCCGTATTCCATTTTAGTCCATATGAATTTTGAAATACTAAGTTATTAAGGGGCGTTCGTATTGATTTTCGTGGAATATTTTTTGTTGTGATTTTTTGTTTAAAATGAATAGTAGTAGCGGAAAGAAGTGACTTTAAGGAGGGCGCAAGCAATGTGAAAATTGAGAGAGATATGTATGTATATAGCAGGAGCGAAAGAAGTAGGATGCGTGATGTACCTGTGAATCTACGGAGTGACACGGTAGCGAAAGGAGTAGAGAAATCGCTTTGAAAAACCATATATTTGTATTAGCTTTTCTAAATAGAAGTTACAAACAAAAACTAAAACGAACAGAACTGCCGGGACAAGGATCCTATTTGGAGCTTTACGATCGGAAAATAGATGCTTCACATCACATTGGAAATTAAAGGCACGGCTGCATGAGAATTTCGTGAACCAATTTCTCGAGAGAAGTTATGGCATGCCTGCTGCCCCGAAACATTTCTTTTCGAATTGATGGCCGTCAAAGAGGTAGCACACGTATATTTACTGAAGTGAGTAATACGTCACCGTGAATTTACGATCCAACGAAGGATCTGCAGTGCCACATAAATTGAAATCTCTCTGGTGCTCCAGTGGTAAAATTTGCTGTTTAGGTACGAAAGCATGCAACACGCAGCTACTGACAACCCGTATTACCTGGTTTCTGAAAGTTTGTGGCGTTCCTTTTTACCCAAAAAGAAGTGGCCATGCCCATGCCCAACGTGGCTTGGGTTGGGTTGGGTGGATCAAAATTCAAGGCAAGGTCAAACATGGTGAGTTGGTGATCCCCAGATAATTGTACTGCAAAGTTAGTTAGTGATGCCGCGAAGGTACGGCTGAATGGAACATTTCACCTCTTTTTTTCTATATTGGTGATGTAGCATGATCATAAAACCTGCCAAAATTTCACCCTTTGCATAGTGCCTTCCGGTCCGTTGTCCCTGGAGGCAGTCAGACAGAGGAAGTGGGAATAAAGGGGGGAAAAGAAACAAAAGTTTATGGATGCAAGAAAAATCGGCATTCCAATTGGCAAAACGACATGTACTGTGAGTGGTTAGGTACCTGCTCTATACGTTTAGAAGACCTCAACTTCTTGAAACACATCGATTTCTTAATTTTATTTTTTATTCTTTTGTTTTCTTTTTCTTCTTACCATGTATTGTTCTAAAAGATAAAGTGGTATTTTTTATTTAAAAAAAGATAATAGCCGCTACAGTACAATTATAGCAAAAAAAACAACAACAGAAGTCAGAAACCGAGCTTTTAACCTGTTTAGAGTGGCACCATATTATCTGAAGTTTTTCCCATATTAACCGCTTGACCTAGTGATGTCAAATGCAGAATTGTGCAAAAATATTGAAATGAGTGAAGTCACGTCAAGTGTCATCAAAATGCGGCGAAAGTCACTGATTACAGTTACGTGTATTATCTGAGGTACTACTATCGGCTTGTTTGATATAGCTGCGATTTATGGTTGTTGGTTGAAATTTTTGAATTTTAGCTATTTGCGACAGAGATTACGAAGAGGGATACTCGTTTGCGATTTTAGTTGATACAGATATTAGGCTTTTAACGTGTACTACAATTAACTTATAGATCTCATCTTAAGAAAATATTTCGTTTGAAAGTTGTACTGTAGTAAAAAATCAAAAGCGGCTTTTAGAAGCTGTTAAAAAACATGCCCTATATTCGATTACAAGCAACCATCAACTAGCACACGCGTGGTTACAAGCAAGCAACGCATACAGGAAAAAATATTGAGGGATCTCGCAATAGAACTCACTTAGCGTGGCCACATGCTACTACTATCTATGATGTGCATGTAACTACCGATAGCAAGGGCTCAATAGTTACTATGGCATATGTCGGGGTTAATTTCTCTAGCACTGTCGGGGCTAACTTCTCTAGCACGGGCGACGATGAGGCCTCAATTTTGTAGGCTATGTCCTCGCATAGTAAAAGAAATTATAAAATTCAGTTTTTTTTAACTAACAAAATTTGACAAACATATGCAACGCAGATTGAAAAGATCATCTTATATTAGAGAGGAAAAAAATGTTTCTCTCTCACCTGTTCATTGCTGGTTTGGTTATTTGATCCCACCTGTTCATCTTCTACCAAAAGTCGAATCATCTGTTGTATAGCTTAAGATGCAAGGATAAAAAACAAAGGAAAACTCCTCAGTGTTGGTGACTGTCTACCAGAACAGTTAGGGGGGAAAAACTAGTGATTAGCAGTAACGAGAACAGTTTCGAACCTATAAGCAGGTAGAGCCTGGCTGGAGCAAGCGAGCAGAGTGCACTTTACTCGAACAAAAACAAAGAAAAGGAGGAAGATGAAAGGGAGAAAAGAAGTGGAGAAATAGAACTCCACGAAAGCCAAAACAGCCGAAAGAAAAGCAGCACACAGGCAAGGAGGCAGGCACAGCATTGCAGCAGCAACCCACCAAGCTCCCGTCTCTCCGGCTCCCCTCCATTACAACCACCCCTCCCACAAAACCACAACGCAGCGCCCATTAATGGACTCGGCAACCGCTTAAATCCACCGTGCATTTCAAAAAAAAAAAAAGCAGAGCAGGGCAGGGCAGAGCAGCGGCACGCGCCTCGGGATGGCGGAGCCAGCGGCGCTCTTCTCGCTCTCCGCGGCTGCCGTGGTGGAGGACGTGCTGCGGCAGCACGGGTGCCTCCTCAGCGACCGCGACCTCGCTTCCCGCAGGGCGGAGGAAGCCGGTGCGGCTCGAGCGCCCCCTCCCCTCGCTTGTTTTAGCTTTTGCCGCTTCGGCTCTTTCTGAACTTGCTCCGTGTTGGTGCAGCGGCGAGGAGGAACGAGGCGGCGGGGTGGCTGCGCCGCACGGTGGGGGCCGTCGCCGCGCGGGACCTGCCGGAAGAGCCGTCGGAGGAGGAGTTCCGCCTCGGCCTCCGCAACGGCCAGATCCTATGCGGCGCGCTCAACAGGGTCCACCTGGGCGCCGTCCCGAAGGCAAGCACTCGTTGTGCTCGTTAATTTGATTCGCTTCCGCCGCCGCCGCTGCTGTTGCCAACTTGCCCCTGTGGCGTGACGGTGCTGTGACGTTTCGCGCGCGCAGGTGGTGGTGAACACGGCCGACTCCGTGCTGCAGCCGGACGGCGCGGCGCTGTCGGCGTTCCAGTACTTCGAGAACGTGCGCAACTTCCTGGTGGCGGCGCAGGAGATTGGCCTGCCGTGCTTCGAGGCCTCCGATTTGGAGCAGGTTCGTGTCGGAGCGCCACCCCGTGTGCCGCCCCGCCCCCACGCGGCCTTGCTTACAGCTGCAGCAAAGCCCTCATTACCGCATCTTTGCTTTAAACATACTCTCTCGTGGAGCCTGTGACCTTGATGCGCCTTTTTGCCTTTCTGGGCGCAGGGAGGGAAGAGCACCAGGGTGGTGAACTGCGTACTTGCATTGAAGTCGTACGGTGACTGGAAGCAATGCGGTGGCACCGGGCCGTGGAAATACGGGGGGAATTTGAAGCCGTCGGCCTCTGGCAAGTCCTTCGTGAGGAAGAACTCCGAGCCGTTCCGGGGGTCCCAATCGATGAACGAGGGTGAAGTGCACTATGAAGAGGCTGGATTCAATGGCGGTGCTCATCTTGATTACGGTGACATGGTTAGCTCCGTGCTCTGCTGCCTTGTCTTGTCTTGTTTTGCTAGATGCAATCTTGTTAAATCGTTAATGCTTGATGTATTATTATCTGGAAACAGTCGACGTCACGCCCGCTGAAAATGCTGGTTAGTGCAGTCTTGTCCGACAAGAGGCCCGATGAAGTTCCACAGGTAGTAGGCCAATCTGCCTCCCCATTTTTGTGAGCTGTTTACCAGTTCAATGGAATATATGCCAATTGGAATCCCTTTTTCATGAAACTACTGGTTCCATAAAGTTTCTATGCTGTTTTTTGTATGCAGCTCTTAGAGTCCATGCTGAGTAAGCTCGTCGAGGAATTCGAGAATCGCTTGAGTAGCCAAAATGAATTGGTATGTTTGGTATCATATTTCTTATTTCTAACCTGTTGTTTTTGGAATCGTTCTACGTACTGACATTTAGCAATATGTAGAGCTTGCAATTGGTAATATAATAATCATAATCCAACCCATTGGGACAGGTGAAAGCGTCTCTAAAAAATGGTACAGATAGCACCAAATCCTTCTCGAAATCAAAGGTTCTGGTTGAGGCCACTCCTCATTCTAGTGAGAGAAAGGCAAGCTATAAATTGCTCTTATTTATGCTTCAATGTTGTTCCTTCTTTTACCCCTCAAGCAACTTCTGTTGCTATCGCAAAGATAGTTAGGATTACTATGCTACTATTTTTAGCTTTCGTCCAACATTTTCTTTGTATCATCCTCTGTAGGTGGATACAACAGAGGTTTACTCCAAACATAAGCAAACAAAAAAAGAAGCAACAGGACAAGTGACACTGAAACAACATTCAATTCTCCAACAACAGTCAAAGCATGTCGAGGTAGTATTTTAGTGTTCATTTTCCTCCTTAATTTCTTGATATTGGTTACATTTCTGTTCATGGTTCTTGTCTCCAGGAACTTAAGGCTGATCTTCAAACTACAAAAGCATGTACGGAGTTTGTACAAATGAAGTACTCTGAGGACCTCAACATATTAGGTAATATGAGTGTGCTTTTGGTGCTTCATTAAACTACTTTAATACAAAATTGCTAAGCAAATTACACATTTGCAAATTTTATTTCAGGAAGGCATCTGTTTAGCCTTGCACATGCTGCCTCAGGTTATCACAAAGTTCTTGAAGAAAATAGAAAGCTATACAATCAGGTGCAAGATCTTAAAGGTATGCTTGATTCCTTGTTACAATGAATATATACAGTCAGTTTTTGACCGAGATAAGGAAAGCTTTGGTACACTCAAAAGAGTAATAAAGTGATTAGCTTTAATTTTTGTTTTATGTTTCTTGTCTGTAGGGAGTATCAGGGTATATTGTAGGGTACGGCCCTTTTTACCTGGACAAGTAAGTTCTTCCACTGTGGGTTGCATTGATGAGGGCAATATAACCATAGTCACTCCTTCAAAGACTGGAAAGGAAGGCAGAAAAAGTTTTAGCTTCAATAAGGTTTTTGGCCCATCTGCAACACAAGGTTTTCTACCCTGTCCCTATCCCTTAATTTTTTTATATTATACGGAAGAAGATTCACATAGTTTTTCGTTGTGCAGGTGAGGTGTTCTTAGATACCCAGCCCCTTATTCGTTCGGTTCTTGATGGGTACAATGTTTGTATCTTTGCATATGGCCAAACTGGATCAGGCAAGACATACACAATGGTGAGGACAATGTCAATAATTTGTCCAATATGTATGAATAATATCAATCAAGATAGCTCTAAAGCAATACTACTACAGAGGTCTTTTGTATATCTTAACATCACTGTTGGTTTTATGTAGACTGGGCCCAAGAACATGACTGAGCAAACCCAAGGCGTAAACTATCGGGCACTTAGTGACCTATTTAAGCTTGCTGAACAAAGGAAAGGAACCTTCATTTATGATATTTCTGTGCAAATGATTGAGATTTACAACGAACAAGTCAGGGACCTCCTCATTAATGATGGTCTGAACAAAAGATATCCTTGCTGAAGTCATACTTCTGTCAAATTGTGCCATTTTCTTTTAATTAAATTGCTTTCACATGGAAATTCCTGTACTGTCACGGTAGATGATTTTCCTTAACAAATATATACATTGGAGATTCGGAATAATTCTCAAAATGGACTTAATGTGCCGGCTGCAAGCCTTGTTCGTGTGGCGTCAACAGTGGATGTAATGGAACTGATGAATGTTGGGCAAAAGAACCGTGCTGTGGGTGCCACTGCACTAAACGACCGGAGTAGTCGTTCCCACAGGTAACTTCATAGCCTTTTCTGTGTAATTAATTCATTTCAAAATATTTCAACATAATAATGGAATATAATGCAATATTCTTGTAATCTTGCAGTTGTTTAACTGTCCATGTTCAAGGAAAAGATTTGACATCAGGGACAATTCTTCGTGGCTGCATGCATTTAGTTGATCTTGCAGGCAGCGAACGGGTTGATAAGTCAGAGGTCACCGGAGAAAGGTTAAAAGAAGCACAGCATATAAACAAATCATTGTCAGCCTTAGGGGATGTAATATCTTCACTTGCCCAAAAGAATGCACATGTACCTTACAGGAATAGTAAATTAACACAACTCCTCCAAGATTCTCTTGGTAAGAAGACTTTCTCGCAATTTCTTAGTACATTGCTACTGACTATTGAGTATAGTTTGCATTGTTTTTAATTGAACTATACCAATGTATCAACAGGAGGTCAGGCCAAAACCTTGATGTTTGTTCATATAAGCCCAGAGAGTGATGCTATAGGTGAAACCATAAGCACCTTGAAGTTTGCCGAGCGTGTTTCCACTGTTGAACTTGGTGCGGCTCGACTTAATAAAGAATCTGGAGACGTTAGAGAACTTAAGGAGCAGGTTTGCTTCGGCTACTATGCTACTCCGTGATCTTTTCTTACTGCCCTTTGTTATTCAAGATATTTACAGCCTCTATTCCTATTCAGATTTCTCGACTCAAAGCAGCATTAGCAATGAAAGATTCAGGATTGGAGCAAAACATGACTCGTGACTTTGAGGCATTCAACATGAAGATGCCTTCGCCAGGTTTTTCAAATAGGCAACAGGGTAGTTGTGATTTGCTGTCGAGCCAAACTAACTTCAGACAACCAATGGAGGATGTCGGAACCATAGAGGTAATAATACTGTGAACTTCTGCATTAGATATTACATGTGCCTTTTATGATCCACATTGTTTGGTAACTAAAAGATTCGCAAGTAATCTTAGTGAATTTATTGTACACTTGTTGTCATTTCAGCTGCCATCTTATTCTTCAGTACTTTTATATGATCAGGTGTGATTTGATTTTTATACAGGTTAGAGCCAATCCTACATTGAGACAAAAGAAACCAAGCTTTGATCTCCAGGATCTATTAGCGTCAAATGATTCTCCTTCGTGGCCAGATAGCAACTCAAGGGTAAATTTTCAGATGGGAGAAGAAAGGGAAACAGTTGGCGGGGACTGGATAGATAAGGTTGTGGTGAACAATGATCACTCGGTGGGTGATTGGGAAGGAGACAGCACAGCCTTACCTGACTTCTTTTACCAAAGATACCATTCGGGTACGAGGGATAAGCAATACCAGAAAAATAACACAAGGAAAAAGGATGTCCATGATTTTGAGCAGCAAAGACCTCGATTTTATTCTACAAATACCGATGATTCCGATGACATTGACATTGCAACAAGTGATTCCTCAGAATCAGATGCACTATGGCAATTCAATGTCCAAAGCATGAATAACTCGACTATTGAGAGTGGGTCAAAGATCAAGAAACCACAAATGAAGATACGAGAGAGCTCAGATACAAGGTAACCATTTTTGACATTATTATCTTCTCCATTGCAGCAAACAATATTGTGTATTAAGTTTGATTAGCAGCATGGAAAACAAAACACATTTAACCGGTAACCATACTAAAATTCAGCTTATTTAAAGTACCATTGAGCTATTTCTTCGAACTTTACAGTTTATTATGAATTATGGCTTCAACATTGCATGGACAGCACAATATCTTTATTTTAGCGACTGGAATATATAGTTTGACTTATGCTTCGTTCGAATTCAAGAGGAGAAACATTTTGTCCGTGAATGTGGGTGTCGGACCGGCAATGGCAACCGGGGGGGGGGGGGAGGGAGGGGGGTTGAATGATGCCTTCTCAAAATCTTCCCCTAAGCATCCATAAATCTTTCACTCCAGTAGCTAAAGAGCCACGAGGATTAGATTTAACAACTTAAATCCAAACAACAACCCAAAACAGTGAGGGCTTATAATTTTAGCACCTAATCAGTCTGACCGCCTCTGGAATTGCGGTTTGACTGAGCCTCTAACCACTCCCTTGTTCTTAGAACAGAAAATTAGCTTGAACCAAAGCCAAATTTGGTGCAAACTTCAAAAACCAAGTCCAAATGATTAGAAACTTTGCATACACCTTGCTGAGAGTCTCAGGAACCTATTCCATCCAAAGATCACATGGATCTTAAACAAAGTTTCAACAATTCCTCAAAACATATAAGGTTGTACCAAAATCGACAAATCTTAAAAACTTGAGAACCAACTTGCTCGTAGGTTAAGAACAACCAAGATAGCTCTAGATGAGTTCCCCTATGTCACAGCAAGCAAGACCACCTAATGAATCGAAGTCAAAACCCTTGGATCAAGATTCCTCAAGAAAGACTTCAGATCAAGTAAGAACCGGGCAATTTCAAAATCTTGCAAACCACAGTGACTAGATAGATAAGATTTAATCTACATGAGTCATCTTCATCACTTACATATTCTTGGCACATAGCAAGATCAAGAAGGGGAGAAGAGGAAACAACCAACAAGAACAAAAGCAAATCAATCAAGACAAGAACACTTCATGAGAGATAAAAAAGTTAATCTATTGCTACTTGAAGATGAAGATTTTATAACCACTCTATAAGGAGAATAAGATAGTACACCATAACACTCTTCTCTCTCAAATCCTAACCCTAGAACTCAAGAATAAAAATGGTTGGAATGGTTGGCTTACAAGCTACCATCCCCAGCACCTATTAAATAGATAAAGTAACCAACCCATATCTAATCCTAATAGATACTATCCATTAGCACAATTGGGAGGAACCTGTTAACCCTATTCAATACGGGTTTTGCAATCGCACTTAACTCGTGCACATTTTTCAAAGCACATAAACCCGAACCTGCTAAGTCATTAGTTATTTATCTATTTGATCTTTTTTATTATCCCCTTGACCTAAACCGCTTTCACAAGCTCTGCGGTTTTGATCCAACGAAGTTTCTGGTATTGGTCAACTACCAAAATACTCTCGCCTTGACCTGGTCTTCTTAATCCCTTGCAAGTAATCGTTATGCTTACCACGTGTAGGTGCACTAATGGCTTACCACGCATCGGCAAATCTCTCCCACTGTGTATGGTTGGTCTGACAGGTTGCACCAGTCAGACCGCTCAACAGGGCCAGTCTGACCACCTTAGGCTAAAACCAGCCAACTGAAAATCAAAATCTTTCACAAATTTGAATTTTAACTCAACACATATTGTCAATGATTCATTACAAATATTTCTGGACCTTCTCACATGGCCCCTCAGTGGATAACAACAAATTTTAACAATGTTTTTTCCAAGGTTAATAACAAAGTTTCTGGACTTCTGAAATTTAATTAGTATGGAGAATATATGTACTAGTACATATTGTTTTATCTAAACATCTTCTGTTCTTGTAATTTAGCTTTATTTTGAAATGTTTTTGAAAAAGATAGGAAATGAAGGAACGAATTACAATGTAGCATACCATTTGCATAAGATTCATCGAATTTTCCATCTGAAAGACTAATTCGTTTGTTCCATGTATTTACACATCAGGACACCAAGTCATTTCCAGATACCATCGGCATCGAGAAAAGCCTCAAACGGATCAAACAGATCTGGAAGGCAACCTTTAAGTGTTAGCGATAGCAGAAGGCTTTCATCAAACGGTAGACACGCTGGTATGAAGTAGGGACTGCTACAATGATCGTGTGCATTGTTTCTTGGCTTTGTTTCAGTGTTTGTCATGAGAGATTGCGAGGTTATTCTCAAGTACAGCAATGAGTGATAAACCCAATTGATTGTGTCTGTGGTGAGTTGTGATCTCAACAGCTGGTGTGTGAGGCCATTAACCTTTTTATATGGGCCTATCAGGCTATGTTGAGTTCTTGGTAATTCTTTCTGTCTTGTTCATAATATATAATGAAAAGAAAGGAAATTGATTGATGAAAAGCTGGTGCCTAATTTCTCTCTTTTAATGCTTTTATTTTTCGATAAAGGCTCTTTGCAAGGTGCTTTGTTTCTTGCTCTCAAGTTTCCTAATGAGTATCGCTTTTACTTTGGTTGGAATTCTTTTCAATGAACATATGATTTCCATGGGACCACTCTCCATGAAGTTCATAATAGTGTCTTGTGATATTGTTTCATTTCAGCTAATGTGATGTTGGAGAGCATCCTGAAAATAAGGCTTTCCTGTAGAGGTGAAGAGCCTGAATAGGTCGTGCATTTTAAATTTCAGTTTATCTGTTGGACAAACTAGAATCACCGCTAATCTTGCATATCGTCTCATGCATTTCTGTAAGGAATTAAGCAGAATCGTATGTGTTGCATAATTTTATACTGTCCAACGAATGTCAGAATGCGCAGGAGAATACTGGCTTGTTTTCATTTGGTTTGGTTTTAGCATAGCAGGTTTGCAAGGGTAAATAGACACAATTACTACTATCACAGTAGTGTTAATGATTGCTTGAAGATAGAAACCAAAAGTTTGAGGAAGAAGTTCAGTTTTTTTTAGCTGAAGAAATTCAGTTTGCTATCCTGCAGAAAAATTTAGAAGGGAAAAGAAACATCAAAACCGAGACCCATGACCAAATTCCTATTCGTAAATATGGGCCAACTCACCATGAGAAGTGGAGCTGCGCTCTGTTGAGGTCCAGTTACGCATGGGCTCAGTGGCTAATCATGTTTCGATGGTTAACACGGCCCAAAACTCGACAAGTGGAGCTTACTTGAGGTTGGATTTTTTTTTCCTACCAGAGCAATCTCAATTTGTCTTGATCCCATAGCAATTTTAGACTGGTTCGATTTCATTCAATTTTTCTTGCAGCCTCTGAGTCATTCAACCAACATCCAGTTGAAATTAGGCAAAAAAATGTTTTTTAGGGAAAAAAATTATTTAGTGCCCTACAAATGGATATGGACAAGTAAATGTGTGCCCAAATTAAAAGTTTTTGTATGCCTGCTGCTATCTGACAGGTAAAAATACAAAAAAAAATGTTGGCAAGAAGGCATTACAGTATTGACTCTGATGATATTTGTAACATCCCAAAATTTTCTTTCTGGAAAAATGTAATTTCAAATTAATTATTTTAAAGAATTTGGAATTTATTTGGCTTTTGTTTGGTTTTCTGGATTTTCTGGAGTTTAAAACCTATTTTTAAAAATTAAAAAGTATTTTAAAGTATGAAAATTAAATACCAATATTAGTTGGAGATAATTTTAATAAGTCCAAAATATTTCCAGAAGCTACTGTGAATTGTTCTGGAATTTTTGGAGGTAGTTTCATATTTTTCTAAGGCTTAAATAATTTCCTAGCCTTTTCTGAAAATAAAAATCAATTTCTAAAAATAAAAATCAATCCTCTCCCTCTGGCCGACGCGTGGACGGTTCAGATCCGCCCACGACGCCGCCCGGCCCAATCCAGGCCGCACTCCCCTCTCCCATCGCCAAGTGGGCCCAGCCCAACAGCCTCCCCGCGCCTCCCTCTCCCTTCCTCTCTCTGCCCCTGGGCCCCGGCCATAAGCTGCTCGCGCCCGCCGCCCGCTCACTCCCTCCTCTCTCTCACTGCGTGCGGGTCCCGCCTGTCAGACTCGTCGTCTACCCCGCGCCACCTTCTTTCTTCTCCCCCTTTTCTTTCCTTTCTTGCGCCGGCGACCGAGTCCCCGCGGATCCCCTCCTTCCTTCCCCGGCTCTCTTCGGCTTTGGAAACCCGCGCGACCGCATCCCCCTAACGCCGCACCCCCTCTTTCCTTCCACGCCTCCCCTTTCCTTTCCTCCCCTTCCCTTTCTTTTTCTGGCTGCCATCTCCGGCGAGGGATTGCCGCGCCCGTGCTTCCCCCTCTGCCCTATAAAAGGCCCCCTAGGCTCCACCTCCCTCCGCACAACCTCCCTCCACCTCTCTCTGCCCCTCCCGAGCTCCGCAGTGCCCCGCCACCGTGCTTCCCCTCTCTCCGAGCTCCGCCGCGCTCCGGTGAGCAATCGCCGCCGCCCCGGTCCTCCCCAGAGCCCGTCGTCGCCACCTTGAGCATCCCCGTGCCCGTGCGAAGCTCCCCGACCCCTCGGGCAAGCCTCCCCGCCGCCGGATCACCGCCGCACCGGAGCACCCGAACTATGCCGCTGCTCCTCCTCGCCGCCGGTCGCCTCCGCTCGTCGCCGAACCCCACCGACCCCGTCGTCGGCATCTCCTCCGCACCAGGATCCCGTTTTTGGACTCCCCCGAACCCCTCCGGCCACCTCTCGCCGCCGGCACCGTCGCCTCCGTCCACTACTGCCCGGTCCCCTCCAGTAGGTACCTCAAAGGGGTTACTTACCCTATAGGGGTAGGCAACGCCTCCACGACCGACTGGCTAGCAGCGCTATCTCTTTCCCCCCTGGCTCCGCACGCTGAGGTTGAGCCATTCTTTTAATTTTCGCGCTGACAGCAGGGCCCCACGCGTCAGCGGCCGCCGTCTGCGCTGGCCACTGCCGTCTGGGCCTCACCTGTCTACGCTGGCCACTGACATATGGGCCCAGAGCCCAGAGGGGTCCCACATGTCAGAGGCTGGGCCAGTGGGCTCACTGTGATGTGGGTCCCACCTGTCATAGACTCAGAGTAAAGAAATAAAATAAAAGATCAAAAATTAAATACTGCCAGTGGGTCCCACCTGTCAGAAATTTAATAATTTCTAGATTTATTCAAACTGAAATCTTTAAACAAGCATAACTTATTCATTTTAACTCCAAATTAAGCCGTTCAAATTTCTAAATTCTTCCAAAATCATAATCTGTTCAAATATGGCCTCTATTTGAAATTTTTATTTTATTTGAATTTTTGTTTGTATTTATTTGCTTTGTTTGCTTCGTCTTTTTCGCGCGTAGATTCCACCGTTGTCGAAGATCTCTCCACTCTGCAACAAGAAGCCCAGAGAGCGTGCAAGAAGGCAAGTCTCCTTTGATCATTTTGAACCCATGTTTGTGAAATGTTTTTAAATTATTTTAAATTTATGTGCATCGCTATTTAATTAGAACTCTAATTTTTGGTGTTAAGGCATTAGTTAAATCCAACCTTGTTATGCTCTCAATTGAACTTGAATGCCATGTACCCTTGTAACCCTAGTATTACCTTTGTCTCAATAATGAGAATTACATAATTCTTTGGTAATATTAGAATGGTAGTATAATGCTTAGTCATGCTATTTAATTCTTTTGTAGTCTTGAAATGGGAAATCATATGTCATTCAACTGGTATTTGTATTGAGAAATAAGTGGTGACTGGTGTTGCCACTGTTCTTTTAAAAAAATGTGAAAGTTGGTTTAGGCTGGGGTGGATGGTTGGTTGGGATTGGTGCGGAAAGCACGAGATCTTGTAAAGTGAATGCTCCACCCTAGTCAATTAAGGACCGACGCTTGTGATTGTCCAGACTGAGCACTACCGTACAACCCCGAGTCTATATGGGTACGATCTAGCTGATTAAATCATGATAGTTTAGTTTAGGTGCCACCAGCAGAAAGTGGGTGCCAGGGAGTTACTGGTTATTCACAGTGAGGGACAGGGATTTACTGTACTCATACGGCGCAAGAGGGGGCTTCGGACTGGGTGGATGAAACCCTTCTGCGGTGAAACCTCAGCGGGTGGTGTCTAGCTAGACTAGAGTGAGGATAAGGCTTTGTGATATTTTATCTGTGTCGCATGCCAAAGGAAGCGTGGTGACTATTAAGATAATTTATCTCTTGGGGGTAAAGTTGTACAACATCTGCAGAGTGTTAAACTATTCGAATAGCCGTGCCCACGGTCAAGGGCGGGCAAGGAATGCATTCAAATAGTAGATTTTTGGTTTTAGTTTTAAAATCAAAGTTTTGGTATTCCGAGAGTGGAGGGAACTCTTGGAAGGGAATCCTGTCAGTTGGAGCCAGAGAGGGTGGATGTAACCCGCAGTTTTAAACTTTATTGGTTAGGTAGTGTTGGTGGATGGAACCTTCACTATAAAAAGTTTATTAATTTCAGTTAATCAATTTACCTTGTTCAATCAATGTCTTCGAAAATATCTAGTAGTAATTGAAATAAAATATTGTTTTGTGCAAAAGAACCATATAACCCTCCTTTGTTAAGCCTTGCATCTATTGCATTTTTCCCAAGACTTGCGGAGTACTTTATGTACTCACATGCTGCACTCAAAATATAATACTCAGAGGAATACGAAGCTCAAGAAGGAGATTACGACTACTTCGCGGGTGGATTCGACGAAGGATTTCCGGAGTACTAGGTCGCGCTTCCCCAGTCAATTGCCTGTGGCGTATTGATGGGTCTCTGCTGAATTTATTTTGCTTCCGCTGTGTTTCGTGTGTGTGAGGTCTTGAAACCTCAATTGTAATAATGAGACCTTTCGGTCAGTACTCTTTATAATTGTAATAATGCGTTGTTGGTTATGAATCATTTCTATTTAACTGTGTGCACTAGCTTTGATCTGGGACTAGTGCTGTAATACACAGAGGGTCCGGGTTTGGAAATCCGGGGTCCCGACAGAGATGGTATCAGAGCCAATTTGACTGTAGAACGAGACCTAGATTAGAATGGTAAAACCTTAAGAACTTATATTTATAAAAAAAAAGTATATCAAAAATATATAAACTTCTTTGCTTCTACTCTTTTCTTATTTAGTATCTCATTCTTGTTGATGAGCTTTGTGTAAACTTACTTTATGGAACATAGAGAAATGCACAATGAATAAATTTACTATGTTTTTGCAAAAAGGAATTGTCATAACAGTGACTGTATTTTTGCCTCGATAAAAGTTTGGATTTGCCGTGATTTTGTTGACCTGTTTCACGATTAGCACTTGAGATCAAACTCAAACCAAGCAAGAACATTTTTAGATCTAACTAAACCAATCCTTTGAGTTGTTTCTCTCCAAGAATTCTTGAGTGGCATCACCAAGTCACATCATGTAGGCATTGATCTGCAAAGTGCTTGCTTCACATGAAAAATGATAAGCTGAGTACATCTACATTAGAAATCCAAAAAAAAAAAATACCAGTAACGGACGCTTGATCCCAAACGAGAATGTTTTCAAATGAATATTGAATGCGTGGAAGGGGCTGCAACCAAGACAGCAAACATCTTGTACCTTCTTTTTTTTCAGGAAACATTAGAGAAATTAAAAATAGGAAGTCATCAACATTTTTTCATCAGCTCAAATCTTGGAATGTGGTATTATCTTTGGAAGAGACTGAGTATAACCATTACCTTTTTGCAGTGGTGAAGCCAGAAATAAAATAGAGGGTGGGCTAAGGCGCTAAGCTAGATTGTTACAAATATAGTATTTTACTTTTATTAATTCAAATTTATTCATGAATAGAAGAGAAACATAGCCGAAAAGAGGGAAATACAACGGAAGTACATTAGTAATAGAAAGCGCATCCCAATTATATATAAATATGGTTCCAATGGGTAGAGATCAGTCATTTGCATATCAAAAATTGCACAATTAGTGATATGATAACTAATTGTAAATGATCATGAACATTTAAGAAAAACATAACATACCACTAGCACAAAAGATTAAATCACGATGCTTTTTTTTGGGTTGAGTTGTGCTCTCATCGGTTGGAGGAGTACTACTTCAATTAATTGTGAAATAGTTAAACAAAGTTCGTTTCTCCATTATTGCAATTTACAAATCTACAAACAAATTATTGGATTCATCACTAACAGTCTATATATCTAACAATTAACAAACAATACTAAACATTAAATAATAATTCACTGAATACTAAACAGTAAAGAGATAATACTACTTGAATTACAAATTATATACCTTGAGGTCCTTCACTGTCGGCTTGATTGGTTGACCCGTGTCACCCGTTGGCCGGTCGGCACTCGGCACAGACGCCCCCTACCAGGCCACCACACACTTCCCCCTCTCGACCTCTCGGCTAGACGCCAGTCGGCTACACGACTCACGCAGCTCCTCACTCCTCACGCCTCCTCCCTCACTTTCACCTCCTCACTCCTCCTCAGCACCTACAAATCTCCCCAACTCAGCAGACGGCCACTCCACTTCTTCTCCTGACTCCCGTTCTCCGGTTCTCCCTAGTCCTCTCCCCCCGAGCGTGGATAGGCGCCTGGGCCCCTAGTCGTTCGCGTGGTTGTGCCCCCGTCGTCGGTGCCGGCAGATTTGCCCTAGTCGGCCTCCCGTCCTGCGCTCCGCTGGCACCGTCCTGGGGCCTAGGAGGCATATTTGCTCCCGTGTCCCACCAGCGCCGCCCCTGACAGATCTGCGCCCGCCTCCCTTCACCGACTGCCGGGACTCATGCGGTGACCCAACCGCAGCCACTGGCCATCTTCCGCCCGCCCTGCCTTCCTTGTTCGGCCGCACCGCCGACAACCGATGGCTTCGAACCTCAGCCTCAATCAGCCCTTAGGCCCCAAGGTGCGATTTGGTTTACCCCTTTAGATTTCTTATGTGGTATGTGGTGTCAAACTATGAATGTGGATAGTGGATTGCTACTTGCTACTATTGGTTGTGGGCCTTGTGGACTAGTTATTGTTTTGTGGGCCGAACGAATGAGATAAGCCCATGTGTAGTAATGTGCTCTTCTTCCTCGGTTCTTCCTCCTAAGGTGTTGCTTGGCCGGTCGACGGGCGGAGGAGGCTTCCTCCAGCGAAGGGTAGGCTGAAGCCTGATGAAGCCCCCCGCTGGATTCGCCCCTACCTTTTTGTAAGAGATGCCACCGTGCAAGCTGAACTTCTTAGCCCCGGTCTATATGGATGATAGTGCCCACCATTTGTTTCTAGAAGTGTATATTCGGAAAGTTATGACACTTAAAAATGCAATGAGATGTTGTCCACAGCTGGTCTAGAAGAGCAAATTACTTTGCAACTATGAATTTATCTTAAAACAATGGTAAACGATACAGGGCTTTAGCTCTGAAACTCCCAAATATCCAGTGACAGATCCATGATTTTATCACACCTTAGGCTAAACTATAATAGGTTAACATCCTAGAAATAACATCAATTTATACTCACACCACGCCATAATAAAAATAAACCACAAATGCATCGGTGATATGAAACTTTAACAAAATACTTCAATAGAAAACATAATAAGAAAACATGGCAAAATATAAAACAATGTAACATGGCAGAGATCCAACCATTTTTTTGGAAGATATTGGATGGAGTTGGATTGTGTTCGTATTGGAAAATAAGATGACAATGTTTTGCTCGTCTTTGTTTCATTCTGTCATTCGGATTTCATATCAAAGGGGGAGGGAAGAGGAGTAGAAAGTACCAGATTTGAGTGCACTGTGGCCGACTCGACTGGCCAGTCACTATGCATGGCAACATGGCACCCGTCGCCTAGGGACTAGGGATGGAAGAGGCGTGGAGGGCCAGAAGCAGAGGTAGTAGCGCTAGCGTTGGGCCGTCGTGAGCGGTGTCTAGCATTCAATGTGGGCCGTGGCTGGTGAGTCGCAACATGAGGTATGGCCGTGTGGCGTGTGCATGACAATGCGGCGCGCTCTATAGTCAGGCGGCGTCAAGCGAGCCAGCAAGGGGTGACGGCGCGACACGATGGCTCCAACCCGAGTGCGACTATGTGGGTAGGGTTGAGATGTTGACTCGTTGAGTGCTAGAGAAGAGACTGTTAGGCTGCCTGGTGATAGTCGCTAATGGGTTGGACTGTGGAGATGGGCCATGCGGCTTGGCCTCGGGCTAGGCCACTAATGTATACGATTTTCTGGGCCTATATAGGGTGAGTTGCACTATTAAAATTTTCAGGCCTAGGGTTACAGCCCACCCAGCTCGAGGCTTGGATCCGCCCCTACAAATATCAATAGCACACATAAAACACCATGGTACCCAAGCATAGGATAATACAGGAGAACCCAAGCTTCATAAAAATTAGGTGAAGTGCATAAAAATAGATAAACAACCCAATAATATCGTATACCAATCTCAAGCTGATATCTTCGAAGATTGGCCAACTGAAAAAAACAACAACCAAATTTGAGCTTCTGCAGTGCTAATCGAAGTACAAAAGGCCAACATAAGATAATGCAGGAGGTGTAAAATGGTCAAGTAAATGCATTGTGGCAATATATCTAGCTACCTACAAAACTACATAGTATTATCTCTTTTTTCTTTCAGCTTAATGAAATTATTATTATGATATAACACTTTCATATTCCTATTAACAATCCTTAGATACAACTAATGGGTTCGATCTATATTAGATCCAACAAATTTATTAATTGTCATGTCTATGTTCTCCTGATTAAGAAAAATAGTAGCAGCTGTTGCTGTTTTGATGCCTGTTACATACTTGACAAAATCTTCACATAAGAATTTTTCCATGAATTTTTCATCTCTAGCATTCCTTCTCTTGAACATCTCTACCTTATCAAACTGAATAGCATAACTAAACATAATACATAAAGATTTGGAAATTGTAGGAGAACAAACCGGCATTAGTTTGTGAGGTTTCAAGAAATGCAAGAGCTGACATCTTTTCTACTTTTTTTATCAAACAAAGCAAAGTCTTTAGAGTTTGAACAGTAAGTGTAATTTTCTATGAACAAACAATTTGTCAAATACACGGAAATGTGTCATTTAAAAGGACTCCCATATCGGGGTTCCCATGCCAGCGATAAATAAGCTCATTTGTTTTATAACGGCACCCAGCACTATAAATCATCAATGGATGCTTGAAGCATTGCAGGCACTAATGTTGTGCATCTTTCGAGCAACCTTCAGTGTGAAGTAAATTTCTGCAAGGAAAAGGGCAATGCTTCAGTTGTGTCTGCCTCATCAGTCGTAATATGCACTATGCTTCAGTATGCATACCCAATAAGAAAACAAATAATGAGGAAAAATATCCATTTCGATTGATGGTACATTGATAATTTCATAAAAAAAACTGAGGACCAAACTCAACATCTACCGATGCACATTCGAATAATTGAAATCTGTACCTCAAAAGCAACCGTAGTTGATAATCCAAGATTTTAAAACTACCAATGTCTATTTGATGAAAAGAAGTCATACCAAGCATCTTAGAGCCTAACATTTTTTTTGACAACATTTTTGTTCGTGGGTCTCCTCCCATTGCTTCATCATCTTGTCTCATTGCTTCTTCTGCCTTTTATCCATCCCGGTGTGGTGAAAGAAGCGCGGTATAGTGTGGGGTTTGGTTGCACGGTGCTTTCTGAGAAATCTCCTCGACCCTATTTTATAGTGTGCAAAGCTGGTAAAGCTGGGCTATGAGGTCTTATCGCTGCGGAAAGCTGGCACATGCGGTCATGTCGCTGCACAAAGCTGGCGCGTTCGGTCTTGTCACTGTGCAAAACTGGGCCGTACTGTCATGTCACTGCGAAAAGCTATGTCGTCATGTCATGTCACTGAGGAAAGCTGGCACGTTCGGTCTTCTCACTGCGTAAAGCTGGGCCGTGTTGTCATGCACTGTAAAAAGCTGCGTCGTCATGTCATATCACTGAGGAAAGCTGGCCCGTACGGTCATGTCGATGCCGAAAGCTGGACCATGCAGTCATGTCACTGCGGAAAGCTAGCCCGTGCGGTCATGTCGCTGCGGAAAGTTGTCCCGTGCGGTCATGTCATTGCGCAAAGCTGGCTTGGCGGTGTATGAGGCTATCCATAGGCAGCCATCGATGTCATGTCATGTTACTGAGGAAAGCTGGCCCGTGTGGTCATGTCGCTACCGAAAGTTGGATCGTGCAGTCATATCACTGCGCAAAGCTGGTGCATGTGGTCTTCTCACTGCGCAAAGCTGGCGCGCGCGGTCTTCTTATTGCGCAAAGCTGAGCCGTCATGTCATGTCACTGAGCAAATACGGCCCGAAGTTACGCTATAAAATGAATGAATGAGGTATTGCTGGTTGGAACAACTATCTTCTCCGTCGTAGAGTAAGCCACCATGACGGACGCCGAGGGGCCAGTCGAACATAGGTCACCAAAGGAGGACCTTCCACTCGAAAGAAAGGAGGACTTCAGCCCTACGTACCACTTGTTGCCAAATAGGAGCGCTCAGCCAGTGTGACCGAAATGCAAACACATGCAATACGCGGTGGTGTAGGTGGCAGAAGGCCATACAAATGGCGGTCGACATTTCTTTCGTTGTCTATACTTCGGGGTACAAGTTCGCACTCGTCTATTTTATTGTACTACTAATATAGCTTCGATGTTAACGTTCATTTGTAGCAGATGGATAAATGTGACTTTGTGTGATGGATCGATCCTCCCCATGAAGGATATATCTTGACGTACGTTTATACATTGTGGGAGCGAATCTTTGATTTGGAGGCATAGATTGACAGTCTTGAAGAGCACAAGAGCAGAACGATGACCACCGTTAGCAGGTGGAGTGCAAGAAGGGCAACGAGGAGGTCATCAACATAGGGAGTTCGTACGACCCAACATGCTGCTGCATGAACCCTAGTTGTATATGTGCTTACCACTACAACAACGGCCAGCCACGTCCGAGGTGACCCCCTCAACAATACTCCATGTGGGTGCCATGAGGCTGTTCCACCTATAGGCAACGATGTGTATGGTTGTACCGGTGTACTCAGGACTGTTGTTCGAAATAATTTTCAATGTTGTCAAGCATGTAATTGAATGGTTCGTGCGTTGTTGCGGTTGCCATCAGTGTAGTTCACTGTTCGTTTGGTGTGCACGTCGAGAAGGTAAAGAGAAGTAGAAGTAAGCTCGGCATAGTAGAAGTAAAAGTTCACTACGTAAATAACAAATGTAAACAGTCCATGAACAAATAGTGTACAGTGAGCACTACCGTCCCCCAACAGCATCCCCAGCACCCCCTCCGTCGCCACCCTGGCCCCCTCCGTCTCCACATCCGTGTCCTCCCATACAGCCCCGCTTGGCCGTCCTTCGCTGCAACAAGTGACGATGCCCAGACAACGTAAGATGATCAGGAGACCATCGCACCCGCCCTTGAGCTAGTGGAGTGGGCTGCAACGCTGTCTATGTGCCCTTAGGTGTACCAGTCAAGGCACTCCCGGAGAGAACCTCTGGTGGTGTGCCCCGAGGTGTAGAGCCAGACGCCTGCCCGGAGCTCCCCACACAACGCATGCAATACCCACTCCTTGAAGAAGTACTCCAACATGAAGTTCGAATGATCCATGCCCATGGTCCCGCATGCAGCGAGGACATGAGAGCATGGCTTATGTAATAGCTTCAACTTGTTGCACGTGCAGCTAGGTTCATTTGCGTGATCTCCAAGGCATACCTTGTGGGTAACAAGGGAACGAGTCATCTGAAATCCGGCTCTATCACGGAGTACCACATCAAAACGATGCTCCCTGTTGCCCATGACATGCACTGTGTGCAATTGACCCTTCTGTGCCTTCGTCTCCATGTATGCCGTAATTTTCGATGAATACAATGCTCGGGGATTGGCCATATGAAGTGCGGCATTCGCGTGCCTCCCTGAAGTAGCCGATTGTGCTGTGAAGAATACCTTCGACGATGGCGATAAGGGGCTGAGAATAGATGCCCCTGAGAACCCAATTGTACACCTCAGCAAGGTTAGTCGTCATTATGTCGTACCTTGCGCCGTCCGTATCGTGCAACAGCGACCACTTCTCCAATGGTTCTCCCTCGATCCACTGCGAGAAGCACTTGATGTTTCGTGAGTTCCTCCTTCTTGGACCAGCTGGGTTAGGCTCATCGAGTACTGGCAAACATTCTGGTTGTGCCGCCCCAGGCATGACTGGCCCCTTGCTCCTCTCGTCGACGTACTTCCTGCTGTGCTCATCCAACAACACCCACAAAGCATCAAATTTTCTCCACTGAATCTACAAAGCCAGCCTCTTGAATAGCTTCATCAATGGTTGTTTGGGGAACTGCTTGAAAAAGTTTGCCCCTAAGTGACGAATGCGCCACCTGTTCCACATGTCCGGCCAAGAAAAGGGCTCCTCGGGGTCTTTCTGAAGTTTTATTATAGCCTTTACAATCCCGGCGTGACGATCATGGATTACACACACACACACACACACCAGGATGAGCGCTAATAACTCCAACCCTGACATGTCTGAGATACCACAACCAGCTTTCATAATTCTCACTTTCCACGAATGCGATGGCCAGTGGCAATATTTGGTTATTGCCGTCAACGCCTATGGCCGTCAGGATCTGCCCCTTGTATTTGCCTGTTAGAAAGGTCCCGTCAACTGAGATCACCGGTAGCATGTGCCTGAATGCCTCGATGCAAGCACCAAATGCTAACAAGGCTCTTTGCAACACCGCATATCCTGGTGGACTTGTGGGCGGCTTGTCCTGCACAGCGATATACGTGCCTGGGTTCCTGTCCTGCAACACCTTAAGCATACGAGAAAGATTATCGTACGTCGCCTCGAAAGACACGAAACATTTTTCCAATGCCTTCTGCTTGGCACGCCATGCCTTTGCGTAGCTAATCTTATACTTGAATTTCATCTCGATAGCTACCACGATATGCGCGGCCTCCATGTCTTTCTTCTCCACTATCTCTCCGTACATCAAATTGGCTATAAAGTCGGTTACGATGCCTCGCCAAAACACTGCTGAGAATGCAAGAGTGCAGCTCCACCTTCGATACAATTCAATGAGCCTCATACTTGGGTCTACATGCATGCACCCTCCAACGACAACCGACCTGCTCGCACCTCTCGGTGTACTACTCCTGGCTAGATTTCACGACCCGAAAAGTCCGCTGCATTAAAAGGGCCCACAGCTTAATGGTATCCTGCAGCGCTGTCTTGTCAGCAAACATAGAATGCAACCAAACCTCTGTCTCATGATACTTCCACGTTGAATCATGCTCATCATGTGCGGAAACACCCTCAACATTAAACCGGTTCCATTCCTGCGAGACGGGAGCTTCATCCTCATCCGAATTGTCCTCTTCAGCCCATGTCATCTGGTCATTACAGTCCATTTGTTGCACGATGTATCAATATGCTTTCCTTCATCGGCTTGTCCTATTTCCTCTCAATGGCTTGACCTTTATACCTCTCCCCTATGTACCGCATCGGTTTCATCACGAGCAACTTGATCCTCTTCGCCAACATGCGGCCCGCTCGAGTTGCTAGCACCTCCCGGAGCAAGGTTGTACGCACGACCTTGCACAGCTTCTAATGAGCACGGTTGCACAAGTAGCACGCACTCGTATCCACGGCACTGGCACCCTTGCACAAACCCCTTCCACGCAGCAGTGCACAGTAATGTCCTCAACCCCATCTGATGTCCGTGGGAGACCGGCTCCAAAGCCCTTGCACGACCACGCTGCACACCTCAGGGTCCAACGAAAAATTCTGGGTCAGCCAATGCATCACATCTGATATTCGAGCATTCTCGCCATCCGGATATACTAGAGTGGCTTGCGGAAAACCGCTCAAATCCACACCATTTGGACCTTCACGAACGGTTCCGGCACCATAATGCACTCTCAATGTAGTGGCTATTGGCATTACTGATGTCAGCCTGCATATATGTTTTAATTTTGCAACATGTCAAATCGCATCACACAATACCAAAGTACCGACTTACTGCAATTCATATTTCGCTAATCGTTCGCATGTTGTAACCCACTACAATAAATGCTTACTATGAACTTCCTATCGGTTTTTCCAATATTTTTCCAACGTTCTACATACGAATTAATTAAACTCAAACAAAACTACTTACTGAATTTTTTAATACGTACAAATTTAGCGGACGATTAAATTGTACATTACAGTGACTGAATTTTCTACAACTACAATTTCGTACGCATGCAAATTTCGTAATGATGCTAATTTTCTAAAACTATGTTCCCTAATTTATACACAACTACACGCTTCTGCCACTACTAATTTTCTAAAACTACCTTTTAACTAAATTTTGTATACCAAAAATTTAACTATTTCTATCTACATTTACAATTTTCTACTAACAATAACAATCATATACAATATTTCTATCTACATCTACACCTATTGTTGCATCTTCCTCTCCTTTCCGTTTCTATGACTGCTAATTTCCTGTAACTACGTTAACTAAATTTTCTATACTAAAAATTGAACTACTTATATTTACATCTATAATTTTTACTAGCACTAATATTAAATAAAAATATACTACAAATACAACATTACAAATAAAAAATTCTTGGATCTGGTTCTTCCTCTTCTCTCCTCTCCTCTTCTCCCTCTCCTCTCTTCTTCTCCCCCTCCTTCCTCTCCTTTTCTCCTCTCTTTTCTTCTTCTCCTCTTGGCCAGGCACAATGCAAATGAAAACAGTGTGTGCGTGGGGGCGGCGGCGGCCGAGCGCGCGGGCCTTTTAACCCCCCAGTTGCCCGCTCTAGTCGCCCGCTCGTTGCGTGATAGCAATTATTTGTCCAACGGTTACTATATTGCCCGTGTGTCAACCCCCAGTTGGGCGATTGGCTTCAGTCACCCCCTCGTTGGGCGACTAGAGCCTATTTGTGCAAAAAAAATGTTATCGCGGGTATATTTCTGTAATTTCGAATATAAAATTGAATATTCGCACAAAAAATTCGTTAGGAACAAGAGAGGCAAAATGGTCATTTCACTATTGATTTTGGGCCAAAAAATTTAGCAAATACTTGAATATAGCCTTAGTGGCAAAAACACAGTTTTTGTGGCTTATCTGTGGCAAATTCTTGATTTTTCTCATTTAAGGCGAGGCGGTGCATGGAAGCACTTGTGCGCTACTCGTGGAGTATTTCGTTACGAAGCACATCACAAGTCAGAACGTAGCATAGCACGACACGGCGCACCCAACATGACATGACCGACACATCTAGCTGATAGTATTAGGGTGTGTTTGGTTGAGCTGTGGCTTCTGAAAAAGCTGCTGTGAGCTGTGAGCTGTGGAAAAGCTGCTGTAGGTTGTGGGCTATGGAAAAGCTGTAAGCTGTTTGGTTCAAACAAGTATAAAACTTACCTCATATCTCTATTTTCCTTGAAACAACTGTGAAACAGCTCTCTATTTTCACCATTTCAAAAAGCAGAAAGCCAAAAGCCAAAAGCGGGGTCCAAGGTGCTTTCAAAACTGTACTACCCAAAAGTAGCTGCTTCTGAAAAAGCAGCTTCTGGTTTCCACCCCTTTGGTTGGCTTTTGGCTTTTTAAAAGCAAAAATAGCTCCTAAAAACTCAACCAAAGGCACCCTTAGTATTGCCATGTCATCTGCGTAGACTCCAGCATCGTACCTACATGCCAACTACGCTAGCTCCTACAAATCCAAGCAAGGTGGGAAGAGGAGTTGCCGCGCACCTGCATCGTCACCTGCAAGGCAACGCAAGCCCATCTTGCCAGCCGAGGCCAACTCATGCAGTTTGGGGAGCCTCAGAAAACGAAAAAAGGTGGCTACCACAAAGCGCACCGCACAACTAGGCTACCAGCAAAGAAGCCTACACTTGGGCAAAAGGAACCCCGTCTCCCTCCTCTCCCTGTCCTCTCCGGTCCAACCGTACAACTTTTCCTTTCTCTTTCCTTTTTAGCTTTATGGTATCATTTTTTTCGCCATCACAGCATTGCCTTTCTCCTGTAGTGTATATTTTTAGATTAAAGATCCTGCTTATTGGTTATTATTACATCGAGCTCCTTGGTCAAGAGGTTAGTGATTTTGTTTCCTCTAGATTAGTTCAGCTAACTCATCATTGCAAAAGGACGTGCTACATCTAACACTATTGGTGAATGTACATTGGGCATTTGTGGCTGCATGTGCACCCTATTATTAAGGGGTGGAACTTTTTTAAAAAAAGAGTTTTTTAACGAATAATTCATTTTTTATTCGAAATTATAGAAATATACCCATGGAATTTTTTTTTTACAAAAATAGCTCCAGTCGCTTAATGGTTGGGCGACTGGATCCTTTCACCTAACCAGAGGCCGACACAATACATGTTGCCGCACCCTGGAGCGACTGCATCTAGTCGCCCTCCCGTTGGGCGACTTTCATGCAGTCGCCTTCCCATTAGACGACTTTCATGCAGTTGCCCCCCTTATGCGACTGCATGAACCCCCCGTAATTGTTTTAAATTTTGTGAATTTTGTAGTTTTAAGCTGGTAAAAAATGTGGTAGAGTTGTAATAAAAGTTTATGTTTATTGTATGTTGTAGGTGCATAAAAAATTTTAGAAACTTATTTTTTTACGAAAGATTGACCGTAGAACGATCGATACATACACTGTTAAGTGACATACGCTGAGAATTCCTGTGCGGAGAACCGGTATGTTTGAATGCGAAAAGAAGAGATAATAGGCTTGATATATGAATGATTGAATGCGAAAAGAAGAGATAATAGGCTTGTTTGAATTTAAATAAACTTCATAATATAGTTGTGAGTAACATGCCGCATATTTTTTCATTACATGCATAACATATAGCATCGGCAACACCCCTCACTCGCCACCCTGAGGTGCCCCGTCACCGCGCCCGTGTCCTCCCGTACGGCCCCGCTTGGCCGTCCTCCAGTGCAACGGGTGACGACGCTCCGAGAAAGTAAAACGATTAGGAGCGTGTCGCACCGGCCCTTGCGCTGGTGGAGTCAGCTGCACCTCTGGCTGTGTGCCCTCCGGTGCACCGGGGAGGGCACTGCCGGAGAGAACCTCCGGTGCTGTGTCAGAGGGCGGCCCGGGCCACTCCGAAAAATACTGGTCTACATCGTCCTGAGTCGGGGAGATGCCATGTGCGTATTGATGGTAAGGACCTGCAATAGTAATATCGTTAGTTAGTTGCATGTCGCCTTGGGATAAAAACGAGATCCGACGAGCGTACCCACAGTTGGCGCCATCGAGGTAGGAGGAGGGGCGTACAACTCAGAGTACATCCCCTGCGTGTGGAAGCCGGGGAAGTGCGGAGGAGGCGTGAAGAGCTGTTGAGGTGGTGTAGGAGGCCATCCCCAGGCAAAGCCCCCTGGCTGGTCCGGTGAGGTGGTGTAGGACGTGTCCACGTACTACCTCCGGAGTAGTGCCACGCTAGTCGGGGTGGCACTGGTGGTCGGGGTGCGCTGGGCGTGGGTGTGAAGACCGTCGGTAGCCTCGTGCAGGACAGCAGGCTAACGATACGTCTACACCTAGCCTCCATCCGACGCACAAAGCTGACGTTCTCCTCGTGGGTCAACTCCGCATCTATGGCGATCCTCTCCAGTACAGTGACGAACTCGACCCACAACGAACTACCAACGTCAGCCTGAAGAAAAAGACATAAATGGCCCATCATCGAAACGACATTGCTATTTAGGAATCTTTGAAATTATATATAACGTACCGCGATGTGAGCGTCGCGCGCGGGGTACATGTCTGTCGGAGCGGCGATGTTTGTGGCAGGTGGGTCTACGACATGTACGAGCCTGGTACGTGTCCGTGCCTGGATCTAAATTTCTAAACTACATCTAAATTTCTAAAGTAAATTTCTAAACTAAAATTTCTACAATAATGCATCAAAAATGTTATACAAAATTTTTAAACTAAATTTTTAACACTAACAAAAATAATATAGCAACAAAATTACCTGGATCTGAATCCTCCCTCTCCTCTTCTCCCCTCCTCTTTCCCCCTTCTTCCTCTCCTCTTCTCCTCTCCTTTCTCTTCTCTTCTGCTCTCACGCTCGCTCGGTCGATCGGAATGAAAACAGTGTGCCCGGCGGCGGCCGAGCGCGCTGCGCTTTTAACCCACCCCCAGTCACCACACGGTTGGGCGAGTGCATTTAATCGCCCAACGGTTGGAAGATTTTTCACCTGTCGCCGCTGGGTTGGGCGAAAGGCTCCAATTGCCCAACCATTAGGCGACTGGAGCATATTTTTGTAAAAACAAATTTCCGCGGGTATATTTCTGTAATTTCTAATAAAAAATGGATTATCCATACAAAAAATTCTTTTAAAAAATAGGTTATACTTTGTAGGACCAATATGACATTAGATGAGGGTGAATGATGTCTTTAAATTTTTCTCTAAGTATTCACAAATTCTTCGCCCCAATAGCTATAAGAAGCTATGAGACCAAGAACCCAAAATTCCAAAAATCGCTATGCTACATCATTTCAACCATGAATAGTAAAAAAACAACACTATTTTAAATCCAACAATCTATAAAACTTTTGATCTTAGATCCAAAAGACTTAAAACTTGAACCAAGGCTAAATCATGACCTTAAGAACATATCCTAACCAAAAATCTTGAAAGAACTTAGAAAAATTGATATTTTTTGGATCATGAAGCTCTATTGCATCAAAACTGGGCCAAAACCTAAAATGGAGCTCACTCTCAAACCAAAATGCTAAATCACTTAAAATTTAGTATAGACCTTCTCTAAGATGTCAGGAATCTATTCCAATTAATGATCAAGAAAACTTTTGCCAAAGTTCTAACTTTTCCGTTTGAAGGAAGGTTGCACCAAAATCATTCAAAAAAAACCAAAACGGTGAATACGACTTACTTGTGGATGAATGATGACTCTAGATGTATTCCCACATGTCACAGCAAGCTAGAACATCTAAGGAATCAAGATAAAATAACTGGATCAAGAAATCACTCGAAAAGACTAAATTAAGTAAAAATCGAATAACTTCAAGAACTTGCAAAATTTGATGCCTAGATGGATGGGGATTGATCCCCATGAGTTATCTCCAACACTTACACATCCTTGGCATGGAGCGAGATTAAGAAGGGAAGAGAAGATATCAAAACCAATAAGATCAAGAGAAGATCAACCAAAATAAGAAAGATCCATGACAGATGAACAAAATTGATATATTGCTACTTGAGGATAATGATTTTACAGCCATTCCACCTGGAGGACAAGAGAGCACACCACAGCACTCACACTTCTCAAACCTTAACCCTAGAACACTTGGCTTCAAGAGTAAAGCTAGGATGATAGGGTGGTTAACTAGCAAGTCTCCATCCCAACTCGTTAAATAGATAGGCAATAAGCACCTATGTAACTCTAATATATACTATCCACTTAGCACATATAGAGAAAGCCTGAATCCGCTAAGTCCTTACTCTTTGGTCTAACTTGATCTTCTTAGTTTCTCCTTGACCTAAACCGTTTTTCCAACGGCGCTCAAGCACCGTGGTTTTCGTCGAAGCTAGTTTCCGGTATCATTTTCAACTTACTAAAATATACTTTCTTGACTCGGTTTTTATCTTCTATTGTAGGCAATCGTTATGCTTACCATGTATAGATGCACTACTAGCCTGCTAGTGCTATGTGTTGGTAAGTTTCTCCCGTTCCGATTCCACCAGGCAACGTCTAACTTGAACCGACCAAAAAACAGGAGAAACCGCTAAAAAACCAGAAAAACACTAAAATTTTTGAATTTGTGATGTTTTGAAGCATATTTAGCCTCATACAATAGGTAATCTAGCACAAAAAGGCCTAAACCAACTTAGGAAGTGCATTATGCAGTCACAAATTTAAATGCACATTTTGAAAACCCGGTACCCATCGGTAAAACTGATAACCGGCGGTTATCAGCCGGTAACCGTCGATTTTTGGAACCCTGTACACAAGTAACACCGAAATTTTTCTATTTTAGCCCATTTTTTGAAAAATATTCACATTTAGACCCCTGATAGTTTTAATTCCGTTTTTGGACCCAGAGCTCGGCGCCGTGGGTCACGGCGCCGAGGTAACACGTCTCGGCGCCGTGGACCACGGCGCCGAGCTGCGAGCCCCGCGCCAGCGTAGCGGCCGGCGTGGCGCCGACGTGGCAGGCAGCTCGGCGCCGTGACTCGTGGCGCCAAGCTCGGCGCCGTGTACCACGGCGCCGAGGTGCCTACCACATGTATCACGGCGCCGAGGTGCCTACCACGTGTACCACGGCGCCGAGGGTTTGCACCGATCAGTCTTTTTTCGCAAAATGAATTAAGTTGTATTTTTTAGTTGGATTATTTAATGATAGTAATATTATGTAATATAGTTAGTTATTTATTTATAGAGAGCAAAAAAATACGACGTATGTTTTGAAATATGTATTGCAGATGAAACATGTAGGAAAATTCGTGTAGATTTTTTAAAAAATATTATGGTACATTGGTAATGGTTTTTGAAAAATAAAATTCTGCAGGCCGTGACGAACGAGTTTTGTGTTAAGTTCTGGGGCCGTGAGATGCTGCGGGCAAGACAGAGGGGAGGCGACATGTGGCATACAAGCAACTCTCATCTTCCTTTTGTTCAGTTGTTACTACACACTTGGGGAAATAATTACTGGGATGATTCTGGGTCAATCCCATCCCCTCTGTTTGTGGATTGACGAACGAGTTATGTGTGAAGTAACGATTAGTGTATTTGTGATTTTTGTACAATGCTGACCGTGAAAAATATGTTGAACTGGCAATAACATTTTTCGATCATGTTATGTTGTTTTATTGGAAGAAATTTTTTGAATTATTTTTTTATGACAAATGTGATAGGAACAATTGGATGAAAGGAGGGGAAGTGATAATAAGACACGTGGGAATCATTGCATGCGAAAAGCCGAGATAATAATGGCGCGTACAATTTTATTACATGCTAGCATGATATCCGACTAATCGACCCAACTGCTCGTACGACCTCTCGTGTGGACCGGGTCTATTACATCTTGTCTACTGGGTGTAGCGTGGTTGTTTCCCCTTTCTGTCGCGCCCTGAAGATGGCTCCACTGCATCCTTCTTCCTGTCACTCTTGGTCTTGAGAGCCGCCTCACGAGCTTGAAGCTCTTCCTCCTGACGCTTGATGGCTGCTTCACGCAGACTTAACTTCTCCTTCCTCCTTTGCAGCTCATCCTCCTTGCCCTGCAGACGGATTTGGTCCACCCTCACGCGGCGCTCTTGCTCAAGCCGCATCTGTCGTTCCACCTCGCGAGCCTGAGTCATCTTGACAAAGTATTGTGCTTTGTTTTCCACCTCCACTGCCCGGTTATCTGGCCATGCCGGCGACACCCGATCCACCCATTCGATGAACCTGCAAGCCTATGTGTGTCGTGGTAGATGTCATGGATCAAGTTGAAAAACGGTAACGAGAAACAAATGATTTAGTTGTGGTCGTTACCACGAAGTCGTCATCCAGGTCTGGACACTTGAAGAACCTACGGCCGTATTTGGCTCGTTGTAGTCGATCCGTCAATGCGCAAAGCTGACATATGCTGCCCCGTTTTGTCATGTCACTGAGCAAAAGCCTCTTTTTTTGGTGGTCACTGCATTAAGCTGCCCCGTTTTGCTATAAGTAGCACGGTTGGGGTCCCATGACATTGTGAATCGAAGAAAGTAGTACCCTCTCTGAAAGTAGGGTTGCTATAAGTAGCACGGTTGCTATAAGTAGTACGGTTGTGTTTTATTTTAGTTGTTTTGTTCGTTGGTGTGTTGGTTGGTTGGTTGTATGCCATCGTAATTAAAAAACTTATAGCAACCCTTTTATACTGCAAACCATCTGTGAACATCAAACCATCAAGCACTTGAAAACCTCACAAAAAATACAAAAGCACTTGAAAAACCTCACAAAAATTACAAAAGCACAATCCGTCATGGGTTCGAGGACGAAGGATGGGCAGCTCCTGTATAGAATACACCAATTTTTTTAGTTAATGCATCAATATAAACTCAAATTGTACAGGAAGTGATGAAGGCAATACCCTCCCCTCCGCGGTGAGCCGTCCTCGGTGGCTCTCCTCGTAGTACTGGTCTAGCAGGTGGAATTGCGCCATCCTACAAAAAAATTTGAATTTGTCAGTCCAACATACAAGTAAACAAAATATTGAACATGCATACAATATGGAAAGAATAAGAAATTAAACAAGAAACATAGCAAATTACATATGAAAAAACAACTAGACGAACTATGAAACATAACGAATAACAAGCACTCGCACCTGACTAAGTGGCCAATGGCATGTGCGTGAATTGTGGCCAAGTCTACCACATCTGCTACATTGGTTCTGCTCGGGGTTAGTAAGAAAGGGGGTTGCTCTCCCTCGCCTCGTTCTTCCTGGAAGCTGATCCATAACCATCTTGTGTCTCGTCCTTTTCCTGGTTCCACGTTTGTTCCAACGGCTACCCGGATCCGCAATGTATTTGGGCCCGGTGTACGGTGGCCACTCTCCCTCATCCCGGTAAGGCTCGAAACGGGGAGACCACGTAAGCACAAGGTTGTCAACACTGAACTCCCGAGGTATCTTGCTCTCGTAGTCAAAGTTGCGATGCCTCGCTGCTGCCACATAATGAGAACATGGAAAGTGGTACTGCCTCGGTTTACCACATGTGCATGAGAAATCAATAAGGACAACCTTATGCCTCCTCGTCGGCCGGAGCTCTCCATCTGTCGTTGTACCACCCCTTTCTACAACCTCGTAAGTGCCCGTGGCGCTGTCAAAACAATGTACCTCATGTGCCTCAGCCCTAGCCTTTGCCTTTTCAAGGTGGCGCTTCGGTTTTGGCGCCCATCTCACTTGTTTACTTTGTAGCGCCATTGCATGTGCGTGTCTTTCGTTGAACCAGGCAACAAGCTTGTAAAATGTGAAGGATACGATAGCATTAACGGGCATACCACGTATACCCCTAAGCAAACTATTGAAGGATTCGGCCATGTTGCTTGTCTGAAACTCGTACCTCCAGCCACCGTCGTCATGAGCCCTTGTCCATTTGTCGACATCTCTCATCAATCCCGTCAACCACTGTCTACCTTCTGCGTTTGTTGCAGTATGAAGCTGCTCCAACTTCTCTTGGAAGAACTTCACCTCAAGCATTCGAGCGACCTCCTCAAACAGTGGAAAGTTATCCTTCGTACCATCCTTACGGAGTAGATTCTCGGCAAGATGCCGAGTGCACCAACGGTGGTGCAAAGCTGCATACCCCGGTATCTGCTCCTGTACGGCAGAAAGTATGCCTTGGTGCCTATCAGAAATGACACCAACCTCCCTACCAGGGCCGACCACGTGCCTCCGAACGAGCCACAAGAACCATCCCCAGCTGTCTTTGTTCTCCCTCTCAACCAAAGCAAACGCCAAAGGAACCAATGCGTTGTCTGCGTCACAGGAAATGGCTATCAGAAGTGTGCCCTGATACTTGCCAAGAAGAAACGTGCCATCAATAGCGAAGACGGGACGACAATGCCGAAAGGCCTCGATGGACTGAGCAAAGCACCAGAAAGCACGGAAGAATATCTGCATCCCATCTTGAGTCCATTCATTTGGTTTCGGGACGTACTCATAATGCATTCCTGGATTAACCGCTTTGATTGCATTGAAGAGTGCTGGCAACTGCAAGTACCCATCTTCCCAGTCCCCATATATCATCTTCCAGATGCGTTGCTTTGCCCTCCATGCTTTTCCATACCTTATCTCGTATCCAAATTTCTCCTTAACAATCCCAGCAAGTGTCTTCACCTTCATATTGGGTTCTCCCTTTACTATGTGACACAGTGACTTGGCAATAATAGTAGAGGTCAACTGCCGATGCTTCTGTTTGAGCTCTGCTTCGGCACAAGTGTGTGGGCCAACGATTCTTGTGATCTTGAACTTTCCCGTGTCCTTCTGTTTGCTAGCACAAACCCTCCATTCACATGTCTCCTTCTCGCACACAACTGTGTACCTCCGCTCCACATAAGAATGTCTCACCTTGAATGGCCTTTTACGGATCACTGAATACTCCTGCAGCCACATTTTCAATGCAGACAAGTCCTCAAACACCATGCCCTTCTCAATTGTCATGCTTGACCCGGCCTCAGGAGCATCTAGCAACTCGTCATCCCTTCCTTCTGCATAAGCCCCATGAGAATGCCTAAGATCGCTGAATTCATGAACTAATGGATCCCGGCCAGGGCAATAACGCCTGATCAGCTCAATATCACTTTCGGTCAGCTCTCCAAAAGGGCGGTCATCATCAGAATCAACGGCCCTTGCGATCTCGTAAGGCTCCAGATCATCCACAATTTGAACATCCACACTGTTGGAGTCCCTGCAGACTTCTTCAACGTTGCCAGATGGAGCAACGGGAGGAACACCCACATTATCAGGAACGTTGTCTCCTGCATCATAAGCACAAAAACGATGGATTGAGACCACAAAGGGCAATGACGGGAAAAGGCTAAAGTGTTGCTCGACACTTACTGGGATGATTCTAGGTCAATCCCATCTCCTGAGGGGCCGCCACGACATCATCAGTCCGACATTCAACTCGAATTGGTTGAGAAATCTGAACCTCGTTCGGGGCAGATAGAGCATCGGGCACCTCAGGCACTTCTTCCACATCCACCGCAAGATCCGGTAACGGAGGGTCAAAGGGTGCCTGATCACCTAGTTCTGGTGAATAACCGTGAGGGGTGGGATCAATGGACACCTTCCGCACAACAATGTCCAAACATTTTAACTCATTCCTCATAACCAATTTGACATAGTTGTCCCACTCATCCTCACAACCAATTAAGATCAACCGCCTGAGAATTGTGTCTTTCGAACCGAAGTGAAGTAACCCCTCAACTGTGATGCTCTCCTCGTTTGCATGACAGTGTAGCTTCTCCCGAGCCCTAGCAACCAACTCACTAAACGACGGCCGATCACTGAATATCAGAGGCACCCTTTGCATTTCAACAAATCAAACATTTCCATAATCATCACTTGTCACACTGCCTCCATGATATAGGGTGACAAGGTTGTCCATCTAGTTCATACAGATAACGGAACTTAATACCTTTAAGCGAAATTGGATACTGACTGACTACCTAAGTACCTAAATTAACTAACTACTACAGTATAATTGATGCTAGTTAACTAACTGAATTGCATAGTCAATATTACCTGTCCGACGATGGTAGTGGATAAAGCGGGCAATCCAAGAATGTATCGTCACACAGTAATTCCTTCCCTCCTGCCTACAATCAATAAGTACGAGCTCATAAATCAGCATATGAATATCTTTCAATGAAACTGATTGATGAAGGCATTATTGGTGGAGGCATTATTGTAAATACATACTCAGTGGTTTATCATTACTACTACTATTGCTTGTCCTTAAACAAGCCAAACCAATTATAGATTGCAATCTATCACACTTAATTTCATGAAAGCCAACTGCATGTCGAGCAGCATGAAGCTCAATCTATCACACTTATCACCACATTGCTTTGTACCAAAATAAACATCAATTCATTCAAATTTATAATCCATTTCAACAAATTTAATAAAATCAGCGCCTGCCCGTGGCCATGCATCTACATCTACTTTCACAAAATCAACTTTAATAAATTCGTTCAAACAGACATCTACAGCATGAGCAGCTATACCAGTGGCGGGCGGGGAGGCGGCGGGGCCCGGGGAGGAGCTGGCGGCCGGGGAGGCGGCGGGGCCGGGTAGGCGCTGGCGACCGGGGAGGCGGGGGGGCCGGGCAGGCGGTGGCGGCCAGGGGAGGCGCTGGCGGCCGGGGAGGCGGTGGCGGCCGGGGGAGGCGCTGGCGGGCCGGGGAGTCGCGCGGCCGGGGAGTCGCGCGGCCGGGCAGGCGCTGGCGGCCCGGGGAGGCGGGGGGCCGGGGAGGCGCTGGCGGCCGGGCAGTCGCGCGGGCGGCCGCGGCGGGCGGGGAGGGGAGGCGGCGGCGCGGAGGCGAGCGAGAGACGAAACGAACGAAAGACACCCGTGACCCGCGCCGTGTCCCAGGAAAAGGCCGCGAGCTCGGCGCCAAGATCCACGGCGCCGAGCTCGGCGCCACAATACACGGCGCCGAGCTCGGCGCCACAATACACGGCGCCGAGGTTCTGCCACGTCCGCGCCACGCAGGACGCCACGCTGGAGCGGGCCTGCTACCTCGGCGCCGTGGACCACGGCGCCGAGACGTGTTAGCTCGGCGCCGTGACCCACGGCGCCGAGCTCAGGGTCCGAAAAGGGAATTAAAACTACCAGGGGTCTAAATGTGAATATTTTTCAAAAAAAGGACTTTATATATACATGGAGTGTGTATAAATAAGATGGGCAATAAACTAAAGTACCTAATGGCATAAGAAAAACACATCCATTAACTACTTCAATTGTCAAGTGGTGGGCACCGTCCCTCTATGAAACATGCGTGCTTATAACTGAATTAAATAACTATAAAACTATATCTAAGCTTAATTAGATTTTGCAAGAGTTTATTATTGTATGTGGACATGCTAATTTGCAACAATAGCACATGGGTCCATAACACCTGACACCAAATCCATTAATGGTCAAAATTATCCATTTTAGCTGGCAATCATATCCTAACTAAAAAACCCAATGACACTAACACAATAGAAATGAGCCAACAAGTAGAAACTAAACCCACAATGTAAACACAGATTTCTTAATCCAAAAGTTGTATACCACCATTGACCTGCTAATAAGCACAACGCACAGATAGCCCGACTGGACTGGCCACACTACTGCAAGGTTGCAATGCATTGTTAGTATTATCTTCCACTTCTGCTTTATGCTTAGAAAAGCCAAAAGTCAATACAAATACCAGCGCCTTCTCCACTTCTCTTGCTATCATCTCACTCCGGGAATAAGGCAGATGTCATGGGTGCATCATCCATCCCAGTTTTCTTGCTCTCGTCACACATACGCATCTCTTCCTCATTCTTTGTACCGCTTGTCCCCTTCTTCTAAAAATAACTTCCTTCAGCAACTACTATTTATTTTCAGCCAAAAATCATAAGGTACAGTCAAAATCATCAGCAAAAGTTCATGTCATAGGCTTTTAGCTTGCACATTTTTCACCAAACCCTTTGTATTATCACTAAATCACGATGCCCCCTCCAGCTTCTCACTCTCGTCAGCTAGTTAAAATCCTCTCATCAGTAGGGGTGGAAACAAATCGGATATGATCGAATAGTCTAAAATACGAATATGAATCCAATATTTTAAAACAAATATGAATACGAATTCGAACATTCTTGAATACAAATACAAATCGAATGTCGTAACAAATATGAATTCGAATCGGATATGTACTTAATTCGGTCGAATACGAATATCCTCCTATGAATATCATAACTAGCTGATTTTTTTGGTTACCAGTTTCAAATTCAAAAATTGGCACTTGAAATTTGACCAGTTTTTTTGGTTACCAGTCAGTAACTAGTACCGGCCCTGACCAAAATTTAGGCCGATACCGATATAACCTCCAATATAGGGGGGCCAACCAAAAGTCCAAAACTCAAGAGCACTACTAGAGAAAGTAAAATTTGAATGCATTCAAATTCCACAGGTGGATTTCTCACCTGATGGTTGGCAGGAAGGAACAGTTGGTCAAATTGAGCAGGCAATTTGTAACAAACATCGAGATGAAACCTGGTAGCTGAGGCCTCTTATATGATGTTATTTCCAGTATGTTTCTATCGTTGTAAACATAATAGTCAGTTAGTCACCCCATATTCCAGTGGTTTTTAATAACAGAAAAGATGAAGACGTTAGTAAGACAACAGATTAGAATGTGGCAAATTTTCAATGATTGTAAAATCATTTGAGTTTTCTAGTAAGATGGGACATTGAAAATCAATGAATGCTAATGCATTTATATTGTCCTATTACCCACATACTGTTGCTCACTGGGTTATGTACTATTTGTAATAAAACACATGCCAAAAAAATTCAAAATCATAAGACCAGTGCAAGGAGAATTAGACATATTAATTCTAGAGCTAGTAAAGAAGGTTATAGATTATGCTATTTTCCAAATGTTGTACTAAAGAGAGAACACATTGATGGAAAGTACAGGGACCAAAGCTTACTTATGTTTCAAAATGTATTGTCTCCTCCGTGTTCTAGTGCGTCGCCGAGCAAAGTAGAAAGCAAAAATACATAAAACAAGACCTAGCTCAATGTCTACCGCCATTCTTAATCCTGCAAATAGGGCAATTGAAATCACATCAAGAATACATACCCTATTCCAGTAATAGCTACATATAAATATGACATTCTGAATAGAAAGTACCTCTAAGCTTCTGGATAAGATCTTCTATATCAAGTGCATGTTTACTGGTAAATCATTTGTATCATCTAAATGTGCTACTGACAGCTCGCTACCACCATCATCAGCCTGAACAACATTCTTTCTATTCCTAGATGTGTTCGGACAATGGATGCCACTTTCATACTCATCACTTCCATCACAACAATCTATAGGAACATACAAATACTGTCAAAACTTCTGCTATTGACAAAAGGAAATGACATAGCAAATAAAAAGTTACAAACTAGCTACAGATGTTAAAAGTGAGAGTTTTGAAAATTTGACAAAAGCAATAGCATACCACATAATTGATCATTCACAAAAGAAGAGAGCAAGAAATGAGGGGTGTCTCCAATATTTCTGCAGTAGAACTTGCCTTCTGGACAAGCAAACGTACATGCATAATGCAAATAATGTGAAGGACATCATTACATTAGTGAACAAATTGGGCATTGGTGTTAGCACTAAGTAAAAAAGCACACAATTTTGTGGCAGGTTTTTCCTATGGGAGCATTTAGAATTTCACATAAATGAACGTTGTAGCCTACTGCCATTGCAGTACACACAAACACAAAAGCCCGTAGTTTGACAAAAGCATGTTTTCATGTGGCCTAATGTGAAAATTTTCTAATGCATACAACTCAACAGCTGTGCAGTAGTGAAGAGTTGGCTTAGTAGCTCATTTGAGCTAAATTATTGCCAGCACTGTAGAAGTGACGCATTGCTCTCTCTCACTCTCTTCGTCTGGTGAATAATAGAGCGAATAAACCTGTAATAGAGAGAAAAGGTGACCTGCTTCGATCGATTGTAGAAAAGCAGTTTGTATGGAAGCTAATGCGAAAATTTTTGTCTGCCCTCTAACATATGGCATCTAATGAAGTTTGTTGAGCAACTCGAGCTAGCCAAAAAATCAGAAAAGGTGTACCAAATCAGTGGCATGTGCTGCTATGCTGGATGAAAAGTTTCAGCCTAGTGATGCCAATATAGTTTAGTTCCACAAATGCTGCCAATATAGTGCACTAAAGTAGGGGAACATGGATTTCGATGAGTCTAGGTTTGCAAACTCCATTTGCTTGCTATCTGCCTGTGTTCATAAGATGAATGCTTGAGCAAAAGTATATACCTCCATATCCTTACTATAGCATCATTGCCCAGTATTGTTGAATGCTGACTCATCCTGAGGTGACATATCCAGAGAATCACCAGTTGACAGCTTCCCAACCTGAAACAAAGACTTCTAAGAAGTAGGATGCTAAGATAATGTTGGGCCTATACAATGCACAAATCACCCAATCAAAACTACAAATCATGAAGACAGAACAACAAGTACTAGCTGAAACGATTGTTTGTAATGAAGTAAACATGAGGCCAAACAAGAATAAACCCAGAAGCCATCCAGGAGGTTCTGTTTGTAATGAAGTAAACATGGGACCAAACAAAACCACAAAGGGAAGAACTAAGAGGTGGCATCAACATGCCACTGAAATCTTCTGCTTGTTCTCATGACACTGATAGACTAACAATGTACATTTGTTCCATGACACTAGATATGAGCGTCTCTTATTACATATTATATAAGACATGATTAAGTGCCAAGCACTTGCACTTCATCTCACAAAATCAAACACATTTCAAAGCATCATGACAGTCAAAATAAGCTCTAATTTTCTTGCACATCCATGACATTGCCATCCCTATAGCACTACTACAGCAACATGCAACATAATAAATTAACAACCAATAGTTGAGCATCTAACAAGACAAACACTTTTATGATTCTATCTGTAATTCTATACATATATATGATATATACCTTCATCTTGTTCAACTTTGTCATTTATTTCTAAAATAGCTAAATCTTCAAGAATTGACGCTACATCGTTTTGATCTGAAATAAATGGACAAAGATAAATTAGTACTAGTTCAGTCAAACACATAATACAAAATGTGGAAGACTAGAAGTACATCTTTTGCATATTTTTATTTGTTTACCTTTCCTAGATGCTTTCATCCAATCCTTTGTGCAAATGAGGCCTTCAACAACTTCAGGGTCCAAACGACTATGGTATTTGTCAATAAGTCTTCCTCCAGTACTAAAGGCAGATTCGGATGCAACTGTTGAGCCAGGAATAGCCAAAACATCCCTTACAAGATGAGCAAGGACAGGATGCTTCACACCCTGGGTCTTTCACCACAACAAAATATCAAAGTATTCACCTTTAGGCCATCTCAACAATGGCTTGTTGCAATATTTATCCATGTCAAACTACTCTTGGTGTACTTCACAAATATCATTTAGAAAAGCATCCGGTTTTCTCTTTTTTTGGTTCATCATTAGGATCCACATAGTGGTGAGCTCTACCAGGAGGATGCATAATGCTCATTGTAGGATTAGTGTAAAGGAATGCATAAGAATCAAATTGCTCCTTAACAACCTTCCTAAATTTATCTATCTCCTTAATTCCAGAGCTGTCACACATCAATGTGTAGTAAAATTCAACCACCTTCATCTTGTGGCGAGAATCTAAAAAGCATGCAACTGCTAGAGTAACATTGCTCATCTCCCAGTACTTACTAAATTTATCTTGCATAACTTTTGCCACGGCAACAATAAATCCATCACTGCCTTTAGTCCACTTAATAAGTTGGATGTTAATTTCACTAAATTCAATAAAGAACAAGTTTGTAGTTGGATAGTAAGAGCCTAAGAGAAGCTTAGTAATATTAAGAAAGATCTTCAAGCATACGCACAACACACTTGCCTTTTCCCAATCTTCTCTAGAAGGAGCGTGATAACTATACTTCTCTGGATATAACAATACAAGCCTTTGGAAAACTTTTATAGTGAAGGGCATCTACTAGCATTAAGTAGGTTGAATTCCACCTAGTAGGCACATCTAGAGCGAGACCCTTTTTTGTATATAATCCCAAACCTTGTGCTTTAGAAATATCTCCCATTGCATAGCAGAGCTCTTAGCAACTAGAACTGATGAGCAAATGTTATTTAGAACACACAAAATTGTGTTCGCACCATCCCTCACAACGAGATTAATAATATGAGCAGCACAACGCACATGAAAGAACTTGCCATGGCAAAGTAGAGAATCATGATTTTCAAGGGTAGAAATGATAGTCTTCACACAAACATCATTTGAAGATGCATTATCCAAGGCCAAAGCAAATAACTGATGCTCAATATTCCATCCCGCCATTTTTGCCAGAAATGCAATGCTCAAATTTACCCCCGAATGTTTTCCCTCAAGATGCATGAAGTTTATAATTCGTTTCTGGATTTTCCAATCATCATCAATCCAATGACAAGTGATGCACAGTTACCTAAGGTTGTAAAAAAACTCAAAGCTCGTGAGCTACTCAACCTCGACTCATTCTAGGCTCGATTCGAGCTCGGTTCAAACTTTAAATGAGCCAAACTCAAGCTTGATCTCCAGTTCGCGAGCTTCACCGAGCCAAGCTTGAATAGTTCATGAGCCTCGACTTGAGCTTAAATAGTGATATATATTAACTCTTACTGAGCTTACCCGAGCTGAACTCGAGCTCGAGTTTTTCTTATTGTTGAAAATTTGTGTGTGTGTGTGTGTGTTTGAATTATTTTGACTGTTATTGAGCTTACTTGAGCCAAGCTCGAACTCGAACTTTTCTTATTGTTGAAAATTAGTGCATAATAAATTATTTTAATTGTTATCGAGCTTCAACGAGCCGAGCTAAAGCTTACTCGAGATTAGACCGAGCTGAGCTCGAGCCTAGGTCCATGCTCATACTCCAACTCGAGCTCGGCTTGAGCTTCTACCGAGCTCGAGCCTGGAAGGCCAGGCTCACTCGAGTTCAGCTCATTAACAGCCTTACACCTACCCCTTGGTTTGATTTGCAGTCCACATATCCATTGTGCAGCTAAATCGGTAGGTAAGAGAGGAAAATTGATGAAAATTTTTTTGCTTCTTTTTTTTAAAAAAATAACCATTATCCTTGTCTTAGTAGTCTTGCGGCATTTTATAGGAAATGTATGGCGCAATGATTTGATAAAGTCATTTGTGTATTCATTCTTAGAGAAGTTGAATGGATATTCATGCATGACAATAGCAAGATGATATTTGTGTACACTAAGTTCCTCGTCATATTTCGAACCATCTAAATTGACATCCCCTCC
Organism: Dendrocalamus latiflorus; assembly: GCA_017311315.1. NCBI lineage: Eukaryota > Viridiplantae > Streptophyta > Magnoliopsida > Poales > Poaceae > Dendrocalamus > Dendrocalamus latiflorus. The sequence continues at coordinate 40,267,217 of CM029611.1, forward strand.
CATTTTCTCACATTAAGTTGTGCTTGGTGACTATGTTTTGCATTGTAATGATACTATAGACGTGTCGTACCTTTGCTACTATCATCAGAAAAACAATCTTGCAATAAGGGTATTCTGTCATCTTTCTCTTGACAACCTTGTCCTCCTCCCTCACATCAACAAAACTCTGCATGAAGTGATTCCAAATTTTTGATGTCAACTTGTTTTTTCTTTCGTTCCTTGATTTTCTTGGCCACACCTTGTACTGTTCTACCACTACCAGTACCAGCACCACCCTCTGTCTTTGCTACAATATTCTAAGTTTCTAACTAACAATACATTGAACCTTCCTATGCATGGAAGCACCGCCACTGGCACTGGCATTCGCATTTGCATCACTTCCAGTTGCAGACGCCATTGTAATCTACAAGAAAAAACAAATTTAGGTTGCATGTTTGCTCATATTTGCTCATCGTGATTCGGTGATTCCTAAACTTGCACGATCTAATTAATGGCAAAAGGGTTCATGTCCTAAAGTGAATTTCTATACCAAGAAATATAACTAGTATCATACTATCATTCATGTTTCTTACATTCTTACCTGTTTTTCCTTAGCTTTGCTTCACGATTTAGAAACCATTGCAAATCTGGCCTCTGGCTACTAGCTCCAACTCAAGGCTCCGGCTTCAACTCCTCTAACTCAGATCTTCATCTTACAAAGGGGCAACGGTGCACCACACAACGTAGGACGCAAATCTGAAATCTCACGGCCCCGGCTCCAACTCAGCAGCTCCTCCAAGGCCCCCACCGACACTGTCGTGCCAAGCTCGCCCACGTGTGTGCTGCGGCGCCTCCAATCGTCTAAACTCCCTCCCTACGCCCGCACGGCCACCCCTTTCTCCGCAACCCTCTAGCCTCGACGCCTCGCCTCTGGGCTCTAGCACCTACTTTGGTAGCTTCGCCGCTTCAGCGTTGCGTTGAGCTGTTGAAATGGCAGCAGCACTGCAGCAGCAGCCGCCAGCCGCCGCACATGGAAATGGGCCAAATGGCCTTAGGAGTTATGGCAACCGAGCGAGTGAGTAATGACTAAGTACTAGTTGGCTTGGTTGTCTGCCTCCTGTCTCTGTCTTAGCTAGTTGCGAACGCCAAACGGGCTAGATAATGCTGTAACCAGTAACCGTAATATGGTGTGGGGTTGACCGGTTGAGACATGAGATCAAGTGGAGGGAATATCTGAATATGGGGTTGAGGTCTCCTGCCTTTACCTATGCCATTCGCGCCAGTGCGCTATGCACCACTAGGGCAGCGGACGTCGAGACGTTGGGCTGGGCTTGGGCTGCTGGGCCGACCGGCCGATAGACATTGAAAACAGATCGAATACGAATCGAATAGTCTCGAATACGAATGCTCTCGAATGCAAATATGAATATTCTCAGATACTGATATAAATATTATTAAATACAAATACTTTTTAATATAAATTTTACTTATCACATTCGTATTTTTTCGAATATAAATATCGGTTGAAACGCATTGTCCGTCATCCACCCGTACTTATCAGTCGCCGTCTCTTCTCCCTTCACTCCCCTCACTAAATTCCCCAAAATCAAATCCCAGCTCGTCGCCATTGCCGCGGAATCCCAGTACACATAGCCCAATCGCAGATCCGGCTCGGAATCTTCTCCACCGTTGAAACCGACCGGAGCTTTTCCACGCAAGAAGTGGTGCTATTTCAGTGGGTTCTTGGGAGGATGTTTCTTGGGTAGGACTGCGGCGGGAGGCTGTGATGTCGAGCGACGACAGGGAGGGGAAGCTTCCCTCGGCATTGCCTCTGGCCACGCTGATCGGCCGCGAGCTCCGTGGCGGCGGTTCCGAGCGCCCGCTCGTGCGGTACGGCCACTCCTGCTTCGCCAAGCGCGGCGAGGACTACTTCCTCGTCAAGCCCGACTGCCTCCGCGTCCCCGGGGACCCTTCCTCCGCCTTCTCCGTCTTCGCCGTACGCGCTCTCTCTTCTTCGCTGTCTCGCCTTTTGTTTTTTCCCCCCTTACGGGTTCGGTGTATGTAAGGGCATGTTGGTTTCTTGGATCTGCTGCTGGTAGGTGTTTGACGGGCACAATGGCGTGTCGGCGGCGGTGTTCAGCAAGGAGCACTTGCTGGAACACGTGATGAGCGCCGTGCCGCAGGGCATCAGCCGCGAGGACTGGCTGCAGGCGCTGCCACGCGCGCTCGTCGCAGGCTTCGTCAAGACAGACATTGACTTCCAGCGCAAGGGTGAGACTGAGAGATCCTTGCAAGGCCGTTGGAAGCGTGGGGCAACCTCCCTGCAATGATGTTAACTTTGGGAATTGGTGCAGGGGAGGTATCAGGGACGACGGCGACGCTGGTCGTCATCGATGGGTTCACTGTCACGGTGGCGTCGGTCGGGGACTCCAGGTGCATCCTGGACACTCAGGGCGGTGTGGTCTCGCTGCTAACTGTGGACCACCGGCTAGAGGAGAATGCAGAGGAGCGGGAGCGTGTCACGGCTAGCGGAGGGGAGGTCAGCCGGCTGAACCTCTGCGGTGGACAGGAGGTAGCACTGTAGTGGGAAAAGAATTCAGGATACAGCTGTATGCTTTGGAAGCATTTTTGGATATGGATTTTTGGTGTGAATTGTTCCGTTTGTTGTTTTAGGTGGGTCCTCTCCGATGCTGGCCAGGTGGATTGTGCCTTTCAAGATCAATTGGGGATACTGATGTCGGGGAGTTTATTGTGCCGATTCCACATGTCAAGCAAGTGAAGGTGAATTTTGGAGTTTTGACCAAATGCTAGGAATGTAGCTTATTGTAGTGTATCTTGGCTAAGATGTACTTTTATGTTTTGGGTAATTATAGCTCTCAAATGCTGGAGGAAGGCTAATAATCGCATCAGATGGAATATGGGATGCACTGTCCTCAGAGACTGCAGCTCTGGTGTGCCAAGGATTGCCTGCAGAACTGGCTGCAAAGCTTGTCGTTAAGGTGATTATGCATGTCACTGCAGTTGTTAGATTATCCCATACTTGCTATGATATGTCTTGATTGTTTCGATCATCTAATTGAGATCCATTTTGCTTGCGCAGCAAGCTCTGAAGACAAGTGGACTGAAAGATGACACCACCTGTGTAGTTGTTGATATCACCCCATCTGATCATTGTTCAACACCACCACCATTGTCTCCAAAGAAAAATCAGAACAAGTTGAGGTCTCTTCTTTTTGGTAAAAGGTCAAATAGTTCTGTTGGAAAGCTTGGAGGCAAGTCTTCTTCATTTGGCTCTGTGGAGGAATTATTTGAAGAGGGATCTGCAATGTTGGAAGAAAGGCATGTTCTTATTTTCTCTTGCAGTTCATATTGTTCTACATCCTTTGCTTATCAGTGAAGTACAATTTTGTTAGTCATGCAATTGTTTGGTATATGTGAATTTTGTGTTGTCATTAGACCATTTTCTGATACTTCACTTATCATATTGTCCCTGGTTTAGTTTTGTGATATATAACAGGTTTCCGGCATATTGCAAGAGCAAGTGGTTGTGTCCACTGTCCACTAAATGAACTTTTCCCTGATGTTGCACTGGCTGTCTTTTTTTAATCAGTTGTCCAATCTCATTTCTGGCTATTTAATATTTCATGAAAAGAAGTAAAGAAACATTGCACAAATCCTTCATGAATTATCGTTATGTTTCGGGTCCTGTTCATGCCTTTGGGTTTGGTGTTATTGAATTACTCATTAGTTCGCTGCTTTGAGTCAGGGCATTAGAGACCTATTTTGTCATTCTCTCTTGATTAGGTCATATATCTGGTGTACCGGGCAATTCCATAATAGGTACTCACACCCACGCCGACACCGCTCTGTTCTTTTGTGATGGCATTGCCTATTTCTGATGTTCCTTTGCATAATTTCTGGCACAGGATAATCCTTGAGGACTTAACTTTTGAAACTTTTTGTGGATCTGTTGCATCACTTAAATGTATAGGCCTTTCTAGTGGAAAACTAAAAAAGTTGACCAGGGTCAAAAGAGCTAAGTAATATGCTAATAATACATTGCTCATCACATTCTGCCTGGATATGGTTGAGGATTTTTTTAGATGAATTCTATTTGGATACAGCAATTGTGTGTCATTTCCGTGCACTTTGCTTCTTCCAGTTCAGGAACTTTTGTAATATAAAAGAATATCACTTTTGTTAGTTTGCATTTGTCTTGCAGTAGTAGTTGGTCTACGAGATTGGGTTGTATGCCGCTAGAGCCCTTGAATGTATGGCACCATTCCTACTTTTCTTGTTGTCTTATCAGTAGAAGGTGCAGGTTTGCAAGATAGTTAGTACTGGAATGAACAAAATGCATCAACAATTAGGAGCAATTCACTTGGGCTATTCCATTGATAATTTGCTGTCTAATAAATGAATTTCCTCAATCATCACATGCTTCTCTTAACACTTTGCCCGTTCAGCTGTTGAAATATATTGCTGATTGATGTTTTGTTTGTTGAGGAATGCCACTGTTGTGGGGGTGGCCCAACCCCCCGCGACTGGGCCGTGCAATTAGTCCAACATGTAATAGGCCCAATAGTGTAGAGAAATATACCAATGTAAATATACCAATGTACCCTCATCCTCTGTAAGTACCAAGGAGTAGAATGAGGATTTCCTATTCTACCCCACTCATGTATATAAACCTCTAGGAGGAGCAGGAGAGGGGACATCCTTTTATTCTTACCAACTCTCCTATAGATCTAGCTCTTCTCTTCCTCTTCTACTAGTCCCCTTCTCTACTGTTTGGTCTGTAGCCACGACAGCCACCCTGGTATTACTTCACTGTCTGCTCATTTTAGGCTGTTCAACAGTATCCTAACATCCTATCCATACTTTTTGCAGGTTGGGTAGGAATTTTCCATCAAAAGCAAATTTGCCCCCATTCCGCTGTGCGATCTGCCAAGTGGACCAAGTGCCATTCGGAGACTTAATGACAGATAATGGAGGTCGTTACTGTTCTGCCCCATCCACACCATGGGGCGGTCCTTATCTTTGTTCAGACTGTATGAAAAAGAAGGATGCAATGGAAGGTAAAAGATCTAGCCGCTTGACCGCATGCAGGTGAAAGTACCAACCAGACTCACAGGTCCTTGTCCATGCAAACTGGTCTTCCGGTTCGGTTTTCTGCTCCATGTAAAAAGAGGAGAATAATATGTTTGTTGCTGGATCCAAGTATTATTTGGTGAAACTAACTGTACTCTAGCCCGAAGCCCTGAACTGAACAAATTGGACTACTAACAAGCTTGGTGTCTGTCAACAGCACTGATGAAACTTCCATTTGCCCTGAGAAGATAGCTCCCAGAATTTCAAGCCTGTAGTTTTTTGTGTACCTTAGCATGTAAAGTGAATTGACTAGCTTAATGATGTTTGAGAAATTGATGCCAAGGCTTCTCGTTGCTACTTCGGAATGTATTTTGTATGGAGCTGAACAGATTAATGTTTGATGCTATCCTGATCAACGCTGCTACAGTATTCCGTGTTTTACTGAATTGGCTTTCGTTGTATTTGTCTTATAATATCTCTTTAAATCTTACCTACGAACATAAAATGACGCAACTCGTCTGGCAGTAAGATGAAAACTCGTTACTGGAGACTGATCGATATCCTAACACGATGTTGTACAGTTGTTTTTGTGCTGTGCTCCTATGACATTGCAAGGGGAGAGACAGAAAGCATGCTTTGATTCTTGAAATATGGTATTTGGGTTCTCTTTTATTGCTGACAAATTGCACTCTTCTTGAAAAACCGTATCCTCGTCCTACCTACCTTCAGCTGATAGTTGATGCTTTGCTGGTTCTGTGTGAATGGTTGATGAATGCATTGATGAGACAACATTTTCCCCTCAGTTTTATGGGGACAAATGAGGTTCAAGTACAACAGATCAGTGTGGCGCTGCTGGGAACTCATGCCAGCTAACTACCATGACCTGAAGAGTTGAAACATCGAAGTATTTGCTTGTTGATGCCTAGTGCTGCCAGTTAGGCCCACGAAGATCTTATTTCATTTCACTCTTCTTTGTGAGCATAGAAAGATTACAAGTGGACACCCTGAAACAGCACACGAAGCATTCGACACAAAACCGAACAACGTCCAAGCACTAGGTACAAGATAAGAGAGAGAGAGAGAGAGAGAGAGAGAGAGAAGCACCTTTTACACAGGAGATTATGGCTTTTAACATTAAAAATACTCCAGAAGCAGTGCTTTGTCATATTACATGTCACAAAACAGCAAAAGATCTCACATCGTAACACTTGTACTACCTACTTATTGTCTTCTTCTCTGCATCAGCCCTCCCCCTAAACAACAACTACCTGTGAGTAGTGGTGGAGCCAGGCCTCGGGCTACCTGAGCTGTAGCCCGAGGCCTGGTAACCAAAACTCATACAAAATTCATAAAAAAAACAGAGTTAGCCTAAAAATCGGCCCAAGAGCAGCTGACTTAGTCTAGGGCTTAGGCTGGTTCCACCCCTGCCAGTGCGTGTTAGCAAGCAGCTAGATGGGCCCATACCATGCCCCTCGGCTGCATGCAGCAGAGCTCAGCTCAGCCTCAAGCTAGAATGGTGGCGCCATTACTCAGATTCTTCTGGCACAACGCAGTGCTATCAGTCACAATCGCGCGCCGGTGCTCGAGAGCAGCAGGCCGCAAGGCTGAGAGCCACTGAACTGCATGTCGAAAGGGTCTCTCGCGTCAAAGCTACCTGCTCCGAACGAGGTGATCCAGGGCTCATTAGGCTGGTGGCTGGTGCGGGTTGTCTGAAGGACGTCTTCCAGGGCCTCATTGAGTGGCTGGTGAAGTGAATTCAGCATGACATCTTGTGTGTTTGGCTCACCTGAAAGAAAGAAAAGTAGTTTGTCAGTATGAGATGATGAAGTCCTGACTTAAGGGTAGACACCTGATGGAAAGTAATCAGCACCTTGAGGAAGGTTGAGGATCTGCGTGCTCGCTGAATCGGGCATAGGCGCAGGAGGGGCCTGCATTGTGGGTGACTGGTTGACGCACTGGGACTGCACCTTGAATTCTACAATGCGGTTTGGAAACTTATAAGCGTCTTGCTGCAACTTCACCACCAGTGCCTGCAAATGCAAGGTGATATAATTTGCAACAGGTTAGACTATGATGAGCTGGGTGCCTGCATCCAATGACATTAACACATTGTTCTTGAGACAAATATATTGCTATCCGGATCAACTGCTTTTATACATAGTCTAGACACTGCTCATGGTATGATTATTACTTTCATCTATTAATGTCGATGATTGCAACTTGCAGATCTTTTCAGTTGTTTACCTTCTGTGTTGGAGTGAGAGCATTCAAGGTGAAGCAGTGGGTGCCAACGATTACACCAACGACTTCGTGGATGCAATTGAACAGAAGAATAATTCCATGACCGCTGCTATAGGAGTAGAGCTTGTCGTCTAGAACGCACTCCCGGGCATGCTCAACAGTTGCTTCCCACATTTTGTTTGACATTCCACTGCCAAGTAACTGAAAATTGCAATATAGTACAGGATGAAAATGTAAAAAGGGTAAATCTAAAACAGAAGACTATGTAAAAAAGGTAGGTTTCTTACGCTGCGCAGTCCATATTGATCCATCACCAAGTTCCTGAGGAAGTCTTGAACAGTGTGAATTCCAAAGTCTGCAAGCTTCTTGTGGAAAACACCATCTTTTCCAATTTTTTCCAAACGCCATACATCATCAGCTAATGCAGGAGGATGATGCTTCTTGTAAACTGAATCATGGAAGTTTAATTAGTTAACTACAAGGAAGAAAGTTTGATGAACAAAAATTTTGCGGCAGGTTGAATGTGAATAATGACTTACCTTCACCGCGGTGATCCTTCACTAGAAAAGGATTGCTCACAGCTTCCTGCACTCTTTCTTTGATGGAACTGGCCCGACAAATCCTCGCACCAAGTCTGAATTTCCTGCTTCTTATCCAGCTGGAGTTATCCGTGAAAGAAATGTCGCGGATAGAAGCAACACCTTTCTCAAGCACAATTATCACCTCACCGGACAACAGTGGCCTCTTGCCTTCCCTTTCGAAGACTATACTTTCGCTGAACTCCTTTTCAGTGTATTCCAAGCGCTCATCGGCGTTGAAATCACCATCAAGAACAAGGAGCTCAACCTTCATTGAGGATAAGGGACCAGAGGTGATTGTCTGGTTATTGACAGCATCAGTGAGAACAATTCGAAGAGGCTGCTTGTTCTCCCCTTCCACTCTGTTGCCTGTGAAAAGGGTCTGAGGCAGGTTGCCCTGGAATTGCAGCTTGTATCGTTTACTGCTTGTCTTTATTTGAAGGGGAAGCCTGAACAATGCAGAACAGAAGTTAAGTCATGAACATGTCAACTGAAAAGCAAGAAAATATATATTGACACTTGTGGCAAAGTAGATTTAGCAGTCAAAACGTGAAAGACTAACACTGAACTGACAGCATCAATTCTGTAAAAATAGTAAGGCAACAATTCAGAGGAATTTAACGGCACTATGAGTAGCAAGTTCAGGTCCAGAATGTTTCTTACAACATTTAAAGTGTAACATTTTGTCAGTAATGGAGCTTGTAGCTATGCTAACGTAACACTGAGAAAGACGCAGTACTGTATTCGCGCAACTCCACAAGAAATAAGCAGTCTGGGCTCCAAACACTAAATGCAGTTAGTATATAGAAGCTAACCTGTGTGCCGAATCAATATGGCGGATAAGGACATTGTGCACCTCTTCCTGCACCTGAATTCACAACAGAATGACATACACCGCCGTTAGAATTCTGTGGAAGCTAACTCGGCAGGGGCCAGCACTATGGCCTTAAGGGACCGTTTGGATCGTGGGAAACAAGGGGGGGCGAGAATGGGATTAGGATATGAGGTGGGATAAATTCAGCTGTTGGATCGAGAGACTGAGGGATAGATTTATCCCACATTACATTCTTATCTCATTCCCGCCCCTCGTATCCCATTACGCAAATGGCCCCTAATTGCTCCTAGGACAAGCGCTTACAACTCTGCGCAGAAACGGCTCCAGCTTGGGCAGATGCCTCTGCATGTACTGCGCGCCAATGGCCTCCTGCGTCGAGCTACTGCACAATGACAGAGGAATCAAACGTCAGAACCACTCAGTACACGAATGCAGAGTATGTAAAGCACACTCAAAACACTCACTCGAGAAACGTTCGCCGGCGCTTGCCCTCCGGGCAGGTGAGCTCCTCCTCGTCGCCGTCCACCACCTCCTCCTCCACGTCCAACACCCTCTTCAAGTCCATCCCGACCGCGGCAACGCAGCGCAAGTCAACACACTCAACTCACTTCAGTGCACTTCACCTGAGGTGACCACCGGTAAAACCCTGGCAGTGACCACGTTGGCTATAAATAGCGGGGGCAAGAAGCAGAGGAAGCAGCGTGGAAGCTTCTCCCGCGGGGGGTCGGTCTCGTCATGGACACGCTCCCCGGCCGGCAAAAGATCGTAAAGCGGCGCGCGCCTCATCAGAATCCCTAGAAATGCCAAGATTCGGGCACACCCACCCACCGGGCTTTTCCCCCTCCTCCCTACTCCTCCCTTTCAGTGCCGTCGCCAAAAAGGGCGCGGAATTTTGTCAGAAAGCGGCAAAGCAGCGAGCTATCATCTGTGCTGCATGGCCGAGCATGGAGGTGAAGGTGGAGATGGGAAGCGCCCGGCGCATCGGGAGGCGGGCCGTACGTGGTGGTGCATGGCTGCATTGGAGAAGCTTCCAGGAAGCAGAGCGGTGGTGGTGGTGGTGATGATGGTGGTGGCTAACTGGTTACGGAATGGCGGGGTGTGTAGGCTTTTGGGGCTGAAAGATGGGTACAAAGGTGAGCTTTTCGCGGGGGAGCTGTTCTTGGGTGCTCGGAGGAAGGGACAGAAGAAAGAAAGCGCAAAGTGGCGGGAAAACAAAGGAGGAATCCTTCTCTCTTGCACTGCATTGCATTCGCGTGCCTGTACATGGAGAGATGAAAAAAAAATGAAATGATATGGCCTCTCTTTCCTTTCCCTTTTCTCAACTTTGCTTCATTCAACTGTAATGAACTTAATGATGAATGAATGAAGATGTTCAGTTGGCAATTCAAATGGCCAGAACATTTCTGTTCTCCTGAGCAATTGGCAGTACTAGCAACTTAAACCGGTCTTATTAACGAACGATTTCTAGCCTCTGGCATTTCTGATTTGTTTCCGATGTGCAGATAAATGCTGGCATGCCATGCAGTAGGACAGACAAATGGATTTCCATTCTCCCCCAAAATTCCCGAAAAAGAATCCCAGAAAGTACGAAATCAGGGCAGCTGCACTGCAGGCACTCCCCCCAGGATAACGAAGCAGATAGCGGCAGAGCCACTGGTGGCTGAGCTCAGCTCTATCAATCGCCTTTGCTGGTCCCTAGAAAGCGGCTTACATCATGCTCTTTTGCCACTGCTAGCTAATATGCTTCTGTCTTCAAATCTCTCGGAAAGAAAGTGGCAGTGGCACCCCCCGTCCATGTGAGCAGAAAAGGCCGTCTTTAGAGAGCACACGATGCCGATGCTCCCAGCCACTTTGGGCGTGTGCGCGCGCCCTGCCCTGTCCCTAGCTCACATACGGTATCCGAGGCAGCCGCTTGTTTCTCATCAGTTGGGACTTGTGAGACAAAGGCCACGCAGATGCGTGCAAGTGCACTGGTACTATACCCTGATGCACCTAGCAACCCCGATAGATCTGGTGTTTAGTTGCCCTGTTTCTCTTCAAGCCTCACGAACTTGATGCGCTTGCGCAGTCCAAGTTGATTTCACAAGCAGATTGATTCACCACAACCAAGACAAAAAAAAAACTCATCACCTGCCACTCTTTAACTTCCTGCAATGAAAGCTAGTTCCCCGTCTGCATCGATGTTTGTTTATGTGTCTATGGCATCTGGGTTCGGTCAGACGCTGATCTACACGCACACATGATTCAGGAAGTACTACCTGCTACAACGGCCCTATTCTTTTGTATTATGGTTAATAGTTTTTTGCTGTGTTTTTTAAAACGACAGTTGATGGTAGAGATATCGACATGACACGAATGATTCTAGATTTAGAAAGTCATTTGAAAAAACGATTTTGGCTTGTGAAGCTAAAAACCACCAAAAATGCAAAAAAAAAATGGCCAAGAAAGGACATGACTCCCACTCGAGTATGCCATTTTCAAGAATTTTTGTATAAATAATCTATTTTTTATTTGAAATTATAGAAATATACCTATGAAAAAAATTTTATAAAAATATACTCATGGGGCGACTGGAGCTAATTACCCAACAAGGGGCCGATAGAATCTTTGTCGCCCTACCCTCGGGCGACTGCAATAAGTCGCCCCCCTCCATTGGGCGACTTTTAGAGTCGCCCCCAATTAGACGACTGCACTCAGTCTCCTGTCATTTGGACTGTATTATGAAGTTTATATGCATTGTATGTTGTAGGTGCGTAAAAAATTTTGGAAATTTTTTTAGGAACGATTGACCATAGAACGATCGGTACATATGATGATAAGTGATATTTTGATGTTACTGAAAATTCGTGTATGGAGAAAACCGGTATGTTAATATTGTTACATGACTTGCTATGTGAATCATTGAATGCGAAAAGACGAGACAATAAGCTTGTCTGAATAGAAATAAACTTCATAATACAGTTGAGAGTAACATGCCGCGTACTTTTTTTATTACATGCATAACATATAGCATCATGTGCGACTAACTCACCCAACTGCTCGTACGACCTACTGTGTGGATCGGGGCCACTTTCCTTTCCTTGCCCGCTCGGTGTTGAACTCCTCGGCGGCCTCTTTTGCCTTAGCCGCCATTTCCCTCTTTCTCTCTCGCTCCCTCTCGCGAGCCTCCCGCTCCCTACGCGTGCACGCTTCGAGATGAGCTTTCGTCTCGCGTTGTATACACAGGGTTTGCTCGTTCTTGCGGCGCTCCTCCTCCCGCAACTCCGATGACCTTGCGACATTCCACTCCTCGAAGTCGAGAGTCCATTGGTCCGCAGGGTGGATCTCAAGATCGATCCATTTGCCGTAGGCACATAGGGGTTCCGGAGACTGTAAATACAGGAGAGAGATTGTTAGTGCGTGCTATGAAGGAGAAAAGGTAGGGGAAAATGGTGCATGTGGTCCTTACCAGCTGCCGATAGGTTGCGATGTCTAGACGGCTGTCGGGGTAATCACTGGAGTAGTTTGCGCAACCCCAGTATTGCATACCTAGGCTGATACGGTGCTTAGACTTGAAGAACTTGCATGTGTCCCAGCACCAACAAAGGGGGTGTCTCCCCCTCAGGTGGAAGTTGCAGCGAATGTTTGGTGGGAACGTTCGGGATGAGGTTGTTGCTACGCGGCCCCTCATTGCGGGGAGCTGACCTCGTAGCACGCTGGGCTTATTCGGCCCGGGATGCAATAGCCCTTATTTTGTCATCACGGGCGGCAGCTGACTGTGCTAGGTCGCGGGTCTCCTCCTATTGCTTCACCATCTTGTCCCATTGGTTCTTCTGGTTTTTGTCCATCTGGTGCGGTGAAGGAAGTGCGGTGTAGTGTGGGGTTTGGAAGAGCAGTGTTCCCTGCGAAATGGAACGCACACCAATTTATAGGGTCCGTTTTCTCTCTAAAGCTAGTGTGCGTGGTCCTACACTGAGTAAAGTTGGGCCGTGCTGCCATGTCACTGCAAAAGGTTGTGTCGTCATGCCATGTCACTGTGCAAAGTTGCCCTCTTTTGTCATATCACTGCGCAAAGCTGACCTCTTTTATCATCTCACTGAGCAAAGCTGCCCCGTTTTGTCATGTCACTGCGCAAAGCTGACATCTTTTGTCATCTCACTGAGCAAAGCTGCCCTGTTTTGTCATGTCACTGCGCAAAGCTGCATTCTTATGTCATGTTTCTACGCAAAGCTGGTCTCTTTTGTCATGTCACTGCGTAAAGCTGCCTTCTTATGTCATGTCTCTGTGCAAAGCTGCCCTCTTTTGTCATGTCACTACGCAAAGCTGGCCTCTTTTGTCATCTGACTGAGCAAAGCTGTCCCGTTTTGTCATGTCACTGCGCAAAACTGACTTCTTTTGTCATCTCACTGAGCAAAATACGACTTCACCCGCTGGATCGACCCTCCTCATCCACTGTATATTGTCAACTACGTGGATACATTATGGGATCGAATATTTGAGTTGGAGTAGCAAATCGACACTCTTAATGAGGAGAACAACGACCTCCGCCAACAGATGCAAAATTTCAAATAAAAAATCTTGTAAATTTTTTTCCATGGGTATATTTCTGTAATTTCGAATAAAAATATAGATTATTCGTACAAAAAAATTCCCATTTTCAGTCTCAAATGCAAACAATGCTTTGCAAACAACCAAATTCGGCACAAGCTGCCACTTGCGGATTCCCACAGTAACAGAAGCGTCAAGCATCCAGGCCATCAACCTAGCAAGAGTTCAGACCTTACGCAGGCCCAATGCAATATCCATATGACAATAGGAAGCCCATGGGCCATTACCACAAAACAAGAGTGTTCTTTTTAGAGGAAAACAACAATGCTGAATACGCCGCCGTTGCCGCGGCTGTCGGAGACGCACGATGAGGGCGAGTTGAGCAGCTTCTCCAGCGGCGACGCCCAAGTCGGCGAGCCGAAGCCGCCGCCCTCGGAGGAGACGCAGGACGACCTCGCCGGCGAGAGGAAGCCGAGCTCCAGCTCCCCCTCCATCGCCTCCACACGAGAGCCCAAGCAACGATCATAGTAGCAGAGAGATGAGGCTAGGGTTTCGATCGAGAGCGAGACGATGAGATCGCGGCGCTTATCTTCGTGTCGCCGTCGGGTTGGGAAATTGGAGGGAAGTGGAGCAATTTGAGACTTGGTGGCGGAAGTGACTTGATTGCCCCCGCCTTCAGCCCACACAAGACCAAAGTGCAGGATCGACTTTTCTCTTCGTTTCTGAAGCAACCAAACTAGGCTGCTATATGGACATACAGACAGTTGGTAGTATCAAATCTATAATGAGATGAAACAGTTGGCTCACAGTCAAATACCATATGGACATTTGGTAGTACCAGATCTATCAATTGAATATCACATGGGAGATACTTCTATGCTTTCTTTAAAATGATTTGCACAACTTTTAAAACAGAATTGAATAGTGGATAATGATTACTTACCCTTTCATGCATTTTAAGATTAGTAACATTCTTATTAGAGTGGAAAGTATAGAGACACTACTCATAAACATAGGATTAATTAATGACTGAATATGTGCTTACAGGGGAGTGGAGACGAAAATGAACTGACATAGCAGAAATGACCTGATTGCCCTCCCTTGTGCAGAGGCTGAACAGCCCAACAAGGGCAGGATAGGCTTTTTCCCTATGTTACTGTTACAGAGGAGCACTGACAAATAGCCAAGAACGTTCCGTTTCTTCTTGATTGGACACCACACAGAAGTATGTACACTTGCAACTCTGAATGAATGTAAGATTAATTAATGGTTCAGATATTGTCGTTGGAAGTTGGAACATAGAAATCAGAGCTGGGATCTGAAAATAACAGCTCTGCAATACAAAAACAATGATATCTTGGGCTTCAGGCAATCTTTCCGGCGAGGCAGATGCGGTTATTTGTCAGGACGAGTCGTTGCAATATCAGACACCCTGAATGACTTTTCAAGGAGCTGAGGAACAGTTAGTTTCAGCTCGAACGTCAACTTCTGGAGCACATAACAGAGGGTCGTCACATCCTGCATTGCTCGGTGCGCGCTCCCGGTGAGAGGGATCTTATAGCGCTCTCTCAGCTTCTCCAGCGAGACAGAGCTGAGTTTTGAGCCTGTGATGGAATAAGAATGAGGTTTAGCTTTTGAATCACATGATTTGCTCGAGTAGAATGCCTTCTTTTTCTTGCAATTAATTAGGTACCAGAAATCCATAATCTAGTGGCAAAAACTATTGAGTTTCTTACAGAGGCGACATAATGGACACTAGACCATATAATTGCATGAGAATAGACGTTTATAACAAGAATAATAAAACTAGGTTTAGTTTGCTAGTTCATCGTCACTACCAGGGTAAGCTGTTTCTCTAGCACTGAAAACAATACATAACAGTATTTTTATGCAAGTGAACCAGAACACTCGGCAAGAGAAGGTACCATTCGAATCAACCAATTGTCTTGCAATAGGAAGTGTATCCACAAACAGCCAGTCGCCAGGCATCTCTATTTTACACCGTTGGAATTCAAAGATGAGAAAGGGTACATCAAAGGAACGCCCATTATGAGCGACCCACAGAACTGGTTTACCAGCCATTTGACGACTCCAAACATATTGTAGTAGAATGGGGATAAGATCCCCAAATCTGCATAGCCAGACATGAAAACTCTAATTACAAAAAATGAAAAACTCGAGAAGGAGTGCATCTGAAACAACCAAGGGTAATCAAGTTTCAAAATCCTTGTGCTGAAGGAATGCAGTTTATCGTAATTAAATAAAATATGTGACAGGTTGCATCCAAGAAGTAACAAACGGAAGTTTGATCTCAGTTCACATTTCTTTCTTTGGAGAAATACACTTTCAGAATGTAATGCAGCAGTCTCATACTCTCATGTTGTGGTTTTCCTCAAATGATCACAGCATGTAGGAGAACAAAACCTAAGACACAGGGAACCCCTTTATAGCAGCAAATATCACAATTTTAAAAAATGCCAGGTGATAGTTGCAAGCAAAGCAAAACTCTTGTTTGAAAAAGAAATAAAATTTATGCTTTGCATTTTCTTTCCATTATTTTCTCTTGGATCTTCTTGTTTCCTACTTCCCTTCTTTTATAAAAACGACAGTTGCATAAGTAAGATCAGGAAATAATTGGAGAATATCTGTTGGGGTAACAAGGCATCTGTTAAAAGACCATACCTTGGGATATCAGGTCTGCATACCATGCGGTTGCTAATACCATGAACATATGTATTTCTTACATCTTTCTCAGGGTTTATGAGGGTCTGGAAAGTGCTATTCTTTCCCCCCATAAGATCACGAACAGCAAACTCAATAATTCTGTCATCGCGGCGTGAGAAGCCAGTAGTTTCAATATCAAAAACAAGGATAGTTGCAGGCCAATCGGTCTTGACTCCAGAAACCTTTTCCTGAATATTGTGGCACTGAAGTGATTTCAGGTGCTGAAGATCTGACTGCTTGTACACTTCAATGGATGATTCAACTGATTCACCGTGCAAGTGACGGCTATTGCTGAATGACTGCTTACTTCCTTTTCTCGTGCTTCTCGCTAGTACTGTTGTACTAAAAGGTCTAGTTTTATGTCTTTTGTTCTGAAGTACAGTTTCATAGATTATTCTGCTGTGATACTTAAGCAATCTGATACTACAATTGTTTCCTATTGAGGTCCTTAGTTGATGGAAGTTTCCACAGCAAATAGAATATAAGGACATTGCACAAATGAAGTATATATGGCATCAAAGGTATTGCTGCACAGATTTATTGGTACAAACTTGAGATAACTGAATATTGAGTGCCCCCTCACTGATAATCCTGAAATGATAAGCAAACAATCATTTTTAGTTGGCAAACTTAAACTAGTCAAGGCAGCATGCAAGAATGCAACTAACACATGGCAGATCAAACAGTACTCCAGTAACACTTTTCTATGATACGCATTGAAAACCATAAGAGCACTGAATAAATCAGAAAACACAAATCCAGCAGAGAAGCTTTTGATCTTGATCCCACAAATCGCATGTTATGGCCTTACTTTCATGAGAGGTAAACGCTGCCAAAAGGATGGCCGGGCGGCGACGGTGTGTTCGGGGAGAGGAGACTAAGTTTGGGATGAGCTTTGTTCTTTCTTTTGCTTAATTCCAATAGCATGTGGCAGCCCTCTAATATAGATGGGTTTCCCCTAACAAATAAAATATAATCTTAATCATAACCCTAACAAATAAAAACTAATTACTAATTTCCTAGTAATGAACCAGCTGCGCACAGGGCCTATGCCCATGACATTACACCCCTACTGGACATGCAGCTTTTTCTCGAGCTGCTAGACAGTGACCATAGTTGTAGTCCCAAGGGATCCTTATTGATGATAGGGCTCATGTCTAACCCGACATGCACGCACATGTGCAAATAAACACGACGCTAAAAAGAAACAAAGCCTTTTACATCTTAGCTTATTTCTCTATTATGGACTAAAAATAAATTAGAAACCGACTTATTTTGTTGCGCCATCTTATTTACTTGGTCGACACGCCTCCAGGTGGACCCCATCCTAAGTCGCACAAAGAAAGGAGGGTGCACAACTTGGTCTTGGAGGCACCGGCCCGGCCCTACTCGAGTAGCATGCCCGGCAAAAAACAATAATGTAATTTTCTGCTGCTTTTCCTCCTAGAAAATCTCCAATAACCTTATCTCCCATGGGCGTGTGGGAAACAAACTCCGAACCATATTGGTTTCTATGTGAAAGCTCAGATTCATTTTGATATGGTAGCCTCAAAACATGAGAGTCCTTTCCTTGATTCGGAATTGGCTTAGAAATCATATCCGATTTTCTTCCATGAAAGCATGCAACCAAGATTTCCTTCTCATGCTCCCTTCTTTCCAACACATGCATGCACATCTCCTCCCATGCTCCTTCTAGTTCCCACACAAATAGGTAGGGGAACGGCAGTTTGACCTCCCTACCTCCACATGCGCTAGAGCCCTTCTCGGCCTACACACGCTCGCCCTCCGCGGGTGCCATTTTCAAAGGTAGGGGAACGGCGGTTCGGCCTCCCTGCCTCCTCGTGCGCTAGCGCCCTTCTTAGCTTACGTGCACTCGGCCTCCGCAGGCACTATTTTGAAAGGTAGGGGAACGGCGGTTCGGCCTCCCTGCCTCCATGTGCATTAGCACCCCTCTCGGCCCGTGCGCGTTCGCCCTCCGCAGGCACTGTTTTTAAAGGTAGGGGAGCGGCGGTTCAACATTCCTGCCTCCTTTGCACCTGCGAGATAGCATTGCTACGACACACCTTTGTTTCCCACATGGCAGTAGTTGTCCCTTTACGCCACTCTAGGGCATGTTTGCCTCTAGCAGAAACACCACTATGGCAGAAGGGGGAACGATTCTAGGCCATACACAACGTCGGCTCAGTGGTAAAGGCACAGAGACACAGCCTTGACAAGACGGCTCTGGCTTCACCGCGAGACTTCACCGCCCGTCTCGTAGGCATCGCCCCAGTGGGGTGGCCCGACCTCCGGCCCCGCCTCTACATATCGCCTGCTTCTGAGGCACGGCCTCAGCAGGATGGTTCTAGCTTCATCACGGGATTTCGCCACCCGCCTCGTAGACATCGCCTCAGCGGGGCGGCCCAACCTCTAACTTCGCCTCTATGTGCCGCCTGTTTCGGAAGCAGGAAAGTGGGACCTGTTATGGGAGGTTTAGGGCATCCAAACCCCTGAGGGGCTGGGGCAATTAGTTGAGTCAACTCACCCGTCGGACCTCCGTGCTTGTTGTCAAGGGGGTACTATTATGGGGGTGCCCTGCCCCTCAGGCCATTAGGATTAGCTAGTGGGCCTTGGAGCAAGCTCAATAGTATAAGTGCGACATGTCTAAAGGAATGTACCGATATACCATTACCATTTGTAATTATTGAAGGGCGGGATAGGAAATTTTCATCCTGCCCCATTCATGTGAGTTGGCATATGGAAAGATGAGTCTCGTGGGATGTTTCTTCAAACAGTTTCTGTAGGACATAGTGCAAATGGGTTTCTGAAGTGATCAAGTGAGTTCCTAGAATTCAGACACAAGATTTATACTTTCTGAAATTTGCAGTTCACCAGGCAGTTAACAATTAAAGAATTTCTGCAACCTAATGTACACTAAATGACATAGTATCGACTAAGATAAGCAGGCAAAATGAAAGGTATGCTCGTTATCTATCCTGAAATGAACGAATAAAATGAGCAAATTACAATTAGTTCTTGGCATCGTGTACATGAATTTACCAATGCTAACAAAAATACAGTGGATATGCTGTTGCACAGGGTGGCAAATGTGCTTTGTCGTGAAATTACCCATATGTCTGCTAGTGAATTTCATGGTGAAAGCTCGATATGTGAATTTCATGGTGAAAGCTCGATATGGTATCATTTAAGTAGAAACACTAATCAAGCTTTCGTAACACAGGATGATTTAAGATCATCCCAATAGTCGATCACAACGCTCAACTACTGAGCTACTTCACACATTGAATCCTGAACTCATTCCTCTCGATGGCTACAAGCCTACAATCATGCGCAACTTACAGTCCTTTGACAACCACATGGTACGAAAACACAGCAAAATCCGGAATTAGCACCAGAACATATATAAATACACTTCCTTTCAGGCCCGCTAGAACTAGGGGGGAAAATAGACCTAACAATCCATGTGGGTGAACCCGCTCGACTAAATTCCCAGTACAGGCGGATCATAATGCATCCAAACACACGAACGAAACCAACTAAAAGGCAAGGAAACATGGCTTCAAGAAGGCTCAACGCCAGCCACAGCAACGCAGCCCAGGTGCTCGACGAAATGCCTCACCGAAAACTGACCAAACAGCGAATCAATGAGCACGGCAAACGGAGATAGGAGGTACCTGAGCACCACGCTGGGCCAATCAAGATCCACTGAAACGGCGATAGACCGCGGCGACCGGCAAATTTGGGATCACGAAAGAAGGGAATACGAGGAAGCAAGGGGTGCCACGGAAGGTATATGCCTTGCGGAGATGCGAAGGCTTATCAGCGCGCGCGGGAGGCGTGGCGTGGAGGAGCGGCGGAGGTGGTGGGGGAGAGAGAGAGAGAGCGGAAGAGTGGGGGTTTGGGAACCGGAGGCCGCGCGGATGGGGCGCCCGGTTTTGGCGGATCAACCGCACCGCAGGCGTGAGGCGAGTGGTGCGCTGCCGATGTTTCCGCAAGTGGCAACTGCTGCGTACGGCGTGCTTAGAAAGGCCTTTTGTGTTTACCGCCCGCTTTGAAATGGTTGGTTGCTTCAAGACAGCGGCGACTCCGCTCCGGAAATAAAAATCCTGTATGCCGCGCGCGCGGCAAATAACAACACGCCGCACATCCCTACAGTCCACGGCCCACGTGCGACGCAGCCTCTCAATTCCAGCTACGCGCCAAAATTGATGACGTCAGTACTCCTTAGAGATTAATCCGACGATTCAAAATGCTATAACTTTTAAGCTGGTTATCCGATTCATAGCCCCCACTCATTTTTGCCTTAAGTTTCTAGCTTCTAATTTATTTTTCACTATTTATAAATTTTGTTTTTCTGATTTTTTTAGCTTTTTTGTTGGTTCTTTTTTTATATTTGTTTCTGTTGTCTATGATGGGTTAACATATTTTTTTTCTATTTTTAAAATTTTTAAATTTAGTTACATCAAATAAGTCAGCATCAACTACAGTGTAATTTCAGTCAGTTACAATGTAATTTTAACCATAAGTCAGCTTATTTCAGCCCAACCGAGCAGCACCTTAATATGTTTGAACCATTGTGTTTATGATTACGAGATCTTCAAAATAAGAATCCACTCACATATATTTTGACATCGTTTTTGTTTAAGATTATACATAATGTTCCACTAATAATTTTGATTTATTCCATTAATAGGTTTGGTGTTGTTCACATTTGCCATATCACTGGAACATTGTCGATCATTTTTTTTGGAACATCACTGAAACATTGTCAATCATTTTTTGGAACATTGTCGTTAAAACATTGAAACCAAATGCATGAAACATTAGTATATTCTTCCTTAGAACTTAATGCGTGAAACATTTCATTTTATCTACGGAACATGCAACACCCACTCGATTCATTCCCCCTACTCAATTTAAAAAATAGCCACTGGAACGCCGCCCTAGAACATTGGGAAGTAAAGCATGGAACACCACCTGTGAACTAATTCACCGAAGACGTAAGGGTTTGGCCTTCCGATCGTTGCATCCGGTACCTTTTTGAGCGGTTGATAGTCGCTTGGATGATCTCAAACACCCGATCTGCAAGTGCATTGTATCATGGTGTTCCCGCAAGTTTGGGATCTAGGTTATCAAGAAGATCATGCACAAGTTGTAGGTTTTGCGTCATTATCGAGTTGTACTGGGTGTGAGTAGTCAGATGCCTCTGCCCAGATGAAGCTTGGGGGGCGGAAGTTGTGTTCTGGAGTGTGTCTTAGCATTGCCCCCATTGTAGCCGCCTTCCATCTAGACTCCAGTCGGGTTGAAGAATAGCCAAACCATGGTTTGGACATCCACCAAATCAATGATCTCCGGTTCTCTCAGGGAGTTCTGGAGTGTTCTGAGCATCTTGATGAGCGAGTGGTTGGGGGCCTCACGTGAAGGAGTGAGCTTGGGAGATTTACCTGAATTCTCAACTATGACAACCTCACGTCTCCCCCAATTGAAGTCACTTAATGAGCTCTCATCAAAATTGGGGTACACACACCCACCGTTTCGATCAGGTGTTTCCAAGTGGGGTAATTGTTGGATATCACCGTCTCCGATGGCTAATGTGGAGGTGCCAACCTAATATAGTGAACTGACGACTGGATTATCAGCAATATCATCCTCAGCCAGTTCTCTGGCGAGGATAGTCACATGGTTACCATGACAAAAGTGATATCTTGCCCTCGGGGTACGTGGGAGTAGGAGTAGTTGGAGAGTACATCTACCCCCCCCAGCGGCTACAGCCTTGCTCTAGAGGAATGGTGTTGCACCATGGAAACGTGAGATTTGCTAAACACACCAGACTCCTTAAAAGTGCATGGACACGCGAATGTCAGGGGAATTGTTGTCTCGCTAAGATCCCCTGTCCTTGGGAGCGGTGTGTCCTTTCCATGGGGTTGACATTGTCTACCTTAGGGGTAGACAAGTCCGGCCCTAAGGATTCGGATGATGAGTCGTCGTGGTCAAGCACTGCCAAGCATGCATCCATATCGAGGTTCACGTAGTCGACAAGGTCAAACTAGTTCTCCTTATCCCAAAGGTATGCCATGAGCACATAGCACTTTGGGGGCTTGAAGAACTTTGCTATGATCTTCCCCATGGACAACACTAATTGTCGATGATATGAAATTCATTCTTATGAGTATGAAGGAGAAGAAGATCACTCAATAAACTACATGAAGAAGACAAGGGCCTCTTTGTTGCTAAATGAATGTTTATAAGGGTGCTCAAGGAGCTTTGATTACACAGAAAATAAAATCAAAATCTGCTTCTGGATGTTCTGTTGATTGTTGCCTCTGGCATTGCCTTAAATAGCTTCTAAAGAGGTGGCAGTTGTCGCTCGTTAAGAGGCATCTCCTTGCCTCTAAGACACAGTCGAGAGACGCCGGGTTGATTCATGGAGTCCACACATACTATTAGTTGCTAATAGTGAGATATCCTCCATGTAGAAACCGTTGAGCAATTGTTGTTAGAGAGACATTCTTCTCATACAAACTATGATTCAGTTCTTGTCAATGTCATGGGAGAAAACGTGGGGTTATGGTGAAGGTATAACCGTACAAGTTGTTCCCCTTCAACTATGTAGAGCAAAGCACATAAGGCTTAACTACCACTTGGACAATGCGCCCACATGCCAGTTAGTGGATGCTTGACAATGGGCCCACATGCCAATTAGTGGATGCTTCCAAGTGGTCTTCGGTCAGAAATTGGCACCGATCAAGTACACTTACCCTCCGACCAAGAGTATACTTGAAGGACCTTAGCTAGAGCCATTATGACAAATATAATTAATAATAAAGTATTACTTTTGAATTATTTAATCCTCATCTCTAGGATTCTTGATCAAGTGGTATATTTGATCCTTTGTTCGAAAACCTTCTTTCGCACAAACTAATCCAACAGATCTAACCTTGCCGTCAATTATACTAGTATCCTGAAATCTCTTTCTAACATCGAAACCAATTTGACTTGCATAGTAGTTCAAAAATTTCTGAGCCTCAGCTACACTACTAAATGTCATGCCAATCTAGGGTAGTGTCAACGATTTGGAACTCAGGCTTATAAGGAAGAGGAAGATCACTCAACAAACTACACGAATGAGACAAGGGTGTCTTTATTATTGTGGTGACGTTTGTAGAGGTGCTTAGAGAGCTTTTATTACAATTGTGTGTAGGATTAGAATCCTCTATGTCTTTGTCGCCTCCGACCTAGCCTTAAATAGTTTATGAAAGGGTGGCAATTATCGCTCGCCAAGAGACATCTTCTCACTTCTAGGACTCAGTCGAGTCACACCCAATTGATTCATGAAGAATGCACATGGTCTTGGTTGCTATCAGTGAGATACCCTTCATTGAAGAATTATTGAGCAATTGCTGTCAGAGAGACATGCTTCCCACAAGAACCATTAGAGAGACATGCTTCCTACTTGCCGATGCAGTCTGTGGATTCTTTATTTTGCAGCATCTCCACAGGGGAAGGATGAGGGCACTAGTATATTGTGCACCAGGAAATAATGTCGTAGCTTGCGTAAAGCCATTAGCAACATGTAAGCTAGCTTATCCAGCTCGGTGTACCGTGTCTTCACTCTCTATAGGGCTTCGAAGATATAGTAGACCGGCTACTGCGTGAAGCCTTCCTCAAGCACGAGCACTGCACTGATCACATGGGGAGTAGTTGCCAAGTACAACAGTAGTGGAGCCAGTAGTGCTGAGCATGCGAGCTTGGCGAGGTACTTCTTTAAGTCTTTGAAGGCCAGTGCACACTTGTCGGTTCATTGAAAGTCGCTTGAGCCATGAAGTGTTTTGAAGAAAGGTAGTGCTCACTCTACTGCCCTTGACAAGAAATGATTGAGGGCGGCTAGGCGAATCTCGAGTCTCTGGACCTCCCTAACGGTCTTTGTAGTCTCCACGGATAGTATTGCATCAATTTGTTGGGGTTGGCTTTGATTTCCCACTTGGACACGAGAAAGCTGAGCAACTTGCCCGCTTGGACTCTGAATACACATTTTTTCAGGTTAAGTTTTATCCCAACATGTCGGAGGTTATTAAAGGTTTTCTAAAGGTTTAATGAGTGCATCACAAAATGTGATTGCATACCATATGTTGCCTAGGAGGATATAAGCTTAAAACTTACATAATAAAAATGCAAAAAAATGTTTTTATAGTGTGTTGGATCTTAACTTGCACTTAGTAAATTAATCTAATACATACATACATCATACATACATATGTATGTACATACGTACATACATACATACATACATACATACATACATACATACATACATACATACATACATACATACATACATACATACATACATACATACATACATACATACATACATACATACATACATACATACATACATACATACATACATACATATGCTATGCACTCACTCTTATGGTGCACTCAAATTAAAAAAAGTTGCAAAAATTTCTATATGTACTTTTGAATTTGCTCTACTTATGTATAAAATTTCAAGTTCAAAGTCATTTTATGTTAAGAGTAACAAAAAAGAGAAAAATCTAACAAATGTTAATAGTTCAAATTTATTAGAATTTTCTCTTTTTTGGTTCCGTTAACATAGAATGAATTTGAACTTGAAATTTTACTCTCCGACTAGGGGTATACTTGAAGGACCCTAGCTGGAGTCATTATGATAAATATAATTAATAATAAAGTATTACTTTTGCATTATTTAATCCTCATCTCTAGGATTCTTGATCAAGTGGTATATTTGATCCTTTGTTCGAAAACCTTCTTTCGCACAAACTAATCCAACAGATCTAACCTTGTTGTCAATTATACTAGTATCCTAAAATCTCTTTCTAACATCGAAACCAATTTGACTTGCATAGTAGTTCAAAAATTTCTGAGCCACAGCTACACTACTAAATGCCATGCCAATCTGGGTAGTGTCGACGATTTGGAGGTCAATCTTATGAGTAAGAGGAAGATCACTCAACAAACTACACGAATGAGACAAGGGTGTCTTTATTATAGTGGAGATGTTTGTAGGGGTGCTCAGAGAGCTTTTATTACAATTGTGTGTAGGATCAGAATCCTCTATGTCGTTGTCTCCTCCGATCTAACCTTAAATAGTTTCTGAAGGGGTGGCAGTTATCGCTCACTAAGAGACGTCTCCTCACTTCTAGGACTCGGTCGAGAGACGCCCAATTGATTCATGAATAATGCATGTGGTGTTGGTTTCTATTAGTGACATACCCTTCATTGAAGAACCATTGAGCGATTGCTATCAGAGAGACATGCTTCCCACAAGAACCATCAGAGAGACATGCTTCCTACTTGCCGATGTGGCCTGTGGATTCTTTGTTTTGTAGCATCTCCCCCAGGGGGACGGCGAGGGCACTATTATATTGTGTGCTAGGAAATAATGTCGTAGCTTGCGTGAAGCCATTAGCAATATGTAAGCTAGCTTATCTAGCTCGGTGCACGGTGTCTTCGCTCCGTATAGCGCTTCGAAGACATAGTAGACCGGCTACTGTGTGAAGCCTTCCTCAAGCACTAGCACTGCGCTGATCACATGGGGAGTAGTTACCAAGTACAATAGTAGTGAAGCCTCTAGTGCTGGACATGCGAGCTTGGCGAGGTACTTCTTTAAGTCTTTGAAGGCCAGTGCACACTTATCAGTTCATTGAAAGCTGCCTGAGCAGTGAAGTGTTTTGAAGATAGGTAGTGATCGCTCCACTGCCCTTGACAGGAAACGACTAAGGGCGGATAGGTGACTCACGAGTCTCTAGACCTCCTGACGGTCCTCGGAGTCTCCACGGATAGTATTGCATCAATTTGTTGGGGTTGGCTTTGATTTCCTGCTTGGATATAAGAAAGCCGGGCAAGTTGCTCGCTCGGACTCAGAATACACATTTTTCCAGGTTAAGTTTTATCCTGGCACGTCGGAGGTTATCAAAGGTTTTCTAGAGGTTTAATGAGTGCACCACAAAATATGATTGCATCCACATGTTGCCTAGGCGGATACAAGCTTAAAACTTACAGAATAAAAATGCAAAAAAATGTCTTCATAGTGTGTTGCCTCTTAACTTGCACTTAGTAAATTAATCTAATACATACATACATACATACATACATACATACATACATACATACATACATACATACATACATACATACATACATACATACATACATACATACATACATACATACATACATACATACATACATACATGGGAACATATGCTATGCACTCACTCTTATAGTGCACTCAAATTAAAAAAGTCTCAAAATTTTCTACATTTACTTTTAAACTTGTGCTACTTATGTATAAAATTTCAAGTTCAAAGTCATCCTATGTTAAGAGTAACAAAAAGGAGAAAAATCTGACAAATGTTTAGAGTTCAAATTATTAGAATTTTCTCTTTTTTGGTACTCTTAACATAGAATGAATTTGAACTTGAAATTTTATACATAGATGGAGTAAACCGTGAAGTACATCCAGAATTGTTTTTAAAATTTTTATAATTTTTTTTAGTTTGAGTGCATGGTATGTTCATCATACATATATACATACGTACGTACGTAAATAGCACTAGGGTAGATTGTAGGCTCGGCACATACCTTCTAAAGCTATTCTTCTGTTAAGTATCATGGCAACTTTTATCCTCTTTGATATGCTTTGCCTTCCCTCTCTCCTTGTTAAAGTACATATTGATCATTGTACCTTTTACATTTCATTAACTGCTTTAGATTCAAGATAAACTAGTTGGTAAATTAAATTTAATATGGTATTCAAGATAGCTCATTGATCCATGCCGGTGCCGTACCATGTCATGCGTCTTCTATCTCCCGTTCTCCACTGCTCCCGCCTACTACGCTCCGTTGTTGGCCCCCTCCCATTCTCTGCCTCTACTACATCTTCGGCGAAAGCACCATTGCCCATGCACCGCGACCTCTTGCTCGGCGGCCACGCCCCCACTATCTTCCTCGATGGCTTGTCGACAGACCAATCATCATCAACAATATACCTCCTCTTGTTGTGCATTACTTGCCGCTGGCGCCCTCGGCTCAATTTTGATGAGCTGCTGCCATTATTCCCTTGCCATGCATGGCTGCATGTATACATGCCAATGCATTTGATTTCTTGTGACAAAATTCATGGATAGAAATGAATGGATTGCACCAGAATCAAATAAAATCAATGCAGGCTTTGAGTTGATCGGAAACATATCCACAATGACGTCATTTGCCCCGGCTGCATCTTCAGCAGATATATTATTCACCCTTGCTTGAAATGTTGGACTTGCTGTGCCTCTGCCTGCGGACATGCCTGTAGAAGATCCTACAGGCATTCCCACTATTATTCCAGCTGGTGCTGTTGGTCTTAGTGCAGGGGGTCTTGTTTGCAAGTATCCTCCTCGTGAAATAGGGGTGATAATGATTGGTTTAACATCTGGTTGCTGAGTTTTGGTATGAAGTTTTGCCACTTTAGAAGGCAATCCTTTCTTAGGGCATTGATCTCTATAATGTCCAACTTGGCCGCAATGATAGCATGCATTCATCTTCTGAGGATAATTTTGCTGGTAGTGATTTCCTCCACATGTGTGACACCTATCATCAGTGGTGAGGAGCATTATATTGTGGTCGTGGTACAAGTATCACCTGATGAGTTGATTGTTGTCGATTTTGTGGCGACGCCAGTATTCGCCCTCTTTGTGCACTAGAGGATGATGTTGGTCTTTGCATCGCCTTTCTCTTACGAGATTCGTCCATCTCATTTCTCGCTTCTTTAGATGTAATCAACTTGTTTACCATAGCAGGTAAGTCCTTAAAATCCATAGCTGAAATGTGATATTTTAAGGACTTTTGTAACCTTCCCTAAATCTCTCCATCTTCTTGGCTTCTGTTTTGACATCATCTGGGGCATAACGTGCCAGCTGATTAAATTGGTGGAGATATTCAATTACAGATCATCCTCCTTGTTTTAGTGCCAAAAACTCTCGGCGCTTTGCTTGAATAACACCTTCTGGGATATGAGCTTGACGAAAAGACTCTTCAAATTCTCTCCAAGAAATTTCTCTGTCTTCATGCATCATCTGAAAGTTGATCCACCATGTGGCGGCTTGACCTTGAAGCCGATGGGAGGCATACAATACTTTTTCCCTCTCATCACACTGTACTGTTCTTAATTTCCTTTCTACAACTCTAAGCCAATCCTCTGATGCCAAAGCATCAAGTGACGTTGAGAAAGTAGGATGTCTTGTCTTTTGAAAATTTGCCCATTTTGAAGTAACTTGAGTTCCTTCTCTGTTAAGAGTTGCTCCTGTTGAACTGCTTGAAGAGGTTGTCCTGATTGCAATTTGTTCAGGTAGTCTTGAGTGTTGTTCCATCAATCTTGCTTGATTCATTTCTGCCTGATGCCTGTTCTGTTCCATCATAGCCAAAATACTGGTAAGAGCAGTTTGGTTTCCCGCAGTGTTATCTTGTTCTGTTGCTGATTCCTTGGGTCTGGTTCCATTCCTACCATCTTAATTCTGCAATGTAGAGCTTTGGAATTAGCTTCACAACGACTTTTTAAGAATATCAGACAGGTAAGTGAGAATTTGACTTTTAAGGTAAGTTTAGGGTGAATAAGATAAGAACTAGAGCGAACAAGGAGAAGAAGAATACTTCGAAGGCGGAAAGGTACATATATTGTTAACAAACAAATTAAGAGAGATATTTAAACATATGCTTTATTTAATTTACAAGTTGAAAACAAACTACTTAGAGTTTATCTTACAACCTGCATTACAACCACAAAAGACTACCACATGGCACAGACTAAACTAACGCCAACTACGCCAGCCAAATAGCTTCACAAAATCCTACCTCCTGAGCACATCCTCAGATCTCTACCAGCCACTGGACGGCGGGTTACTTGAGGTGTAACGGATATGCTCTTCCGGGTCTTCCTCATCCTCATCATCTTCCTGAGCTGGACCCTTGCCCTTGTCATCGTCTCTAACTAGTGGCTCTGGAGAACGGACTGGGCAGAACAAGAGATGATAGCCTCTAGCAGTGAGATGTCGACAAGGCCGGGATGAAGCAGGCTCTGCAGGGACGTCGGGTGATTCTCCACAATCTAACATCTCTCCGTCTTCAACCATATTTTGCCGTTGGATATCTTGCCTCAACATGCGTATCTCTTGTTGTGCTTGAAATAACTATTGGTGTAGCTCTTGAGACTCCTGGAGGGTTCGAGAATACATAGTTTCCTGATGAACTATATATCTCGATGCCACTCCCAGGCATGGGTCATCTTCATCTCTTGGTTGCGGCATAACATAGGCCCTTCCCCCATAGATAGTCTGGGGAACCAAATCAAAGGGGGATTTATCAAACTCATTGTTGTAATATCTTCTCAGGTACAACACTGCATTTCTAGCAGCATCTTGGACAACATCGGATTCTTTGATTCTGTTGCCGAAGAACCTTCGCTCCCTGTCTGGGCGGACAGGTAGCGATGTCAGACCAACTCATGCCTTCCATTCATAGCGCTCGTCCTCCACGAACTGGCTTACTACATGGAAGATTGGTTTATGCCAGTTAGTGGCTCCCAAGAACTGCTGCATTTCCCAAAGCTTTGATGGCCATCCCACAATCTCTTCTGGCTTTGAATGGATGTAGTGCACCATTTGCTTAACAAAAAAATTTGAGATTAGACAAGATTTAATATAATCATTTGCAAAAAGCAAAACTTAAGACAGAAATAAACTAAGATAGGTAGGACAGCATCAAGGAAGGAAAGGACAACAATAATACTTATATTTTATGCAAGTTCTTTTTACCTTTTTCAATTAGGTTTTGCTACAAAATAGCTCTCCTAATTCACCTTAGGTCTCAACCTACGGTCAAGCAAGTCTGCTCTGATACCACTCTGTAACGCCCCCATTTCTGAAGGCGCTAGTAATCCCCAAAACTATCCAAACTAAACAGTTGCGAAGTACTGAACATGAGTGAACATCACAACAGCACATGCTTACAGCAAAAGAGTCAACTTTTATTACATATATGGTTTAACAACCAGTTTCTTCCACAACGGGCGCGCAAGCGCAAAACTACCTTACAACATAAAAACTTCCTAGGTGACCTGAGCACAGTTGAGACCTAAAACCATTCATCCTCAGGTAAGAAAGGCTCTTCGAGAACCTCGTCTTCGGCTGGGACATATTGATTCCATTGGTCTTCTATTGTTATTTAGCAAGTTATGAGTACAACCGTACCCAGCAAGGCACAAGAGTAAACCCTAATTTACTACTTGCAAGGATATTCAAGGATGGGAATAGTAATAGTTTTATTAAACTGAGTGAATGCAGTTTTATTTGCAAACAAGTTAAATCAAAACAATTCTCCTTAAGATGAAAGGGGTTTTCTCAATAGTTAACCTTACAATTAACCATCTTAAAATATTATTGCTGGAATCACCCAATTAACAAAGCTTTATTAACCGGAAGCACGGCATATTCGAATACCATTAAATTCACTCCGCAGAGTTGCCCAGCTTTACCCACAAAATTTTTTAACTCCTGTGACAGAGTTAAGAAAACTGGGTCGTTTCATTGCTCAATTCTTTATATAGGCTCTACATGATAGATTCACTCAGACACGGTTCACACACTAACCCTAAACTCTTCTACCCGATCTGAGTGACCTCTATCGTTGTTAGGTATGGTTTTACCGTTCCGCATACCTAACTCCCCATCATCAACACACCCACATCCTATAAAGATTCAATCAAGTTGAGCAACTACTAAACCAGGGTTGACAAGTGAACTCATGTGGTTGAGCGTTTACTACGTCTTTTACTCAGCATATGATTCTCGTCCTTAGTTTTCACATGAGGCATCAACCAGATCCCCAACTGTGCTCAACGGCACTACCACCTTTCAGAACCAGTCTCCACCCTAGGGTAAGGTCGTGGACGAAGGTCACCTGGTGGCTCTCCACAATACACCCTTACCCTAGTTTTAGTTTTCAACCCTACCGGCCAACAGCCAAGTCACTTAGTAGATCAAGATTTTGAATAAGATGATCTACAATTATTTATACATAATTTTAATTATTATTAGGGTTGTCAAGGTGAATATGGCCTCAAATTAAACATGGTATTTATCAGTGGTAGGATTTAACTATTTAGCATGTCATTCTAAACATTTATTTTAATCAAATTAGCATTTCACAATTAACAGTAATGAAAATACATTAATTAAATAATGTAAATTTTATAGGATTTAATATGATCAAAAACTTGTAACTTGCCTTGCTGATCGGAAACTTCTACGAGTTCGTAAACCTCGGCGCTTGGGTCTGATCCTTGAACTGTCGCTTTGGAAAGAACAGAGGCTAGCGCAAACACATAAAATAACAAAATAAGTCCACACTTGAATCTAATCAAGCTAGAAAAAATAAACTAAATTAAAAAGGCGTATAATGCAATAAAATTCAAATGGATGGGTTTAAATTTATTTGAATTTGAATTTGGTGAAAACGAGGTTGAAAATGAATTCACGGCATCAAGACGATCGAAAAGATGTATTTATGGCATTTTGGGATTTTTAGAATTTTCTAGAATTTTCTAGGATTTTTAATCAATTTATGAATTTTTCTCTCAAATGAACAGTAACTGGCCGGCCCGACCGGAATTTTCTCGCACGGCCGAGCAGGTCGGTTGGCCTTCAACCCACGTCACGCACGTGCGCGTTTCCGCTCCCGATGGACGACGCGCGGATGGCGCGGATGCCCTAGATTCAAAGAATACCGACGTCCCAGATGAGACAGCAGCCGGCATGGACGACCGCGATGGAACCACGTCGCCCAAGGGGTCATCTTCAACCTCCATCCCCTCCTCCGGCGGGAAAACAGAGCGCAACGGCAGCTCACGATTACACTTCAGCGGTGCTCGCCAGCGGAAAAGGAGGGCATGGTAGTGATCTTGGGAGTGTGGAAAACCCATTTTGGGGCTTTGGGAGGTGGGATAGTGGACGGGTGTAGCTGGTGGCAGGAGAGAAGGTAGTGGTCTTTACGGCGGCGCCTAGGTACTTCGGTGAGTCTCAGGCAAATTAGAAAGCGATTTGACCATCTGGGATGTGTCAGATTCAATATAGTGGCACCGGTTTAGGTCGGGGAAGGCTCAGCAAGGCTGTCCACAGGAGGGGCTTTTCGGTCGGTGGTGGCTTCAGTCGGCAAGGCTCCCGGTGAACTCTCATGCCTAGGGAAGTTAACCAGCGTGATTAGGGAACAAAAGAGACTATGCCAGTGCAAAGAATCGAAAAGTAATTGACAGAAACGTGAGATTGCCGCTAGGGCTCACCGTGCGCAGGGGAGGCTGCCAGCGGCGAGACAGCGAGTTGGAGCTGAAATTGACGGTTCGGGAGGGTGTGAGGGAGTAGTGTGAAGCATTCCACAATGGCTCTTGGGCTTAAAACATAGAGAGTGTCGGCAGCCACTGCAAGGCGGTTCGCGGCGCGTCTCTTGCGCCCAAGCGAGGTGATAAGGTAGGTGCTGGCACCGCGCAGAGAGTGTCGGAACCCGGACTAATGACTCCTGGATCCTTTGTGTAAATCGCACTAGTCCAGGATCAGCTAGTGCACACAATACAACAAAGATAAATACCAAGCACAAATGACTGAATATATTAAATAAAAGAGTAAGGCCTTATGGCTAAGTCTTACATCAACGCCCATTGGCAAAATAAAATAAAATAAAATAAAATAAAGAACTGCAGAAGCAAACTGATAAAAGTGAAGTCCAAGCCTGCCCACAGACAAACGACAGTAAGACGCTGGCGGCGGCGGAGGCGAAGGCGCACGCTGCGGGGACTCTAGAGCGGCGGAGGGGAGGAGCTGAGGGCGGTGGGGGATGGAATGAAGGAAGGGGCTGCTCGGGGGCCTCTTTATAGGGGGCGAGGAGGGTGGCGCCAGCGAGAATTTCTCGCCGGTGGAGTGGCGATTACAGGCGGCGAACGTGCGGGAAGGTGGGGGACGTGGGGGCGTGCGCGCGCGGATGGCGGAGTGGGCACGTGGGCGCGGGTCCTGCGGGAGAGAGGGGGCGGCGCTGGGTAGGGCGGAGCGGCGCAACGGCCTGGCGGCGGCGCGGCCGGGGAAGAAGGGGCGGCGGGGAAGAAGAAGCTGACCGGTGGGCCCGGGCGGTCAACGAGAGAGGGAGGCGGGGGGCTGACGGGCGGGCCCGCGGGGCAGAGAGGGCGAAGGGAGAGGGGAGGCGCCGACAGGTGGGGCCGAGGGGCGGAGAGAGGGGAAAGTGGGGCGTGCCGACAAGTGGGGCCGGGCGGCCAGCGGAAGAGGGGGAGTGGGCGGGTGAGATGGGCCGAGGCGGATGGGGGCGGGCTGATCCGGCCGGACGCGTGGCGGCCGATGGGAGGGAGTAGGCGGGGTGGAGGCGACGACGTGGGCGGCATCTGGCCGTCCATGTGGCGGTCGGAGGGGAAGGAAGGGGAATTTAATTTTAAATTTTAATTTCCAATTTTCAGAAAACCCCTGAAAATCCATTAAGCCTCAGAAAAATACCAAATGACCTCCAAAAATTCAAGAAAAATTCTTAGAATCCCCTGGAGACATTTTAGACTAAATAAAAATATTTCCAACTATTGTTGGTATTTAATTTTCATACTTAAAATACTTTTTAATTTCAAAAAATACATTTTCAAACTCAGAAAAATCCAGGAAACCAAATAAAAGCCAAATAACTCCAAATATTTAATTTGAATTAGAATTTTTATAGAAAATCAAAATATTATTTTATTTAATACTATTTCTAGGTTTCATTTAAAATACTTTTTAAATCCAGCTTTTTCGAAAATAGAAATTCAGGGCAAATCGAAATTTAAAATTAGGCAACAAAAATACTTATCTTAATTTAAATTTTGTTTTAATTAATTAATTTATTTTTCAGAAAAATCCGGGCTGTTACAATCTACCCCCCTTAAAAGGAATCTCGTCCCCAAGATTCGGGTTGGCTAGCAAGAAATAGGTTTGGGTCTTACTCTGCATGGCTTGAGCGGATATCTGATTCAGGTGTCCTTTGTTGAACTTCTTCGGTCCTCTATTCGCTGCCTGTAGGTGGTTGGCAGTCGATGCTCCGGGGGTACCCTTGTTCACCACCTGCTGCTTCTTGGGGCAATTGCTGGCATAATGTCCCATCTCATGGCAGTTGAAGCATGTGATTCCCGTTGCAGGGTTTGAGTCCTTCCAGACCTTGTTCTCTTCAGTGTTGGGGAAAGTGTCAGTGGGAACTAGCTCTCCTGTTGAGGACGAAGGTTGGAATCTGTTGGCCTGAGGTGGAGCTCTTCTGGCCTTGGTGAAACTGCCGGTGTTCATATGCTGAGCATGCATCCGTCTCTTACGATTCTCCATTTCTTGATGCTTGGACTCTTGGCGTATCGCCTTGCTGACCAGCTGGTGGAAGTCAGCATAATCACTGGAGAGAAGTTGGACCGATTTGTCATCATTGAGTCCTTCTAGGAACCTTTCCTGTTTGGCTTCATCAGTGGCGACGTCTTCAGGTGCATAGCGTGCCAACTGGTTGAACTTCTGTAAGTACTCATTGACAGAGCGGCTTCCTTGGCGCAGTGCTCGAAATTCCCTCTTCTTCAGAGTGACGGTGCCCATGGGAACATGAGCTTTGCGGAAGTTCCGATCCGCATGAACTCATTCCAAGTGATATCCTGAGCCTTGGCATGAGCGGTAGTGTAGGTTTCCCACCATTCTAATGCCGGTCCATGCAGCTGATGCGAAGCAAACAAAACTCTTTCCCGATCGCTGCATTGAATAATGTCCAGCTTCTTTCCGATTGCTCTGAGCCAATCGTCTGCGTCCATGGGTTCAGTGCTGCTGGAGAAGGTCGGAGGACCCAACCTCATAAACTCCGATAGCCTTGATTGAGGAGGTTGAGATGGCATAAGTGGAGTTGGTTGTGCAGGGTTGTTGATGGTCTGCGTCAGTAGTTGAATAAGTTGAGTCTGGTTTGCCATCATTTGAGCCCAATCAGGTTCATTTGCCGGTGGAGGGACGGACTGACTTCTTGGTTCTCCATTCATGTTGCCGTTGTTCCTTGTATTCACCATCTGCTGGTTGCTTTTAAGAATTAGGAGAGAGGGGATTCAAGGCAAAGGAAGGATGGGGAACATTTTGCGCAACCCAAAAACAAAATTTATTAAAACATTTATTAAATTCATAATAAGTAGTAGTTATGGCTGCCGACAAAAGAGGAAGCTTGGCAGCTCATAACATCAATACGAGCTCCTTCAATGCAGAGGCTGAAAAGGTGGCACAGACAAAGAACTGCTTTACGAGCGGCTTCTTGTCTAGCTCTGTCAAACGAGTATCCATATCCCTTGAAGAGGAGACACAAATTTCCTTGTCCATTTCGCTTAGTAATGAATAGATTGAAGCGATGTCCCACTATCCGATCTCCATGGCGATCTTGTTTATGCATGTAGATAGCTCGGCGTTGGAAACTTAAACGACGAAGTAGTCGATACAGGACCATACTCCATCCATCATTTGGTGCAACATCGAATGTGTTCATCTACAAAGGTTTGAAGAAGCGAGAGAAAATAGAAGTGTATTTTTGAATGATTATACTAAAGATAAGGAAGAGTTGAGGGATGAGAGAAAGCAAAGATTGAGGGATGAGAGTAAGCATACATATGTGTATATATATACATATATATTTTTGTTTTTGAAAATACGGTTTATTAAAAATAAGTTCTTAGGGTCAAACCATTCTACTCTACCTACGGTCGCGTCTTAGTATCGTCATGGCTCTGATACCACATTTGTCGGAACCCGGAGTAACAACTCCTGGATCCTCTGTGTAAATCGCACTAGTCCAGGATCAGCTAGTGCACACAGTACAACAAAGATAAATACCAAGCACAAATGACTGAATATATTAAATAAAAGAGTAAGGCCTTATGGCCAAGTCTTACATCAACGCCCATTGGCAAAATAAAATAAAGGAAAGAACCGCAGAAACAAACTGATAAAAGTGAAGCCCAAGCCTGCCCACAGGCAAACGACAGTAAGACACGGCCTATTCATCCAGATCTTCACCGTAGTCGACGTCATCTTCCTCTGTAGGGAGGGGTGCAAGGTGAGTACAAAATTGTACTCCGCAAATCACACGGAGAAATGCAACATAATGATAAAGGCTTCAATGGAAGGCTTATAGGGTTAGTTTGCATAAAACAACATTTGAGAAATACAATAAGTAGATTGAAATTGATGGATGTAATACAGTAAGTAGAAATCATACTTGTAGTTGAAAATATTACCGTCGGTGCAGGCTCCGACCATACACCAACCTATTCACGGGCATCCCACCCGGACCATCTTTTCCAAAAGATCACGTATGGTTCCATCCATCCACATGTTTCCAAACACTCGTGGATTCCATCCATCCACAAGCTTCCAATCTCTCTCATGGGTTCCATCCACCCATAAGATTTTCAAAAATCATTTTTGAAAAGCAAAGTCTAATCCATGAAAAACTTTTACTCAGCATGCCCATGACCATGGGCACGGCTATTCAGGATAGATTATACACTCTGCAGAGGTTGTACAGCTTTACCCACAAGACATGATCATCCCTTTGTACCACTAGATTACACACTTCCTTAGGTGTGCGGTGGGGAGTCGTGACAAGGTCTTTACAATGCAAAGCCGTCAACCTGGTCGAGCCAACTCTAAGGTTTCACCCCAGTAAGGAATCCACCAGACCGGGACCCCCTCTTGAGCCAAGACGAGACTTCTCATGGCTTAACCACGCTCGCCCAAGTGAGACTTCACATGGCACCAACCACGCTCACTTTCAACCTACGACTTGACTCAGATTGGGACTTCACAAATTATTCAGCCAGGACTGTCCCATACCAGCCATGTGGTAATACGATTAGGGCTTTGCAACAGTAGCTCACAGACCGGTCCTTAATCTGACTTAGGCCCAACCACAAACCCCTGTGCACGACAATCAACCACTGCGGCTCCAACCAACAGGGCATGTCTGCACCCACCAATCTAACCAATTGCCTAAGTCTAAACCAGGTTTATATCTGTTTTCAAAAATAATTTTATAAACCTCCTTGACTCACCAAAGTCAAGAGTACATATCATTTTATGTAAAAAGGGTTATTATTTTATGTGAAAGATATCCCAAAAAGAATATTATGACTAAGCAGGGCTAAGCATTCGATATAATATCTCTCTAGTCAATACTAATGTACTAACTAGGGTTTGATCTAGGGTGACAAGGTATAAGGATTTCAATAACAATGGAGGAAGTAACAAGTAGGCAATAACTAAATTTAAAACTGAATTGAAATACGTTGAATAAAAATATGCATGCAATATAATTTAAATCAACATAATTTTATTTTGAAAACTGGGATCAACATGATCAAGGAGTGTGACTTGCCTTGCTCTTCAACTTGGTTTGAATCTTCGCGAAGAATTTTCCCGAATCGTCGAAGTCTACACGTGAAAATAACCCACCAAATTCAAATAAATTCAAATTAAATTCAAAATGACTTCAAATATTTAAATTGAGGCTAGAAATGAATAGAGAGGAATTTTTGATGAATTTAGAAATTTGAATGGGCCAAATCGGAGTTAGGACAAAGGAGAACGGGCTCCTGGAAGTTTAAAAAGAGAGAAAATAGAAAATTAGGATTTTTGGAATTATTTTCCTAAAGGAAAATATGAATTATTGCGTCAGCAGGGTTTTTTAATTCCGGCTGAATTATTTTCCAACGGGAAAAAGAGATTTATTGCGCTAGCTGACGTCAGCCCTGGGGTGGCCGACACTGACATGCAGGCCCTGGTCCATGGACCGAGCCCACGGGTGAGGGGAGGTGGCGAGGTGGCATGGGTGGCAGGCTGGCGCTGACGGGGCACGGAGGGGATGAGGTGGCGCTGGCGTGGGCCATGTCAGCAGCCACGCAAGCACAGGCGCTGATGTGGCCGGCCGGTCGGGGTGGCGTACGGGCAAGCGGGCCTCACCGGCGCTCCGGCGGGCGACGACCGTCGGCGAGGGGCGGAGGGGAACAAGGGGGCGACGGGGAGCACGGCAGTACCTAGCGCGGTGCACAGCAGGCACGGGCGGCGGAGGCGGCTCGGTCCTCTGGCGGGGACGGCGTTTCAGCGGTGCTCGGGCCGGGCGAAGAGGCGGGGGAGCTGCCCACGGCCACGGGGAGGCCGAAGGAGGCGACAGCAGGGCATGAGTGCGACGGAGGCGGCGGCGATTGCTCGCCGTAGCTGGCGGCGGCGGAGGCGGAGGCGCACGCTGCGGGGACTCTAGAGCGGCGGAGGGGAGGAGCTGAGGGCGGCGGGGGATGGAATGAAGGAAGGGGCTGCTCGGGGGCCTCTTTATAGGGGGCGAGGAGGGTGGCGCCGGCGAGAATTTCTCGCCGGTGGAGCGGCGGTTACGGGCGGCGAACGTGCGGGGAGGTGGGGGACATGGGGGCGTGCGCGGATGGCGGAGTGGGCGCGGGTCCTGCGGGAGAGAGGGGGCGGCGCCGGGTAGGGCGGAGCGGCGCAACGGCCTGGTGGCGGCGCGGTCGGGGAAGAAGGGGCGGCGGGGAAGAAGAAGCTGATCGGTGGGCCCGGGCGGTCAACGAGAGAGGGAGGCGGGGGGCTGACGGGCGGGCCCGCGGGGCAGAGAGGGCGAAGGGAGAGGGGAGACGTCGACAGGTGGGGCCGGGGGGAGGAGAGAGGGGAAAGCGGGGCGTGCCGACAAGTGGGGCCGGGCGGCCAGCGGAAGAGGGAGAGTGGGCGGGTGAGATGGGCCGAGGCGGATGGGGGCGGGCTTATCCGGCCGGACGCGTGGCGGCCGATGGGAGGGAGTAGGCGGGGTGGAGGCGGCGACGTGGGCAGCATCTGGCCGTCCACGTGGCGGTCGGAGGGGAAGGAAGGGGGATTTAATTTTAAATTTTAATTTCCAATTTTCAGAAAATCCATTAAGCCTCAGAAAAATACCAAATGACCTCCAAAAATTCCAGAAAAATTCTTAGAATCTCCTGGAGACATTTTGGACTAAATAAAAATATTCCCAACTATTGTTGGTATTTAATTGTCATACTTAAAATACTTTTTAATTTCAAAAAATACATTTTCAAACTCAGAAAAATCCAGGAAACCAAATAAAAGCCAAATAACTCCAAATATTTAATTTGAATTAGAATTTTTATAGAAAATCAAATATTATTTTATTTACTACTATTTCTAGGTTTTCATTTAAAATACTTTTTAAATCCAACTTTTTCGAAAACAGAATTTAGGGCAAATCCAAATTTAAAATTAGGCAACAAAAATACTTATTTTAATTTCAATTTTGTTTTAATTAATTTATTTATTTTTCAGAAAAACCTGGGCTGTTACAGAGAGCAGGGAAGAGGTGGCACTGGCGTCCTGCAAGAGCTGGCAGGGGTTGGGTGGCGACAGTACAGCGCACCATTCGGGATGA
This sequence comes from Dendrocalamus latiflorus, assembly GCA_017311315.1. Lineage (NCBI taxonomy): Eukaryota > Viridiplantae > Streptophyta > Magnoliopsida > Poales > Poaceae > Dendrocalamus > Dendrocalamus latiflorus. The sequence goes on from CM029611.1 coordinate 40,306,718, forward strand.
GGCGATGACGTTGTGAGCTGCGACGAGAGAGCGGGCGTGCGCGAGCTGCATCACGTGAAACAAGGAGAAGCAGGAGTGGGTGACTGAGCAGTGGGACCACGCGAGCAGCTGGCTATGAACGCGCGAGTGTGGGCGGCCACAATTTGGCGACGCAACGACGCGGCGCGTGGACGGCCGAACAGTGAGGCTGTTCGGCGGCAGCGACTGCACCGGGAGGCCCCAGCAAGAAGAGAAAGCGGAAAAGCAGAGAAAGGAAAGCGGGTTATCAAGGTGGCTAGCCAATTTTGGAAAGGAAGGAAATTCAAGGAAAAATCAAATAAAAATTCAAATTTTTTGAATTTTTTTAGGTGTTTCATCCACGCTCCCTGATGCCTCCTCTTTGCCAGCGACGTGTCCTTACATCCCTAGCGATGTCGAGCCCGCGTTGTAGCCAAGATGGGGACTGCAAAGATCGATGGGCTAGTTGTGGCCTGATTTTATAATGGGTTTTTTAATAGATCTTTTCCTAGTAAGACTCTTTGTGAAAGACCAAATATGCCAATAAAGAGGGGTGAATGGTGCCTTTTAATTTTTCTTCAAGTATTCAACACTCCTTCACTCCAATAATTATAGAGCTATGAAGATTAGGATGGAAAACCGCTAAAAGACAAGCAAGGAAAGCTACTGAAATTTTGGACAAGAAGCATCAAAATCGAAAGTACCGCTGATTGCACTATGATACTACCAATTTTCAAAAGTACCACTGATTGCACTGCGGTACTACCGATTTTCTTGATGAGCAGAAATTTCAGCACAAGTTCAACACAAGAATCGAGAGAACTTTTGACTCGTAAATCCAAATGATATAAAATTTTACAGGGATCTACTCTAGAGTAGTGTAAACCTATTCCAACAAACGATCATAAAAATCATGGCCAAAGATAAGACCTTTTTTTAGTTTGTTAGAGGTTGCACCAAAACTGAGTCAAAACCAAAATCAGTGAATACAACCTGCTCGTGGGATGGTGATGACCAAGAAGGGTCTGGATGTATTTCCACACGTCATAGCAAGCTAGAACACCAAAAAATCCCAGCCAAAAACCCTCGGATTAAGAGATGGACAAAGGAGGCCAAAATCAAGCAAAATTGGGGTTTCTCATGAATCTTACTATCAAGGTGCCTAGATGGATGGAGGTATATTTTTAAAAATTATCTCCATCTCTTACACGTTCTTGGCACAACAAGATCACAAGAGTGAAAGAGAAGAGATCAAAACCAACCAAAAGTCAAGCACATCAATCAAAAAACAAAAGAGACACAAGAGATGCAAAATGATTGTTGTATTGTTTATTTAAGAAGGTAAGTTTTATAGGCACTCTACCTTGGAGGACAAAGAGCACATAAGGCACTTACTCTCAAACCCTAACACTAGAGATGAGAGCACATGAGATGGATTGGATGGTTAACCTTACATGTCTCCATCTTAACCCCCTTTATAGGTGGGCAACCAAACACCTCCACCCCTTAATGAATCCTATCCACTATTACATTGGGGGAACCCGTTAACCCCTTACACGCGGATTTTACTCTCACAAGTTTACTTATGCACGCTTTTCAAAGAGTATAAGTGTGCATCTGCTAAATCCTTAGCCTTGATACAACCAGCTCCACCTTGACCTAAAACCGCTCTCTAACACATCACCCATGCCCTGCGGTTTTGATCCAAATTGTTTCCGATATTTTGGTTAAACTACCAAAATCCTATTCCTTAACCCAGTCATCACTAGCCAATGCAAGCAACGCTATGCTTGCCATGTGTAGGTGCACCACTAGTCTGCCACGCGTCGCCAAGTCTCTCCCGTCCCGATTCCACCGAACCACGGCTCACTTGGCTCATGCAAGCTACATGGCGCCATCCTACCGTTCGAACTCACCTTCAATATTCCTATCTTTCTTATGCCATACTTGAGCTCACCGTCTCACCCTGCATTCTCAATTGTTTTGAACCTCAACTCCTCTATGAGTCTAGCCCTGATCTTTGCTGTTGACCACGGTTGACTCCAAGCGACCTCTGAAAAAAATATATCGCCACTTAACCCGGTACTTCCGTACTTATACCGCAAAACTTCTGCCAAACGGAACTACCACACTTATACCTGCGGTACTTCCGATTTTCCTGACACTTCGAAAAGACAGTCCAAATCAAATGCAATCTTTACAAAAACCATTTCATCACTCCACAAAATTTACAATAGTTCATCACAACAATATCCCAGACCTTCTCACATGGTCCTTCGCTTTATCATTCCGTATTAATTAGTCAATTGAAATGTAACAACATCGGTGCATATCTCTTGCATTCAACTAAATAAAAAATAATAGTTGTATATTCATATTTTTGGTGTAGATTTCTGGAATGAATTGTACCGGTCTATACCGTTATAATCTAGATTCATAACAAATGGGTGATGTTGATTTTTTTCTTTTTACTTCGATTGCACATGATAATTTTTACTACTTAAAAGTAACTAGGATATGTGTGCCTTTGGGTTTATTGGTCGATGTCAATTTGACCTGCAAGCTTCAAATATGTGCCCTTCTCAAACCGAACCAACAACTGCATCCGATGGTCTACTTCGACATGGCCGCGGCGCCATGGAAAAGAAAGAAAAAAGACAACGATTTGTTGTTGTACAACTTCACGTTGTAATGGACTCCTCACCGTGGGCAGCCTCCATGTTGTTGACGGTGGGTATTTCTACGTTGCCTCTTGCCGCCCTGTTCTACATTAACTAGCTTTTAAATAAAATCGGTATGTAAGTTTTTGTTACTCTGTAATCTCTCGTACAAACGGCCCAAAAACCATAAGCCACAATCAAAAGTCATAAGCTCCAGTCAAAAAGAACAGGCTGTTAGACTTGTTTTGCTTCTGGGCATCCGTCACTGGTGCAGGTAAGCAAATCATGATGGCATCCGTAAGCATTGGCCTATTTTTGTTTTGTACAACAATATTGGCCAAACTTTTCTTGCGATTATCGCATTAGTAAAAGCAAGTGTTACACGTATGGTCGGGTTCTTTTTAAGTTTAAAGCTAGTTCATGTTTTTACCGTCTATAGTAACTAACTTTTAAATTGTGTGTTTTTTTATGTCAAAGTCAATAGAAAAATTATAGTAAAAAGTGTACTGGTCCAAATCATATATAACTATTTTCCTCTATATATTGCCTCTCATGAACAGTCAGAATTTAAATATTTAAGCCATAAGTCATCAGCCACCATCCAGGTGAAGTACAGTTTGAATGTTTAATTTCTTGCTCAGAGTGGTGATTGTTTGTTGAGAGTTTGATCTAGACCTCGAATTGCTCCCTTTGTTTTCTTTGCGCACCTAATAGATGGCCTCTAGTCACAGGGGTTTTACTTAGAAATTTGTATGAAAATCAAAATACTTATTTTATTTTTATTTCGAATTTGAATTATTACTAGATTGTATGTGGTATAGACCTTTTCTTTTAATCTAGACTACTATAATCTAGACCTGCCACAATCGATGATATAAATCTTTCTCTTTTTTTACAGATTAACATGAGAATTTGTAGCTCTTAAAAGCAAAAGTGATGGCTTCGTTTTCTATTGTTTTAATAATATAAGTAGAGAGATAGAAGGAACCGGTGTTTTCTCTGAAATTGTGAAATAAAATAAAATTAGGGTTCAATATTAACCAAACCCACAGGAAACCAAATGAAAATCCAACTCAAGTTCGGGTGCTTCGAGCTCACCTCACTCTCGATTGGTCTTTTCGCCTCGACGGATTCGATTCGCTCTAGCTTCGTCCGGTGCCTGAAACCCCCTGGGCAGACATGGGGGACATCCGGACACGGGAGAAATGGGGGACACTTCCCGTCCTCTTGAAATCGGCACCGCCGAGATGAACAAACGGGCCGCGTGTGCACTGCGGACACTCCACAAGCAGATGATAGGCTCATGGGCTGGTACTTTCTCCATGGGCCAAGCCTCCACGCATAGGCCCCATACAGGCCTCCAAAAGATTATGGGCCTCTACTATTAGGCTTCCACATTTCAACATTCGTGCTGCTCGGGTAGGCTTTCACGCATGAAGAGCTCGTGCGCTTGATGAATTTGTGCCGCTCGTTCGGGCGAACCACCGCTGTAGTGTCGACGACAACTAAACGCTGGATGCACATCGAACCTATGCCTTGATCGTGCAAAAAATATTTGGGGGCGAACAGAACATCCTGCCCGGTCGGCCCTTAAGCACTGAAGACAGCCAAACATACGCAGCGTTCACCGTACCTACGCTCTGGAGTCTGGATCTTGCATCTTGGATTGCACGAGACAAAGCACTTGCACTGCCTTAGCAGCTGAAAGATACTTTACCAAATGGGATATGTTTTTGGCCGCTTGGCCAAGTCTTTGGCAATCTGGAAAGACGGGTGCACCTTCCCCCCCTAAGGATATGTACCTACCTTTGCTTTTCAAGAACTCGGCATCTCCGCGCTGCGCTTGGGCACCCTGTTGCTTTATTCCTGGACATGCTGAACCGAACGCATACCAACCTCCCTAGTCCAATCATTAAGAGCGAATATGATTGTACTACTAATTAAGCCTGCAAATTGCCACGTTAAAAAGTCGAGGCTCTTTGTAGAGTTGAACAGCTCAACCCGTCTAGGACCAAGCAACCGGAGTTCCTTTCTTTCTTTCTTTCTTTCTTTCATTCTTTTTTTTTTGCCACGAAAGTAAATGGAGTTCCTGCAAGGAATCAAACAGGGTGCCAGTACCACATGGAGGTCGCTCGTTACAGTTGGTACCAAGCCAATAATTTTTGTCACTGGCAATCAGTTATAGGGCCATTCTAAACAACTTATGGCCTCTATCTTCTGGGTTTAAAAGCCAAAATATGTTTGAAAAACGTTAGCTTCTTAACGTATTTTTTCTTTGTATTATCTATAGAGATATAATGATATTTTTATTTTTAATTAATTAAATATTGGGTATTGATAATCATCATCCGGATGTTTTCTTTCTAACTATCATCCAGATTTGTGACCGTTGGATTAGAGATCCAAGAGCCACAAATTCTCCCCACCCCCTCCAAAAAAAATTCTCCCCTCTCCAAAAAAAGAGACCGTTGGATTTCTAATCCAACGGTCCGAAATTTAGATGATTATTGGGAAGAAAACATCCGGGTGATTCCTATACACACCCTTAAATATTTTAGAAAAAAGGTAACAGACACTACATTGTTATTTCTAACAAAAGCCACAATACTTCCTAAGAAAACCATAGACTTATAGCACAGTAGATAAGGTTGTTCTCAGAACTCAAAAGTACCATAATTCAAACCCTCGCCAAACATAGCATATGTGTGTTATGGGTCTATCAAATATCGTGTTTGTGTAAATTCAGGAAGATCAGATGGGAGTGATTCGATTGGAATTCAGTTCAACTCCAAACTAGATTCTACCCAGATCCTCCTCATCCAAACAGTCACAGAGGAAAAACGGCAAAAATCTCTCTACATCTTTCTTCCTGGGAAAAGACAAAGCCCTGTCGCGCAGGATAAACGTGGCACCATCGCAACTCTAGAGCGACAGGTATGCCATTTTCGAAGCCAGCTGTAGTGCAGTACCATACCGTATTGAGTTTTCTTCTGTATCCGGACCAGTAGAAAGAGCATGCAAAAATCGCAGGCACAGACAATTCAGCACGTCGCAGCAGCGAGAGGGGTCGCTGCGATGGACAGGCTCTCGCTGGAAACAAAACTGCATCCCCGTCCACGTGTCAGCGCCCCACGGCTCGCTCAGAAACTACCCGGGCTGATCACCAATCTCGAGGCAGCACCACACGTGGGCCCGCGCTTTACAGCCTGGCACAGGTGACGTCATCTCCGGCCAAACGGCGCACCCCTCCTGCGTTGCCCAGGTGTCCGGCGGTGGGGCCACCCGGCAGCGACACGGCACCCGCACCGCAACGGCTAAAAACGTGCTTCGCGCTTCGCCGCGGCGCTCGCACGCTCGCGCGCACGTCCGAAGGGAAACGGCCGAAGCGAAAACGCTCGTGCTGTTGCTAGCCGATTCAGCTCGGGCGGAGGCGCTTCGAACTCGAAACGGCAGACGTTTCATCCCGTCGTGAGCGTTCGTCCGGTGGGAAGTCAACGGTCGAGGCGGAGATGGTTGGGATATCGTTGTTTAGGCTCAGGGCCAGGTATTAAGAAATGATTGCGATCACGGTTGAATTTTTTTCCGAGAGATGTTGGAATCACGGTTGCTTCAGTATAAAGCTCTTCGCTTCTCACGGCATGTGGTCTTCTTCCTGTTGGCGAATCAAGATCAGCATGCACTTGTCGTCGGTGAGGCTTTTAAGACTAGTAAATATAGATTGTGTCATGCGTAGATGAGTAAGATGGTTGTAATCACAAGATGACTGGATCAATCTCTCTCTCTGTCTCTTTGCCATGTAAAATTTGGTTGTGATGGTTTCATAGCATGTATTACATCTTTTAGTACTGTTTCTTTAACCATCAAAGCGCCGTTTACTTGTTCAGATCATACAATTCAATGGTTTTTTTATCTTTTGCGGTAGGGGTGAGTCTTAACCATAAATCATCGATTAATTGAGCACTAATCGTGCTACAAACCTGAAATAGAATGGGAAGCTGGAAGAGTAGCTGAAAAAATTTATATGGTTAGTGTTGAATTGACGTCATGGATGGTTGCCAATCTTAGCATCCTCTTCATACCCAGTTCTTATGGCAGGATATTCACACTTCCCCATTTTCCTTATTTATTAAATCAATATATATATATCTCGAGAAAAAAGTGTTAAACGAGGGAGCAAACAAAATTTCAAAAATAGCACAGAAATATCGCGCGAAATCGAAATCTCGTTACCGATATTCATGAAAACAACAATAAGCACGAAACCGAAGGGGAGCAGCAGTAAAAACTAAAAAAGTGATCGGTGACTTGGGCCGCTGCCGCCGAGCCAGGCCAGCTGCCTCCTCCCCTGCTCTCCTCTCCCACTCCGCTCCCCTCTCAAAGCCGGGAGAAAAAGAAGGCAGGAATCCCCCAAATCGCAGCGCAAAAATAACAAAACCGAAGCGGCAGCGGCGGCGGATACAATAAGCAGCCACCACCACGGCACCGCGCTGCGGGAAAAGCCGAGCAGACGCAGGGGGAAATCGGCTGCCGCCGCGGTGGGTTGGTGGGTGCCGCCGCCTCCTATTCTCCACCCCACCCCATTACCCTCCCCCCGCATGGATTCCCTCTCGCTTCTCCCCCACTCCACGCGCGGATCCGCCAGCCAGGAAAGCACGGGGCGATCCAATTGAGGAGGAAGCGAGGTGTCTGGGGGTGACTCTGCTGGTGCCCTGTTTCTTGTTCCTAGCCACCCACCCTGGCCGCGCTGCCGCTGGACGACGCCATCGCCCGCCTGCACGGCGTCTTGGGGTGGTCGAGGCCCAGCCGCGGGCAAGCCGGCGCCAGGAAGCGGTGGCCGCGCGGCCGGGGGAGCGCGATGCTGTGGGTGGCGCGCGTGTCCGGCTTCTTCTCCGCCGCCATGCTAATGGTGGTGCTGTCGCCGTCGCTGCAGTCCTTCCCGCCCGCCGAGGCCATCCGGTCCTCGCAGTTCGACAGCCACGTCCGCTTCCCCGGCCAGATCGCGGGGGGCGCCAGGGGCCTCGCCTTCCGCCGCGCGCCCTCTTTCCGCAATGCCGCCGACTGCGGCACCGGCACCGGCAATATCTGCGACCCCTCGCTCGTCCACATCGCGATTACGCTGGATGAGGAATACCTGAGGGGCTCCGTCGCCGCGGTCCACTCCGTGGTGCAGCACGCCATGTGCCCGGAGAGCATCTTCTTCCACTTCCTCGTCTCCGACCCGGGCCTGGGCGACCTCGTCCGCGCCGTGTTCCCGCAGCTCCGGTTCAAGGTATACTACTTCGATCCCGACCGCGTCCGCGGGCTCATCTCGACGTCGGTGCGGCAGGCACTGGAGCAGCCGCTCAACTACGCCCGCAACTACCTCGCCGACCTCCTCGAGCCCTGCGTGCGCCGCGTCATCTACCTCGATTCCGACCTCGTCCTCGTCGACGACGTCGCCAAGCTCTGGCGCACCGACCTCGGGGGCCGCACTGTTGGCGCGCCGGAGTACTGCCACGCGAACTTCACCAAGTACTTCACCGACCGGTTCTGGTCGGACCATCGGTTCGGCGGGACGTTCGCGGGGAGGCGGCCGTGCTACTTCAACACGGGGGTCATGGTGCTCGACCTCGCGCGGTGGCGGCGCGAGGGCTACACGCGGCGCATCGAGCGGTGGATGGAGATACAGAAGTCGCCCGCGGGGCGCATCTATGAGCTGGGGTCCCTGCCGCCCTTCCTGCTGGTGTTCGCGGGGCACGTGGCGCCGATCGAGCACCGGTGGAACCAGCACGGCCTCGGCGGCGACAATGTCTTGGGCAGCTGCCGCGACCTCCACCCGGGGCCGGTGAGCCTGCTGCATTGGTCCGGCTCCGGCAAGCCGTGGGCGCGGTTCGGCGCCGGGTGGCCGTGCCCGCTCGACGCGCTCTGGGCGCCCTTCGACCTTTACGGCCCCGCCGATGCCGCGGCGGCGGCGGCGGAGTCCCGGTAACCGCAACACTAAAAAAAATTCTTTTCCTTCTTTCGCCGACCCCGTATAAATTCTGAGCTCTAATTCTTGGTCACCATTACCTGTTCAAACCTATATGTTTTTTTTTCTCTTTTTCGTTTCTTGGTTCCGTTCGATTAAATGTTTTGTGTTAGATTGTTCATGTTGGTACTTAGTGATCTCTTCTTCCACCTTTTTTTTTATCATTTTGTTACCAAAAAAAGAGGTCATTTGTATCCTACTCTACAGAGTTGCAGGCTTGCGGCCGCCGCCTCCTCATCATCATAAATAAAAGCACAGGGAAATAGACTTTGCAGCATCCGTTCTTCCTCCTATCTCTCTCTGCTGTTTGGTTGCTCCTCCTTTATGCCGGCAAATGGCAGTCAATCCACCCATCCATCACCAATTCACCATGAAGAGCCAGTCAGTCCAATGCAGCACCTGCACAGCTCTTAATGCCGCTCGCAGAATACTAGTGCTACCACTGCACCACCATGGACCGGTTTCTTGGACCATGACAGAGTCACTTATCACAAACATGAGTAACTTGGAATCCTCATCTTTTTGGCCGTGCACTACCTGACACTAACAACCATTTCGAGTTTAGCACCTGCGGAGGAGGATAAGCAAGTAGAGATAATTATAGGGGGGCTGGGTTTCTGTTAAGCTCGCAAGGATTACGGCCGGTGCGGAGGCCCTCGGTGGCCGCAAGCAACACGAGACTGGTGAGCTACCGCCCAAGACCGTCTCTTTTTTCTGGGGTCCTTTCCGGTGGGGCCTCACCACTTCGGCTAACACCCTCACCGCTTTATTCTTTTGCGAATCATTATTATTGTGCTCCTCCTCTGATCCTCTCATTGCCAATGCCATACCATACCATCAAAGATTTCTTTTCTTTTCTTTCCTTCCCTTTCCTTTTCTTTTCTCCGAGCCCGTCGTCTCACCTCTAGGCTCAAGAGCCTTTTTTGTTTTTCTGGTCATCTCACTTTCCTTGCCAGCTCCCACTTGGCATCTACTTGTCGCCGTCCGCTAAATGCGTCCAACCAAATATTTTGTGAACAATGTAGAAGAAACATCTCGTGTCATTTGGTCCTTGGGATCAATAGTTCCTGCATGCGAGCCTCTCTCACTGGCAGAGAGGTCCCACCCTTCCCTCCCTCGCCGCCCTAGCGACCGAGCCGGCCTCCCCACGGTGAAGTGGTGAGGGGCGCCGGGCCGCCACACGCGTCGGCTTCTGCCCTTGCCAAGCGCAACTCAACCAGGCTTGGTTGATTTGTGTGACAGTGATGGTCTAACCGACGGGCCTTTTCCTTTAGCCGTAGCTAATCGCCTGCTTACATGTTGGATTCTTGCTGTGTTAGAATTCGGAAATCTACTCCGTGCCTTGCGATCGAGATATTCCGCGGTATAAATGCTTTCCGGATCCATTTCCGGAAGGTACATGCTGTTGATTTCATTCGTGAAGCTAAAGCTAAGCGACGCTCGTATTAACTTTTGATGATGGCTTTTAGCTGTGTTTTTTGTTTTTTGACTGAAAATAGGTAATAGTGGATGAAAAGTGGCTCTAAGATGGGGTCATAAGCAGTGGAAAAAGTGAGGGAGAGATGCGTGTGTGTGATGTGGTTAAGATGAGAGGGTATGTGATTGTACACGTGAAACGAGACAGTAATGAGAGGAGTAGAAAAGTCACTTCAAGAAATAGGGTGTCCGTATTGGCTCTGCTTCTACTTTGACAGGGCCTAAATCATCTTATTGCATTTTCGTATATTACAATTGTTGTGCACAATGCACCCAATGTCCTTGCTATCGATGATCATTAATAGAGATGGCCTATATAAGTTTCATTCTGAGCTGTACACAATGCTGATTTTGTTATCATGCCTGGTGTTTGGCTTTAGTAGTCATCAATTTGAGTATTGTTTCGTTATCATGCCTGGTGGTTGGCTTTTCTACGTATCTGGCCAGTAATGCCAACTACTGTATTCGTCACCAAAAGCCATTCCTTTAATTATGTTGTACCTCCGGCAGAGCTTCGTTTCTTTCTTGTCTCGGTAGAAAGGCAAAATGTTATGGCCTTTCTGGAACCCTGCCTTTGAGTGCCGTATCGCTATACTCTATTAGTAGCAGCCGTGATAGATGGAGATAGGGCGCCTTTGAGAGCGAGCTGTGGTGGTCCTTGCTGATGGCAGCTCATGGGATGTGCGGGCTTCTGGTGGGGGATTACGCGCTGGTCTACCGTCGGTTAGGACGTCAGCGTCGGCGATCCCGACCGCCTCCGCGATAGGAGAAAGCTAACCCCGAAATGTGATCGGCAAGGCGAGCCGCGGCTCGCCTGTTAATTTGCTGCTGCTACCGGCTCGGCGGCGACATGCCAAGGCATTGATCGTAATGTGGGCTTCCAAGGAAAGCTTACGCACTGGTGGCAGGTGCGGCCGCCTTGTTGAGTAGAGACGAGTTAAAAGGCTTTGAGAGAGGAGGCGGCCGCCGTGCTGAAATGGGATGGAGACGGTGCTAATGTGACCTGCCTGCCTCCCTAGCCTGCCCCTTTTTGTTGGGAAGACGCTTTGTGGAAACGTTACGTTTTGCAGATATTTCATTTCAGTGGCATTGCATCCTCTGGCAATTTAGCATGATGTTTTTATTCTTGTGCATATGGAGAACTTGTTAAAACAGTGATGTCGCTAACGTGTTGTGAAATGGCTGAGAAAGACACCGTATGGACCCCGAAAGTATGGCCTTCGGATTGTTGACCCTTTATTAGGTTGCCCAGAAGAGAGGGATTCCAAATGTGGGGACAAGATCAGGTTGTGGGCTTTATATTTGACGGTTTCTTTTATCATTTGCCAAGAGATGATGGTTCTATTTGGGGGTTTGCATGAATGCATCCTCCGGAAGCTAGCTTCTCCTACTGGCTGATGGAGAGAGGCGGGTTTTAGGCTATGTTCATATTAAATTCTTCTGATTTTTGTTTTGACCCATTAGTTAATATGAACATTTGTTTCGTTTCTATCACGCTTCGAGGATAAATTAAAAGTCACAAACATATCATGCATCCTATTTCTCTTGCTCTCGTCTTGCGCATGATATATCTCTCTCATTTTTTGCATCACTTGATCCCTCCTAAAAGCAATTTTTAGCAATTACTATTTATTTTCAGTCAAAAACTATCGGCTATAACTAAAAAATAATTATTTAATGTCTACTCCGAGCTTGAAAAACGCGACATATGATATGTACCTCCTGCCACACCGGGGAGCTTCCGCAGCAGCGTGGGCACGCGGTAGGGGACACGAGGCGTGGTAGGTAGCAGGCCCGGCCAGCTGCTGCTGAGCCTCCGCAGCTCCACAGCTGGCCGGGCCATCGCAGGCGTGCGTGCATGCAGCAAACGCCGTCCCATGCATCATTCATTCATTCCTGTTCCCTCTCTTTCTCCGGTGATCGCAAGCTCTGACTATTATGCGTGATCAACGAGACATCCACGCACGTACGTATCTACAGGCTGCACTGAATGGTTGCAAACAAGTAGCATCTGCACGAAACTTGTTCATTTGCCGCTCTTGGTTCGTTCATCTGTGTATCGATCAGTGCTAGTAGTTTCCTTCCTTCCTGTAACGCCCCCGTTTCCAGGGGCGCGTACGGACACGGCACCCCGTAACTATTCACGCATGAACAGTTATGGACTGTCGCGCAAGAGTATACCATTGCATGCTAACAACAAAAGTCCAGCATATATTTGACATACGGAATAACATCCAGCTTTTACAGCGGGGCGTGCAAGCCCAAAGTATAATACATTACAAAAGGCTCCAGAAACTGCTTCAAGCGCGGCGGAGACCTACAGCCAAGGGTCCTCGTCGAAGAAAAGATCCTCGGGAACTTCTTCAACGGGGAGACCTTCTCCTTCGTCTTGATCTTCTAAAGAGGGTGGATTAAGCAAGCCGTGAGCCAAACAACCGGCTCAGCAAATCCCAAAGGGATCTTAATTTACTATATGCACGGAAAGTCAAAGGAAGGGAGTATACTTGGTTTATTACATTTGGTGGATGCAATTTTATTTGCAAACATTTTCATAAGACGGACACAAAACTTACTTCTTAAGAGCTCAGGGTTTTTCAACAAGAATTCATTAACCAACTAACCAAGTTAAAGTATGTACAAATCTACTTAAGCTTTGCTGCTGGAATCACCCAAGTGACACAGCTCCAATAACCGGGAGCACGGCGTAATCGAATACCATTTATTTGACTCTGCAGAGTTTGCTCAGCTTTACCCACACGATCTCTCAACTCCCGCTAAAGAGTTAAGAAAGCCAGGTCTTTTCACTGCTCGACTCTTTATATAGGCTCTACCCGGTAGAATTCACTCGGGTCTGGATTCCACACACACACACACACACACAAGCGAAAACAGTATCCGCTTCGAGTGAACTCTACCGTTGTTAGGCATCCGTAGCACGGCCTACCTAACCTCACTGCTACCCTCCTGTAGAGTTTCAAACGAGTTGAGCAGCTAAAAGACAAGTGTTGACAAGTCAACTCCTGTGGTTGAGCGATCACTGTGACATTTGCTCAGCGTAAGGGTTTCAGTCCTTATATTTTCACATGGCCCGCAACCTCGCCAGATCCGCGACCCAAACTAAGGTAAGCGGTGGGCGTAGACCGTCCCGCGGTTTCCCACTCACCCTTACCCTACTCCAGCCCTAGGATAAGAGGTGGGCAAAGACCGTCTCGCGGCTCTCCCCCAACCCTTACCCTACCTTGTGCACGCCGGCACTCTCCGCTCTAAGATACGGTGTCCCATACCACCCTACCTTAGAGTCGGGTTTTCCAGATTCTATTGGCTCCACAGCCACAGCCTTATTAGTGTAACACTTTGCATGATAATCATAGCCTACAATTACTAAGATTAACAGATAAATATTTCTAGGGTTTCAATGGCATGGCTACAAATTAAACATGGCATTTAGCGGTGGTAGGACTAACTAATACACAAGTCATCCTAAACATTTTATTTTTATTTTCAAACTAACATTTCAGAACTAGCTCAATGCAAATAACATATTAGCATATTTAAACATTATGGGATACATTATGATCAAAGGATTTGGGACTTGCCGTCTATCCGGATGATTTCTGCGAGCTCGAACGTAGAAGCACCGGGGTCCTGAATCTGCTCCTGTGCTTCCGGGATCTCCGACACTAACGCAAACAATTAAAATGAAATAAATCCAGCTTGCAACTAATCAAGCGAGGAAAAATAATCTAATTAAAAAGAAATAAATTGCATAAACACTCCAAATGGAATTTTAGGAATTTATCTGGGATGAAATTGTGGAAATGGATTTCACCAGAGGGTCTGGAATAATATTTGGAGCAATGTGGTGAAATTTGGGAATTTTTGGGATTTTCTGTGATTTTCTAGGATTTATTTGGATTTTCTGGCATTTTGGAAATTGATAAATTCTCTGGAAATTGGATGAACAGTGCGGCCCGGCCCTGTGCGGCCCGCGCGGCCGAAGGCCAGCGCGGCCCAACGCGCGTCGACGCGCGGCCCGCAGGCGCGCGCGCGCGCGCTCGGCGACGGGGCAGGCCGGCTCGGCCCACGCCCGCGCGCGCTCACGCGGCTCGGATGAGCGACGCGTGGCTCAAGCGGGTGGCGGAGATGCGGCGGGGTGAAGGGGTACGAGAAGGAGATCCAACGGAGGGGAGGGGCGGTGTTTAAGATGATCCGACGGCGACGATAAAACGGAGGGGCGAAGCGGTAAGTGGAGGATCGGACGGCCGATGTTAGAAGGTGGAGGAGGGATCGGTCGGCGGAGGGGCGACCACGTCGTCGTCGTCTTCCTCCAGCCGCGCACGAGCGACAGAGGAGTGGGGACGGCGGAGCTGCGGCGTTCCGGCGACGGCGATGGCTCCTGAAGACCGGGGAGGGTTTCACCGGCTAGAGTTCGACTTGGGGAGTCCATTTTAGGCACTGGGGAGGCGAGGGAAGCAACGGAGAGAGCGGGGGACAGAAGGGGGTGGTTCGGGAGCTCGGAGGTGAGGGAGGTCACCGGCGGCGAACGAGATCGATCGGCTGCGGTTACACAGAGAGGGGATCATGGGGCTCACATTGGTAGTGGCGGCAGGAGCTGGGAGGCGGCGAGGAGGTCTGGCCACGGGAGAGGTGCGACGGCCGGGGAGGAGCTTCGTCGGCGGCGTTCCACGGGGCTTCACCTGGCCAAGGGGACCCACCAACAGGATTAGTACACGGAGGGGATGCTTTGGTGAGAAGCAAAGGGAGAATGGGGGAGGGATGAGGGAGATCAGCTCCGAGGGGCCGCCGGCTCACAAGACGGCAATGGCGGCGCTCGGAGCGGCTAGGCTCCAATCGACGGCTCTGGGAGGTGGCTGGGAGCAGTGGGAAGGAGTTGAGGGCGTCGGGGAGGCACGGGAAGCAAAGGAGAGGGAGGGAGCCAGAAGGGGGTATTTGTACCCCGGGCAGGGAGAGGGAGTCCTTCGGGGAGAAGGCAACGGCCGGGGCGCGGGGTCAACCGGAGTGACGGGAGCAGTTGGGGAGCGTCTCCTCCGCGAGACGGGGCGGTGACCGGGTGCTGAGCGGCCGTAATGGCGAGGTGACAGTACGGGCGGGGGCGGAGTTGCGGCATGGGAGGGGAGTGCGTCCGCGCGCGGTGGAGTGGACAGGCGGGGCTGCCAGGTGGGGTCGGGCGCAGAGGAATGGCGCCGCGTGGCGCGGGGTTCTGCGGCGGTCGGGCCAGCGCGGCGGGGCGGTCTGAAACCGTGGGCGCGGAGGGAGGACCCGAGGGCGGCGCTGTCCGCGCGCGCGCGTGGAGGCGGTGAGGGGGCGGATGCAGGCGCAGCGCACGCGCGAAGAGAAGGCGGGGAGCACGGGAGGCGCCAGCAGGCGAGGGAGGGCGGGGAAGGCGCTGAGGCGCGGGAGAAACGGGGAGGGAGCGGGCGCCAGCGGAGGGAGGAGAAGGCGTCCGCGCGCGAGAGGAGGCCGGGGAGCGGGGAAGGCGGAAAACGGCGGGGCGCCAGAGCAACGGGGAAGGCGTCCGGCCGAAAAGAGAAGGCGGAAACGGGGAGACTTTCCCGAAAAGGAAAGTTTCCAAAAATCACCCAAAAACCGGCAAAAAATAAATCACAAATTTTTGGATTTTGAAATTTTGGGGTTTTTCAACCTACCCCCCTTAAAAGAATCTCGACCCCGAGATTAACTTGGTCCAGGGAGTAAGTTGGGGAAATCCCGCTGCAAATCTGATTCTCGTTCCCAGGTGGACTCATCCGCTGTGTGATTCTTCCACTGCACTCTGCAAAACTTGATATTCTTGTTTCTGAGCTGCCTTTCTGATGTTTCAAGTATTTGTAGTGGTTCTTCAGCATATGTGCAGTCATCTTGCAATTCAATATCTGACAATGGCACTTCATCTGTTGGTTGGCGTAGACACTTCCGAAGCTGGGATACGTGGAATACGTTGTGAATTCTGGATAAGTTGGGCGGAAGCTGCACTTGATAAGCTACTTCCCCAACTCTTCCAATTATCTGAAACGGTCCCACATATCTTGGAGCTAATTTGCCTTTGACTTGAAATCTCTTGACTATTTTGAATGGGGTAACTTTGATGTAAACATAATCTCCAACTTCGAAACTCAAATCTTTCCTACGGTTATCAGCATAACTCTTCTGTCGATCTTGTGCCATTCTGAGTCTGTCTCTAACAATTCTGACATGTGCTTCTGCATCCTGAACAATTTGAGGTCCAATAAGTTGTCGCTCTCCCGTTTCTGTCCAGTTCAGTGGAGTCCTGCATTTTCTGCCATAAAGTGCTTCAAACGGTGCCATTTGAATGCTGGCTTGATAACTGTTGTTATATGAGAACTGAGCAAATGGTAGACAGGTGTTCCATGTTGCTCCATACACTATCGCACAAGCTCTCAACATGTCTTCTAAAATTTGATTGGTTCTTTCTGTCTGTCCATCTGTCTGCGGATGATATGCTGAGCTGAAATTCAGATCGGTGCCCATAGCTTCATGCAATTTTTCCCAAAATTTGGATGTAAATTGTGCTCCTCTATCTGACACGATCTTCTTCGGAACTCCATGCAACGTCACAATTCTGGTCAAGTACAACTCAGCAAGTTTATCCTTTCCATAAGTTTGCTTGACCGGGAGGAAATGAGCCACCTTGGTCAATCTATCAACAATGACCCAAATAGCATCATATCCCTCACGAGTCTTGGGAAGTCCAGTGATGAAGTCCATGCCAATGCTATCCCATTTCCATTCGGGAATTGGTAAAGGTTGCAACAATCCCGATGGTTTTTGGTGGTCTATCTTGATCTGCTGGCAGACATCACATTTAGCTACATATTCTGCCACTTCCTTCTTCATTTGGTTCCACCAATATCTTTTCTTCAAATCTTGATACATCTTTGTGCCTCCTGGATGAATTGAGAATTGAGAGGAGTGGGCTTCAGCTAAGATCAACTCTCTCAACTCTTTCTTGTTGGGTATGCAATAGCGACCACGGAAAGTAAGGATTCCATGTTCGTCTATAGCATACTCTGATGAATTTTCTCCTTGAATATCCTTTTTCAGTTTTTGAATCTCTTCATCCTCATCCTGGGCTGCTTTAATCTGGTCTGGCAACAGTGGTTGAATCTCTAAGGCTGCTTCTTCACCTTGTTCTGTGATTACCAAGTTCAGTCGTAATATGTCTCTCTGTAGTTCTGGTGGGTACTCTGATTGACTGCCTTTGCTGGGACGAGCCTTGCGGCTAAGTGCATCAGCAACTACGTTTGCCTTGCCTGGGTGATACTGGAGATCAATATCATAATCTTTAATCAGTTCTAACCATCTGCGTTGTCTCATGTTCAACTCTGGCTGGGTGAATAGATACTTCAAACTCTTGTGATCTGAGAATATCTCACAACGATTTCCTAACAGGTAGTGCCGCCAAATTTTGAGGGCATGCACCACAGCTGCTAGTTCCAAGTCATGTGTGGGATAATTCTCCTCATGTGGCTTCAACTGTCTTGATGCATAGGCAACAACCTTTCCGTCTTGCATAAGCACACAACCCAAACCTTGCTTTGAGGCATCACAATAAATCTGAAACTCCTTCTCTGGATTGGGTAAAATCAGCACTGGTGTTGTTGTCAACTTGGTCTTCAACATCTGAAAACTCTCTTCGCATGCATCAGTCCATGTGAACGGTCTATCTTTCTTCAACAGTTGAGTGAGTGGGCGAGATATTCTTGAGAAACCTTCTATGAATCGGCGATAATAACCCGCCAATCCTAGGAAGCTTCTCACTTCAGTCACTGTCTTAGGCTGTTTCCATTCCATCACTGCTGAAATCTTTTCTGGATCGACCTTCACTCCATCTTCAGATATAATATGACCCAAGAAAGCAACTTCTCTCAACCAAAAACTGCATTTATCAAATTTTGCATATAACTTATGCTCTCTCAATCTGGTCAAAACCATATGCAAATGTTGTCGGTGTTCTTCTTCACTCTTGGAGTATATCAGAATGTCATCAATGAAAACAATTACAAATCGATCCAATTGGTCCATATGCACCAGGTTCATAAGATTCATGAAATACGCTGGCGCATTTGTCAAACCAAAGGGTACGACCGTGAACTCAAACAATCCATATCTGGTAATGAAGGCGGTCTTCTCTCGATCTTGCTCTCGGATCTTGAGTTGGTGATAACCCGAGCGCAAGTCGATCTTGGAGAACACTTTGGCTCCTCTAAGTTGATCGAACAGATCATCAATTCTTGGGAGGGGATACTTGTTCTTGATGGTAACAGCATTCAAACCTCTGTAATCCACACACATTCTCAATTCGCCATTCTTCTTTTTCACAAACAGTGCTGGGGCTGACCATGGTGAAGTACTGGGTCGGATGAATTCCTTCTCTTGTAACTCATCTAACTGCTTCTTCAGCTCTTTCAATTCACTAGCTGACATTCTGTATTGGTGCTTGGCGATTGGCTTGGTACCAGGTACCAACTCTATTGCAAGTTCTACTTGCCTGTCAGGGGGTCTACCTGGTAATTCTTCTGGGAATACATCAGGGTACTCTTGTACTATTGGCACTTGATCAGGTGTAGCTGCTATCATGTTGATCATACGTTTCTTGGCATCTTTCAGCACTTGTCGATCTGTCTCTACTACTATTTTCTGACCTTCAGAGTTGACCAATGACACTGTTTTAATCTCGCAATCTACCTTGCCTTTATTTCTGGCCAACCAGTTCATGCCCAAGATGGCATCTAAACCAGACATGTCTAACTGCAACAAGTCTGCTCTAAAGTCTACCCCTTGGATTTTTATGTTAAGTCCCGCACACCCACGGTGGGACTCCATTCTAACCCCAGGGGTTTCCACCACATAGGGTCTGGGTAATGCAACAGAAGGCAATTGATTTCTTGCAGCAAAACTCTTTGAAATAAAAGAATGCGTTGCACCAGGGTCAAATAAAATCAATGCAGGTATGGAATTGATCGGGAACATACCGGCAATGATGTCACTTGCACCAGCGGCATCCTCTGCAGATACATGGTTCACTCTGGCATAGAAAGTGGGTCTGACATTGCTTCTGCCTCTGCCTCTGCCTGTAGCTGAGAAATTTGCAGTGCCTGCAGGTGACTGAGGGTTGGATGCTTTAATCTGCAGATATCCTCCTTTGGGGGTACCGGGGGATGTCTGTGACTTGACTTCCTGCTGCTGTTGATTTTGAACTTGTAGCTTGGCTGCATCTGATGGCAAATTCTTCCTAGGACACTGGTCTCTGTAGTGCCCTATCTCACCGCAGTGGAAACATGCGTTTGACCTTCGCGGGCAGCTACTAGCCAGGTGATTCCCTCCACAAGTGGGACATTTGAGAGCCAATGGTAGAGGGGAAGCATAATGCTGAGTCTGGTGGGATTGGTTCTTCGGCATCATCACATACTGCCGGGAGGATGGGGATCGATATGAAGAAGATCCCGATGTCCTGGCTCGTTGAGCGGTGTGTGACGATGACTGCGATTTGTGTGCTGCCTTGCGTTTTCTATAGTCTTCCATGTCACTTCTAGCTTCTTCGGAGGTGATCAAGCCATCAACCATATCATTCAGATCTTTGAACTTCAAGGCTGAAATATGGAATCTCAAAGACTGCTGCAAACCTGCACGAAACTTGCTCATTTTCTTGTCCTCATTGTCAACATCCTCAGGGGCAAATCTGGAGAGGTGGTTAAACTGGTGTAAGTATTCCATCACAGTGCGACCACCTTGTTTGAGCGCCAAAAACTCCCGGCGCTTGGCTTCCATAATACCCTCGGGGATGTGGGCCTTACGGAAGGCCCTGGAGAAATCTTCCCAACTAATCTCTCTATTCTGGAGTGTGCGCTGGTAGTTGATCCACCAGGTCGCTGCTGCACCCTGTAACTGGTGGGATGCATATAGTACCTTCTCTCTATCGTCACACTGTGCAGTTTGAAGTTTTCTCTCCACATCTGCCAGCCAATCTTCAGCAACCATAGGATCGGCGGTGGTGGAGAAAGTGGGTGGACGTGTTTTTAGAAAGTCATTCCACCGGGTGGTAATTGGAGCACCATCCCGTGGAATATTGCCTCCACCCTGTACTCCTGGAGATCTGGTTGCGATCTGTTCAAGTAGACGGGCCTGCTGATCTAACACTCGTAAGATGTTCTGCTCTCCCTGGTAACGATTTTGCTCCAACATTGCTATCACACTGGCGAGCGTGGCTTGATCTGTGGCAGGTGCACCCTGCCCGCTGGTCTGACCTCTCTGCTGTGCTGGGTCCATCTGTTGATTGGGAACTTGAGGTTAGCCTTGCAGCGGCTTTGGCAATCAAGAACAGGTAAGTAAGACTTTGAATTTTTCAAGGCAAGTATAGGACGAAAAGATAAGAACGAGAGCGAAGGGGACAGGAGAAAGCTTTGAACACAGGAAGAACATACTGATAATTAAGCAAACAAATTAAAAGAGGTAGCAACATAATTTACATTAAGCAAGTGGTGCACAGACCACATAAAGGTTCATGTTACACTTGCATTACATACAAAAGTACATCTATCACCAAAAGGTCAGGCTACCACTAACGGACGGCGTCTACTCCTCGTCGTCCCCTGGTGCTGGAAGAGCAAGCGGGGCTGCGGGGCGGAACCGGGCACGGTACTGCGCCGCAGTCATCCGGCGCTTGGGCCTAGACTGCACCGAAGCACAAGAAGAGTGAACGCTGGGCGACTCCGCACTGTCTGAACCCTCTGCTGCCTCCTGGGCCTCAAAGCGGGCGAGGGACTCCCGGAGGCGCTGAACCTCCTCACGAGTGTCCCACAACTGCCTCTGCCAGACTCTGGCCTCCTCGACGGCTCTGTCGTAGCTGGCGACCTGCTGCGCCATAAGGGTGGCGATACCCGCTAGGCGGGGATCGTCATCCTCACCGAACCTAGGGACTATAAAGTCCCCAAAGTGCGGGCGCGGCACCAGGTCGAAGGGCGTCCCTGCTAGCTCCTGGTGGTAGTAGTCTCTGAGATAGAGCGCGGCCTTCTGAGCCACGTCCTGAGCAGCATCCTCACTGTCCACCCGTCGGGCGGTGAACCTCCGCTTCCTGTCTGGGCGGATAGGCAAGGGATCGAGGACCATCCAAGCCTTGTACTCGTAGAACTGGTCCTGGCGGAACTGTCCCTCAGCGTAGATCACTGGGCCGTGGTTTCCTCTCGCTCCGAGGTATCGTCGCATTTCCCACAACTTGTGGTGCCATCCATCCCTACGGTCGGGGCGGGAGAAAACGAGGCGCACCATCTGCCGGAAACGAAATTTTGAAATTAGACAAGTAAGACAGTAAACATTTGCGAAAATTAAAACTTAAGCAGAAATAAATTTAAGACAGGAAAGTAGCAACAAGAGAGGAACAAGACAGCAATAGACCTTATATTTTTCATAAACTCTTTTTATGCCTTAAATTAATTTTTGCGATAAAATCGCTTCCTAGACAGCCTTAGGTCTCAACCTACGGTCAAAGAGCCTGCTCTGATACCACTTCTTGTAACGCCCCCGTTTCCAGGGGCGCGTACGGACACGGCACCCCGTAACTATTCACGCATGAACAGTTATGGACTGTCGCGCAAGAGTATACCATTGCATGCTAACAACAAAAGTCCAGCATATATTTGACATACGGAATAACATCCAGCTTTTACAGCGGGGCGTGCAAGCCCAAAGTATAATACATTACAAAAGGCTCCAGAAACTGCTTCAAGCGCGGCGGAGACCTACAGCCAAGGGTCCTCGTCGAAGAAAAGATCCTCGGGAACTTCTTCAACGGGGAGACCTTCTCCTTCGTCTTGATCTTCTAAAGAGGGTGGATTAAGCAAGCCGTGAGCCAAACAACCGGCTCAGCAAATCCCAAAGGGATCTTAATTTACTATATGCACGGAAAGTCAAAGGAAGGGAGTATACTTGGTTTATTACATTTGGTGGATGCAATTTTATTTGCAAACATTTTCATAAGACGGACACAAAACTTACTTCTTAAGAGCTCAGGGTTTTTCAACAAGAATTCATTAACCAACTAACCAAGTTAAAGTATGTACAAATCTACTTAAGCTTTGCTGCTGGAATCACCCAAGTGACACAGCTCCAATAACCGGGAGCACGGCGTAATCGAATACCATTTATTTGACTCTGCAGAGTTTGCTCAGCTTTACCCACACGATCTCTCAACTCCCGCTAAAGAGTTAAGAAAGCCAGGTCTTTTCACTGCTCGACTCTTTATATAGGCTCTACCCGGTAGAATTCACTCGGGTCTGGATTCCACACACACACACACACACAAGCGAAAACAGTATCCGCTTCGAGTGAACTCTACCGTTGTTAGGCATCCGTAGCACGGCCTACCTAACCTCACTGCTACCCTCCTGTAGAGTTTCAAACGAGTTGAGCAGCTAAAAGACAAGTGTTGACAAGTCAACTCCTGTGGTTGAGCGATCACTGTGACATTTGCTCAGCGTAAGGGTTTCAGTCCTTATATTTTCACATGGCCCGCAACCTCGCCAGATCCGCGACCCAAACTAAGGTAAGCGGTGGGCGTAGACCGTCCCGCGGTTTCCCACTCACCCTTACCCTACTCCAGCCCTAGGATAAGAGGTGGGCAAAGACCGTCTCGCGGCTCTCCCCCAACCCTTACCCTACCTTGTGCACGCCGGCACTCTCCGCTCTAAGATACGGTGTCCCATACCACCCTACCTTAGAGTCGGGTTTTCCAGATTCTATTGGCTCCACAGCCACAGCCTTATTAGTGTAACACTTTGCATGATAATCATAGCCTACAATTACTAAGATTAACAGATAAATATTTCTAGGGTTTCAATGGCATGGCTACAAATTAAACATGGCATTTAGCGGTGGTAGGACTAACTAATACACAAGTCATCCTAAACATTTTATTTTTATTTTCAAACTAACATTTCAGAACTAGCTCAATGCAAATAACATATTAGCATATTTAAACATTATGGGATACATTATGATCAAAGGATTTGGGACTTGCCGTCTATCCGGATGATTTCTGCGAGCTCGAACGTAGAAGCACCGGGGTCCTGAATCTGCTCCTGTGCTTCCGGGATCTCCGACACTAACGCAAACAATTAAAATGAAATAAATCCAGCTTGCAACTAATCAAGCGAGGAAAAATAATCTAATTAAAAAGAAATAAATTGCATAAACACTCCAAATGGAATTTTAGGAATTTATCTGGGATGAAATTGTGGAAATGGATTTCACCAGAGGGTCTGGAATAATATTTGGAGCAATGTGGTGAAATTTGGGAATTTTTGGGATTTTCTGTGATTTTCTAGGATTTATTTGGATTTTCTGGCATTTTGGAAATTGATAAATTCTCTGGAAATTGGATGAACAGTGCGGCCCGGCCCTGTGCGGCCCGCGCGGCCGAAGGCCAGCGCGGCCCAACGCGCGTCGACGCGCGGCCCGCAGGCGCGCGCGCGCGCTCGGCGACGGGGCAGGCCGGCTCGGCCCACGCCCGCGCGCGCTCACGCGGCTCGGATGAGCGACGCGTGGCTCAAGCGGGTGGCGGAGATGCGGCGGGGTGAAGGGGTACGGGAAGGAGATCCAACGGAGGGGAGGGGCGGTGTTTAAGATGATCCGACGGCGACGATAAAACGGAGGGGCGAAGCGGTAAGTGGAGGATCGGACGGCCGATGTTAGAAGGTGGAGGAGGGATCGGTCGGCGGAGGGGCGACCACGTCGTCGTCGTCTTCCTCCAGCCGCGCACGAGCGACAGAGGAGTGGGGACGGCGGAGCTGCGGCGTTCCGGCGACGGCGATGGCTCCTGAAGACCGGGGAGGGTTTCACCGGCTAGAGTTCGACTTGGGGAGTCCATTTTAGGCACTGGGGAGGCGAGGGAAGCAACGGAGAGAGCGGGGGACAGAAGGGGGTGGTTCGGGAGCTCGGAGGTGAGGGAGGTCACCGGCGGCGAACGAGATCGATCGGCTGCGGTTACACAGAGAGGGGATCATGGGGCTCACATTGGTAGTGGCGGCAGGAGCTGGGAGGCGGCGAGGAGGTCTGGCCACGGGAGAGGTGCGACGGCCGGGGAGGAGCTTCGTCGGCGGCGTTCCACGGGGCTTCACCTGGCCAAGGGGACCCACCAACAGGATTAGTACACGGAGGGGATGCTTTGGTGAGAAGCAAAGGGAGAATGGGGGAGGGATGAGGGAGATCAGCTCCGAGGGGCCGCCGGCTCACAAGACGGCAATGGCGGCGCTCGGAGCGGCTAGGCTCCAATCGACGGCTCTGGGAGGTGGCTGGGAGCAGTGGGAAGGAGTTGAGGGCGTCGGGGAGGCACGGGAAGCAAAGGAGAGGGAGGGAGCCAGAAGGGGGTATTTGTACCCCGGGCAGGGAGAGGGAGTCCTTCGGGGAGAAGGCAACGGCCGGGGCGCGGGGTCAACCGGAGTGACGGGAGCAGTTGGGGAGCGTCTCCTCCGCGAGACGGGGCGGTGACCGGGTGCTGAGCGGCCGTAATGGCGAGGTGACAGTACGGGCGGGGGCGGAGTTGCGGCATGGGAGGGGAGTGCGTCCGCGCGCGGTGGAGTGGACAGGCGGGGCTGCCAGGTGGGGTCGGGCGCAGAGGAATGGCGCCGCGTGGCGCGGGGTTCTGCGGCGGTCGGGCCAGCGCGGCGGGGCGGTCTGAAACCGTGGGCGCGGAGGGAGGACCCGAGGGCGGCGCTGTCCGCGCGCGCGCGTGGAGGCGGTGAGGGGGCGGATGCAGGCGCAGCGCACGCGCGAAGAGAAGGCGGGGAGCACGGGAGGCGCCAGCAGGCGAGGGAGGGCGGGGAAGGCGCTGAGGCGCGGGAGAAACGGGGAGGGAGCGGGCGCCAGCGGAGGGAGGAGAAGGCGTCCGCGCGCGAGAGGAGGCCGGGGAGCGGGGAAGGCGGAAAACGGCGGGGCGCCAGAGCAACGGGGAAGGCGTCCGGCCGAAAAGAGAAGGCGGAAACGGGGAGACTTTCCCGAAAAGGAAAGTTTCCAAAAATCACCCAAAAACCGGCAAAAAATAAATCACAAATTTTTGGATTTTGAAATTTTGGGGTTTTTCAACCTACCCCCCTTAAAAGAATCTCGACCCCGAGATTAACTTGGTCCAGGGAGTAAGTTGGGGAAATCCCGCTGCAAATCTGATTCTCGTTCCCAGGTGGACTCATCCGCTGTGTGATTCTTCCACTGCACTCTGCAAAACTTGATATTCTTGTTTCTGAGCTGCCTTTCTGATGTTTCAAGTATTTGTAGTGGTTCTTCAGCATATGTGCAGTCATCTTGCAATTCAATATCTGACAATGGCACTTCATCTGTTGGTTGGCGTAGACACTTCCGAAGCTGGGATACGTGGAATACGTTGTGAATTCTGGATAAGTTGGGCGGAAGCTGCACTTGATAAGCTACTTCCCCAACTCTTCCAATTATCTGAAACGGTCCCACATATCTTGGAGCTAATTTGCCTTTGAC
The DNA here is from genome assembly GCA_017311315.1 of Dendrocalamus latiflorus. NCBI lineage: Eukaryota > Viridiplantae > Streptophyta > Magnoliopsida > Poales > Poaceae > Dendrocalamus > Dendrocalamus latiflorus. Next base: position 40,332,377 of record CM029611.1, read on the forward strand.
TTGAAATCTCTTGACTATTTTGAATGGGGTAACTTTGATGTAAACATAATCTCCAACTTCGAAACTCAAATCTTTCCTACGGTTATCAGCATAACTCTTCTGTCGATCTTGTGCCATTCTGAGCCTGTCTCTAACAATTCTGACATGTGCTTCTGCATCCTGAACAATTTGAGGTCCAATAAGTTGTCGCTCTCCCGTTTCTGTCCAGTTCAGTGGAGTCCTGCATTTTCTGCCATAAAGTGCTTCAAACGGTGCCATTTGAATGCTGGCTTGATAACTGTTGTTATATGAGAACTGAGCAAATGGTAGACAGGTGTTCCATGTTGCTCCATACACTATCGCACAAGCTCTCAACATGTCTTCTAAAATTTGATTGGTTCTTTCTGTCTGTCCATCTGTCTGCGGATGATATGCTGAGCTGAAATTCAGATCGGTGCCCATAGCTTCATGCAATTTTTCCCAAAATTTGGATGTAAATTGTGCTCCTCTATCTGACACGATCTTCTTCGGAACTCCATGCAACGTCACAATTCTGGTCAAGTACAACTCAGCAAGTTTATCCTTTCCATAAGTTTGCTTGACCGGGAGGAAATGAGCCACCTTGGTCAATCTATCAACAATGACCCAAATAGCATCATATCCCTCACGAGTCTTGGGAAGTCCAGTGATGAAGTCCATGCCAATGCTATCCCATTTCCATTCGGGAATTGGTAAAGGTTGCAACAATCCCGATGGTTTTTGGTGGTCTATCTTGATCTGCTGGCAGACATCACATTTAGCTACATATTCTGCCACTTCCTTCTTCATTTGGTTCCACCAATATCTTTTCTTCAAATCTTGATACATCTTTGTGCCTCCTGGATGAATTGAGAATTGAGAGGAGTGGGCTTCAGCTAAGATCAACTCTCTCAACTCTTTCTTGTTGGGTATGCAATAGCGACCACGGAAAGTAAGGATTCCATGTTCGTCTATAGCATACTCTGATGAATTTTCTCCTTGAATATCCTTTTTCAGTTTTTGAATCTCTTCATCCTCATCCTGGGCTGCTTTAATCTGGTCTGGCAACAGTGGTTGAATCTCTAAGGCTGCTTCTTCACCTTGTTCTGTGATTACCAAGTTCAGTCGTAATATGTCTCTCTGTAGTTCTGGTGGGTACTCTGATTGACTGCCTTTGCTGGGACGAGCCTTGCGGCTAAGTGCATCAGCAACTACGTTTGCCTTGCCTGGGTGATACTGGAGATCAATATCATAATCTTTAATCAGTTCTAACCATCTGCGTTGTCTCATGTTCAACTCTGGCTGGGTGAATAGATACTTCAAACTCTTGTGATCTGAGAATATCTCACAACGATTTCCTAACAGGTAGTGCCGCCAAATTTTGAGGGCATGCACCACAGCTGCTAGTTCCAAGTCATGTGTGGGATAATTCTCCTCATGTGGCTTCAACTGTCTTGATGCATAGGCAACAACCTTTCCGTCTTGCATAAGCACACAACCCAAACCTTGCTTTGAGGCATCACAATAAATCTGAAACTCCTTCTCTGGATTGGGTAAAATCAGCACTGGTGTTGTTGTCAACTTGGTCTTCAACATCTGAAAACTCTCTTCGCATGCATCAGTCCATGTGAACGGTCTATCTTTCTTCAACAGTTGAGTGAGTGGGCGAGATATTCTTGAGAAACCTTCTATGAATCGGCGATAATAACCCGCCAATCCTAGGAAGCTTCTCACTTCAGTCACTGTCTTAGGCTGTTTCCATTCCATCACTGCTGAAATCTTTTCTGGATCGACCTTCACTCCATCTTCAGATATAATATGACCCAAGAAAGCAACTTCTCTCAACCAAAAACTGCATTTATCAAATTTTGCATATAACTTATGCTCTCTCAATCTGGTCAAAACCATATGCAAATGTTGTCGGTGTTCTTCTTCACTCTTGGAGTATATCAGAATGTCATCAATGAAAACAATTACAAATCGATCCAATTGGTCCATATGCACCAGGTTCATAAGATTCATGAAATACGCTGGCGCATTTGTCAAACCAAAGGGTACGACCGTGAACTCAAACAATCCATATCTGGTAATGAAGGCGGTCTTCTCTCGATCTTGCTCTCGGATCTTGAGTTGGTGATAACCCGAGCGCAAGTCGATCTTGGAGAACACTTTGGCTCCTCTAAGTTGATCGAACAGATCATCAATTCTTGGGAGGGGATACTTGTTCTTGATGGTAACAGCATTCAAACCTCTGTAATCCACACACATTCTCAATTCGCCATTCTTCTTTTTCACAAACAGTGCTGGGGCTGACCATGGTGAAGTACTGGGTCGGATGAATTCCTTCTCTTGTAACTCATCTAACTGCTTCTTCAGCTCTTTCAATTCACTAGCTGACATTCTGTATTGGTGCTTGGCGATTGGCTTGGTACCAGGTACCAACTCTATTGCAAGTTCTACTTGCCTGTCAGGGGGTCTACCTGGTAATTCTTCTGGGAATACATCAGGGTACTCTTGTACTATTGGCACTTGATCAGGTGTAGCTGCTATCATGTTGATCATACGTTTCTTGGCATCTTTCAGCACTTGTCGATCTGTCTCTACTACTATTTTCTGACCTTCAGAGTTGACCAATGACACTGTTTTAATCTCGCAATCTACCTTGCCTTTATTTCTGGCCAACCAGTTCATGCCCAAGATGGCATCTAAACCAGACATGTCTAACTGCAACAAGTCTGCTCTAAAGTCTACCCCTTGGATTTTTATGTTAAGTCCCGCACACCCACGGTGGGACTCCATTCTAACCCCAGGGGTTTCCACCACATAGGGTCTGGGTAATGCAACAGAAGGCAATTGATTTCTTGCAGCAAAACTCTTTGAAATAAAAGAATGCGTTGCACCAGGGTCAAATAAAATCAATGCAGGTATGGAATTGATCGGGAACATACCGGCAATGATGTCACTTGCACCAGCGGCATCCTCTGCAGATACATGGTTCACTCTGGCATAGAAAGTGGGTCTGACATTGCTTCTGCCTCTGCCTCTGCCTGTAGCTGAGAAATTTGCAGTGCCTGCAGGTGACTGAGGGTTGGATGCTTTAATCTGCAGATATCCTCCTTTGGGGGTACCGGGGGATGTCTGTGACTTGACTTCCTGCTGCTGTTGATTTTGAACTTGTAGCTTGGCTGCATCTGATGGCAAATTCTTCCTAGGACACTGGTCTCTGTAGTGCCCTATCTCACCGCAGTGGAAACATGCGTTTGACCTTCGCGGGCAGCTACTAGCCAGGTGATTCCCTCCACAAGTGGGACATTTGAGAGCCAATGGTAGAGGGGAAGCATAATGCTGAGTCTGGTGGGATTGGTTCTTCGGCATCATCACATACTGCCGGGAGGATGGGGATCGATATGAAGAAGATCCCGATGTCCTGGCTCGTTGAGCGGTGTGTGACGATGACTGCGATTTGTGTGCTGCCTTGCGTTTTCTATAGTCTTCCATGTCACTTCTAGCTTCTTCGGAGGTGATCAAGCCATCAACCATATCATTCAGATCTTTGAACTTCAAGGCTGAAATATGGAATCTCAAAGACTGCTGCAAACCTGCACGAAACTTGCTCATTTTCTTGTCCTCATTGTCAACATCCTCAGGGGCAAATCTGGAGAGGTGGTTAAACTGGTGTAAGTATTCCATCACAGTGCGACCACCTTGTTTGAGCGCCAAAAACTCCCGGCGCTTGGCTTCCATAATACCCTCGGGGATGTGGGCCTTACGGAAGGCCCTGGAGAAATCTTCCCAACTAATCTCTCTATTCTGGAGTGTGCGCTGGTAGTTGATCCACCAGGTCGCTGCTGCACCCTGTAACTGGTGGGATGCATATAGTACCTTCTCTCTATCGTCACACTGTGCAGTTTGAAGTTTTCTCTCCACATCTGCCAGCCAATCTTCAGCAACCATAGGATCGGCGGTGGTGGAGAAAGTGGGTGGACGTGTTTTTAGAAAGTCATTCCACCGGGTGGTAATTGGAGCACCATCCCGTGGAATATTGCCTCCACCCTGTACTCCTGGAGATCTGGTTGCGATCTGTTCAAGTAGACGGGCCTGCTGATCTAACACTCGTAAGATGTTCTGCTCTCCCTGGTAACGATTTTGCTCCAACATTGCTATCACACTGGCGAGCGTGGCTTGATCTGTGGCAGGTGCACCCTGCCCGCTGGTCTGACCTCTCTGCTGTGCTGGGTCCATCTGTTGATTGGGAACTTGAGGTTAGCCTTGCAGCGGCTTTGGCAATCAAGAACAGGTAAGTAAGACTTTGAATTTTTCAAGGCAAGTATAGGACGAAAAGATAAGAACGAGAGCGAAGGGGACAGGAGAAAGCTTTGAACACAGGAAGAACATACTGATAATTAAGCAAACAAATTAAAAGAGGTAGCAACATAATTTACATTAAGCAAGTGGTGCACAGACCACATAAAGGTTCATGTTACACTTGCATTACATACAAAAGTACATCTATCACCAAAAGGTCAGGCTACCACTAACGGACGGCGTCTACTCCTCGTCGTCCCCTGGTGCTGGAAGAGCAAGCGGGGCTGCGGGGCGGAACCGGGCACGGTACTGCGCCGCAGTCATCCGGCGCTTGGGCCTAGACTGCACCGAAGCACAAGAAGAGTGAACGCTGGGCGACTCCGCACTGTCTGAACCCTCTGCTGCCTCCTGGGCCTCAAAGCGGGCGAGGGACTCCCGGAGGCGCTGAACCTCCTCACGAGTGTCCCACAACTGCCTCTGCCAGACTCTGGCCTCCTCGACGGCTCTGTCGTAGCTGGCGACCTGCTGCGCCATAAGGGTGGCGATACCCGCTAGGCGGGGATCGTCATCCTCACCGAACCTAGGGACTATAAAGTCCCCAAAGTGCGGGCGCGGCACCAGGTCGAAGGGCGTCCCTGCTAGCTCCTGGTGGTAGTAGTCTCTGAGATAGAGCGCGGCCTTCTGAGCCACGTCCTGAGCAGCATCCTCACTGTCCACCCGTCGGGCGGTGAACCTCCGCTTCCTGTCTGGGCGGATAGGCAAGGGATCGAGGACCATCCAAGCCTTGTACTCGTAGAACTGGTCCTGGCGGAACTGTCCCTCAGCGTAGATCACTGGGCCGTGGTTTCCTCTCGCTCCGAGGTATCGTCGCATTTCCCACAACTTGTGGTGCCATCCATCCCTACGGTCGGGGCGGGAGAAAACGAGGCGCACCATCTGCCGGAAACGAAATTTTGAAATTAGACAAGTAAGACAGTAAACATTTGCGAAAATTAAAACTTAAGCAGAAATAAATTTAAGACAGGAAAGTAGCAACAAGAGAGGAACAAGACAGCAATAGACCTTATATTTTTCATAAACTCTTTTTATGCCTTAAATTAATTTTTGCGATAAAATCGCTTCCTAGACAGCCTTAGGTCTCAACCTACGGTCAAAGAGCCTGCTCTGATACCACTTCTTGTAACGCCCCCGTTTCCAGGGGCGCGTACGGACACGGCACCCCGTAACTATTCACGCATGAACAGTTATGGACTGTCGCGCAAGAGTATACCATTGCATGCTAACAACAAAAGTCCAGCATATATTTGACATACGGAATAACATCCAGCTTTTACAGCGGGGCGTGCAAGCCCAAAGTATAATACATTACAAAAGGCTCCAGAAACTGCTTCAAGCGCGGCGGAGACCTACAGCCAAGGGTCCTCGTCGAAGAAAAGATCCTCGGGAACTTCTTCAACGGGGAGACCTTCTCCTTCGTCTTGATCTTCTAAAGAGGGTGGATTAAGCAAGCCGTGAGCCAAACAACCGGCTCAGCAAATCCCAAAGGGATCTTAATTTACTATATGCACGGAAAGTCAAAGGAAGGGAGTATACTTGGTTTATTACATTTGGTGGATGCAATTTTATTTGCAAACATTTTCATAAGACGGACACAAAACTTACTTCTTAAGAGCTCAGGGTTTTTCAACAAGAATTCATTAACCAACTAACCAAGTTAAAGTATGTACAAATCTACTTAAGCTTTGCTGCTGGAATCACCCAAGTGACACAGCTCCAATAACCGGGAGCACGTCGTAATCGAATACCATTTATTTGACTCTGCAGAGTTTGCTCAGCTTTACCCACACGATCTCTCAACTCCCGCTAAAGAGTTAAGAAAGCCAGGTCTTTTCACTGCTCGACTCTTTATATAGGCTCTACCCGGTAGAATTCACTCGGGTCTGGATTCCACACACACACACACACACACAAGCGAAAACAGTATCCGCTTCGAGTGAACTCTACCGTTGTTAGGCATCCGTAGCACGGCCTACCTAACCTCACTGCTACCCTCCTGTAGAGTTTCAAACGAGTTGAGCAGCTAAAAGACAAGTGTTGACAAGTCAACTCCTGTGGTTGAGCGATCACTGTGACATTTGCTCAGCGTAAGGGTTTCAGTCCTTATATTTTCACATGGCCCGCAACCTCGCCAGATCCGCGACCCAAACTAAGGTAAGCGGTGGGCGTAGACCGTCCCGCGGTTTCCCACTCACCCTTACCCTACTCCAGCCCTAGGATAAGAGGTGGGCAAAGACCGTCTCGCGGCTCTCCCCCAACCCTTACCCTACCTTGTGCACGCCGGCACTCTCCGCTCTAAGATACGGTGTCCCATACCACCCTACCTTAGAGTCGGGTTTTCCAGATTCTATTGGCTCCACAGCCACAGCCTTATTAGTGTAACACTTTGCATGATAATCATAGCCTACAATTACTAAGATTAACAGATAAATATTTCTAGGGTTTCAATGGCATGGCTACAAATTAAACATGGCATTTAGCGGTGGTAGGACTAACTAATACACAAGTCATCCTAAACATTTTATTTTTATTTTCAAACTAACATTTCAGAACTAGCTCAATGCAAATAACATATTAGCATATTTAAACATTATGGGATACATTATGATCAAAGGATTTGGGACTTGCCGTCTATCCGGATGATTTCTGCGAGCTCGAACGTAGAAGCACCGGGGTCCTGAATCTGCTCCTGTGCTTCCGGGATCTCCGACACTAACGCAAACAATTAAAATGAAATAAATCCAGCTTGCAACTAATCAAGCGAGGAAAAATAATCTAATTAAAAAGAAATAAATTGCATAAACACTCCAAATGGAATTTTAGGAATTTATCTGGGATGAAATTGTGGAAATGGATTTCACCAGAGGGTCTGGAATAATATTTGGAGCAATGTGGTGAAATTTGGGAATTTTTGGGATTTTCTGTGATTTTCTAGGATTTATTTGGATTTTCTGGCATTTTGGAAATTGATAAATTCTCTGGAAATTGGATGAACAGTGCGGCCCGGCCCTGTGCGGCCCGCGCGGCCGAAGGCCAGCGCGGCCCAACGCGCGTCGACGCGCGGCCCGCAGGCGCGCGCGCGCGCTCGGCGACGGGGCAGGCCGGCTCGGCCCACGCCCGCGCGCGCTCACGCGGCTCGGATGAGCGACGCGTGGCTCAAGCGGGTGGCGGAGATGCGGCGGGGTGAAGGGGTACGGGAAGGAGATCCAACGGAGGGGAGGGGCGGTGTTTAAGATGATCCGACGGCGACGATAAAACGGAGGGGCGAAGCGGTAAGTGGAGGATCGGACGGCCGATGTTAGAAGGTGGAGGAGGGATCGGTCGGCGGAGGGGCGACCACGTCGTCGTCGTCTTCCTCCAGCCGCGCACGAGCGACAGAGGAGTGGGGACGGCGGAGCTGCGGCGTTCCGGCGACGGCGATGGCTCCTGAAGACCGGGGAGGGTTTCACCGGCTAGAGTTCGACTTGGGGAGTCCATTTTAGGCACTGGGGAGGCGAGGGAAGCAACGGAGAGAGCGGGGGACAGAAGGGGGTGGTTCGGGAGCTCGGAGGTGAGGGAGGTCACCGGCGGCGAACGAGATCGATCGGCTGCGGTTACACAGAGAGGGGATCATGGGGCTCACATTGGTAGTGGCGGCAGGAGCTGGGAGGCGGCGAGGAGGTCTGGCCACGGGAGAGGTGCGACGGCCGGGGAGGAGCTTCGTCGGCGGCGTTCCACGGGGCTTCACCTGGCCAAGGGGACCCACCAACAGGATTAGTACACGGAGGGGATGCTTTGGTGAGAAGCAAAGGGAGAATGGGGGAGGGATGAGGGAGATCAGCTCCGAGGGGCCGCCGGCTCACAAGACGGCAATGGCGGCGCTCGGAGCGGCTAGGCTCCAATCGACGGCTCTGGGAGGTGGCTGGGAGCAGTGGGAAGGAGTTGAGGGCGTCGGGGAGGCACGGGAAGCAAAGGAGAGGGAGGGAGCCAGAAGGGGGTATTTGTACCCCGGGCAGGGAGAGGGAGTCCTTCGGGGAGAAGGCAACGGCCGGGGCGCGGGGTCAACCGGAGTGACGGGAGCAGTTGGGGAGCGTCTCCTCCGCGAGACGGGGCGGTGACCGGGTGCTGAGCGGCCGTAATGGCGAGGTGACAGTACGGGCGGGGGCGGAGTTGCGGCATGGGAGGGGAGTGCGTCCGCGCGCGGTGGAGTGGACAGGCGGGGCTGCCAGGTGGGGTCGGGCGCAGAGGAATGGCGCCGCGTGGCGCGGGGTTCTGCGGCGGTCGGGCCAGCGCGGCGGGGCGGTCTGAAACCGTGGGCGCGGAGGGAGGACCCGAGGGCGGCGCTGTCCGCGCGCGCGCGTGGAGGCGGTGAGGGGGCGGATGCAGGCGCAGCGCACGCGCGAAGAGAAGGCGGGGAGCACGGGAGGCGCCAGCAGGCGAGGGAGGGCGGGGAAGGCGCTGAGGCGCGGGAGAAACGGGGAGGGAGCGGGCGCCAGCGGAGGGAGGAGAAGGCGTCCGCGCGCGAGAGGAGGCCGGGGAGCGGGGAAGGCGGAAAACGGCGGGGCGCCAGAGCAACGGGGAAGGCGTCCGGCCGAAAAGAGAAGGCGGAAACGGGGAGACTTTCCCGAAAAGGAAAGTTTCCAAAAATCACCCAAAAACCGGCAAAAAATAAATCACAAATTTTTGGATTTTGAAATTTTGGGGTTTTTCACTTCCTAGCTACAATCTTGTCTTGTCCTTGTGCTACAACATCGATCACACTAGCTAAGTAGCTAGCTAGCTTGTTCTTTTTCCCTCCCCTGTCTACAGGTTTGCAATCTGAGCTTGTAATAACTGGAGAAAGAGAGGGGAAGAGGAATGAATGAATAAAGCATGGGCCGGCGTTTGCCTCCATGTGTTTGCTGCATGCAGGCGTGTGCGGTGCCCCGGCCTGCGGCAGCTCGGCAGTAGCCTGTGCTGCTTGGCAGGCTGCCGAGTAATCGCAGCTCGGCAGCTGGCTGGGCATGTCACCTGACATGCCTCGCGTCGTCCTGCCATACGCCCACGCTTCTGTTGAGCTACCTAGGACAGTATGTGATACATGTTGTCTATTGCATCTTTTGATCTTAGGGAGAAGTTATTTTTATAAAAATAGGTACTAAAAAGCTAGAATTAGAAAAAATATCGTACAGTGCTACATACATAAACAGTTCTTATATGCCAGGGTGTATGTGTAAACAATGACAAAAGATTCTGGACTCTTGTAACGCTGCAGTCAGTCGCACATTGTGTGGGGGGAAGTGCTCTACTCTGAGATTTTAACTATATACAAGCCCTTTTCTCTGCTCCTTTGTCTTAGTACACCTTTGCCTCTGTAGCTGTGTGCCTGTGGACAACAAGAACATGTCTGCCGGGCACCTAAGAACAATAGCACGTTACCACTTGAAGAGAAGTATACTACTACTATGGCCCCTAGTGTCTTGTCTTCGATGCAATAACGCCGCATAGTACATACAACTCCAAGCATACCCTGATCCTCGGGCCCAAACGTGCGATCCACAGCTGCGTGGTTTCTTCTCCTTGCCGTCCATCAACCGTCCATTCTTTTGATCTTTTCTCCAGAAGATGGAATCTATAATCATCAAGTATATTGCAGCAACTTCCATACTCCAATGATTCCAACCAAAGGCATATCAGGAAGATCTAGTAGACCATATCTCTCGTCCCTAGTATGCTTGCCATTTTCAGGTCACCCGAAATGCGACTGAAAACTCAGGGAGAGAAAATCTCTTACTCAGATTGTGGTCATATGTGCTACCATCATACTCCTATCAAGTTATCACCAATCTTTGCCCCCACATGCACATATATGGCCATTCATGCCCCACTTATGCCATGGAGCGCTTATGTAATGCTAATGCACTAGGTAGGCATGACAAGCTTGGCCATTGCTGCTACATGATCTACATTACACGTATGCAGATAAGATTGGGCATCATTTGGTGTCTCTACGACAGTATGACTGAACATGACAAGCTTGTCGTCTCTCTCCCCTGCATCAATGCATTGTTCTCTCTGCTAGTGACTCTGCTTCTCTTGGTCTTGCCACCAACGCCCGTTGAGCGTTGTGTCCGCGGGTAGGAACAAAAGGAAGCGCCGTGCTGTGCTGTGTCGTCGTCGTCCCTGCTGCCTCGGAAAGGGGGCTCCAAGTCACTTGCCGTGGCAGGGGAGTCCAGGCTGTTATAGCCAGCTTATCCAAGGCTGGCTCGCATTGCCGCGGCGACCTGCGTCTTCTTCTCACCCTGCGCTGCCACTGCACATGCAACTATGAATGGCCTCCGGCTAGTGTGCGCACTTCGATTGTCTCACACTCCCTGCTAATCCCTCTTCAAAAACAAGAACTTTTAGAACATCTCTAATATTTCCAAGCTGCAACATTCCTCCTCTCGTGGCAATGCCCACAATTCAGAGCCCGTTTCGAACACAAGGAAAGAATTTTGTTCAAAGTCGATATCTATTTCCTTTATTCTAAAATTCCTATAGAATTCCCACATTACGGACGGGCCCTCCATCAGTACAGCATTCTCTCGAGTCATGGGGGCCATTCGCCGCTTGGACTGCAAGATTGTAGTATTGTAGGGGACCAAATACATACGACCCTGCGGTAGTCATACATCTTAGCCGAAATGGTTGGCATTTGTGCGGTAGTCGTATGTATTAGCCGAAATGGTTGGCATTTCTCGAGAACAAATGGATCAAGGCCACGTAAGAAAGGAATCATTAATACATAGGGCTCGAATTCCGTCTTCGTGGCAGCTGCAACGGGCCGGGTACTAGGGTCCATCGATTCATCATCTCTGCATCGATGCTGAGATCGATCGGTCCGGGTCGAGTGCATGGATTCGCTGCTTGCCTCGAGCTAGACAGTGATCTCGATGACTGGATTGCCGGGGTCCCATTTCCTCACGGTGCCCATTTCTGTACGGTCTTTGATCCTTTATGGATCTGTTTGAGCCGTCGATGGAGTGATCAACTGCTTCGAGTTCTACATTAACTCAAAACAGTTGATCGCTACATCAGACGGCGAGTATATATCGACTATCAAGCCAGGTGTATGAATGCTGAAAGTGTTCAGTTAAGTGAGCTGAGCTAAGGGTGTACGAACACATGAGTCCACAGCGAAGCTAAGGTGTTTCCTTTATCATTTTTGAAAGAGTTTGAGGAGAGAGGCCACAACTGGAGCGTTTCATATTGCCTGCAATATATAGCAGATTACAGATTACATGGTAGTTTTACAATGCCGATCCTAACCACATTGAGCCGGATTACATGCTATACTTAGACAGCTAGTTATAGTTTGTTTGGATTACAATCAGGGAAGACATATTGCCTAACACTCCCCGCAGTCACAGCGGGAGAAACGTGGACGTTGAGACTACCTCGGAAGTCCATAAACAGAGATGACCATAGGCCTTTGGTCAAGATTTCAGCAAACTGTCATGATGTTGGTATGTGTAGGACACTTACCTGCCCATAGCGACATGATCACGGACAAAATGCAAGTCGATTTCAATATGCTTTGTCTATTGGTGTTGAATGGGGTTCATCATCATGTAGATTGCACTAACGTTGTCGCAAAAGACAATAGTGGTCTTGGTGAGAGGACAATGAAGTTCATGTAGAAGTTGACAAATCCAACTTGCTTCGACGACAACATTGGTGACTACTTGGTACTCCATCTCTGCGCTAGATCTAGACACCGTGTGTTAGCATTTAGAAGACCAAGACGTGAGATTGTCTCCAAAGAACACAGTATCCATAGGTAGACCGGCGTGTGTCCAGGCAGCCAGCCCAGTCAGCGTCGGTGTAGGTGATCAGCGTGTCTATCGAGGATGGCAGAAGCTGAAGACCATGGTGAAGTGTCCCCTTGATGTACCGAAGCAGACACTTGATCAAGAGAAGATGGCGCTCATGAGGATCATGCATATGTAAGCATATTTGTTGCACTGCATAGGAGATGTCAGGCTTGGTGAACGTGAGATATTGCAGTGCCCCAACAAGGCTACATTATTCCATTGGATTGGCCAACAGCATGCCAGTATTAGTGGCTAGTTTAGATGAGGTGTCCATGGGTGTTGGAGAAGACTTGCAAGAAGACATGCCCACACGATCAAGGATTTCCATGGCATACTTGGATTGAGAAAGAAGCATGCTAGAGGAAGTGTGCTTAATCGTGATACCAAGGAAATAGTGGAGATCACCCATGTCAGTCCTAGTGAACTTAGAACTGAGAGCGGTAATAACACGCTTAAATTGAGATGATGAGTCTGTTAGAAGAATGTTGTCAACATAAAGGAGAAGAAAAGTCGTACCCATTGTACTATGTAGAACAAAGAGAGACGTGACGAGGATAGAATAATCCTCAAATTATTACGTCATTATATTCCTTGAATATAATCCTTTATTAGTAGGGGAGAAGTCTCTTAGGATAGTCGTAAGTCTTACTGCGACTACTTCTCGGTCGTAAGTCCTTCTATGACCATGTAGTCGTAAGTCTTACTGCGACTACTCAATATGGTCATAGATTCTTCTACAACCACGTAGTCGTAAGTCTTACTGTGACTACTCCCTGGTCATAAGTCTTTCTATGACCACATAGTCATAAGTCTTATTGTGACTACTCCCTGGTCGTAAGTCCTTCTACGATCATGTAGTCGTAAGTCTTAGTGTGATTACTCCCTGGTCGTAAGTCTTTCTATAACCACGTAGTCGTAAGTTGTCTTACGACAACCTTATGGTCGTGGACGTTTTTGCGACCAACATATCTCCGACTAACTTGTCTACGATGAACAACTGCATCGTGGGTTCGTCTAATAAGGCAGTTAGAACATGCATTTATCCGATAACCGCACACGATCTCTCTTTGACAGCAACCGCTACATGGCGAATGGCCTTTTTGTCTTTCTGACAATAATTTCCATCAGGCGGTTATCATAAGAAGCGTTGAGGCGTCTTTTGGCACGAGAATACTGCTGTTGCTTCATTGGCTATATGAAGGTTAACGTCAAAGAGAGAGGAGGTGATTCTGATCGAAGGAGATTGAAGGAGGAGATAGTGCTAGCCATTCACATAATTCTCTCTTGTAATTTGTATTTCTAGCAATTAGCAATCACATTGGATGTAGGGTTATTATTCTCTCAGGAGAAGGCCCGAACTAGGATAAAGTTTTCCGTATATTTACTTTGCATGTGCATACATCGAGTCTACTAACAGTTTCCCCGAATCCAAACAAATCATACGTAAGATCGATGTTAAAACATTGACAGTTGGTGCCATCCATGGAGATTCTTCTTCCAAGACTCTGATAATTTTCTCGTTGGTAAGTTTCTCTTTTTCCTCCTGATGTCCTCATGGCAGATGAATGGAACGAGGAGAATTGGTTCGATTTGCCCGACTACGCGAGTATCGACATGGAGGCCTACTACAACTACGAGCAGGCCTTGCTTACTTCCAACGGTGAATGTCTCCCTGGAGATTCCTCCGGTAATCTAGGAGACGATGCTGCCGGAAAGGTTAGTGAGGGATCAAAGCCCCCCACAGTAGTACGCCCAATGGAGGACTCATCTCCCCTAAGCGGCAAGGGTCAATTCGACCATGATGAAAACTCGCAACACGACGATGGGTCCGTTCTCAGGCGTTCAAGTCCCACGACGTCTCCCCGTGCAGTTTCGGAGAGCCCCAGACTCTGTCAATTGGGGAGCACATTGCCAATTCCTAATGGTGACTCTCTAGACAACTTGGCAAAGGCAATGGGCGGGCACACTCTGTGTTCGTCTGCATTCTCGCAGGGAACAGATCAGGTTGGGGACAGTTATAAACTAGACTTCCTCTACCTGGTAGGGTTTACTCCAAGCCGCCAAACAGTCTCGCTCGATGATTCTTTAGATGGGGGGCATCAGATTCTAGACAGGAGGTTTTTGCCCTACCCTTAGATTCTCATCACCTTCTCGGAGAAAGGCCTGAGGATGCTCCCAGACGATCACACACTCTCTCCTCTTGTGGAAATGGTGATAAGACCTCTAGTGATGAGCCTAATCAGTACTTTGATGAGCATGGGAGAAATCCTAGAAATACTCGCTCTTCTCTGAAGCAGCCGCAATTTGCATCAGGGGTTGAGAATCCTGAGACTGCTCGGCAAAGGCAACTTGCCGCCCAGAGTGCTTTGCCTGGGCGGGCCCAATACCAGTCCAAAGAGGCACGAGAGCTTCAACAAATCAATGACTTGCTTGAGAACCTGACTCAAGAGCTTGCTCGAGCGCCGGGCTACGACCACTTTGCTGAATACATTGCATGAATGTCCACGACATGATGGCCCAAATTGAGCAACCTCGCCGATATCGTTCCAAGAGTCAACAAGGTACGACCATATCTAGTCATTCACGAAACTTGTCTCGTAGGAGTTGGTATAGTGACGGGGCACGTCGCACTCCCGATCGTAATACCAGCCAGAGGAGAATGCCCTGGACTACTTCGGATAGGCAAGTTAATGCTCGATCACTACTTCGAGCAAGTAACCTGTAGTAGCAGATGGACTACGAGTATCATCCTCAAGTGGACGAGACCTACTATAGGTTCGGTTCGCCAACCATCGGGCATCGCTGAGTGCGTTCGCCTAGCGATGCTAACTACCTGCTTCCACAAAGGAGGTGACAAGAGATTGTTGCTGGATGCTGAGCATTCATGCTCGAGCTCTGAGCAGTGCACTAGCCATTGCAGTTTCGACTGGTGAGCATGGAGAAATTCGACGGGTCTCGGAATCCCATTGAGTTCCTTTAGATTTACACGACTGCGGATCAGGCAGCAGGAGGAGGCGAGGACGTCGTGGCCAACTACCTTTCGACGGTGCTCGAAGGATTTGCTCAATCTTGGTTGCTCAACTAGCCTTTCGAGTCAATCTACTAGTGGTAGAACCTTTTGTGATCTTCTGATAGCCAACTCCCAGGGTGCATACAATCGCCCTGGGAAGGAGGACGACCTGCATCGATTGCACCAAGGCAGTGACGAGACCTTATGGCAATCTATCCGGTGTTTTAATTAGGTTCGAAACTCAATTCTAGAGGTCTCTAACGCTTCTGTTATTAGGGCATTCAGACAGGGAGTGCACAATCAGAGATTCATAGAGGACATCGCCCAAAACCCTCCAACCATTATCGCCGAGCTATTTGAGATGGCCGATCGGTACGCAACTGCTGTCAAAGCAGTCAAATGGACCAGGACCGTCGACTAGGTCAACTGCCGTACCAAGGAGCAAGGTGATGTTAGCAAAAGGAAGAAGAAGGCTAAGAAACCCAGAGACAAGGCCAAGAGCCACAAGCCTCGTGCTATAAGGTCGAAGGAGGTCTTGCCTATGGGCGATAAGGAGCCACGTAACTTCAAGCAATACTCCAACTGGGGCAAAGGCAAGGTATCCGCGAGGAAGGAAAATAAGTCTAGATGGTGCCCTCTTCATAAGAAAGAGGGGCACGATCTTCGCAATTGCCATGTTTTCCTGTGGAGACTCAAGGATTACTATCCTAGCAAGGGCCCGCTTTCAATAATTGAGGAGTTGGGACAATTAAGTAGTCAAACACACTCAAACGAGGATGAGGACACGCTATTCCAGGATCCGAAGCACACTATCAAGCACATATATGGAGGTTTATCTACCGATCCTTCCCTTGTCAACAATTTGCCTAAGTGGTCGGAAGTGACCATCTTTTTCGAGAAGGGTGATTGTCCGATCCCTTCAACTCGACCTGGTTGATTCTCGATCGTGGTTGAGCCCACCATCAACAACTGTTAAGTAAATCGCATGTTGATTGATGGTGGTAGTTCTTTAAATATTTTATTTGTTAGTGCTCTAGACAAGATGCAAATTCCTCGTACCAGAATAAAACATGTACGATATTCATTTCATGGAATCGTACCAGGTTCCTCGGCCAAGCACATTGGCCAGGTTTCTTTGCATGTTACGTTCGGTTCTCCGAGCAACTTCAGGATATAAAAGCTCTCCTTTGATGTGGTCAACTTTGACTCGGCTTATAATGCCATACTCAGACGACCAACTCTGACACGATTTTTGATAGTTGTTCATTATGTATATGTGACATCCTGATTTTCAGAGCCTTTTTGAAGCTTTTAAAATAAAATTCATAATTTGGATTTATCTAGAATTAATTAAAGCTTAATTGGAATTTTTACTAATTAAAAAGGATTTAATATGATTAAGCTAAGTATTAAAATTTGCTAAAAATATTTTATTTGGATTCCTTGAGTCTCAAGGAATTTTCTGGGATTTCTCTGGATTTATTTGCTATTTTCTAGAGCTCAAAAGGATTTCTTTGAATTTCTGGAAAAAGAAAAAAACCCAAACCCCTAAAAGGCTAGGTGGGCCGAAGCCCACCAGACCAGCCTACCAGCTCAGCCCGCTTCTGCCTTGCCACACTGTGCGCATCTGTGCTCACGCTCGCCCGCCGGATGGCCGCCACGTGTCGTCAATCCAGAGCGTTCGCCTTGCCCACGCTCATCCTGGCCGCTTGTCCTGTCCAAGCCACTAACAGGTGGGGCCCACCTGTCAGACCTTCCATCTTCGCCGCCGACTCTCGCTGTCATGTCCGTCCCAAGCTCCGCTGTCGCCGCGCGTCCCCGCCCTGGACTCGGCGTCCGTGCCCGCCATGGATTCCTCGAGACCGGGTATAAATAGGTGGCTGACCCCTTTGGTCCCTACGTCCCGCATCCGCTCACCGTGCACCAACCTCGCCGAGTTTGCCAAGCGCGCCGCGCACTGCTGTCTCTGTTTTCACCAAGATCTATCCCAACCAGTCGCCATCTTTGTTTTCTTCGTTGACCGTTGGAGCTTCACCGTCTTCGCCGCCGTTCATCGCCGCCGGTGAGCGACTCTGCCTCGCCGTCTACCTACTCCGGTTAGCCGCCACACCACCGCCTCTCCAGTTAGTCGCAGCCACCGCGCGTCTTCTCGGTCCACGCGCCGACATCTCGGTCCGTGCCCTTCGCCTCACGCGCCGCACCCGCCAGCTCACCTGCACTCGTGCGCCCTCGCCGCTTCGAATTCTTCATAGATCCTATCCACAGTGCACCGAGCCACTTACGTGTGGGTCCCATCTATCGGTCACCCGATGCCGTAGACCCGTGAGCCAGCCAGCCGAGTCAGCAGCCACGTCGGATGCCACCTCAGCCCTAGATCCAACGTGTCAAGCCACATGTATGACACGTCAGCAGCCGAGAGTACCCATGAGCCATGTCAGCATGCCACGTAATCCACTACGTGTCATGCCATGTCAGCGTGCCACGTCAACCCTAGATGCCTAGTCAGCCGCCGCGCCATCAGCAAGCCTAATCACATGCACTGTTTCATGAGTCGAGCCCATCGTAGACCAGCCATCCTATGCATCGGGTTCACAGCACAATAGAATTTCCGATTTTCAGCATTTTCTTTAGATTAGATTTTCCGAGAGCCCGTTTTCCTCTGTCCGAACTCCGATTGACCCGATTTTTTCCCTAAATTTATTTAAAATTGAGCTTTATCTTTTGGTTCTAGTTTTATATTTTTTGGAGTTCATTTGAATTTTATTTAAATTTATTTTGTGTTTCATTCTGTTTTCTCTTTCGTTAGATTACGCGTTCGAAGAAACTGAAGCAAAATTCGAAGATCAAGAGCCGTTAACTAGGCAAGGTCAATGCAAGTCATGACCTTTGATCATGTTGAACATAGTTTTCAAATATATTATTTATTATTGTATTTTAAATTATCATGCATCGCTACTTTATTATAAAATCTTTGTACGTGGTAGCTATTGTCCAAATTGGTTAATTCCTTTTTGATAATTTGAGTGCTATGATTCCATTGTCACCATAGGATGGGTAATATCTAGTGATGTAATATTAGTTATCACATGGGTTGTACGTTTAAATTGCTTAGCCGTGCCTATAGTTATGCTGAGTTTATCATCACATGTGATCAATTAATTAATTTTGACTTAATGATATATTGGAACGTGGTGGTAGCCACAGTGATAAAATTTGTGTGCTATGACATTGGGGTGTCATTGGTGTTGGCTATGCAAAAATGGTTTTCACTCGGACGAATGATCGTGCAGTAAAGAGGGTGCAATTTGCACATTGGGATGTGGATGTTTTGCTTGGGTAAATCTAAGAACTTAACTTTCTACGCCATTGATCTGAGCCTTACCGCGCAAACCACATGTCTAGTATGGGATAGACCTGACATGGTATTGAATTGGTTGACAAGTGCCAAGGCATCCTAAGATGGTGCATAAAGAGTGGGGGATGGTTACGCTGGAGGGTAGTTGCTCGACGGGGCACCATGAAAACCATGAGAACCAAAGTCTCATCAGTGATCAGTGCACCAACATCACCCAATGCGTCGGCAAGGGTCTTTTACTTGTGGTAATAATCCGAAATGAATATATCGCCTTGCACCAGGTTGCAAAATTCAGTGCCGAGATAGAGGGCGCAAGCTTTCTAGTTGTCCTGTAAGAGAGCTTCAATGCAGGACCAAGCAACGCACGTCGTGGTTGTTGCCTCCATCACCATGTCGATGATCTCATGCGAGATGGAGGTGTAGAGCTAGTGATGAACGATGGAGTCGAGCTGTTTCCACTTATCGTTGTTGGGTGGGATCGCCATCATGACATGGTCAGAGAGAGCAAACTTGTTGACAGCCATCATGAAGAGGGTGTGCCATTAGGCATAGTTCAATGCCTTGAGGTCTAGAGTGACTGGCACCAGAGTCTTGATGCTCTGGATGGCAACCGCCTGAGCCCATAGATGGGAGAGAGGGTTGGAATGACACTTTTGTTGGAGGATTCACCATTGGTGTTACTCATGGCATTTGGTGGTTGGAGAAGTTGGTGAGAAGAGAAGCGATGCGGCCGAGAGAGATGGCGCATCGGTGCGGAAGCATCGTAGCTAGGAACAAACGCAATCTAATACCATGAAAGAGTTTGAGGTGAGAGGCCACAACTGTAGCGTTTCATGTTGCCGGCACTATATAGCAGATTACAGATTACATAGTAGTTTTACAATGCCGATCCTAACCATATTGAGCTGGATTATTTGCTATACTTAGTCAGCTAATTATGGCTCGGATTACAATTAGAGAAGATATATTGCCTAACAATTTCATAATTGAGTGCAGCTAAGCTGGGCAGGGCATATTATTCAAAGAAACGAGCTTAATTTGGTTGCACACTAGCTAGGTTAAAAGAAAGTTACATGATGCGTGATGTCACCTCTCGCACAACACATATGTGCACTGGTTGATGACACAGACGGCCAGCCGTCGACTTCATTTGTCGCAACTAACAGAGGTGTTAGTCCTCATGTCACACTAGTATCAAACAGTTGCGATATTCATGTCACAACTCAACCCCTTTGTTCTCGCCCCTCACAAGACGCCGGCGGTTGCACACATAAGCCATGCAGATGCAGTGAGGCCCGAGCGTTAGCGTACATTTACACATCATTGCTAATATATTACTGCTATAGCATAATAGCAGAGAGCTCATCAAAACAAACCTTAAACTACTTATCAGCGACACATCAACCGACAGTCTGATAGCGCCATCTCGACTGAAACTAAGCTAACCAGAACCCTGAAACGACGTTACGACGTTGTTGTCGGCCGAGTTTTCTTTTACTTATGGTTTATTACTACTTTTAAACAAATAAATAGGACGATTTCTCCGCTGTAGTTTCGAAACGGCTTATCGAAATAGTATTTTTAAGTGATTTATTGATATTAAATTTATTTACATAAATATTTATATTAAAATCAAAAATTATAAATCAAGCGAAAAAGAGACGCACAATGTGTAGTACTAGCGACGAGGCAACCGACACGGCCGGTGATGCAAATAAAATTTGGCACGATAGGGATCATCAGATCAGTCAATCAACAGGTATATTTATATTTATGGCCCCCTTTCTGTCGAGGCCTCTGTTCCTGCTCGACCAGCGAGTGCGCGTGCGATGCACCGACAACACAGTGGATCCAACTTCAAGGGAGGCAGGACGAAAAAGAAATTTTTTTGCACGGATAACCTTTTTTTATTCGAAAATACAGAAATATACCCGCGAGAATTTTTTTTACAAAAATAGCCTCTAGTCGCCCAATGGATGGGCGACTCGAGCCTCTCGCCCACCCGGCAGGCGACAAGAGTTTATGTCGCTTCACGGGAAAGCGACATCATGGAGTCGCTTTCTCACTGGGCGATTTAATGAAGTCACCCAATAGCTGGGCGACTTGTAATGCAGTCGCCCAGTAGGTAGGCGACTTCATTCAGTCCCCCTGATTTTTGTAGAGTTTTGGCAATTTTGTAGTTTGAAACAGAGAAAAAATCTGGTATAGTTGTAATAAAAGTTTATGTGCACTGTATGTTGTAGGTGCACAAAAAAAATTCCAAATTTTTTTTAAGAATGATTGACCGTAGAACGATAGATACATAGAGTGGTAAGTGATATTTTGATGTTGCTGAGAAATAGTTTACGGAGAGAACCGGTATGACTTGCTATCTGAATCATTGAATGCGAACATGCTAGATAATAAGCTTATGTCAATAGAAATAAACTTCATAATACAGTTGGGAGTAACATGCCGCGTACATTGTTATTACATGCATAACATATAGCATGATATGCGACTAAGAGCAACTCCGACAGTACTATTAGTAATGTGTGGAACCATGTACTTGTAATGTTCAGAACTCCACCACTAGTCCTAACATGCCTTAGGGAATATAACTTGCTGGGTCTATTACATTTTGTCTACTGGGTGTAGCGTGGTTGTTTCCCCTTTTTATCGCGCCTTGAAGATGGCTCCGCTGCATCCTTGTTCCGGTCACTCTTGGTCTTGAGAGCTGCCTCACGAGCTTGAAGCTCTTCCTCCTGACGCTTGATGGCTGCTTCACGCAGACTTAACTGCTCCCGCCTCCTTTGCAGCTCATCCTCCTTGCCCTTCAGACGGATTTGGTCCACCCTCACGCGGCGCTCTTGCTCAAGCCGCATCTGTCGTTCCACCTCGCGAGCCTGAGTCATCTTGACAAAGTATTGTCCTTTGTTTTCCACCTCCACTGCCCGGTTCTGTGGCCATGCCGGCGGCACCCGATCCACCCATTCGATGAACTTGCAAGGCTATGTGTGGCGTGGTAGATGTCATGGATCAAGTTGAAAAACGATAACGAAAAATAAATAATTTAGTTGTCGTCGTTACCACGAAGTCGTCATCCAGGTCTGGACACTTGAAGAACCTACGACCGTAGTTGGCTCGTTGTACTCGATCCGTGCAGACTCCCAACATCGTCCTAAAGCCGCAATGGCACTTCGGGCGCTCATGCCACTCCGGCACTCCAAATGGGTCGGACCTCCAGGAAGACATTGTTGTGTAGTAGTATTGTGATGGCTTGAGGAGGAGATGTAGTATGGAAGACATAGGAGGCCTTTATGTAGGCAGGTTATCTGGTGCAGTGGGCATAGTCCATGGAGAGGACGACATGCGAATCTTTTCGCTTTTTCAGGATCTGGTGCAATAAATGTCCCTATGTAGGCTTTTCAGAGCATGTAGCCTCGTAATAAATTCATAGTTCGTAGCCTTTTCAGAGGTTGGACCATTCAATGTATTTGGTACAACGTAGCCTTTTCAGTCGTTTGCAGGAAATAAGTGCTACAACATTGCCTTCTCAGAGGCCAGTAATCATAATTCCTGAAACAACAAGTTAAGGTGACATGAAAACTCACTGGAAAGGATACAGGCCTATGACGTGAACACTCACTGTAAAGGCTACAGCCTACGCCCCTATTTTGTTGGTTTCTGTAGCGATAGGCCTGGATTATCCTCAGGATTCCAGTGTAGCAATAAATGTCACTATGAAGGCTTTTCAGATCGTAGCCTTTATGTAGGCAGTTTAGATGGTATGTGTTGTAATCTGACTGAACAAAGCTGCCCCATTTTGTCATATCACTGCGTAAAGTTGGCATATGTTGTCATCTCACCGAGTAAAGCTGAGCGCTTTTGTCATGTCTCTGGGCAAAGCAGCCCTCTTTTGTCCCGCCGTTCGATATAAATAGCACGGTTGAGGTCCCATGAAGTTGTAGCCAGAAAACCCTGTAAATCGAATAAAGAAGTACCTTCTATTTCGTGGTGGAACATACCATGGCGGAAGATGAGGGGCCAGTCGGATATGGGTCACCGAAGGAAGACCTTCCCTTGGAAAGGAGGGAGATGTTCGGTCCACAGTACCGCTTGATACCAAGCCGGCGTGCGCAACCAGCGTGGCCGAAATGCAGACACAATGAGTACGTGGTCGTGCAGGTCCTGGAAGGGCCGAACGATGGCGGGCGCCATTTCTTCCGATGCCCACGCTCCGGGGTACAAATTACTAATAGTGCATTTTTGTTATTGCTTATGGACCCTCCATGTTTACTGTCCTTTTTCGCAGATGGCGAAATGCGACTTCTCCCGCTGGATCGACTCTCCTCATGAACGGTATATTGACCATTATGTGGGTACTTTATGGGACCGAATAATGGACTTGGAGTAGCGAATGGAGACTCTCAATGAGGAGAACAATGACCTCCGCCAACAGATGCAACGCGAGAGGGGAAACGAGGAGGTTGTCAACATAGGAAGCTCGTACGATCCGACATGTTGCTGTGCAAACCCAAGTTGCATATGTGCGTGCCACTACCACGATGGCCAGCCCCGTCCGAGGCGTCCACTTTAGCAGTTCTCCATGTGGGTGCCACGAGGCTCATTTGGCATATAAGCAACGATGTGTATGGTTGTACCGTAGTATGTACGAGGGTCGATCGAAATAATGTGCAATGTTGTTAAGCATGTCATGAATTGATTGTCTTGTGCACGAGCCACAAAAGTATCTCATTTTAACAAACAGCAAATACATGTACTAAATAAGTACATAACCAACTATATTACAGAAAAGTCATGTAACTACTGATCAGGACATGCATTGCATCATCTAGCTGTGTGCCCCTCCTGACCGCATCGACCACAACGTGCACTCGGTGTTCTAGCTTGTGATTCATCCATGTCATTCCTAATACGTCGGCTCTGTTGCCGACCCTTCCCACCCTTCAACATGTTAACATCCGGAACCCAGGTCCTCGATGCAATGTCCAAAGTGGCGAAGTTTCCCACCACCCTGAACCCTCGGAGCTCCCCACACCAAGCCTGCAGTACCCTCCCCTTAAAGAAGAACTCGGACATGAAGTTCGAAGGATCCATACCCACGGTCCCGCATGCAGCGAGGACATGAGAGCATAGTTTGTGTAATAACTTAAGCTTGTTGCACGTGCAGCTAGGTTCATTTCCATGATCTCCAAGACATACCTCGTGGGTAACAAGTGAACGAGCCGTCCCAAATCCAGCTCTATCACGGAGTATCACCTCAAAACGATGCTCCCTGTTGCCCATGACCTGCACTGTGTGCAACTGACCCTTTTGTGCCTTCATCTCCATGTACGCAGTAATTTTTGCCGAATACAGAGCTCCGGGATTGGCCGCATGAAGTGCGGCACTCGCGTGCCTCTCCCTGAAGTACCGGATTGTGCTGTGAAGAACACCTTCCACGATGGCGACAAGGGGCTGAGAACGGAGACCCCTTAGAACCCAATTGTACACCTCGGCAAGATTAGTTGTCATTATTCCGTACCTTGCGCCATCCGTGTCGTGCAACAGCGACTACTTCTCCAACGGTTCCCCCTCGATCCACTGCACGAAGCACCTGATGTTTCGTGAGCTCCTTCTTCTTGGACCACTTGGGTTAGGCGCATCGATTGGTAGCAAGCATTGTGGTTGTGCCGCCCAGGAGTGACCGGCTCCTTGCTCCTCTCTTCGACGTTCTTCCTAGTGTGCTCATCCAACAACCTCCACAAAGCATCAAATTTTCTCTGTTGGTTCTGCCTAGCCAGCCTCTTGAATAGCTTCATCAAAGATTGTTTAGGGAATTGCTTGAAAAAGTTTGCCCCTAAGTGACGACTGCACCACCGGTTCCTCATGTCCGGCCAAGGAAAGGGCTCCTCGGGGTCTTCTTGAAGTTTTCTTATTGCCTTGATAATACCAGCGTGGCGATCATGGATTACACACACACCAGGCCGAGTGGCTACAACTCCAGCCCTCACATGTCTGAGAAACCACAGCCAGCTCTCGTAATTCTCACTCTCCACAAATGCAATGGCCAGCGGCAATATTTGATTGTTACCGTCAACGCCTATGGCCGTCTGGATCTGCCCCTTGTATTTGCCTGTCAAGAAGGTCCCGTCAATTGAGATCACTGGCAGCATGTGCCTGAATGCTTCGATGCTAGCACCAAATGCAAACATTGCTCTCTGCAACACCGCATACCCTGGCGGACTTATGGACGGCTTCTCGTGGAGGGCGATGTACGTGCCCGGGTTCCTTTCCTGCAGGACATTAATCATACGAGGAAGGTTGTCGTACGCCGCCTCGAAAGTGCCAAAACGTTTTTCCAATGCCTTCTGCTTGGCACGCCACACCTTCGCGTAGCTAATCTTATACTTGAATTTATTCTCAATAGCTACCACAATATGCGTGGCTGCCATGTCCTTCTTCTGCACTATCTCCACATACATGAGATTGGCTATAAATCCGGACGTCAGGTTACGATGTCTCGCCAAGACAGTGTTTAGAATGCAGGAGTGCGGCTCAACCTTGGACACAATCCAATGAGTCTCATACTTAGGTTTACGGGCGTGCACCCGCCAAGGGCAACCAGTCTGCTCGCACTTCACAGTGTACTGCTCCTGGCTTGATTTGACGACGCGAAATGTCCGCTGCATTGAAAGGGCCCAAAGCTTGATGGCATCCTGCAGTGCTTCCTTGTCAGCAAATATAGCATGCAACCGAACCTCTGTCTCATGGTACTCCCATTGTGATTCATGCTCATCATGTGCGGAAAGACCCTCCGCATTAAACCGGTTCCATTCCTGGGGATAGGAACTTCATCCTCATCGGAACTGTCCTCGTCGTCGTCCTCTACAGCTTCCTCTTCATCCCATGCCCTCTCGTCATCAGAGTCCATCTGCTGCACAATGTACTCATTATACTCTCCTTCATCGGCTTGCCCAGTTGGCTCTCTATGGCTTGACGGCTGTAACTCTCCTTCATGTACCGCATCGGCTTCATGACGAGCAGCTTCATCATGTCCGCCAACATGCGGCCCGCCCGAGCTGCTAGCACCTCCCACAACAACGGCTGTTGCACGAGCTTCCTCAGCTGCTTGTACTGAGCACGGTTGCACAAGCAGCACACACTCGTATCCACGACGCCGACACCCTAGCACAAAGCTCTTCCATGTGGCAGAGCGCACCAATGTCTTCAACTCCCATCTGATGTCCGTGGGAGACCGGCTCCAAAGCCCTTGCACGACGACGCTGTACACCTCAGGGTTCAACGAAAAACTCCGGGTCAGCCAAAGCTGCACATCTCCCATTCGAGCATTCTCGTCATCCGGAAGTACGAGAGTGACTTGCGGAAAATCGCTCAAATCCACACCATTCGGACCTTCACGAATGGTTACAGCTCCGTAATACACTCTCAATGTAGTGGACATTGATGATGTCGGCCTGCATATATATTTCAATTTTGCGACATGTCAAATAATATCGCACAATACTAAACTTCCTATACCACAAACTTTCCTAAAATTTCTATACTACCATACTACAAATTGCATACCAAACCTTTTCTACAATAATATTTCCATACTAACACGGTACTAATTATTCTACATCTATAATTTTTATTAACACCAACATTTCATATAAATAATAATGCAAATACAACATAATCCAAAAAAAATACCTGGATCCAAATTGATGGAATAGCTTCTACTCCTCCTTCCTCCCTCACCTCCTCCTCTCCTCTTCTTCTTCCCCTCCTTCCTCCCTCACCTCCTCCTCTCCTCTTCTTCCCCTCCTTCCTCCCTCACCTCCTCCTCTCCTTCTCCTCTTCTTCCCCTCCTTCCTCTCTTCTCCCCCTTGTTTCTTTTCCTTCTTCCTCTTCTCTGTGCGCTGAATGGGTTTGCTGAATGAGTGAAATAGGTGGTTGGTAGTGGGAGCCGGCTGGGCAGGCCGCCTTAACCCCCCCTGTCGCCCTAGCGTTGGGCAACTGCAATGCAGTCGCCCAACCGTACAGCGACTTAAATTAAGTCGCCCAACATGCAGGTGACAACGCTGATTCGCCCAACGGTTCGCAGATTCTTTAAATGTCGCTTCCCGGGTGGGCGAAAGGCTCTAGTCGCCCCCCATTGGGCGACTGGAGGCTATTTTTGTAAAAAAATTTCCCGCGGGTATATTTCTGTATTTCCGAATAAAAAAAAGGTTATCCGAACAAAAAATTCGGACGAAAAATGCCGGACGGTGAGGCGTACGGAATGCGAGCGGCGACGAACGGAGGAGAAGACTACCGCTCTCGTAGGGAGGAGAAGACTACCACACAGGTACCTCTCTAAAAAAACATACCGCTACATATACCAAACGGTCCGTAAATCGAAAGTACCGCTCACATAGAGCCAGTCATTTCGCAAATCAGAAATACCACTCACACAGGGCCGGTAGTACCGCTCGCTGATCGGACCGCTCACACAGAGCTGATCAACTGCTCACACAAAGCTGGTTGAAATTACCGATCATCGACTACGCTGGTCCCTAACCACGTTGGATGGTTCGACCACTCAGGTCTCTAACAATGTTGTCCGGTTCAACCACACAGGTCTCCGACTACATTGATATCCAACTACGCTGATCTCCGACCATGCTGTCCAGATCGACTGCACAGGTTTCTGACTATGTTGGTCTCTGACCACATTGGTTTCGACCACATCGACCATATCAGTCTTCAATCACACAGATTTCTGACTACTCCATTGATTTTGACCACGTTGTATTAATCATGTTAGTTCAACCATGTTGGTTTCAACCACATAGGTCTCGACCACGTCGGTTCGACCACGCTAGTTTCGATCACACAGATTTCAACCATGTCGGTTCGACTATGCTGGTTTCGATCACACAGATATTCGACCACATCAGTTCGACCACGTTGGTTTCGATCATACAGATCTTCGACCACGCTGGTTTCGATCACACAAATCTTGACCACGTCGATTCCGATCATGCTGGTTCGACCATACTGATTAGGGAAAGTTGATCATATACCCTCCTTTTATTTTGGGAATTCAGGATTTACCCTCCCACCTCAATGACATGTGGGGTCATCATAAGTCACTGACATGTGGGCCAGGAGGGTAAATCCTGAATTTCCATCTAAGAGGAGGGTATATGATGAATAATTCTTACTGATTATGATCACACAGATCTTCGACCACATTGGTTCGACCAAATTGACTCTCGATCGCGAAGGTCTTCGACCACCAACGCACATGGTAGTTCCGTGATTACAACGCCGGTAGTTCTGGTCAGCGATAGTACCGTAGACTACACTGCGGTAGTTCTGATTTCCCTGAAAAGTGCAGATATTTCTTCAGATTTTATAAAACACATTTGCAAACAACAGTATCTTGCATACAAGGATCAAACATGATTCCCAGCAAGTTGTAAAACATATTTGCACACTTTTAGAATCATGACACAAATATTATATGTGAGCTTCAACTATTTACAAAACACATTTATAAATATTAGTCTCATACTACAAAGAATTAAAACATGGACTTCAAACACTTACAAAATACATTCGCAATGTATAATCCCATGTTACAAGGATTCAACGCATGAGATTCAACTATTTGCAAAACACATTCGTAAATACAGACCTCATGCCAAAAAGAGCTAGAGCAAGTAAGGTTGAGCTATCAATACATGATAAGACTCAAACTACTAGATAAGACCTCTCTTAATAGTACGCCAACCTATACTAGCAATTCGGTCTTCCAACCAAACTTCAAGACCAGTAAAAAACTAGAAACACATCCTTAGCCCTAACTAGTCATACCTTTGTCTTAGCATCTTTTTGAAGCATGACGACACACACTTTCACTTCAAGTCTGGGTCCTTGTCACTTGAACTCCATTAACATATGATGGGTCTTCACTTGACTTGATGATCAATACACGATCATCTTCTCTTGGACATGTATTAACTCATGATGCATCCTTCACTTGACTTGATGATTTTCAACACATGAAGTCATCTCAAATCATTCTCTTTTGTGGAACCTAATCTATTTATCTAACTCATGAAAAATATTAGTATACAAATCTATTGTCATCAATTACTAAACTTCACCATTAACTCATAATAGAGGGACTATATTCCACAATCTTCCTTTTTAGTAATTCATGACAATCTCAACAAATAATGAGATAAAAGATTATTTTTCGAGTACACAACATGTACACAATAATTGTATACTCTAAGATAAACTTTTTAAGCAGATCTTATTTATCCGGTTGTCATTTATTATTTAATCATCAAAACATAATGGAGAAACTAGATGATAACCCGATTATGAGTATATATGAACTACATAAGCTATATATACTCAAGAGATATGTTTCAAGGTAAAAATCCTTAATATGTGGAAAGATGAACATGGATCAATACTTATGAAACCAACATATAGTGAACTCCCTAAATGTGTGTGTATATAAGAATATATAATAGAGACATATGCACATATTCATGTTTGGCTATTTGATAAAGTTCAATATATATTTTGGATTCGAGAAATGCAATAAGAAATAAAAATGTGATATAGAATACATACCTCTTATAGTTTTTCACCTTTTCATCCAAATAAGATTATGCAATATCATAATCAATAAATATATTAGTCTCATAATTGTATTTGTTATTATCATCAAAACTATCTTAATGAAGTTTGAACTTGCAACTACATTGCTTGAAACTTGCATTTTTTTTTAGTTTTTAGCTACTCGCACCCTCAGCCCAGCTCTTTGAAGTTTGAACTCTGTGGCACTAGTGCCTGGTCTCGTCTGCTAGTGTCGGCCTCGCATGAATCAAATGTTCCAATATGAGCCTAATTAGCAGCGGTGAACTGCAGTTTTTGCGGCTGTAAGAAAAAGCAAAGCGTGAAAGATGCTCACGGGAATGGTTTTTGGCTCTAACTGATGGAACGGACGATGGAGATGGCGATGTAGATGACACATATGATTTTAAACTCGAAAAACTATTTAGATAATTGTTTAAAAAATGCTCCGTTTACTTTGGCTTTTGAAAAAGCTAAAAGTCCAAAAGAACAAGCCATACTGGGTTATCTACATTTAAGCTTCTTTGTCAGTTTCTCCATTTGTTGGGTTAAGACTTGAGAACTTGGGGATTGGCTGTATCCGAATGGGGACTGGTCGACATTTTCAGTTGAAAAAGTCATATGAACGGGTCTTCAGGGGCTTGTAAAGTACTACTCGGTAACAAGCACGTTAATATACTAGCACCCAGCAGGTCCATGTGCAGCTTGTTCAGGCGTCAGACTTCAGAGCAGCACCCAGCGAGCAGCCCCTTGTTGCGTAGAATGTGCAGCACACATGAAAAACAGGAACGAAAAAACAGGCAGGGCGTCAATGCATTCTTTCCTGGACCCTCTAATCTTGGATCATTATCAAGGACTAAGCTCTGCAAACTTTTGTCCGCGGTGCGGCTTTGTTAGCATCAGGAAATCACGTGCATAAGCCCCTGATCTATCAGAAAGAAAAATGGTTATTGCGAGGAGAGAAGAATTGTCATCACAACATGGGTATAGGAAAGTCGAGACCAGTACATGGAACATGGATGGGTGCAGGACGATTAGGCAGACCAAATTCTCAAAAGAGCCCAGAAGATCCCCGTTCCATTTGGGCCCGTTTGGTGGCGCCAATCGAACAACTTACCTGTGCCTGTGCTATGGGGCGATGACTTTGCCCTCAAAAAGGGGCTTCACAGTGTCTGCAACATGTTGCTTAAAAACGCTCGTTCTTTCTGAACTGGGCGATGAGCGCAAAAACTCTTTGTTGGATGTTAAACCTTGTACACATGCATTTAGTTAGTTGCTTCAGTTTTCCGTTTCTGCATACAAGCATGCTAATGCTTCAGTTTTTGCATGGTAGTGACTAATAGCTTTATTTCAGTTTTCAGTTTGTGCATGCGACGTGGGGATTGAAATTGTTCTGAGTCACGTCGCATTGAAGTACCCTGCTTTCAGTTTCTTCCATTCCTTTGTATTGTTTCATTGCATTTGCTTTAAAAGGGAGATGAGAAATAGAAAACGCTGCCTGTTCACGCAGCAATAAAAAAAATCCTGTTTCCTGTGTTCATCAATCCCAATCCATTCCATTTGAAGCTAGAGCTAGAAAATTGAGAGATTGGAAAGGGCGGCTGACAAGTGGTATCAGAGCAAAATGTCGGCTCCTGCCCTTGCCGTAGGCCACTCCCGTACACCGCAGCGACACGGCCGTGGACGCTCGCCGTCCCCACCGACGCACCGCCCACATCGACGTGATAGCGGCCAGCGTGAACTCGTTGTCCAGCGGGTTGTGAAGGAGAGTAGTGGCTCCATCTCCTACCCCACGCTCACACGCTCAAATTACTCCGATTGGGCGGTGTTGATGCGAGTCAACCTGCAGGCTTAAGGCCTGTGGGACGCCGTCGACACCGGTGATGTGCCATACCAGGAAGATCGCCAGGCCCTTTCGGCGATCCTGCGCGCGGTGCCTCCGGAAATGCTCCGGCCGCTCGCCGAGAAGGACAACACCAAAGAAGCCTGGGACGCCCTCAAGGCGATGAGGGTTGGGGCGGATCGAGTGCGTGAATCCAAGGCGCAGAAGCTACGCCAGACATTTGAGTCCATGCGATTCAAAAATGGCGAGCACGTGGAGGACTTCAGTCTCCGGCTCCAAGGTGTCGTCAGCGACCTTCGCCTCCTTGGGGAGGAGTTGTCGGAGGAGAAGGTGGTCCGCAAGCTACCGCGTGTTGTTCCCCGCAGGTATCGCCAAATCGCCTTGTCAATTGAAACCTTGGTTGACCTCAGCACTCTGTCCATCGAGGACCTCACCGGCCGGCTCCATGCTGTCGAGGACCGTGGAGAGTCGGACGATGAGGAAGGAGACTAGGTTCTACTCATGGAGAAGAAATGGTCGTCGTATAACACCAAGGCGAACAGCGGGAACACGTCACGCTCACGCCAGCGCGGCCGG
Organism: Dendrocalamus latiflorus; assembly: GCA_017311315.1. Taxonomy (NCBI): domain Eukaryota; kingdom Viridiplantae; phylum Streptophyta; class Magnoliopsida; order Poales; family Poaceae; genus Dendrocalamus; species Dendrocalamus latiflorus. The sequence continues at coordinate 40,363,960 of CM029611.1, forward strand.
TGCAGCCGCGGGCGTGACGGGGGAGACGAGGAACCAAAGTCTGGGCCATCCCAGGCCGCGTGCCACGACATCTCCAAGGACAAATGCCGTTATTGCGGCAAACTCGGCCACTGGGCCAAGGACTGCCGAAAGGCGAAGCGAGATTGTGAGAGGTTGGCTCAAGCGAATCTTCTCCAAGCCGAACCAGAGCAGGCTGAGGGCGAAGATGAGCCCACGTTGTTAATGGCACAGGTCTGTGACCTCTCTCCCGCCATCAATATCGAACCAGCAGGCGCCGAACTCGTTATAAACGAGGAGCGCGCCCTTGTCACTCTCCGCGACGTGGGAGAACCAGTCGATCCAGAATGGATCCTGGACACCGGCGCATCGAATCATATGACGGGCGCACGGAACGCATTCTCCGAACTCGACACCAGCGTGCGCGGTTCCGTCAAGTTCAACGACGCCTCGCGAGTCCGCATCGAGGGGTGCGACACTGTGCTCTTCGCCTGCAAGAACGGCGATCACTGCGCGCTCACCGGTGTCTACTACATCCCGCGCCTCCGCAGCAACATCATCAGCCTCGGCCAGCTGGACGAATCTCGCTGTAAGACGGAGATCGAGAATGGCGTCCTCACGCTCTGTGACCCCCAACGCCGGTTGTTGTGCCGGGTTCGGCGGACCGCCGGACGTCTCTATGTGCTCAACGTCAATTTTGCACGGCCCATTTACCTCGCGGCGAGGGGCAAGGAGGAGGCCTGGACATGGCATGCGCGTTTCGTCCACCTCAACTTCGATTCGCTTCGCATGCTCGCTCGGCACGGGATGGCGCAAGGCCTACCGGAGCTTGAGCGCATAAATCAGGTTTGCGAGGCTGCCTGATCGGCAAGCAGAAGCGAACACCGTTCCCCACCCCGGCGGCGTACCGCGCGTCGGAACGCCTCGATCTTGTCCACGGCGATATATACGGGCCCATCACGCCGGCAACCCATGGCAGCAAGAGGTACTTCCTGTTGTTGATCGATGATCTAACCCGCTACATGTGGCTCTTTCTGCTGGCGGCGAAAAGTGATGCTCCTGCAACCATCAAGCGCTTCAAGGCCAGTGTTGAGGTCGAGACAGGCCGCAAGCTGCGTGTTCTTCGCACTGACCGCGGCGGTGAATTCACCTCCGTGGAGTTCGGTCTCTACTGCGCCGAGCAGGGGATTGGGCGCCACCTCACCGCGCCCTACTCACCGCAATAGAACAGCGTAGTGGAACGCCGCAACCAGACGGTGGTGGCCATGGCGCGGTGCATGATGAAGGCAAAGGACATGCCCGGCGAGTTCTGGGGGGAAGCAGTGACGACGGCGGTCTACGTCCTCAACCGATCGCCCACGAAGAGCGTCCCCGACAAGACTCCATACGAGGCGTGGCATGGTCGAACACCTACCGTGCATCAACTCCGCACGTTCGGGTGCGTGGCGCATGTGAAGGTGGTGAAGCCACACATGAAGAAGTTGGAGGATCGTAGCAAGGCCATGGTGTTCCTTGGCTACGAGCCCGGCAGCAAGGCCTACCGCGTCTAAGACCCCGCTGCCAAGCGCGTGTGGGTCACACGCGACGTGGTGTTCGATGAAATGAGGAAGTGGAGCTGGGGGGAGTATGAGTCATGTACGGGCGCATCGATTGATTCATTCACGGTCCATTATGAGGTGCAGCCCGTCGACGCCAACACTGCTTCACCGAGCCCACCGCCTTCCGGTGCGTTGCCGTCGGAATCAGCGGCACCTCCCTCCGAGCCGCCGAGTCCACAGGTGGAATTCGTGTCGCCCCCCACGGCGGACCCGAACCTCGATGATGATTTCGGCGCTCCACGGCGTTACCGCTGCATCGCCAACATCAACGCCACCTCTGAGCCGGTGGAGCTTGAATCGGACGAGCTCTACCTCCTCGCTGCCAAGAAACCAAGTAGTTTCGCTGAGGCAGAGTGCGACGTGAACTAGCGCGGCTGCTCGCCGAAGTACATCGACACCCGGTACCTTTTCATCAGAGAATGCATCGAGGAAGGGAAGGTCGATGTCGAGTTAGCATACAAGGTTTAGGGGGAGTTTTGTTGGATGTTAAACCTTGTACACATGCATTTAGTTAGTTGCTTCAGTTTTCCGTTTCTGCATACAAGCATGCTAATGCTTCAGTTTCTGCATGGTAGTGACTAATAGCTTTATTTCAGTTTTCAGTTTGTGCATGCGACGTGGGGATTGAAATTGTTTTGAGTCACGTCGCATTGAAGTACCCTGCTTTCAGTTTCTTCCATTCCTTTGTATTGTTTCATTGCATTTGCTTTAAAAGGGAGATGAGAAATAGAAAACGCTGCCTGTTCACGCAGCAACAAAAAAAATCCTGTTTCCTGTGTTCATCAATCCCAATCCATTCCATTTGAAGCTAGAGCTAGAAAATTGAGAGATTGGAAAGGGCGACTGACACTCTTGACACATTTTAAGAGAAATTTACATGTTCCTCTCAGATTGCTTCCATTTGGAGTTGGATGTTAAAATTTGAAAATGCATATTAAACCTGATTTTAGCATGCATATCACCACTCAGATAACACGGAGGTTTTGATGATCGGACCTCTGATTGTTTCACTTTTACGATCTGAAGGAAGGAATGGAAATAATCAGGAGCACTTCTCCCGATTAACGTTTGATAGGTTTGGCATAATGGATTAATGGACAAACTCTCGTCACGATGTGACTCAAGCGCGCGCAAGGTGAATTCTGGACACATCTGGCCTTTAAAACACCCGAAATTTCAAATATGACCTCCAAAGTAAAAAAATTCCGAATCTGACCCCGCCCGAGCACGCGTTCGCTTAGAGCCGCCACGTGTCTGGTCGTGCGGTGTGGTACTACACGACCACACTGTTCACGCCTCCAACCGCACGTTTTGCCTGCTTACCGCATGACTGTCTACTAGTTATTTTGTGTATCTTGTAGACCAGTACCGGCACAACGTTTTTAATTTGAAAAGCTGTTCTGAAAGCATAAGAAAGCTTTGTCCGTACATTGACTAGAAGCGATTTGTTTATGAGATCGAAGAACCCATTGGCCAACTGGCGAGCCACCATTGCGCAACCGTAGATTAACTAGGTCATGCGGTCAGCAGGCAAAACGTGCGGTCGGGGGCGTGAACAGTGCGGTCGTGCGGTGTGGTACCGCATGACCCAGCTACAGTGCGGTCGTGCAATATCACACCGCATGATCGGACACGTAGCGGCTCAAGACGAAAGCGCGCTCGGGCAGGGGGCCAGATTCGGAATTTTTTTTTGCTTTGAAGGCTATATTTGGAATTTTGGGTGTTTTGGGAGCCAGATGTGTCCAAAATTCGCGCAAGGTTGGCGGAAAGAAAAAGAAACAACTCTTGTTGGCTCCTTGCAACAGTGGCCATCAACGGCAATCACGGAGCCATGAACGTCCCACGTCCATATGTCGCGCTATGCACGAACCAAATAAACGGCATGTATCTCCTAAATACTAGATAGAAGGAAGAGAACAAGGTGCTTAGTGCTGAAACTGCTGTTGCTGAAAATATGGATAACATTTTAATTTTAGATTTTACTAGGAGCTAAATCTGCTTTCTATGCCGAGATTTGCTTCGATCATCACCTCGTTCGCTGAGCCATCATCTTCTTCTATCGGTGCAAGATCAGTATATTCATTCCACAGCTCACCAACAACACAATCTAACCTAACTAACCCACCCGAACCATCGACCCAGCCCAACCTACCAGTATTTAGAAGGCTAATTATCCAAGGGTATCATTTGTAAACCATGGAAATTATTTCATAGCTACAGTGAACTGGTCGTTGGTTGATAGTTGTAGTTATAGTAACCGGTTAGTAGTCGTAAGCTATAGTACCTGATGTGTGCTCGAAAGATCTGCGTGGTTGAAGACCGGTAGCATTGGCTTTGTGCGAGCGGTATGACTGGAGTTGCGGTAAGAGCTATGGTCAAAGTGTCATGGCCGAGGTGCCGTGGTCGAGGCGCCATTGTCGAAGGACTCACAGTCATAAGGAGTCAACTTGGTCAGGTCTGTGTGTGGTCATAGATTTGGTCAGATCTGTATGTGCAGTCGTAGCTACAGTAAACAGTCGATAGTCATAGGTCGATAGCCATAGCTACACTAATTGATCGGTAGTCGTAAGCTGCAGTAGCTGGTCGGTAGTCGTAAGCTACAATACCTGATCGGTGCTTGGAAGACCTGTGTGGTCAAAAATTAGTAGTACCGGCATGGTCGAGACACTGTGGTTGAAGAGCCGTGGTCGAGGCGCCGTAGTCGAAGTATTCGAAGTCGTAAGGAGTCAACTTGGTCAGGTATGTGTGTGGTCATAGACTTGGTCTGATCTGCGTGTGTGGTTGTAGCTACAGTGAACTAATCGATAGTTGTAGCACAGTAACTGATCGATAGTCATAAGCTATAGTAGTTGGTGGGTAGTCGTGAGCTACAGTACCTGGTCGGTGCTCGAAAAACCTGCATGGTCGATAATCAGTAGTACTGGCTTTGTGTGAGCGGTACGACTGGAGTTACGTTAAGAGCCATGGTTGAGACGCCGTGATCGAAGTGTCGTGGTCGAGACGCTATGGTCGAAGTACCATGTTCATCTAGACATCAACAACAACACTGATCATTAAGAACCTAAAATATTACATAGCACATAATTACATGCTAAAAGCAATAAGGTGTTATGATATAATGATCATGGAGCTTATTTTTGACAATCAGCTAAATTCAAGAAGATGGGGGAGGACATCACATACCTTGTGTTAGTTGAGACATGGATGTGTTGTGCCAGCGTAATGGGTCATGGGCAGCGTCGAGCTAGAGGGTGGGGTCAGCGGTGGACTGTATAATATGCTCGTCGAACTAGAGGAGGGGGCGTAGGGCACGAACATCGAAGGAGGGGCGCAGGGCACAGACTGGAGGGGGCGGAGTGTGGCGGAGTAGCGCTGTGGGAGCCGAGTGGGGCAGGGCACGGAGTACGGCGGTGCGGCAGAGCAGGGGTAGCGCGAGAGTGGAGGGTGGCAGCAGGGGGACGGAGCAGTGGGCAAGGGGCTGGGCGGGAGCAGAGGGGGAGGAGCGGTGATGCGGGGGTGGAGTAGTAGCGGAGGAGTTAGAGCATGGGACGGAGTGGGAGTGGAGAGGGCGAAGCGTCAAAGGGGGTAGGGGTGGCGGCAAGGGGGCGAAGCGGCGCGGAGCTGTGGAGCATGGGGGTGGGACGGAGCGGCGGAGCAGGGGGCGTCGCAAGAGCGGGGGAGCATTGGGGCGGTGCCGATGGATTGCGGGCGTGAGGTGGGGCGTGATTGCCAAGGAGGGGCGTGGCATGAGGCATTAGGGCCCGGGCAGGTGAACGCGCGAGATATCGGAATTGGCAGGACCAACTTGCAATTGTGGGTATTGGATGAATTGAATAAACGATGTAGATATTTAGATGGTAGGCCTATCTTGTAATATTAGTCATTGGATTTGTTGATCTAGCTATCAGGAGAAGAAGGTATTAATTTGGTTAGGTGACAAATGGTTTAATTAAATTGATGCTTTTTATATTATTATAGATGAGCATCATTTATATGGACCTATTTCTAACAGCTATACCTTAAGAAAAACTGCTGATGCATGAAAACCGAATAATCGACCCGGGTTCACAGACAGACCATTTCTTGCTTAGGTGCAGAAGATGTGTGCTTGCTTGTGTTCTAGATTATGAAATGAACGTCTTTGTAAAGTTCTACATCGACTCGATCCGCTCGTGAATGTTTTAAGCTGTTAGGAAACTGGGCCCATGGCCAAGAGTCCTGACATATTTGGGCACCCCACCGTAGACTATAAATAGAGAGCCATACCCCCCTTATGATGTACGCATGAAAGAAAAGCAATAAAGAAAGACCGGGAGTTCTCTCTATCTCTTTGTGTGTTCAATCTATTCTTCTGTGATTGATTCGTTCTTGTTCTAAACAGAGGAATCGCTCGGACTGGTCGCCAGCGACGGTTCCTCAACACGTTATCAGCACGACTTCGCTCCGGTGAACGAGGTAATCATCGAAGCACAGATTGAATTTTCTAGATCGCTTTTGAATCTGTATTTTCTTTTCGCGTTCTAGATTGAAATTCTACGGTGCAAATCCGCCCTAATCTACCGCGAGCAGACTTGAAGTCGCCAGCACAATGCCGATCGGTAGATTGTGAAACGGGGTAGATGTTGATTGCACTGTAGAAAGATGCAAATCCGCCCTAAATCTACCGCGAGCAGACTCGAAGTCGCCGGCACAATGTCGATCAGTAGATTGCGAAAAAAGGGTAGATGTTGATTGCATCCTAGATTGAAAAACGAAAGCAGAAATTTTGCATGATTTTTGCTCGATCCCGCATGATCACTGCATCAAATTTATGCATCTGTCTTGTTCGGTTTTCTGCATAATCATTGCACAAAAGAAAGAGAAAAAAATAACGACCGATGGCCTGCAGCCGCCGGCCGTCTGCCGCTCGGGACGCCGACCTCGCGACCAGTAGTCGCGCCCCGTCACCTTGGCCGTCGCAACTCCCGCATGGCCACCGGCCCGCGCACGCCGCCGCTTCCCCGCACAGATGGCCCTGCATGGCCACCGCATGCGTGACGACCGACGGCTCACCACCGGCCTGCATCCGCCGGCTGATTGCCGCATGAGGAAGCCGCCCGAAGCCGCCTTCGCCACCGGTGCTCGCCTCGAACAGCGCCCGCCGCCTCACCGGCCCCGCCGTGCCGTCCCGTGCCTGCATGCGCCCCGGTGCCGCACCGACATCGTCGCTCGGCCGGCCGCTCCGCTCACCTTGGCCCGCAGCCGAGCGCACCGCTGCGCCGCACCCGAGGCCCACCGCCGGCCTCCCCGCCTGGCCTCGCCTGCACACCGGCCCGCAGCCACGCCTTGCGCCCGCATGCGCCGACCGCCCGAGGAGGATGCGCCTGAAGTCGCCCGGCCGCCACCGGATTCATGCCTGCATGCGCCGCCAGCCGACGCCCGGTTCCCGCGCCCGAACGCGTGCGCCGGCCGCCGCCTTGAACGCTCGGTCCTCGTGCTCGCCGGCGCCCGCACGCGCCACCGGATGGCGCCACCTCATCTGGCCCACCGCCGCATGGCGCCCGGCTGCCTTCGCCCCGCATGGCGTCGCCCGAGCGGCGAGCGCCGCCAACCGCTTGAAGCCCCGCATGGGCCGCCGACGCCGCCGCACCGCTCGGCCTCGACCGCTCGCCTCCTCGACGCGCCTTGGCTCCCGCGCCACCTGAAGGAGCGCCGCACCGCCCCGTATGGCGCTGCCGCCGGCCTCGGCATCTCCTCCCGTGCGCCGCCAGAAGCCGGCACCTCCCCGCGCCGCCTCCCGCGCCTCGCCCGGCCGCTGCACCGGCTCCTCCTCCTCGCCCGGCCGCTGCACCGGCTCCTCCTCCTTGCCCGGCCGCCGCATCGGCCCCTTCCCCTCGCGCCCGTCCTCACGCGCGGCTTGGTGAGCCGCCGCCGCCGCTGGGTAAAGGGGGAAACCCTAAACCCCAGAAGAAAAACTAGGTGGCGGGCCGGCCAGGCCGATGTGCCAAATGGGCCCCGGGGTGAGCAATGAGATGGGCCGGCGGGGGGAGAGAAAAAGAAAAATGGGCCAGGGGAGAAAGTGGCCCGGCCGGGGGGTGGCATTAGGGAATTTTGCAGAAAAGCCCTTCTATTTCAGGGAAATAACTAACCGGTCCTTAAATTTTGCAAAAGGGGCCTCAGTAGTTCCGAAAATTACTGATAGGTCCTCTGTTTTACGAATGGGTCCAGAATTTTGCAGAAAACCCCTCTGTAAATCAGAAAATCGCGCGAATTTTTCTCCGAATCGAAAAATTGCGTAAAAACCCCCAGAAATTGCAGAAATTGCTGAAATTTCATATTTTAGCATAAAAGGGCCTCGGAAATCCGAATTTTGCATTATTTTTTAGCATTTGAAGCTTATTTATTTATGCCATTACTGTTTTATGTATTTTCTGTATTTATTTACTGTTTTGGTTAATTGTAATTGTTTAAATTGCTTTTAATCACTGAAATTAGCAGTAAAATTATAGAAAATGCATAGAAAATTCTGAAACATTGCGAGAACCTTTTGTACCATTTATTTACCTGTAGTGAATTATTTCGTGCATGTCTACCAGTAGTAGACTTATACACATTTAAATGACTAGCATAACGAACTGGAAGTTCGAGGAGCTGGCCCAGCATGGCCAAAACTATCTGACGTAGGCATCCGCGCGACTATTGGGATTGGCAGACTGAATGATGCCAACCCATGCCTAAAGAGAATGATCAGGCACTTCATTTTCTCAGGCACAACTTCTGCCTCACTCTCAAGAATGAGTACATGGCGGAGAAGAGCGCGCTAGCACTCTAGACCGCACTCAAGAAGTAGGTTTGAGAGGCTAAAGTACACCATTCTTCCTCGAGAAGAGTAGGAGTGGATCAGACTAAGGTTTGCCAACTTTAAGACGGTCAGGGAAAACAATTCTGCCTTGCACAGGATTTGTACGCCAATACAGAAAATTGAGAAAATCCTTCCACCCCAATGCAGTATAATCCGCACGCAATTATCGTCAAGACGGCTATGAGGAATATGCCGAATTGATTGATATGATGCAAGTTGCGGACGCTCAGGACGAAGTTCTCCGCAAGAACTAAGTCACTCAGCCATCTGAGAGCTCCACTGGCCGTGAAGCCAACGCCGGAAGCAACAAGGTGCAAAAGCCCTTGATAGAGAAAAGGGGAAGGAAGGGTAAGACCGCAGCCCAGAAAGGCAAATCAGACGCTCCACATGAGAATAAGGCTAGCAAGCCAAAACGGGATGGCAAAGGGCAGCATTAAGCCCACTTTGCATCGTTTGAGGGGGAGAGTTCCGAGCAACTGCCCGCGTTAATGGAGGTTTAGACCATCCAGGCAGCAGCACCCCCTCTCGACCTAGAAGCAGCCAATGCCATAATTTCTCTTGAAGAGAATGTAAACCCGAAAAAAATATAGCAGAAGAAGTCTAGTGCACTGAATGCATTTAGACTTTAATTGTCATTTATTTTGTGTGCAAGAATATGTTAGAATTTGCATGGATGGTACTTAAGAATTGTTATTTTCTCGTGATGGTTGAATGATATTTGAAGAATTCATTCATTTATTCAGTTTATGATGGCATGATATGTTCTGATATTGGTGTATTTATTTATGTGTTGATTGCCTTCTTATGCATATTAATAAAATACCCTATAATAGAACGCGTGTAGCGCCCTATAAAGGAAGTGTGCTTAGCCAGCAGCGGCACAACGCATATCATCTTAAGAGAGATTGAGTATTTTCAGTCGATTCGTAAGAGCATTGGCAGCCTTACGACAATCGCCAGAAGCGATGCATGTATAATTGGTTCAGAAAGAGCCACAATGGGCACAACTTTGGTAATTGAAGAAGCCTTATTGTACCCAGAATCGACTAGAACTCTCCTAAGTTTTAATGATATTCGCACCAATGGTTTCCACGTTGAGACCGAAGAAGAGTACGGTACGGAATACCTGCTCATTACGAAGCGCGAAGAGAATGCAAAAGAATATTAGAAAAACTTCCTTCACTTGAAACTGGGCTATATTATACCAATATTAAAGCGCCTGCAGCGTACACTGTTCTGAAGACAGTGTTTAGAAGCTCTGAACTCTTCTGTCTCTGGCATGACAGATTAGGCCACCCAAGTCTTAGGATGATGAGAAACATAATAAATAACTCACATGGGCATAATATTAATGTGAAGAATTTCCCGAATCATGAAGATTTTGTGTGCCCTTCATGTGCCACCGGGAAACTAATTACTAGACCCTCCACTCTGAAAGTGAAGGATGAAGTCCCTGCATTCCTGGAGCGCATCCAGGGAGACATTTGCGGTCCCATTCAGCCCATCTCAGGGTCATTCAAGTATTTTATAGTGCTCATTGATGCTTCATCGAAGTGGTCATATGTGGGTTTGTTGTCCACAAGGCACCACGCCTTTGCAAAATTGATCTCGCAGATCATTCGCATCAGAAATGTGTTTCCAGATCATCATATCAAGTCCATCAGAATGGACAACGCCGGAGAATTTACTTCAAAGGCATTTGATGATTATTGCATGGCGATGGGAATTGCAATTGAGTACTCGGTACTGCATGTCCATACCCAGAATGGTTTGGCAGAGGCTTTAATTAAGAGAATTAAATTTATTGCCCGACCCCTTTTTGCATAATTGAAATCTAGTAGCTACATGTTGGGGACACGCAGTCCTGCATGCATCGAATCTCATCAACCTTAGACCTTTAGCCTACAACATCCATTCACCTATGCAATTAGCGCAAGTGTCACCACCGAAAATTTTCCAACATTAGGGGGAGGAAATCAACCCCTTGATGAAGAATGTCGGGAAATTATGTGGCAAGCCTGGGGAATCCATGCAGATGACCCGTGCACTAGAGAAGTCCAGAAGACATTACATGGCAAGCCACGAGAATTCATGACCTGCGTAATAGTGAAGCAAATAGAAGTCTAGAAGACAAGAGAAGTCTAGAAGACAAGAGAAGTCCACAAGACAATCGATTTGCAAGAACTAGCAAATCAACTGCCTGATCACTTTAGTGATTTGAAGAGCGTGACTAAGTCGCATGTGCCTGCACGCACTGCACCGGAGAGGGTTGAAATACCAAAGAAACAGAAGGTATCCCTAATCTCGTCCAGAGGCCTCAGAAAAATAAAAAAGAGGACGAGAACTCCGGTTCCTCGAATCCTTAGTAACCGGGGACGCCTGGTGAAGAAGGATAAAAGGGATTTATCACAGCCGATCATTGAAGTCCCCCAGAATGAGAAGGGGAGCCAGTTGAGACCTGGCACAAGTATGACACCTTCAGAAAAGGGCATACCGGATCTGAATATCCCCATCGGCATGGATGTGTGCGCACACATCGGAGCCGAAAAACTAAAGGGACTTGCCACCGCAATTGAAAGAAACGATGTGCAAGGTAAAGCTCCAGCAGAAGCAATCGCTCCAGAAGAAGCAACTCATGAAGAAATAGCTATAAATTATGTGCACACGGGAGAGTCCCTGAATAGGACAACAGCTAATATCGATATCTACTTCGCAAAGAAAATTGCCACCATCATCGATCTTGATCCCGAGCCTGCATCGCTCGCTGAATGTAAGAAAAGATCAGATTGGGAAGATTGGAAGAAGGCAATAGCAACTGAATTGCTATCTCTGAATAAAAGAGAGGTGTTTGGGTCCGTATGCCGCACACCTCCCCACATACACCCCGTTGGGCACAAGTGGGTATTTGTTCGAAAGAGAAATGAAAGAAATGAAGTAGTGAGATACAAAGCAAGGCTGGTAGCCCAAGGTTTCACTCAACGTCCTGGAGTTGATTACGAAGAAACCTACTCCCCAGTCATGAGTGGAATTACCTTTAGATACTTGATCTCAATGGCAGTGAACTTGAATTTGGAAATGAAATTGATGGATGTTGTGACTGCATACCTTTACGGTAACTTGGATTCGGAGATTTACATGAGAGTCCCTGAAGGAATTCCTCTCCCGAACCAAGACAGAGCAAATAGAAATCTATACAGTGTGAAACTCAGAAAGTCACTGTATGGACTGAAACAATCTGGAAGAATGTGGTATAATCACTTAAGCGACTTTCTCTGCAAGAAAGGCTACACGAACAATTAAGACTGTCCTTGTGTATTTATACGGCGATCCCAGAATGGGTTATGTATAATATCTGTGTATGTAGATGATCTAAACATCATCGGGACAGCCGAAGACATAAAAGAAGCAAGCTCCTACTTGGAGTCAGAATTTGAAATGAAAGATTTGGGCAAGACCAAGTTTTGCTTAGGCCTGCAGCTTGAGCATGTCCCTGAAGGAGTCTTGGTACATCAGTCAACCTACACCTAGAAGGTGCTTGAAAGGTTTGGTTTCGAGAAGACATTTCCCTTGAAAGTACCGATGATCGGTAGGTCTTTACAACAAGAAAAAGATCCTTTCCGACCTAGGGAAGAGGGGGAGGAAGTCCTGGGACCGGAATTCCCATACTTGAGTGCAGTGGGAAGCACTCATGTATTTAGCAAACTGCACTAGACCGGACATTGCATTTGCCGTGAACCTCTTAGTAAGGTACAGTGCAGAGCCCACCAAAAGGCATTGGCAGGGCATAAAGGACATTTTCCGATACCTCCAAGGTAGCAAGGACCTCGGATTGTTCTACAGAAAGAATCAAGATCTGAACTTGATTGGCTATGCAGATGCTGGGTACCTGTCGGACCCACATACCACAAAGTCACAAACATGCTATGTATTCCTGTGTGGTGGAACTGCAATTTCATGAAAATCGTCTAAGCAAAGCCTGGTAGCTACTTCGACGAACCACTCAGAAATTATAGCACTGTATGAAGCCGCACGAGAGTGCGCTTGGCTCCGCCAAATGGTTCACCACACCCAGCAGTCATGTGGGATGAACATTGTGCAAACCCCCACAATTATCCTTGAAGATAATGCAGCTTGCGTTGCACAAGTGCAGACGGACTATGTAAGCATATCAACCCCAAGTTCTTCTATGCTCATGAATTGCAAAGATGGACAAGATTAGAATACTGCACACTAAGACTTGTTCACTAAGTCACTCCTCGCATCTAGCTTTGAAAGGTGCGTGTGAAGGATTGAAATGATGAGAGTTAGAAAAGTGCAGAATTCAGGGGGAGAATTCTCTCATGCCCGTTATTAAATCTTGATCATGAAGATTAAGTACCCAAATGAAATAGGGTGAATTGTACTCTTTTTCCCTTGACGAGTTTTCCATGAAGTTTCTCGACCAAGGTTTTTGATGAGGCAATTCGTGCATCGCAGCTGCACATGTATCATGTACTCTTTCTCCAAATTTTTCCCACTGGGTTTTTATGGAGTTTTGACGAGGCATGAGCATGTTGGGTGAGTGCCCAAGGGGGAGTGTTAGGAAACTGGGCCCATGGCCAAGAGTCCTGACATATTTGGGCACCCCACCGTAGACTATAAATAGAGAGCCATACCCCCCTTATGATGTACGCATGAAAGAAAAGCAATAAAGAAAGACCAGGAGTTCTCTCTATCTCTCTGTGTGTTCAATCTATTCTTCTGTGATTCTGTGATTGATTCGTTCTTGTTCTAAACAGAGGAATCGCTCGGACTGGTCGCCAGCGACGGTTCCTCAACATAAGCCACCGGCCCACTGCAATCCTGTCCCCCGTGTGAACACGTCGATCTACCAGCCCCTAACAAGTCATGCACAAATACGGACCAGTTCTTACGAGGTTTATACCTTAGTCAACTTGAAGCATAGGAGTTTCACTCAAGCAGGATTTTCGCAGGGGACAGGTTAACATAGTAACAATCCGTGCGCAAGTCAGCTCGATTTGTTTGAAGAAATGCCTTGATTTCCTACCTATTTTTCACTTTTGCTGAACCAAGCGTTTTCCAATCCCCGGAAGCATCCTGATCCCCAGCTCCATCGACCACTAGCCTGCACAAACTTCACATGACACCTGCCACAGCCCACGGCTAGAGATGGCAATGGGTACCCGAAACCCGATACCCGGTGGGTTTTTACTCTATTAGGGCATGAGTCTGAGTCAATTTTCTAACCCATGGGTCTTTTAACGGGCAAAAAGCCCAACCCATCGGGTCTGCCGGGTTCGGGTACGTTCCTATAATACCCAAACCCGTAAACCCATGGGTAATATAAACCCGATCCATAGGAGTTATAAACCCAGGCTCCTAGCCTCCCAGGCAAACCAGCCCAAGCCATAGCCCATTAGCCATTTAGCCCCAAACCCCCAAATCCAATGCGGCAATGCCCCATTACCCATACGGTTAACCCTAGCTAACACTCGGTCACGGTCACTACTCACTCCTCCCCAGTCCCCACCCCGATGGCCCGATTCAACAACCGCCGCAGCGACAGCGCATCTGGCGCTCTGCACTCGGTTTCCGACAGTCTCCACGCTCGCCCTCCCGTCCCGCAGCTCCCGCTCCCGCCACTCTCGCCGCACGCTCGTCCTCCCGCACGCCCTCGCCGTCGCCTCGCCTTCCAGTTCAGCCCGCCGCCCCCACGCCACAGCCAACGCGCATCGCAGTAGTAGGCCCTTGGCCATGGCGCTGCTCTCTGGCTCCAACGAAGATGGGCGGTGAACTTATTCCTCCTCTCCATTAACCATTGTTGCAGCTCGTATTACTGAACCCACGGGCGACCCGTGGGTACCCGTTAACCCAGCGGGCATGGGTCTGGGCAAAAATCTGCACCCATCACGGGCATGGGTTTTTTAGCGGGCACATCCAACTTTCATGGGCACGAGTTTGGGATAGCAAAACCCAGCGGGTTTGTGCCCGTTGCCATCTCTACCCACGTCCCACCCAACCTCGCCATACATAACGTCTCCTTGGCACATGCGCGGGCCCACCTCCACACCACAAACGCCAAATAAAATCCCATCCCCAGCCATCCGTTGATCACTGCGACACGGTGGAATCGGACGGCTCGGCCCGTCTCTCGTCGTCTCGCCCGCGGCGCTGTTGCCCAAAGGAATGGAAACCCTACCGTTTGAACAGTATTTGCCACTCCGCGTTAGCGTGTCACTAGCAGCTGGGCCCAGGCCCATGCTCTAGTGAGCGGTAGCCCAACCAAACCCAGCTGGCGCCGCTTTCCATGCCCTTTTGTTCAAAACCCCCAACCTTTTCCTTCATTATTTTGGAAAAGAAAAAATAATACAAAGACAAAGGTAACGAAGCATCAGGCAAGCCACGCACACCGCTCCCCCGGTTCAAAATGGATCTGGTCAAATGGGTCACTCGGCACGACATGGCATAGGTCTGAATAAAACATAGCATGGGCCTAGATAGGATATAGCCTGATTAGATCCGATCCAACTAAACTGAATAAGTTATCTTATCGTGCCGTGTCAGCCACATATCTATTCTCTGACCCAAGCATGGCACAGAGAGAGGTCGGGCCATGCCGGGCTAGCCCAAGCACGCTTAGCTCAAAGGACCACTGATGGCCCATTGAGCACGGTGGCCTGGTCCGACGCTACCTCGCCCGCAGCCCCACGTCGCCCACAGCTGCTCGCAACTGACATGTCGTCATTGTCGCCCGCATGAGAGGGAAAGGCCTAAGGCGGTGGTTACTTCGGCAGTTTATTATATTGTGTTCACACTTTTACTGTCATATATGTAACGAATTACTTTCCATAATGTAAAGATAGGAACTCACAACATCTAATCTGACGAGCTGCATGACCTAAGGTTCTCCAGAATACCAGGGAGGGGCTTAGCAACATTGAGCACATGGAAGAGCATGTAGAATAGTAGCTCTACCCTGTATACGTTGCCCTTCTCCTACATACAAAAGAAATACATTATAACATAAAATTACTACAAATTACAATACAGTTCACTGCATGTCAGAGACAAAATTACGACACTTGAATGGGGAGACCAGTTTGTTTAGAACTCTTTCCCTTCCTAGTCTTCTTGGTGGGCAAAAGGATAGCCTACATGCAAATAAACGTTTTACTATTGTGACTATAATGAAATTATTGTACTCTTATTGTAAAATTACTACATAATAAATAAAAAGAAACTTTTTGAAAAAAATGCTATTATATTATGGCTCATGTTTAATGTTTTACTCTAGAGTAAAGAGGGACCCAATGCAATATTTTTCAAATTTTACTATTACTTCTATATAAAATTACTAAATGTTACACAAGATTTTACTAACGTACACATTAAAATTTACTATACATAGAACAAAACTAAATGTTACACAAGATTTTACTAACGTACACATTAAAATTTACTATATGTAGAATGAAAAATTAGAACAACAAAAAATATAAACTATTGTAATAATGACTTCCTTTTACTAGACACGATTAAAGCTTTACTATGGGATAAATAGAATTAGTAAAACATTTTACTATTAAGATTACCTAAAATTACTGTATTTGATAAGAACTTTTATAGTATACATATAAAACGTGCAATTTATCCATGTGAATGTAATGTTACTACACTCTTGCTTGCAAATTACTGTAAGAAATTGTTAGAGCATGTGATGGTCGTGCATTTTATTGATGATGAATAATTAACATTTGGTTTTATTGAAATTTCCATTCGTGAAAGTTCTAGTTGATACGTTTCTGTGCTTGAGTTTTTAGGATGGCAAAACAACCACGTCTGGTTTCGACTGTGGACAGTAGTCTGATTAGCCTTGTGATGGCTGGTCTGATCGGCCTTGTGATGGATGGTTCAATCGAAAGGTCCGAACGATATGTATCGACCACATCATGCTTCGACCATGGTATATCAACCGTGGCATTTTGACCACGTCAATCTTTGACTACGGTACTTCGACCGTGGCATTTTGACCACGTCATTCTTCAACCACGGTATTTCGACCATAGCAACCTTCAACCATGGAATTTTGATCATGGCATGTTGACCACAACATTCTTCAACTATGACATTTTGATCACGGTAGAACGACCACGATAAGTAATCAGTAGGCTTCGACCTCGAACTATGAACCGGTTATAAGAAGCAGTTGATAGACCATGTGGATGTAACCCCATGTGTGTGATGAGTAATTGATATCTGTTTTAGGAAAGTCGAGTTTGGTTTGTGTGGTCTGGACCATGTCGTTGCGCGGTGCAATCGGTTTCGGTCGGACTTGGTCAAACTAGGTCGAACGGGCTTAAGTCGTTTATTTTTTGTTTCGATCAACTTGCACAAAAGGAAGCGGGTTTGGATAAAGCATTGAGTTGGTGGAGGCTTAATGGGTAAAGCATGGTGTGAACCCATTATGGAGGCTATAAATAGAGAGGTGCTCTCTAGTGCTGAAATTGAGAGAGTGGGTTTTGAGTGTTCTATGTTTTGAGTTTCTCTCCATGTGAGTTGTGAGGAGAATATGTAGAGTTCTTGATTTTTCAAGCATGTATGGGGGCTTAGTTAGTGTGAGATTGAGAAAGAGATGAGCTGAGAGCAATCTTGTATAAGCATTCTTGTCTCTGTCTTAATATGAAGATCTGTGTTTGAGTTTTGTGCTTCCCTTTCTTTTGTTTCAGAGATTGAGCCTCGGTTTTTGTTTTAGTTCTTTTGCCTCTTAGCTCATGTGTTTTGTTATTTGACTACTTGTTTTGCTTCTCTGCAAATCCCTCTGCTCAGAGATAACCTAAAGGCCCCTTGGCCAGATCATGTCTGAGAGTAGGGCTTTGAGTTGGCTATTTTGTTCAAATACTCCTTTGCTGCAAGCCCTCTGGTCCTTTGGAGTTTTTGGTCATGAATGCTGTGTTGTTTTCTTGAGCAGGAAGATGCTAGCAGGTTGGTTGTGTGCTGTCTATTGCCGTATGTGTTCTACAACTTCAGGTTTTTGCTCTCTTTAGTTTACTTTTTTAGCAAGTTCAGTCCAAGTGCAGTTCCTATCTTGTTTTCCTTGCTAGCCGAAAGCTCATTAGAACTGGAGATCTATTCTTTTCGGCAGCTAGCACTTGAGTCCTTTTTTATTTCCTGTTCTTTATCTTTTCAATTTGCTGCAGTCCTGCTGCCTGTAAAGCATCACTTTTATCTCAGTTCGTGTACTCTTTTGTGCCGATAAAAACTGCAGCTTATGTGCTGATTTTTTGTGCTGCTGATTTTATTTTTTTTGCTTTTGCTTCTCCGCTTTAGTAGCTACCTTGCTGCAGCTTGGTATTTTCATTTTTTTCGGCAGTGTGTGAGAGACCATGTGGAGGTCATCCCATGTGTGTGATGAGTAATTGACATCGGTTTATAAAAGTCGAGTTTGATTTGGACGATTCGGACCTTGACGTTGCATGGTGCAATCAGGCTCGGTCGGACTTGGTCAAACCTGGTCAAAGTGGTTAGGATGCATATTATGTTAACTTGTCCGGTTTGGGCTATCTCATGCTTAATGTGATTCATTGATGCTATTTATGCTTACTTGTGTCGAGCGGTGCTATTTGATGTGTTTCTTATCTGTGATGGCTACAGGACATCGAGGCGGAGTCGTGGCGAGACACGAGGTGACCAGACTAGACACAGGCGGTGTCGAGGTCAGAACGGTCGGAGGTGTCGAAGACGGCGGAGACTCGAGGTGGCTGCGAGGTTTGGACGACAAGGAATGCGGAAGCTTCCCGGAAGGTGCAGGAGGGACGTTTCGGTAAAACGCAAAGCTGCACAGGTGGAAGCGGTTCCATTCGAGGTTTAGCGGGCGTAACGGGTTGGAGACCCGTTAGCCAAGGGTTATAAATAGGAGAGGGATTCTCATGTGCAAAAATACCCGTGTGAGAGGAAGTGCTTGGTTGGTAGGGTTTGCTTTAGTCAAAATGGCCTTTGGAGGGTTGTTTTGGCTTTAGGCTTTAGTGGTTGGGAGAGGCAGTGCAGTCTGTTGGCTGTGTCTCCTTTGATGCTTCTCTCTTGGGTGTGTTCTTGAGCTTGTGTTCTTGAGATGGAGAGGGAGAGGTAGAGTTGATCCTTCATATAATCATTCCTCTGAATGTACATGCGTATGGGGACTCCTCTGTGATCCTTTTATTTCCAGGAATGAAATCTTTGAAGTTTATCCCTCGTGCTCCTGTGTTCTTCGTTGTTTTTCTGTTTCTGTTGATTTCTTAACTTTTGTGATTTTGAGTTGTTTCTTGCTAAGAAGATCCAAAATGGGTTGCTCTGTGATGGGAATAGGTTTCAAGATCACTTGATTGGTTTCTCCCTAGAGCAAAGTGAATGAATCAAAGATTTTCATTTTTGTAGTTTCCCTATTCTTATTGTCTCTTCTAGGGTTTTGGTGAGAATCGTCATTCCCTTTATAAGATGGCATGAAACTTGTCATGCTAAGCCCTGAGGCTATTGAGTAGCTATCCTCGAAGTTTCATGGCCAATGGATCAAAGATTGGGGAGTAATTCAGGTTTTGGCTCAGTTCTTGCAAAATTTTAGATTTTTATCATAATCTGAAGTACTTGCTCTTAAGTTTGATTTCCTTGTTTCCCAAAGCCCCCTTGCTATTTAGTTTGTTGTAGTGATGCTTTGGGCCAAAAAAGATTGAGAGCAATCCCCCAATTTCTCAGGTTTTCGAAGTCTGAAACTTTGTGTGCATTTTCAGTTTCTGGTCTGCTCTCTCGGGCTGCTCACTGGGATCAGGGGACCGGTTAGACCGGATATAATATGGTGGTCAGACTGGTCAATGAATGGCGGTCTGACCGGCCTTCACTAACCGGTCTGACCGGCGGCCGGCAAGCGGTCTGACCGCCCTGACCATTGCAGTCAGACCGGCCAGAGAGTTTGTGCAGCTGTTGCTCAGTGTTTGTTGAGTTTTCTTAGTGCCTTGTTTTAGCAGCTATTGCCTTGTTTTCTTCTCTGAGTTTTTGAGTTTCAGTAAGCATTAGCGATCTCTTCTCTTAGCTTCACATAGCTTTCGAAGAAGAAATCCTAAGTGGTACTTTTGAGGGGTTGTTTTTAAAAGTCGACATGCACCCCCCTTTGTCGCCATTTCGGTCCAACAGTGTGTTTTCGATCAAGTCCAGTTCTAGTCAGCAGCTCTCTGTTCTTTTAGCTTCTAGTATTGAGTTAGCTGCTTTGCTTTCTTTGGTTCCGACAACCTGAATAGTCATGTTCTATCTTGTTTTCAACAGTGTGTCTCAAGTGAGCTTACTTGATATTTGGAGCAAGTATGTGTTATGATTTACAGTTCTTTCAGTTTTCGGCAAAATAGTCTTAGATTTTCAGTGAGCCAATTTAATCATCGTCTTCATAGCTTTTTATAGCTATCGGAGAGTTGAGATTTTCGTGGGTACTTTTGAGGGAAATTTGAAAGAGGCACCATTCACCCCCCTCTGTTGCCGATATCAATCCAACAATTGGTATCAGATCCGGTTAGCTCTTCCTCGTAGATCTTAACCGGTCTCTAGAGCCATGGCGATAGACAAATACTCGACCAAGCCTCCGATCTTCGATGGGATCGACTATGCCTTCTGGAAGAGCCAGATGGAGACCTACATCCAGGCTCAGGGCTATGCCATCTGGCGGAAGGTCAAGACCCGGTATGTTGTTCCTGCCGATGAGAACATCAATGTGGCAAACATGCCCGATGTTGAGGCGAATGTGAAGGCAAGGAACATCATAATTCAGGGTTTGAGCCGAAGCGAGTTTGATCGCATCTCTCATCTGACGTCGGCTTCTAACATCTGGGTGACCCTCGATGCATACCATGAGGGCACCACCCAGATCAAGACAGTTTGATAGGACCAGTTCAAGCGAGATTACAACAAGTTTGAAATGCTCGCTGGTGAGTCCCTCGATGAGTGTTTTGCGCGTTTTCACAAGATTTTGAGCAACCTCCGAGCGGTCGATCTCACATACCCCGACTCGGACAACGCTCGTCAGATGCTCGCGGCGCTTGATTTGCTTGTTTGGGAGATGAAGGTGACTACCATCAAGGACACCACCGATCTCTCGACCTTGACTCTTGATGCGTTGTACTCACGCCTCAAGACTCACGAGATGGACATAGTCTCTCGTAGGTCGAAGTCGCAGTCGATGGCCTTAGTCACCGATCCCACTTCTGGTCGTTCTTCCGAGTCACTTTGTGGTTTCTCTCTTGCTGCTCTCTGTGACATAACTGATGATTAGTTAGAGCAGCTTGCAGATGACCAGTTGGCTCTTCTAGCCAGAAAATTTTCTCATGCTTACAAGAGGAGAAGGGACAGAAAGAGAGGAGGACCCATGGTCTGCTTCGAGTGTGGTGGCCCCAACCACATTCGGTCAAACTGCCCCAAGCTGGAGAAGGGCAAGGGCGACTACGGCAGCGTGAGTAAGAACGACTACATCGACAAGAACCGCAACAAGAAGCCTCTTGCTCACACTCAAGGCAAGAAGAAGTTCCGCGACCTTGGCAAAGCCAAGAAGCTCTTCCGCCGCGTCCTCGCTGCCTTCTATGACCTCGACCTCAGCGAGGTAGAGGGATGGAGCGACGACGACGGGACAGGTGGCCAAGAACCCAAGGATGGCGATGACTTCTCCGGCATGTGCTTCATGGCCCTTGAGGGTGAAGTGAGCGACAGCGAGCTGTACTCCGACTCCGGCGAGGTATACCCTTCATACAACCAGCTTAGTGATGTTTTTCTTAAGCTAGGTAAATTCCATGCTAGATCTAGAGCTAGGGTTAGCGAGTTGGAGAAGGAAGTAGATAGACTGTCACGGGAGCTTACTTCACTTATATCTGCTCCCTCCCGTGACGAATGTGATACATGCTGTGCTCTGCTTGGTGACATGGAGAAATTAAGGACCTCCCATGATAGTTTGTCTTCTGAACTTGACATGCTTAAGGTGGAGAATGTTATTCTTTTGGCTGAACTAGAGATGAGTAGGATTGTTCTCCTACATCTATTGTTGTTGAGACTACATCTTGCACCTTATGTGAGGATATGGACAATGCGTTTAGAGGTCTTTATACCATGTTGCTCGATCTGCCCGAGACTTGTGAAAGTTGTAATAATTTGAAGATGAACTTAAAATGGGCAGATCATAAAATTGCTGAATTACAAGCTTTTCTACTTGAGCCTATTGCTTCATGTGTGAATTGTCCCAAGCTTACTGCTGAACTTGAATCTGCCTCCAAACAGTTTCAAGAATTAGTTGATGATAACAACAGATTGGCTCAATATGCTTCTAAGGACCCTGTTAGCTCACCATGCATTAATTGTAACAAACTAAAATCTGACTTTATTGCATTGGATGAAAAATGTGTGAAGCTAACTAAGGACCTTCTAGAGAAGTCACCTTCTGCTTGTAATGTGTATGCTACTGTGGGGGAGAAGCCCAAAGGTAAGGTA
Organism: Dendrocalamus latiflorus; assembly: GCA_017311315.1. Lineage (NCBI taxonomy): Eukaryota > Viridiplantae > Streptophyta > Magnoliopsida > Poales > Poaceae > Dendrocalamus > Dendrocalamus latiflorus. The sequence continues at coordinate 40,385,884 of CM029611.1, forward strand.
GAGAAGCTTAGCAACGTGAACCAACTGGCTAGCAGTAGGACTGTCCCTTCAGAGTCGGCTGTGCATGCACAAGCCATTCGTTCTTCTGCTACTGGTTCTTCTTCTACTTCCTTACCTGCTGCTATCTCTTCTTCCCCCTGCTCTTCTTGCATCTCTCTCTTTCGGGAGTGTCAGTATCTTATGAACACTCTCGAGAGATTTGTAGGAGGCAAGAAGAAGCTGAATCTTATCCTAGACCAGTCCAAGATTTGCAAGTTCAATCAAGGTCTAGGATACGATTTTTATGAGGACATGAGGAAGCATCCACCTGCTGTTCTTCGACCCATAGCACCAGGTGTGATCGAGATTGAGCCCAGTACTGAGAAAGTTCATTTCAAGTCAGCGGGATTTGTCTAAGGGATTTCTGACAGCAAGGTGAGTTCACCTGCTGCTTCGGCCTCTCAGAAGGCGAAGCCTCTTCGTGCTACTTTTACCTCTCAGAAGGTGAAGTATCATTGCACTTTCTGTCAGAAGGATGGGCACTTGATCGAGCGATGCTTCAGGCGCGCCAAGATCGCGCGTAGAGACCATGTTCCAGCTCTTAGGCGTATTCAGGGTCAGCCCCAGACCTTGAGTACACCTAAGACCAACACGAGGTTTAGGTTTGCTTCAGCAGATGGGTTTGGGCAGCATCGAGGACTTTCGAGTTTTCTGGTTTTTGTCCTCATGCTCCCTTTGGTCATGATTTCCGCCGTTCTGGGGGTAGATCTCGTTTTCCCCATCGAGATGGCTACCCGCGGCGTGATCTGCGTGTTGTTGGTACTCCGACTCACTCTCCCATAGCAGTCAGACCCAACAACAGCTTCAGGTCTGCTCGTGGACCGTCGGACTTGTTGAGCGACAGAGAGCGTAGGGTAGCTAGAGGTCAGTCGTGTGTGGCTACTTCTTCTACTCGACGTGTTACTCAGTATTGGGTGCCAAAATCAGTCTTGATTTACCCCAGTACTGAGGCTTTACTCTCCCGTTGACTTAGGTTCGCAGGGTGGGGAAGAGAGAGGTTTGGCTCGTTGACTCCGGGTGTTCTCGACACATGACCGGAGACTCTCGTTGGTTCTCTTCCCTAGCTCATGCTCCAGGTGATGAGACGATCACCTTCGAAGACACTTCGTCTGGGCGCGTCATCGCTAAAGGTACAGTGCGCGTTAATGAGTCTTTTATTTTGAAAGATGTTACTTTGGTTAGTAAGCTGCAGTATAATTTGCTTTCTGTTTCTCAGCTTACCGATGACGGCTTTGAGGTGAGCTTTAAGAAAAACGCTTGCAAAATTCTTGATTCTTCGGGTAGTCTGGTTTGCGGGATTTCTCGTTATGGGAGGATCTTTCGTGCTGATTTTTCTGAGTCTTCTGGTGATCCTCTCCGGTGTTTAGTTGCTTCTGAGTCTCGTGACCTTACCTTCTGGCATAGGAGACTTGGTCATATTGGATTTTACCATTTGACCTGAGTTAGCGGCCATGATCTCATTCGTGGTCTGCCGAAACTCAAGATGGTCAAAGATATTGTTTGCGCTCCTTGCCGGCACGGCAAGATGGTTGCCGCTTCTCACCCTCCGGTCACAATGACTATGACCGATGCACCAGGACAGCTGCTCCATATGGACACAGTTGGACCAACTCGAGTGCAGTCAGCAGGAGGTAAGTGGTATGTTCTTGTCGTGGTCGATGACTTCTCGAGGTACTCTTGGGCGTTTTTCTTAGCCTCGAAGGATGAGACGTTTACACATTTCCGATGTCTTTTCAGTAGGCTTTCTGTTGAGCTCCCGGGTGCCTTACGAGCGATCCGCAGTGACAATGGCACGGAGTTCAAGAATTCCTACTTTGAGAGGTTTTGCGATGAGACAGGTGTAGAGCACCAGTTCTCTTCTCTGCACATCCCACAGCAGATTGGCGTCGTGGAGAGGAAGAACCGTACCTTGGTCGAGATGGCCAGGACGATGCTTGATGAGTATTCTACACCTAGGAAGTTTTGGGCTGAGGCTATAGCGACCGCGTGCCATGTCTCGAACAGAGTTTTTTTTCGGGCACACTTGCATCGCACTTCCTATGAGTTGAGATATGGGCGAAAGCCCAGTGTCTCTCATTTTCGTGTCTTTGGTTGCAAGTGTGTCATTCTGAAGTCCGGGAACCTAGACAAGTTCGAGTCACGATCTTGTGATGGTATCTTTCTAGGTTACTCAACTTCTTCGCGGGCGTATAGGGTCTGGAACTGTGAGTCTAGTAAATTGGTAGAGACCTGTGAGGTGACCTTCAACGAGGCCAGTTCGGGACTAGGCCTGATATCTCAGGTTCTTTAGAGCAGTCTGAGCCCATCTTTTTGGACAATGAGGAGGATGGAGGTGAGGGTTGTCTACCCGATCCAGTTCCTCATCCTCCTCTTGAGGTGCCTTCCTCCACTGCACCACTAGGCGATCAGCCAATGCCTTCTGCTTCCTCTGGAGCTAGTGGCTCTGTTCCTACCTCATCAGCTCATGAGGTAGAGGCCACTTCTTCTTCTCATCCAGGACCCCCTCGACATATCCAGAAAGACCATCATTCCGAGCAGATGATTGGAGACCTCTTTGAGCGAGTCACACGCTCAAAGTCTGGCATGTCACACTTCTGTCTCCATTCTGCCTTTGTTGCCTCTTTCAAGCCCTAGGACGTTTGTCATGCTCTCTCTGATGAGTCTTGGGTCAATGCCATGCATGAGGAGTTAGAGAATTTCGAGAGAAACAAGGTCTGGTCGCTTGTTGAGCCCCCTCGAGGTCACAATGTCATTGGGACTAAGTGGGTGTTCAAGAACAAGCAGAGTGAGGATGGGGTGGTTATTCGGAACAAGGCTAGACTGGTAGCTCAGGGTTTCTCCCAGGTTGAGGGTCTAGATTTTGAGGAGACCTTTGCCCCTGTAGCTAGACTTGAGGCCATTAGAATCCTGCTTGCTTTCACAGCTTCTAAGGGTTTTAAGCTTTACCAGATGGACGTCAAGAGTGCCTTCCTCAATGGGTTCATGTGAGACAGCCTCCAGGTTTCGAGAACCCCAATACCCAAACCATGTCTACAAGCTTTCCAAAGCCTTGTATGGACTTAAGCTGGCCCCTAGAGCTTGGTATGAGATGCTTAAGTTCTATCTGTTGAGTCATGGTTTTGATATGGGTAAGGTGGATAAGACCTTGTTAGACATGGCACTGACCTACTGCTCGTCCAGATTTATGTGGATGACATCATCTTTAGCGGCTCTTCTCATACTCTTGTTTCACAGTTCTCGGATGTCATGAGTACCAAGTTTGAGATGAGTATGATGGGTGAGTTAACCTTCTTCCTTGGATTCCAGATCATGCAGACTCGGGAGGGTACCTTCTTACATCAGGGCAAGTACACTCGTGACCTCCTGAGATGCTTCGACATGAGTGATGGTAAGCCCGTGTCAACTCCCATGGCGTCCACAGCCTCTCTTGACCCAGATGAGGACGGCGAGCCAGTTGATCAGAAGGAGTATCGCAGCATGATTGGCTCCCTCTTGTACCTCACTGCCTCGAGACCGGACATACACTTTGCTGTGTGTCTTTGTGCTCGCTTTTAGGCTTCTCCTCGCGTATCTCACCGCCAGGCGGTGAAACACATCCTTCGGTACCTTCGAGCTACCATTGACTATGGTATCTGGTACTCTTCCTCGTCCTGTCTTTCCTTGAGAGCCTATTCGGATGCAGACTTTGCTGGCTGTAGGATAGATAGGAAGAGCACTTCTGGCACCTGCCAATTCATTGGCACTTCTCTTGTTTCCTGGTCTTCGAGGAAGCAGTCTGGTGTTGCACAGTCCACTGCGGAGGCCGAGTACGTTACTGCTGCCAGTTACTGCAGTCAGGTGCTTTGGATGGTCTCGACCCTGCGGGACTTTGGGTTAGTTATCGACAGTGTTCCACTCTTTTGTGATAACACTTCTGCGATTAATATTGCCAAGAACCTAGTGCAACATTCTCGGACCAAGCACATTGATATTCGCTATCACTTCCTTAGAGACCATGTGGAGAAGGGTGACATAGTGCTCCAGTTTGTGGAGAGTGATCACCAGTTGGCTGATATCTTTACAAAGCCATTGGATAGCTCTAGGTTTTTAGCTCTGCGGGGAGAGCTTGGGGTGGTTTGTCCTTATGGACTGTTGTGAGGGGGAGTTTTGTGCTTCATTGATTTATCTTGTTTATTATGCTCTTACTTCTTTCTGTCGCATTGCATGTGGGTGCATTGGGTTTAGTCCTTCCAGCATAGATTAGAGTGGTTTCTCGTCTAGTTGTTTAGACTTCTTCATCTCATCTTGTGATTCTAGGATGCTGCTTATTAGTTGTTTTTCTTCTCACTAGGTTGAGCTCACTTACTTCTTATAGGTTCTAGCAAGGGTTGGGCCACCCTTGGGTAGACGGGGTACGTGTTTGCTCCTTAGTGTGTTAGATGATCAGCTGATAGTTCTGGAGTCATATGGGGTAGATGAGAGTCAGTCTGAGCCATAGTATCCTCTATATCTTGTCTATACTTTAAGGACTGCCTTTTCTGTTTTTATTGCCAGCTTCTCGAGTTTATTGCTTTGGTTCAGGGGAGTTCATTTGAGAGCTTCTAGATCTTAATGTTGACATAACTCTACTTGAACTAAAAGTTGCATCACATGTTGAGCGGGAGCTGGATTTTCTGCATTTCATTCTGCATTGTAATATAACTATATGGAGTCTTGATTATTATCCTGTTATGACATGTTTACAATGCATTACATCTTGCCATGACTTGAGCTTACTTGCTAGATATATCATGACTTTATATATGTAGTCAAGTCTTTGCCATGATAGGTTGATTAAAATGCTCAACTCGAACTAATTCATGTCATGTTAGCTTTTGAGACTAGTCTTTCTTTAGTTATCTTTTTATGATTCATGCCATGTCAAATAAGCTGAGTTGAGTCTTGAATCTATATTGAGCTTTAGATTGAGCTATGTTAGTTTCTTGATGAAACATGAGTTAGTACAACCTTTTAAGAAAGCAAAAAGATTTCTTTTGTGCGAAAAAACTGATCTCACCAATTCTTTCTCATGAGACGGCTTGCCATTGCACTAGGCATGAACTCAGGGGGTGTTTTGGATGACCAAGACTATCTTCTTAAGCTTCTTGCTTGGAGTAGTCGCATAAGGCTTGAGATCTAGCACATGACTAAACAAAAGTTTGGTTGGAAATGACCATAAGATTTCAAATGAAAAACATGTCAATTGTGCTAAGTTTGCTTAATTTCACAAAGATCAAGTACTTAAACAAATGTGTCATTCTTGAACTTGTCGCACTCTAAATTGACTCAATACTAGCTTCATGGTTCCACTTAGATTATTGACATGGCATGCATCATCCTTGGATACCTTTAGCTAGACTGTGATCATGGTTGATTTGACATGCTAAGAAATTCGACTAATTTTCAGATTGTGACTTATTTGGCTTAGCTTGAGTATACATGTCTTGTCATGATCTTGATAGCATATTTATGTATTATGACTTGATGTAATTCTCATATGGTCATTTTGGATAATCTTCATGGCTCTAAATGCTCAAAATAAACAAACTTCAGCCATTTCATCCAACATCATGATTTATTCTCTTCCTTGCATCCTGATGATTTTATTGCCAAAAGGGGGAGAATATTGGAGAAAAAGCCTTTTTGAGGAGTTCTTGGAGCTTTAAGGAAAACTTGCTCTTGCTCTTTCTTTTGCTCCTTGTGTCAACATGGTCATTAGCATCATTTTGTTCCTTTGGACCATGTTTGACTCTCTTTTCATTTTCAAACAAACTCAACTTTACGCTTTTTCTGTGTTTGTCAATATACTCATCATCAAGGGGGAGATTGAAAGACCATGTGGATGTAATCCCATGTGTGTGATGAGTAATTGACATCTGTTTTAGGAAAGTCGAGTTTGGTTTGTGTGGTCTGGACCATGTCGTTGCGCGGTGCAATCGGTTTCGGTCGGACTTGGTCAAACTAGGTCGAACGGGCTTAAGTCGTTTATTTTTCATTTTGATCAGTTTGGGCTTTGAGTATTTCTTTTGATGTTATTGTATGGTTACAATATTTCGAGCGGTGCTATGTTATTTGTTTTTTGTCTGTAATGGCTGCAGGACGTCAAGGTGGAGTCGTGGCGAGGCACGGGATGACCGGACTAGGCGCAGGCGGTGCCGAGGTTAGAATGGCCGAGGTGTGCCGAAGACGACGAGGGCTCGAGGTAGTTGCGTGGCTTGGAAGGCAAGGAATGAGGAAGCTTCCCGGAAGGTGCAGGAGGGGCGTTTTGGTAAAAGCGCAAAGATGCACAAAAGGATGCGGGTTTGGATAAAGCATTGAGTTGGTGGAGGCTTAATGGGTAAAGCATGGTGTGAACCCATTATGGAGGCTATAAATAGAGAGGTGCTCTCTAGTGCTGAAATTGAGAGAGTGGGTTTTGAGTGTTCTATGTTTTGAGTTTCTCTCCATGTGAGTTGTGAGGAGAATATGTAGAGTTCTTGATTTTTCAAGCATGTATGGGGACTTAGTTAGTGTGAGATTGAGAGAGAGATGAGCTGAGAGCAATCTTGTGTAAGCATTCTTGTCTCTGTCTTAATATGAAGATCTGTGTTTGAGTTTTGTGCTTCCCTTTCTTTTGTTTCAGAGATTGAGCCTCGGTTTTTGTTTTAGTTCTTTTGCCTCTTAGCCCATGTGTTTTGTTATTTGACTACTTGTTTTGCTTCTCTGCAAATCCCTCTGCTCAGAGATAGCCTAAAGGCCCCTTGGCCAGATCATGTCTGAGAGTAGGGCTTTGAGTTGGCTATTTTGTTCAAATACTCCTTTGCTGCAAGCCCTCTGGTCCTTTGGAGTTTTTGGTCATGAATGTTGTTTTGTTTTCTTGAGCAGGAAGATGCTAGCAGGTTGGTTGTGTGCTGTCTATTGCCGTATGTGTTCTACAACTTCGGGTTTTTGCTCTCTTTAGTTTACTTTTTCAGCAAGTTCAGTCCAAGTGCAGTTCCTGTCTTGTTTTCCTTGCTAGCCGAAAGCTCATTAGAACTGGAGATCTATTCTTTTCGGCAGCTAGCACTTGAGTCCTTTTTTATTTTCTGTTCTTTATCTTTTCAATTTGCTGCATTCCTGCTGCCCGTAAAGCATCACTTTTATCTCAGTTCGTGTACTCTTTTGTGCCGATAAAAACTGCAGCTTATGTGCTGATTTTTTGTGTTGCTGATTTTATTTTTTTGCTTTTGCTTCTCCGCTTTAGTAGCTACCTTGCTGCAGCTTGGTATTTTCATTTTTTTTGGTAGTGTGTTTTCGATCAAGTCCAGTTCTAGTCAGTAGCTCTCTGTTCTTTTAGCTTCTAGTATTGAGTTAGCTACTTTGCTTTCTTTGGTTCCGACAACCTGAATAGACCTGTTCTATCTTGTTTTCAGCAGTGTGTCTCAAGTGAGCTTACTTGATATTTGGAGCAAGTATGTGTTATGATTTACAGTTCTTTTAGTTTTCGGCAAAATAGTCTTAGATTTTCAGTGAGCCAATTTAATCATCGTCTTCATAGCTTTTTATAGCTATCGAAGAGTTGAGATTTTCGTGGGTACTTTTGAGGGAAATTTGAAAGAGGCACCATTCACCCCCCCTCTGTTGCTGAAATCGATCCAACAGCAGTGAACTGGTAGTAAGCTACAGTGAACCTGTCTTAGGTCGTAATCTTGACAGCCACAGTGACTGGTCGGTGGTCGTAGACTTTACTGGTCAATTGTCATAAGTCTATGACCATTGACCAGTAAAGTCTATGACTATGACAGTGCTTTTCGATGGTCATAACTACAGTGCTTTGTCATAGTCATACACTTTACTGGTCAATTGTCATAGACTTTACTGGTTGGTATTCAATAGTCAAAAAATTTGTGATCGGTAGTCATAGACTTTGCAGTCGGCTGTCGTTGTCTTAGGCTTTTTGATCAGTTGTCATAGACCTCACGATCGGTAGTCTTAGGCTTTTGCGATTGGTTGCCATAGGCTTCACGGTCAGTACTTGTAGACTCTATGCATGGCGGTCGGTGATCGGTGGTCGGTTCTATAGTACCAGGTGGGTACTCGATGGTCAGCGGTCGGTAGCCGTAGACTTAGTGATATGGTGTTTTAGTTATAGCGATCGGTACTCGGTAGTCAGTACTCGATGGTTCTGTGGTTGGTAGCGATGCTTGTTATTCTCGAGTGATCTGAGTGATGGTATTTTCTGAGTACTTGTGTTTGAGTACACATGAGCTAGCGACCGGTCTTGCATATCGGTTGTAACTAGTCGTAATGAGTGATCTGAAGTTGGTAATTTCTAGAGAGCGTGGATACTGTGGTCGTGCATGACTTGGTTGGTATTCGTGGATGGTTTGATTTTTGTCTATGGATAGACAAGGGTGTGTTATACGTTTGTGTGCTGATGATGGTCGAGTTGTAAAGAACTTGTGTCAGTGGAAAATATTCTTTGGTCTTTGCATGTGTAGGTGGGCGTGGAGATGGTCCTGGTCAGTGACGAGGAGGACCAAGACTCGGATGGAGAAATATGAAGTCCATGCGATCGAGGATGTCATGCGTGGTGGTCGAGCTCACGCTAAAGCACATGAAGATCAAAGATGGTGATTCGTGGAGAAGCTACGGGTGGTGTGGTCCAAGAGGATTTGACAAGGAAGGTGATGGTGCATGATGAAGATATAAGAAGTGCTTTTCTAGAGGCTTCGTCATGTGTTGAGTTAGGAGTTGTGGATGGAGTCCATAACTTGGAAGAGGTAGAGTTTGGTTAAAACCCATGTCTGGAAAGGTTTTGGGTCCCTTGGTTTTTCAGTAAAGATAAGGTTTTGAGTCTGTGTTTGAGGTAGACATGGTTGTGATGTTAACCTATAAAAGCAGGGAGAGGCTATGGGTAAACACATAATGGTTTCGAGAGGGTTTTCGTCGAGAAAGCTTTTAGAGGTGTTTGTGAGGGCACTTTGTAAATCCACAAAATTTCAGCAATAAAGATAGTCTCGAATCCTAGTTCTTGATTTGCTTGAAGTGCATTGGTGATTGCCGGTTGTTTGGATCATACGACAATGAGCAAAGCGGTCGAACAAATCGATCGATCGAGCGGTCGGTCAAGCGGAATGAGTTAGTTTGTGCACGCTCCATCCCTCACCCCTCGAATGAGAGTCAACAAAGTTGGCGATAGAATGAGGTAGTTTGTGCGCACTCCGTCCCCCACCCTTCAAATAAGCATCAACGAAGTCAGCTGTAGGATGAGTTAGTTCGTGCGTGCTCTATCCCCTACCCTTCAAACGAGCATTGACAAAGTCAGCTGTAGGATGACTTAGTTCACGTGTACTCCATCCCCCACCCTTCGAGCGCTCCATCCCCCACCCTTCGAACGGGCATTGATGAAGTCAGCTATAGGACGAGTTAGTTCGCACGTACTCCATCCCCCACCCTTCGAACAAGCATCGATGAAGTAGACTGTAGGACAAGTTAGTTCCCACCCTTCTAATGAGCATCGATGAAGTCACCTGTAGGATAAGTTAGTTCACGTACTCTGTCCCTACCCTTCGAATGAGCATCAATGAAGTCGATGATAGGACTAGTTAGGTCACATGCAATCCGTCCCCCACCCTTGGAATGAGCATTGATGAAGTTGACAATATGACGAGTTAATTTGCACACGCTCCATCCCCCACCCTTCGCACAAGCGTCGATGAAGTCAGTGGTAAGACTAGTTCTATTGTGTGTGCTCTGTTCCCCACCTTTAGCACGAGCATCTATGAAGTCGGCGATAGGACGAGGTAGTTCACGTGCACTTCATCCCCCACCCCTTGAATGAGCGTCGACAAAATTGTTGGTAGGATAAGTTAGTTCACGCGCGCTTCGTCCCTAACCCTTTGCATGAGCATCGACGAAGTTGGTGGTAGAACTAGTTCAATCACGCATGCTCCATACCCCACCCTTCGCATGAGCATTGACAAAGTCGGTGGTAGGATGAGGTAGTGCGCATGCGCTTTGTCCCCTACCCTTCGGACGAGCGTCGCTGAAGTCGGAAGTAAGACTAGTTAGGTCATGCATGCTCTGTTCCCTACCCTTGGAATAAGCATCGGTGAAGTCAGCAATTGGACGAGTCAGTTTGCACGCACTCCATCCCCAACCCTTCGCACAAGCATCAACAAAGTCGGTGGTAGGACTAGTTCAGTGGCACGTGCTCTGTCCCCACCCTTCGCACAAGCGTCAATGAAATCAGTAGTAGGAAAAGATAGTCTGTGTGCACTCCATCCCCCACCCTTCAAACGAGCATCGACAAAGTTGGTGGTAGGACTAGTTAAGTTGTGTGCGCTCCATCCCTCACCCTTGGAATAAGCATCGATGAAGTCAGTGGTAGGATGAGTTAGTTCACATGCGCTCCATCCCCCACCCTTCACACAAGTATCGACGAAGTTAGTGGTAGGACTAATTCAATTGCACGCACTCCGTCCTCCACCCTTCGGATGAGCATTGACGAAGTTAGTGGTAGGACAAGTTAGTCTGTGCATGCTCCATGTCGCACCCTTCGCATGAGCATCGATGGAGTCAGTGGTAGGATGAGGCAGTTTGCACGCACTTTGTCCCCCACCCTTCACACAAGTGTTGACAAAATCGGTGGTAGGACAAGTTAGTTTGCATGTCTGTCCCCCACCCTTTGCATGAGCATCGACAAAGTCAGTTGTAGAACGAGATAGTTCACGCATGTTCTGTCCCCCACCCTTCGCATGAGCGTCGACATAGTCAACAATAGGACTAGTTAGGTCGCTTGTGCTCCGTCCCCCGCTGTTCATGCTAGTGTCGCTGAAGGGGATGCAGATGTAGGCTAGAGGGCCTCGTATCCTATGCGACCCCTGCGGAGGAGCTCACCTTTGATCACTCAGGCAAAAGCATTTGTAATGGGGCAAATGTGCATGAGTGTTCAGGAATTTTGTTATACCTAATGAGGTGGCATGGAGCCCATGTGCATTGTGCTCATATTGTTGTTCCGTAGCATGGGCTGGGACGCGTGATGGTCTGATAGCTTATTTATACTCCATAAAGTTGGCTGGTCATGCAAGGGTCTTGTAGCTTATTTTTATTCTGTAGAGTTAGTCGAGACGCGTGAGGGTCCCATAGCTTATTTACACTCCATAGAGTTTATTGGGATGCGCGAGGGTCCATAGCTTATTTGTACTCCGTAGAGTTGGCCAGGACACGTGAGGGTCATGTAGCTTATTTATACACAGTAGAGTTTTCCAAGATGCATGAGAGTCTTGGATCTTATTTATACTCCATAGAGTAGTGTGAACTCGATAGACTCTGTACTCTTATTTATACTCTGTAGAGTGGCGTGGAGCCTATTGACACTTCATTATCATTTATACTTCATAGAGTGGCGTGGAGCCTATCAACTTTGCACTATTATTTATACTCCGTAGAGTGGCACGTAGCCCATTAACTCCATGCTGTTATTTATACTCCATAGAGTGGATCAGGACGCGCAAGGGTCCCGACCTTATTTATACTCTACAGAGTGGTGCAGAGCCTGGGGCTCTGCGCTTTTTATACTCCGTAGAGTGGCCCAAGATACATGAGGATCCCAATGCTTATTTATAATCTGTGACGTGGCACGGAGCCCAAGGGCTCTGCTCTTTTTTATACTCCATAGAGTGGGCCAGTATATGCGAGGGTTCTAGCTCTTATTTATACTCTGTGGAGTGGCACGGAGCCTAGGGGTCCATGCTCTATTTTTGGCTGAGGTGTACTCAGTGTGTCTGGGTCAAAAAGGAACTTTATTAGACCCTATTTATTTGGGTACACTTTTACAAATTATATACATGTGTCGCACGCGCGGCCCACCCACCTCACAGTGGCTATGCGTAGTAGCGATGAAGGCGGTGCTGTTTCATGTGTGTTTGTGGTCCACTCCATCCAAGGTGGAGAGATGGTATGAGCCCGCCCTGAAGGAGGCCGTGATTATGTAGGACCCCTCCCACTTGGACTCCAGCTTGCCGTAGTAGCAGTGTGGGGGGCTTTCTTTAGGATGAGGTCTCCTCCTACCAAGCGTTGCGGCTTAACCCTTTTGTTGTAGGAGGCTGTGGTCAGCTGAGGTACTTCATGATGTTCTGTGTGGCCTAAGCCCTGTCTCCATTGACTAGATCAAGTAAGTTGCTACACTTATTTGGTAGAGCGAAGGCCAATACTCAATGGTACCTCGCCTTGAGCTCTTGAATGGAGTGAAGCCTGTGGAACGCGAGGTGGTGGTGTGCATAGACCAGAGCACCTTTGGCAATTTCTTCAGCTATTTTCCCTTTGGGTGGTTGACCAAGTGCTTTTTGATGCCATCAAAGAAGGTGCTATTTGTGTGTTTGATTGCCCCGTTAGACTGTAGGTGGCCTATGAAGGCGTAGCATACCTTGATGCCCATATGTTCATAGAATGTCTGGAAGGCCATTGCGTCGAACTATAAGTCGATTTCCATCATGATCTCTCTGGGGACTCTAAAATGACATATGATGTTGTGCCACTAGAATTTCTATGCTAATACGGAGGTGATCTTGGTGAGGGTACTGCCTCAACCCACTTGGAAAAGTAGTCATAGGCGATGATAACGAAGCGGTGACCTCCAGGGGCATAGGGTAGTGGACCAATGATGTTGATCACTCAACGGTCTAATGGCCATACCAACGGGATTGGCTGGAGGATGTTGGGGGTGCATGGGAAAATCTTCCCATCCACTGGCATCTTTAGTAGCGCTTGACCAGCAATTCGGTATTTGAGGCCATCAACAACTAGCAGAAGCCCTGATGGACGGGTTTCCCCATAAAGGCCCTGGGGGCTACGTATGAGAACCTAGGCGACCGTGTATCTTTGCGAGGAGCTCTTGGACTTCCTGGCATGAGAGGCAACACAACAGCGAGGTGCACATGCTGCATCTATAGAGAATGCCCTTCACTAGTTCTAAGGTTCTCGCATGATGTGTCAACCTTCGTAGCTACAACAGCGAGGTGCACATGCTGCATCTATAGAGAATGCCCTTCACTAGTTCTAAGGTTCTCGCATGATGTGTCAACCTTCGTAGCTTACACGGGTCATCCAACTCCTTGATCCCTTATAGGAAGGAGACGATGGACTGCCTCCAGTCATCGTCATGGTTGATGTGTAGTACATGGGAGGTCTTCGGCTGCTCCTGCAACATCGTGGTGGAGGTTAGAACTTTGAAAAGATGCCAAATAGTGGTTCACGGCCTTGGATGGTGGCTTTTGCCAAGGTGTCCACCTCCACATTGGCGGACCGTGTTATCGGCCTAACAGTTATCCCTAGGAAGTGCCACTCTCTTGCCTTGACCAAGGTGAGGTATTTGGTAAGGTCAGGGTCCTTGACCTGGTAGGATTTGTCAACGTGTCCCACGAGAAGACAGAAATCAATGTGCATGAGGACCCTCTGTGCTTCGAGCACTTTCGCTTTGCGGAGGCTGAATAGCAGTGCCTCATACTCTACCATGTTGTTGATCATAAGGAAGTCGAGGCGAGCTGCGTATGCCATTTTTTGGCCTTTGGTTGTTGTTATAATGGCCCCTACTCCCATGCCTGTTGTGTAGTACACTCCACCCATGTGCAGGGCCCACGTTGGCTTCAGAGGTGGTTGATAGGCTTACTATCCCGTAAGTGTCCATTTGGCAATGAAGTCAGCCAATATCTATGACTTTATCGTGGTACACACAACATAAGTGATGGAAAAGGGGGATAGCTCGGCCGCTCACTTGTTGATGTGGCCCGTGGATTCTTTGTTTCGCAACATTGCCCCTAGAGGGAAGTACGAGGGCTCTGCGATGTTGTGCATTAGGAAATAATGCCATAGCTTATGCGAAGCCATTAGCAATGTGTAAGCTAGCTTCTCCAGCTCAGTGTAATGCATCGTCGCTCCCTGTAGGGCTTCGGAGACATAGTAGACCGATTATTGCATGGAGACTTTCTCCATCACGAGTATCGCGCTGACTACGTGGGGTGTTGTTGCCAAGTACAATAGTAGTGAAGCCTCTGGTGCTAGACACGCGTACCTGGGGAGCCTGGCGCTGTACTCCTTCATGTGTTTGAAGGCCTTTGCACAATCGTCAATCCATTGAAAATTGCTTGAGACATGAAGTGTTTTGAAGAAAGGTCGTGTCCATTTTGCTACCCTTGACAGAAAATGACTGAGGGCAACTAGGCAGCCTGCAAGCCTCTAGACCTCCCTAGCGGTCTTTGAAGCCTCCATGGATATTATTGCATTGATCTTGCTGGGGTTAGCTTTGATTCATCTCCCAGACACTAGGAAGACAAGTAGCTTGCCTGCTCAGACTTTAAAGACATATTTTTTCGAGTTGAGTTTTATTCTAACCCATTAGAGGTTGTCGAGTTGAGTTTTATTCTAGCCTGCTTTTGATGACCACGTCAATGACATAGCTAGCCTGCTTTTGATGACCACGTCAATGACATAGGCCTTGACATTCTGACTCAGTTGCAATGTGAGGACAATGAGCCTGGTGAAGGTGGCCCTAGCGTTCTTTAGCCCAAAGGGCATCCTAACAAAGCAATATGTCCCACAGGGGACTATGAAGCTTGTCTTCGCATCGTCCTCCTTTGCCATATGTATATGATGGTACCTAGAGTATGCATTGAAGAAAATCATCATCTCATAGCCCACTGTTGTGTCCACCAGTTGGTCGATACGCAGCAATGGATAGTTGTCCTTGGGGCATATCTTATTTAGGTCGGTGAAGTGCACATACATGCGCTAGGTGCTATTCATTTTCTTAACTAGCACTAGGTTGGCAAGCCACTCGGTGTTGACCACTTCTCTAATGGTATCGAAGGCGAGCAGTTTGTCTACCTCTGCTTTCGCAGCCTCTTACCTGTCAAGGGGCATTCGCCTCATGCACTGTTTGTCTAGCTTTGTGTATGGGTGCACTGCTAGCTTGTTTTCGATGGTGGACCGCTCCACTTAGGTGATATCGTCAGGTGGCCATGCGAAGGCATCCGCATTCTTGCGAAGTAGCTCCAGTAGACTTTTCTTGGCCTCTGGATTAGGAAGGTTCCCCACCAACACTTGCTTCAATGGATCATCTGGGCTGAGTGGCACCATCTTTACCACACTGTTAGGCCTCGACTTCAGTGTCCACCCTCGGGCTAAGGGAGGTGGTGCCGCTAGGAGCGAGCTTGTTTCATAGGGAGGGAGTGTTGAGGAGGTTGATGTGTGTGTTTTGCCTACAGTGTGCACCCTCCAGTGTGGGCTCCGTGTGCCAACCTTAATCTGGCGCATGAGGTCCTAGTTCTCAAACACTGTGATGAACCCCGCAGGGCTCAGTAGCTTCATGCACAAGAAATTACGATGTAGGATCAGGCTAAAGGCATTGAGGATAGCTCTTCCTAAGATGGAGTTGTAAGGATACTGGAGGTCTACCATGTCGAAGTTGATGACTTCCTACCTGCTTTGCTCTCCCCACTCGAAGGTTATCTCGAGCGCTATCTGCCCCAATACGTGGACTAGTTGTCTGCCAAAGCCTTGTAGGGGTATACCTGGTGGCTCCAACTTGCTTCGAGGAATATCTATCTCATCAAAAGCGTCAGTGAACAGGAGGTCCGTGGATCTTCCTCTATCCACCTGGACCCCCTCACATCACAACCCACGATGCTAGTCTCGATTACCAGGGGATATTGGTGGGGCAAGTCCACCACCGATGCGTCCTCCACATTGAAGGAGATGTCAGCCCGAATCCACTCCAGGACCATGTGTGCGGGGTAAGTAGTGACATGATGGACTCGGCACACGTAGGTCCTCCGCTGTCTCTCAGAGGGGAACTTGATAGATGACCCACCCATGATAGCATTAATCACCCTGTGGGGACTAGCCTCGGAGCTCTGGATTCGCAGGACGACCGGTGGGGGTTGGACGAGTGGCACGACTAATAGTGATTGGATGAGCAGTACCTCCAAGGGTTGTCGGACGTGTGCCACTACCGGCGCCCAGGTGTCCTCGGCATGCTCTCTGGCTATGCTTTCATAAAGTGTCACGATAGTGGGGCATTCGTGGGTGAGTTGGACTGTGTACTTCACACCATGGTCCTTGTTGTCGAGAGTCCTGTTGACCATGCCCCCTTCCATGCCCATGGCCCCTACGGTCATAGCCATGACCTCCAGGAGTAGTTCTCTTCTCAACCCCTTTGATGCTAAGAATGTATCTGGGCTTTGACCCCCTTCGCTGCTTACGGTTGGAGTCCTTCTTCATGATGGCAGGAGTGGGCCTAGCCTTAGGGGTGGGTGGCGTAGCTTCCGCCTTGTGCCACGTCGTGTGCTCTTATGTGCTAGCATACTCCTCCATATTGTTGAAGAGCTTGGCCACTATTTTTATGGTTTTTTGCATGTTGTATTCCATGAGAGAGTCCTTTTGGAGGCCGTGTTATGACCCTCATAACATTGACATCCCTCACTTGGTAGCAGACCTTCGTGAAGTGTCTGAAGTAGGCCCATAGCTTCTCCCTGGTGCTTGTCTCACTGTGAAGAGCTAGTCCACGTCGACTCTCTCTACGTAGTTGCCTTGAAAATTGTTGTGCATGAGATCCTGGATCTACTCCCACGTAAACACTGAGCCAGGGAGAGGATAAAACTAGGAGAGTGCAACTCCCTGAAGACTGAGTGGCAACCTCTTCGTCTTCGTCGAGTCATCCCTCCCCCCAGCTGCCGCGATGGCTGTCTCGTAGATGTGTAGGAACTCATGGGGGTCTGTGTCACCTTGGTACGACTCCACTATGTGCATCTTGAAGTATTCTAGCCAAATGCTTAGCTGCAAGCCTATGGAGAGGGGGACTTGGGGTCCACTCGCCAAGAGGCATTGCAAGCTCAAGCATCAGACTCGCGGCTCTCCATCCCTTCCGTGGCCGCCTCTGCCACTACCGCAATGGGCGTCAGCTGACTCCGCCTTTCCTGCATCTCACGCATGGCTTTTTGCAAGTCCACCAACTATCACTGTAGCATTTTGAGGATCATCTCAAGGGCGCCTACACCCATGCTCAATGCTAGGGGGAGGACACCCTCATCTCCCTACGTGGTGACGATGATGGTGTCAATGCTGGCAGAGACCACTGCTTGGTTGGTATGAACCTCGATGTTTCAGTTGGTCGCCACTGTCAGGTCCTCTATTTGTGATGCTTCCCACTTTGTCATTGGCACAGTTGTCGAAGGGCTACCCTCGTTACCTATCACAGGTCTGGGCATCGCTGCACCAGTGTGTCATTGCCATGGGGGTGGGGGACCTTCGCGGATCGACTCCCTTGCCCTCATGGCGGTGGTCTCAGTGGTGGTGCTCCTCTTTCTCTTAGGAGCTGACATCATCGCCTTCTTTGGTTCCATTTCATCCGAACACTCTTTCTTTAGTTTGCAGCTTCTACGCCGATCCCCATGGATGGAGCCAACTATTGTGGTTATAAACCAAACAGTGAACAATATGGCTATAGGGAGGCTACAAAGGGGGTTGCCTAGAGCCTTAGAAACCGTGAAGATGGGGGATAGAAGTTTGTATTACATAAGCTTATCTCTCATAAAAATGAGCTCTCCCCCTTATGGTGCCCTCAGGCACATACTTATAGCCATGAGGAGGTTGCTTACACAAACACTCCTATCTGCATCTATTGTTGTAGGAGCAATCACGCCCTTTCCCTTGTGTCGACCCTCTTAGGCTAGACGCGTGGTTGTATAATTATTAGGCATTTTCGGTGCAATGGGCCAACTGGGCCAAGGTGGGGCCATTCTTTCAACAGTTGTTGATGGAAGCCACGACACCCCGACGTCCTGTTGGTCTATGCAATAAAAAAAGATGTAATTAGTGTCATATCATTTGGCCATGTTACATCGGATATGGCTTCATATATAACATTACTACATCTATTATGTGATCTCATCGTGTTGAGGATCAACATCTTTATGTACTTGCTGGGAGGCAGTTGCGCCTCCCACTTCCTCCTTGTCACCTTGAGTGAGAGGGAACAGGGATCTCAATGACACATATTATGCTTTGGGTTCCAATGCCTCTGCTACCATTGGTGGCACAGCCTGAAGAGGCGTGGGCTTGGCATCTGCTACGTTGGGCATTGGTGCAACCTTGTGCTGTTTCACCCTCTTCTCCTCGGTGTACAGGACAGATGTCGAAGTCTCATTTGGTGCGAGCAAAGACATGATCACGCACATGACATCAGCTTGCGCAGTCTCAAGTCTATTGTGGGCCTTTTGGATAAGCCTCATGGCCTTCCCTACCTCATCATCGAACTTTTGAAGGGCCTCCATGGTGACCCATTGTTTGCCCTTGCTCAGTGATCGTACAAACTCGCCGAGCATGGCGCGCATGTTGGGGAACTGCCCAATGGCGGCGTGCAGCACTTCCTCCGGCATCTCAGCCTACATCGTAGTGCTAGGCCAGTAGCAAGTATCCTCGCTGGACCTCATCTACACAGGAAAAGGAATATTATAATTACTGCATGTGCAAAGCCCATTTACAACATGGGAATGATATCTTATTGCATATGACATAAATAAATTACTATATGTTTGCAAAACATTTACTACCTATGTAAGTAGATAGAACATTTTCTATTGTTGCATACTTTACTGTTTTCAAATTAGCATAGAAATTGGTATGTGTTGGTGCACTCAAGCTGAGCTTGCCGATCTCCTTTCTGTCATGACCTGTAATCTTGTTGGTCACCATGATCTTATCGACAAGCGATGTCGAGAAGTGTGCAGCGTGGGGGGGCTCGAGGGTGTCGATGTTGTGGATGCACTTTAGGTTGTCAAGATAGTAAATCTATGACATACATTTGACTAAGTGTCAAATCAAAAAATTACTACTGATAAACTTCAAGATTACTATTACAAAATCTATATGTTGGGAAAAAACATGTGGTTGCTTATGAGGAGGAAGGCAATGCATCCGTAGATGGACTTTTTGTCCTTCTCCTTTTTCTTCTTCTAGGAGCGCGTGACCTCCCTCAGGTCATTGGCAACTGCCTTGCACTAGTTGACTCCACTGAAATTGGCAACGTCCATTATCAGCAATGCGTCCTTCCCAGTGATGTTATTGCTGGTCACTGGGAAGAGGAGCTTGCGAAAGGCAACCAAGGAGAAACACTTGATCACGAGGATGTGAGTGCCCTTGGTCTGAATCCTCTCCAGCAGAACATCAACCTTGATGTCGCCATTCTATGGCATGTAGAGTGAGCGTTTCAGCTCGACGAGCTCGACGCTGGCTGCAGCACACGAAATCAAACGGGCATCCCTACCACTACAAGGGAGGCAAAGAACATAGCTAACAGCGTGTGACGTGATAAGGAGGCCCCTGCCCCACTGACGTGCAGCACCATGTTGGCGGGGTCAACCCTGTCTATGAGGAAGTAGAGGAGGTCCCTGCTCTCCAGGCCCTCCAAGTTGAACTTCAGGAGGCCACCGAAGCCAAGCTTGGAGACCTCGTCGCTCTGCTCATCTGTTTTACACGAAGATGGCAAAGGTGCATCAGACAGTAGTCATGTACCGTCTCTTATTATTCCCCGTTGTAGTCTGAGTAGAAAGGAGAACTCAAAATCAAAATATTTTTTTACAGATTGTATGTTTAACCTTTACTGCCTAACGAGTATAGTGTTACAGTGTTCTAGCATACACACACTACAAAACTTTTTACTATCACAGTGTATCAAATTTACCACACGTACCATGATATTTTTACTATGCCACAAAAAATATTATTGTACTATTGATACAACTTTACTGTTATACAACATAACTTTTAATGTCTACTATATTACCACGATGAGGTCATCTGCGGTCTTCCTCTTGCTGCCTATGGGTTTCTTGCGAGCATATTTAGCGAGCGCAAATGCTTGTGGTTTGGAGGGTTGGTTCTGCCTCAGGTCAAAAATGATCTCCAGGGCTAACTGATGGCCGACAATGATGATCTTTTTCAGCCTCTCATAAGACTATATTGCTTTCATTAGCCTGCAAGTGTGTAGCAATTTTAAGAATATAATGCACAATTAGGGAGATGTTAGGGAATAAACTACAGATAAAGCAAAAGTGGGATCGTAAAAAGGTTCAAGAAAAGAGAGCAACCTCTTAGCAACAAACCAATGTTTCTCTGTGAGTAGAGGCTCATTGACGCCGCCATCGGTACTTTGATAGTGCATGTGGATGAATACAGAGAATATGCTATTGTTAGATAAAAGACTATTCAACATCATGTATATAGAGTTTGATCTTACCAGCATATCCAAACCAAATTTTCTTGAGCGTACGTCAATTGCAATTCAATAGTTCTTGTATACAGTTATTTGTGGGTTAGAAGCATTTATAAAAGATTTGATATACGCATCTAATCACTTTAAAGTAGATTTAACTATCAAATTAATAAAATGATATGCACATCACTGATGCAGTAAGAAAGATTTGACATAAGCATAGTGTGAAAATATCCAACATCATTTAAGCTAGAAGCTGTTTATGCCCCGCTCCTAGTGACTTAGGTTTCTAGTTTCTAGCTTTTAGAAGCCAGAAGTTGAAATGAACACATCAGCTTCTTAAGTTTGGTTTTTTTGCCTTTTTGTTACTTTTGTTTTTTTGTTTCTATTATTCGTGGAGATATAATGATATTTTAATCTTTTATTTTTATTTAATTGAATAGTTTTAAAAAATTAAGATTGTTACAGTTAAAACCAGAAATCCCAGCCGTTTCCTTCCCCCCAGCTGTGCACGCCCGTTCCAATCACTTCATCGACCACCCCGCCTAGCTCCCCCACTACCCCCAGTTGCCACTTGCCACCACTTCGCCGCGGCCACGCTCTCCCGATCCATCCGGCCATGGCTGGCTCGATAGCTCCCCACGCTGTTCTCTTTGGGGTCTTCCTGCTTGCGGGGCTGGCGGCGGCGCAGAGGGGGACGGCCCCGGCGCCCGACCCTGGCTGCAACGGCATCCTGCTCACCTACAGCCTCGAGGGCCGCACCAAGATCCGGCCCTTCGTCAGCGACAAGAACAAGCAGCCCTACTCCTTCCGGGCCAACGCCACCGTGCTCAACTCTGGCACCCGCCCGCTTAAGTCCTGGGCAATGCTTGTCACCTTCGGCTACAACGAGATCTTCGTCGGCCTCGACGGCGTCGTGCTCACCGGCGGCGGCGACCTGCCGTACAACACCACCGATGATGCCGGCAACGCGACTTCCTTCTCCGGATACCCGCAGACGGACCTCCTCACGCCGATCGCCACCGCCGGGGACCTCTTGCAGATCCAGGCCTCCGTCGGCATCGTCGGCACGCTGTTCGCCGGGCCCGGCCCGTTCGTGCCGCTCCCCACCGCGCTGTCGCTCGACGACCCGGCGTACGCGTGCCCGGCGGCGATGAATGTCTCTGCGGGGATCCTTTCCACGTGCTGCGTCCTCACCCCGGAGGCCGAGGCCAACGCCACCGTCATCGACGCCAACGCCAACGCCACCGACCCGACCAAGAACTTCCTCCCGCGCCGCACCGGTGACCTCGTCATCACCTACGACGTGCTCCAGGCGTACCCCTCCAGCTACCTCGCGCTGGTCACGCTCGAGAACAGCGCCAAGCTCGGCCGCCTCGACAACTGGCGACTGTCGTGGGAGTGGCGACGCGGTGAGTTCATCTACTCGATGAAGGGCGCGCACCCCTCGAAGGTGGACACGACCGGCTGCATCTATGGCCCTGCGGGCCAGTACTACCAGAGCCTTGATTTCTCCCAGGTGCTCAACTGCGACAAGAAGCCGGTGATCCTTGACCTGCCACTGTCCCGGTACAATGACACCCAGATTGGGAAGATTGACCACTGCTGCAGGAATGGCACCATCCTGCCCAAGTCCATGGACGAGGCGCAGTCAAAATCGGCATTCCAAATGCAGGTGTTCAAGATGCCGCCGGACCTAAACCGAACGAAGCTGTTCCCGCCGGCTAATTTCAAGATATCTGGCGCATCGTCGCTGAACCCAGACTATACCTGTGGCCAGCCGGTGCCCGTCAGCCCTACGGAGTTCCCTGATCCCAGTGGGCTTGATTCAACAACACTGGTGATGGCGACATGGCAGGTGGTGTGCAACATTACCACAACCAAGGGGGCCAAGCCCAAGTGCTGTGTGACCTTCTCAGCATACTACAATGACTCGGTGATTCCCTGCAGCACGTGTGCGTGCGGGTGCCCTGCGAACCGGCAAGGTCCTACCTGCAGCACAACTGCTCCATCCATGCACCTGCCACCAGAGGCACTGCTTATACCATTCAACAATCGGACGCAGAAGGCACTGGCATGGGCTGAGTTGAAGCACTACAATGTGCCTAGGCCAATGCCTTGCGGTGATTTCTGCGGTGTGAGCATCAATTGGCACATTTCGACAGACTACAACAAGGGCTGGAGTGCTCGGGTGACATTGTTCAATTGGGAAGACGTCGACATGGCCAGCTGGTTTGCCGCCATTGTCATGGACAAGGCGTATGACGGGTTTGAGAAGGCATACTCTTTCAATTCCACGGCAGTGGGCAAGAACACCATCTTTATGCAGGGCCTTGAGGGGCTCAATTACCTTGTGAAGCAGACCAACATGAGCGGATCGGACTACCTTGTGCCTGGAAAGCAGCAATCAGTGCTCTCGTTCACCAAGAAGCTGACTCCTGGGATCAATGTTGTCGCTGGAGATGGGTTCCCATCAAAGGTCTTCTTCAACGGCGATGAGTGCGCTATGCCCCAGAGGATTCCGATGAGCAGTGGATTCAGGACCAATCTCAGCAGTGCCCTTGCTTTGGTTTTGGACCTGGCTGCTTCGGCCTTTCTATTGCTTCAGCAATAATCCTGGTGCCGTTGCTCCGATTTTTTTTTATTCTTCCAGGTGGTTCCATCAATGCCATTTGTAAAAAACTTTTGTGTTTCTGGTTATTTACTAGTAAATCTTGGTGAGAGACCATGTGGAGGTGGTCATATGTTTATGATGAGTAATTGACAATGTTGTTGCAAAGATTGAGTTTGATTTGAAGTGATTTGTGCCAGGACGGCATTTGGCGTAGTCGGGTTGGTTAGACGGACTTATTGCATATTATTTCTCCCGATTGGTCGTTTGGGCAATTTCGTGCCTGAGTATGGTTTATTAATGTTGTTTATGCTTACATGTATCGAGCGGTGCTATGTGATGTGTTTCCTGTCTGTGATGGCTGTAGGACGTCGAGGCGAAGTCGTGGCGATGCACGGGGTGATCGGACTAGGCGCAGGTGGTGCTGAGGTCAGAACGGTCGTGATATGCTGAAGACGGCGAGCGCTCGAGGTGGTTGCGAGGCTTGGACGACAAGGAAACGCGGAAGCTTCCCGGAAGGTGCAGGAGGGGGCGTTTCGGTAAAAACGCAAAGCTGCACAGGTGGAAGCGGTTCCGTTCGGGTTTAGCGGGCATAACGGGTTGGAGACCCGTTAGCCGGAGCCTATATAAGGAGGGGATGTCTCCTTATGGCTGTATGCATTCCATGGATGAAAGGGGTTGTTAGGGTTTGCTTTAGTCAAAATAGCCTTTGGATAGGTTGTTTTGGCTTTAGGCTTTAGTGGTTGGGAGAGGCAGAGTTCTGTTGGTGTGTGTCTCCTTCGATGTCTCCCTGAGTGCTCATGTGTTCTTGAGTGGAGTTCTTGATTTTGAGAGAGGGAGAGGTTGGAGATGAGTTGAGCCACCATGTAATCATTCCTCTGATTGTAATCATGTATGGGGACTCCTCTGTGATCCTCTTGCTTTTAGGAATGAATGAATTTGCCTTGAGATGCTCTGTCTCCTGTGTTCTTCCTTCGATGCTTTCCATGGTTGATTTTTGAGTTTTTGTGTTTTGGCTCGATTCTTGCTGAAGAGTGGTAAAATGGATCCGGCCGGTTTGGACAGGTTTATGCTAGAAGGAATCGTGCCCGTGTCATGCAGCCGTCTACGGCAGAGGAGACGGCAGGTCAGGTTAGGGTTTGGTATCCTTGAGTTAATTCTGTTAGGAGTCGTATAAGACTTGGTTTGAGTTGGAGTTGTATTAGGTATTAAGGAGTTATGGAGTCTTCTCCGTATTGGATCAGGACTCTCCTCTATTATATAAAGAGGATGAGATATCATAATAAAGCATGAAGAAGTATTACCTCAATCTTTTTCTCTTCTACCCCAAACTCTGCCTCCCGTCCCTCTGGCTGACCGGACCTCCTCCTGGTCCGTCCGCCTCGCTATTTCCGGTCTAACCGGGGAAACCCTAGGTTTCCCGGTTAGACCGCCACGCTTCCGCCAGTTCGACCGCATGCCAACTTCCAGTCTGACCGCGGGCCTCCAGCACAGCGCCTTCGTCTTCGTCCAGTTCCCGGCCTCCTGCAGCGCATAACTACCATCTGAGGTCGAGGCGTGACAACTTGGTATCAGAGCACATGGCTGGTGACAGAGACAAAGCAATCTACGAACAGATGGCAACCACAGCGGCAAATTATACCAGTCTTGACAAAGTGGTTTCCAGTCTTTCCAAGAAGGTTGATACATTAATAGAACTCATGATAGAACAGCAAACCAAAGGGGAAGAGCTTGGAAATAGGCTGACCGCATTGGAGAAGCGTCCCGTTGGAGATGGGCTACTGCCGTTTCCGGTCGGGAGCATGCCGACAGTCAACCACTTCGGAAACGGGGGGGACCAGCAGCGGAGAAGCCTCCTCGTTTCCACAGATTGGAGTTCCCCTCTTACGATGGACAAGGAGATCCATTGAGCTGGCTGCAAAGGTGTGAGCAATTTTTTCGGGGACAGAAAACTCCGGACAACGAGAAGGTATGGCTTGCCTCATATCATTTGATCGGGGTGGCACAGCAGTGGTATTACCAGCTAGAGAGGGATGAAGGAGAGCCAAATTGGCAGCGTTTCAAGGAGTACATCAATCTGCGCTTCGGGCCTTCAATTCGCCACAATCCACTAGGCGAACTCAAGGAACTAATACAAGACGGCACGGTGGAAGAGTATCAACAAAAGTTCCTCGCCATCCTTTGCAGGGCTGAGCACCTTCAACTGCGGTAGCAGGTCCAGCTATTCACCCCAGGATTGCGAGAACCAATTCGCACGGATGTGGAACTTCAAAATCCTGCGAATTGCAAATGGCGATGGCACTAGCACGTGCCTATGAACGGCGGGCGCAGGTTACCGGACAAGACATCAACATACCATCCAAGCGGCCATTGCAATCACCAAATCAAGCAGCAGCGCAGGCGGTACTAACTCGACAACAGGGGCCGCCAAGCAGAACTGCTCCGGCTGCCCTTCCGGCTCCATTGCCTGGGCATGCCACAGGAACAGCCCAGGGAACAGCTCGACCTCGCCGAACACTACAACGCAAGTTCCTCACGCCAGATGAGATGGAGCAGCGCAGAGCGGCATGACTTTGCTTCAACTGTGATGAGAAGTTCACTCCTGGCCACCGTTGCAAGCGGCTGTTCCTCCTGTTTGCTCCCAGCGGCGGCTCAGATGACGAAGCTGATTAGGACGTGGCTCTAGGGGAAGAAGAACCTCGTATCTCACTGTATGCAGCAACCAGAATCACCTCGCAGGCAGCACAGACGATGCAGCTCCAGGTAGTAGTGGGCGGAGTGACTCTGCTAGCTCTATTGGACTCCGGCTCCACACACAATTTCATCACGGCAACAGTAGCCAAGCGCGCCAACATTCCTGTTCGGCCGCGCAGAGGGCTGTGGGTGATGGTTGCCAACGGAGACAAAATGCAAAGCCCAGGATTTTGTCCAGCGGTGGAACTACGAATTGATCAAGAAGAATTTTCAATAGACTGTTATTCTTTTCCATTGGATGGATTCGACGTGGTACTGGGGGTGCAGTGGCTCCGCACGTTGGGGCCCATCCTATGGAACTTTGATACGCTGAGTATGGTGTTTTGGAGAGGAGATCACCGAGTCAAATGGCATGGGTTGCAAACCACGCAGAGGCTGCCTCAGATCTGTTCCATCTCAGGACCGGCACTCATGGATGAATTGCTAAAAGAATTCGACAGCTTGTTCACATCGCCACAAGGGCTACCGCCGACAAGAGCACACGACCACCACATACACCTCATACTAGGAACAGCTCCAGTCTCAGTCCGCCCTTATCGCTATCCACAACTCCTCAAAGACGAGCTAGAGCGGCAATGTGGGGAGATGCTGAAGCAGGGGATTATTCGCCCAAGTACGTCTGCCTATTCATCACCTGTTTTGCTTGTGAAGAAACATGATGGCACATGGCGCTTCTGCGTCGACTACCGGGCTCTCAACAGCAAGACGATTAAAGACAAGTTCCCAATTCCAGTAGTGGATGAGCTTCTAGATGAATTGCGGGGAGCCAAATTTTTCACTAAATTAGACCTTCGATCAGGATATCACCAGGTGCGGATGTACCCGCCGGACATTTAGAAGACTGCTTTCCGCACCCATGAAGGCCTCTTTGAGTTTCTGGTCATGCCCTTTGGCTTGACCAATGCGCCCGCCACATTCCAAGCACTCATGAACAGTATCCTTCGGCCTTATCTACACCACTTTGTCTTAGTCTTCTTTGATGACATCCTCATTTACAGTCCGTCATGGGTGGAGCATTTACGCCATGTTCGAGCAGTACTTCGGCTTCTGCATCAACACTAGCTGTTCCTCAAACGCTCCAAGTGTTTCTTCGGCGAACCGACCGTGGCATACTTGGGACATGTGATTTCCGCAAAGGGAGTCGCCATGGATGATTCCAAGGTGCAAGCAGTTCGGGAGTGGCCTGACCCGCGCTCCGTTCGGGCTCTTCGTGGATTCCTCGGTTTGGCGGGGTATTACCGCAAATTCATTCAAGGGTTTGGAACAATTGCGGAACCACTCACACGCCTGCTGAAGAAGGATGCGTTCTCCTGGACAACGGAGGCTGCAAAGGCATTTCAGTCCCTCAAAGATGCCCTCACCACCGCACCCGTATTACAGCTTCTAGATTTTGCACTTGAGTTTATCGTGGGGTGCGACGCATCAGGTTCCAGCGTCGGAGCTGTTTTGCACCAGGGCCAGGGCCAGGGCCCTATCGCTTTCTACAGTCGGGTGTTGGCTGCCCGTCACTCACACTTGGCGGCATATGAGAGAGAATTGATGGGTCTCGTGATGGCGGTCCGGCATTGGCGACCTTACCTATGGGGACGACGATTTGGGGTTCAAACTGATCACTATAGCCTCAAGTTCTTGCTCGACCAACGTCTCTCCACCATTCCGCAACATCGTTGGGTCAGCAAGCTATTTGGCTATGATTTCCACGTTGAATTCAAGCCAGGATGATTAAACATTGTGGCAGATGCGTTATCTCGTTGTGCTAATGGTACTGCGGCAGTCTATGCCATATCTGGACCCGATTTTGCTATCTTCCACGAGCTGCGCCAAGAAAATGCTACCGCACCAGAGCTGCTGGCGTTGCACACACAGATACAGGAGGTGTCGCTTGGGGCGCCATGGCAGATTGCAGACGGACTACTTCTCTACGACAACCGTGTCTATGTACCCCCTTCCTCGCCGTTACTACCATCCATTCTGCGCGTAGCTCATGCAGCAGGCCATGAAGGAGTACAAAAAACGTTGCATCGCCTTCGAAGCGACTTCCATGTGCCACGGGACCGGCAGCTAGTGGAGGACTTTGTCCGCTCTTGCCAAATCTGCCAACGCAACAAACCGGTTCAGCTTCATCCAGCTGGTCTTTTGCAACCATTACCAGTGCCCTCACGGATTTGGGACGATATTGCTATGGATTTCGTGGAGGGACTACCACAGGTTAATGGCAAATCAGTTATCTTCACGGTGATTGATCGCTTCTCTAAGTATGCACACTTCATTCCCTTGGCTCACCCTTATACTGCCAGTTCAGTGGCCAGGGTATTCTTTGATGAAATTGTCCACTTACATGGGATCTCGTGTTCTATTGTGAGCGCTCGGGATCCTGTGTTCACAAGCAACTTTTGGTCTGAGCTCTTTCGATTGACGGGTACAAAACTCCAATTAAGCTCAGCTTTCCATCCGTAGTCAGACGGCCAGACTAAGGTGACTAACAAAATCATTGCCATGTACCTCCGATGTCTCACGGGAGATCGTCCGCGACAGTGGGTGCGTTGGTTGCCGTGGGCGGAATACTGCTATAACACTTCTTTCCAAACCTCCTTGCGTGAAACCCCCTTCAAGGTGGTTTATGGCCGGGATCCCCCGACACTTCGGCCATATTCTCCCATGGCAACACGCCTACAAGCTGTTGATCAACTTCTTTTGGAGAGGGACCAACTCATTGTAGATATCAGAGACCGTCTCCTTTTGGCCCAACAACACCACAAGCAAGCCTATGATGCCAAGCATAGAGAGCTCTCCTTTGAGATTGGACAATGGGCATGGCTTCATCTTCATCAGCGCCAAGCTTTGTCTTTAGCCGCCAATGTCAATCGCAAGTTGGCCCCACGCTATTATGGACCGTACCAAATCTTGGAACGGATTGGAGATGTGGCGTACCGTCTACAGTTACCATCCCGCGCTCGCATCCATGACGTTTTTCATGTGAGCTTGCTCAAACCATACTGTGGTACTCCTTCAACCGAGCCACCAGCTTTGCCACAGCTACTCCATGGTCGCGTTGCTCCAATTCCCCATCATATTATCCGGGCTAGATGCATTAATGGGGCGTGTGAAGTGCTAGTACATTGGGAGGGGTTGCAAGCCGCTGATGCCACTTGGGAGCCATTGGATCAGTTCCACCGACGCTTTCCATTCTTCCAGCTCGAGGACGAGCTATTTGTCGAGGAGGGGAGAAATGTCAGCTCCGGCCGGTTTGGATAGGTTTATGCTAGAAGGAACCGTGCCCGTGTCATGCAGCCGTCTACGGCAGAGGAGACGGCAGAGTTAGGTTAGGGTTTGGTATCCTTGAGTTAATTCTGTTAGGAGTCGTATAAGACTTGGTCTGTGTTGGAGTTGTATTAGGTATTAAGGAGTTATGGAGTCTTCTCCGTATTGGATCAGGACTCTCCTCTATTATATAAAGAGGATGAGATATCATAATAAAGTATGAAGAAGTATTACCTCAATCTTTGTCTCTTCTACCCCAAACTCTGCCTCCCGTCCCTCTGGCTGACCGGACCTCCTCCTGGTCCGTCCGCCTCACTATTTCCGGTCTAACCGGGGAAACCCTAGGTTTCCCGGTCAGACCGCCACGCTTCCGCCGGTTCAACCGCACGCCAACTTCCAGTCTGACCGCGGGCCTCCAGCACGACGCCTTCGTCTTCGTCCAGTTCCCGGCCTCCTGCAGCGCATAACTACCATCTGAGGTCGAGGTGTGACAGACGAGTGATTTGTACATCTCTGGTTCAGTTGGTGTAGTTGCGGGCAATGTCTCGTGTTTAGGTTGTGGCTACTCTTTTCGCTTCGGTTGTTCCATCAAACAATATGTCTGCTCATTTTCTGGTCCTCATTTCTGAAGCTATTCTCCGAGCCTTCTGCAGTAGTCTTAATTCTCTGCAGAGAGTTTTCACTTTTCAGTACATACGTAGTACCAGTACTAGCCATAAGATGAATGCTCTTGCAAGTTGCAAGTCGTGCGGAGAAACATTGGATACTTTTCAGATCTACGAATATTAAATTCGAAATATATGAATGTTTCCATCACTTGTTCCATCCAGATTTCGAAAGATCTTTGGCGGATAATGTCCAAAGTATTCGTTGGGGTAGCTGGGGACCACTCCAGTGCCACTGCGTTTCAAACTGTTTGCAACTTGCAGGCTTGCAATTGCAACATTCATGTCTCAGGAAAGCCCAAACAGAAACAAACCTTTAGCTTTCTTGAAAGCAACTCGCAGCTGACAGTTACGCCTTGATCGGATCAAAAGAACGAGCGTTACTGGACCAGAGTGCAGTGCAGCATGTTTGTTCTCTGTGCACGCAAGGTGTCCATTTCGTACCTGAGATAACATAACTGGTACGCACAGTCCAGTGTTTGTTCATGCAGGGTTGGCTCATGCCAGGTCGTGGGAAGCAACGTGTTTCAGATAGCCAGCGTTAATCCTGGAGGGTATACCTTTCTGTTTTAATGTAGAGAAACAAAGGCTGTTGGTGATGTGAAAAGCCGAAATGTTCAAATCTGAATCATGTGCGAGAATGTCCGTCCACACGGCATCATGTTTGTAGTCACCAAGTTGTAAAACATTGAGATCTTTTTGGGGCCTAAAGAGAAGGGGAGATAAACAATTGGGCGGCTTGACAGAATGATCTAACTGCAGTGCTCATGCATCTGAAAAAACGAAGGATCCATGTCAGCCTATACGAGGCCATCAGATGAAGGGAATGCATACATTGTTGGAATTCGTGCTCTTGACGAAGATTCTACACTTGAGGACAAGCTTGTGGTCGTCAGTGATTATTTTCAGCACAAAGTATCACGTACCTGTAAACTATTTAAGAAAATTGGTTATTGTACGGGAAAATTGCTCTCATACCACAAAGTTCAGAGCCATCCTCCCATTTGCCACAAACTTGAGTGACTTTGTTATTATGCCACACAGTTGAGTGTTTTGTCTTTGTTTTGCCATTTTAATTTCATTTTGCATTTTCAGTGCAAAGTTTCTCCTCCCTTTCGGAGGAAGCCTCTTCCTCTCCCTCGCTCCTCCTCCCTGCCCGAATCCCGCCGTCTCGCCGTCGCCGGAGCGCGCCACCGGCCGCCGGTGGCCGCAAGGAGGGCGGCGGCGGGGCTTTTTTTCCTCCTCTCGGGCTTTTCCCCTCAGTCAGCAGAGGGCAGCCATCCCCCCAGCCCGGATCCCGCCTCCTCGCCGTCGCCGGTGCCTCGCCGGCGGCGGATTCGGCGGCCTGGTGGCCAGATCTGGCGTCTCCCAGCCCAGGTCTTCCCCTCGCGGAGCCCTGGCGCCTCCGCCTGCCTCCTCGGCCTGCGGTTGCGCCGCGCGGCGTAGTCGGGCGAACCGTCCCAGGGGGAGGAGATGTTCGGCGGCCGGAGGGAGCTCACGGGCGTGCAGCCGCTGGTGGAGGCTTGGCCGCCCGCGGCGCGGGTGGCGGTGGAGCTCGCGGTTGCCGCGGCCGCCGTGGCGGCGGGGTACGGCCTCGGGCTCCGCGTCGGCGGTGGCTCGCGGACCGCGGCGGTCGCAGGCGCGACCGTGCTAGGCACGGCCTGCGTCGCGGGGGCAGCTGCGGTGAACTCCGTTGTGCCGGAGGTCGCCGCCGTGGGGCTGCATAACTTCGTAGCCGCCTGCGACCTACCTCAGCTTCCACTCCTTCGTCGACACCTCGTCGCGCTACTTCGCGGCGTCGTGGGGCGGGCTGCACTGGGAGCGGCAGTTCCGGGCGTCTTGTCGTCTCTCGGCATGGGCCGGGGTGCGGCAGGTGGTACGGCTACTGGGTTTGGTGCGTCTTGATCCTTCCAGAGGCATCCTGCGGCGGCCGGTGAAGGCTGGGCAAGCTTCGGAGCTTGGCGTTCGGTACGGTAGCAAATAGTTCTCTGTCGTGCCCTTCAGTCCATGGTGCGGCGTTGTCGCGTTGTGATTGCTTTAGGCTTGATCCGTGGCTCATGCCCCTGGATCTGCTCAGTGGTGGCGTATAGGCATCGACATAGTGGTTACTACAGGGGTGGACTTTGCAGGAAGTGGCCCGTCGTAGAGTTCAAGGGTGGCTATGCCATGGCCTTGAGGCGTGCAGGACCCCGGTGTATTGGTGGCGGTCTTTTTTGTGTGTAGGTAGTACGTGCGGTGCTGTGGAGGTGCTGGCGAAAGCCTTGCTGGTGTTCGTACCGGTCTCGACAATGATGACGCCTTCGGGCACCATTTTCCTTCCTGGAGGTATTGTCATGGCACTCCACAGCCCTCATGTATACTGATCTCCAGGTGAAAACCTTGCCTCGGTGAGGCAGGCGGCGTCGGCGACCCTCGTCGCTTCCTTGGAGGCGTTGCCTAGGTGATCCATCTTCACGCAAAGTAGATCGAAGTTTGGTTGGCACAGTCGGAGGAGGTTAGGGACTTGGTTGAGAGCAAGGACGGAGAAGAAGTTCTGAAGCTTAGTCTTTCTAGCTTTTTTATAGTCCTTCAGCTCTCTTTCTTGTTGTTTTATGTTCCTCAGTTTTGAGGCTTTGAGCCTAAGAGCTCGTGTAACTTTTGGCTGTGTATATCCCTCGTGGATATAGAGGCCGGATTTTATATCCTTTATCTAAAAAAAGGGACGGGAAATGACCCTTTTGCCCTCGTCAACAGTGGAGGCGGCCAGGCGGGCTCGTCTGAGCGCAAGCGCGGCCGGCGGTGGCGCGCGGCTTCCTCCACCCACTCCTCGCCCCCGCCGCGTCGGCTTCTCCGCCGGGCCCTCCCCGACTCCCCGCGCCCGGCAACCCCGCCCTCCCCTCTCCTCCTCGCCGGCATCCTCGCCGAGATCGGCGGCTCCCTCCGCGGCGGCTCGCCCCGCCGGAGAAGTCTGCCCCTACGGAGATCCCGGCGAGGAGCGGGTGGAGGAAGCCGCGCGGATCCGCGGCGGCGGGGGGAGGGGCAGGTGCTGCGGGTGGTCGGGGAGGGCCCGGCGGGAGAAGCCGCCGCGAAGGGAGCCGCCGATCTCGGCGAGGAGGGGAGGGGAGGGCGGGGTTGCCGGGCGCGGGGAGTCGGGGAGGGCCCGGCGGGAGAAGCCGACGCGGCGGGGGCGAGGAGCGGGTGGAGGAAGCCGCGCGCCACCGCCGGCCGCGCTTGCGCTCCAACGAGCCCGCCTGGCCGCCTCCACTGTTGACGAGGGCAAAAGGGTCATTTCCCGTCCCTAAAAATGCAAAATAAAATTAAAATGGCAAAACAAAGACAAAACACTCAACTGTGTGGCATAATAACAAAGTCACTCAAGTTTGTGGCAAATGGGAGGATGGCTCTGAACTTTGTGGCATGAGAGCAATTTTCCCTTATTGTACAGCCATGCCTTGAAAGTTCTTGATTTGATGAACATTAAGCAGTTACCTGAGCATTACATCTTGAAGCGATGGACATCGGGGGGAGCAATCTGGAACTATTCAGGATGCGCGTGGGAGAAAAATATTGGAAGATCCAAAGTTAGATGCAACACATCACTACAAGTGGGCCGAAGTTGATAAATATCATAAAAGAAACAAACAAGAATCAGATCAAGCCAAGTCCCATAAACAAACTGATGTGGTATGTCACTAGTAACTCAACAAATTTGTTTTTCAATTGCGCTGCATTATAACTTTCCAAACACTATCAATTAATAGGGTGCAGAGGTGAGCAAAGCAGCACACCTCAACCATCGGCTTTGAAGTGCTTCAACAACAACCAACAAGAGATTGAAGGTTTTGAATTTCTTGGTACTTACACGCAGCTATTGATGGTATGGTTCACAAATATTCGATATTTTTGTTCATATGATAGCCATTTACGTTTTGTTCACTGAAAGTAGTGTTGCTTCGTTTTAGGGTTACTCGGGTGGTCAAGACTTTAATTTTGAAGGTTCATTTGGGACTAGTCACACCACTGATGGTTAAACAATCTGAAGATCTTACAGATGCAACCTGGTGTGGTTCTCTTTGTTTTGAAGGCTATATATATTTGGTACTTGACTTGGGTATCGAACTTGTGTTAGTCAGGAATTATAAACTTTGCTTTTATGCTTTCTGGTGAAACATTAGTCGCTACGAGTATTGCTTTCGTTATTATGATATTGTGCTCTTCCAGATTTTCATAATTGTTCTTTGCTAGTTTCATCAAGGTTCTACATAAACATTTCCTTTTGGAGATTTCAGCAGTCTGCTAGTTCACCAAGATCAATGTTTCCTTTGTGAACTAGAAAAAGGATTTCTTTTACCAGCTAGAGAATACAAGTAGCAACAACATTCAGAGATAGCACATATCTGCACAAGTACTGGCTGAGCATTTGGCACTTCTCAAGTGCTGAACATATTGACCTGGCGCGACTAGCGGGCGGCGGAGGAGGAGGAGAGAGGCTAGGCCGTGCGGGAGTCGGCGGCGACAGCATGTGAGGCGGTGGCGACGATTCTTGGCAGCGGCGCCACAGGGCAACGACGGCCTTGGCAGCTTGGAGCAGCGAAAAAGGAACAGCCCGCGACGGAGCTTGGGCGGCTTGGCGCGGCGAAAAAGGAATAGCCAGCGGAGGCGGCTGACTTGGCGAGGCCGCCGACGTCGGCGGGCGTCGGAGTGGGCGGAGCCGGCGAAGCAAGCGGCAGCGACGTGGTGAACCAAGAGGGAGAGCAGGAGCCCAGGGCGAGGATTGGGGGATTTTTCCCGAGTGAAGGTTGGCTACAGTGGGATTGTGGGGTCTAAACTGGCGGCCCTTGATTTTGAAACAGATGGGCTGGTTTTTTTTTTTTTTGAGAAGAGATGGGCTGGATTGACGGAATGGCACAAGGTGATATTATTTATCGCTCCGCTCCAACGACTTCGAACTTCCGGTCTTTTTTTTTCTTCTGACTTAAGCTATTTAGAACCTATGGACTTCTAATTTTGGTTAACTTCTTTGGATTTTTTTGCTTTTGCCTTCTGTTTTCTTTTTCCTTTTCATTGTTTGTAGAGATATAACGGTGTTTTTATTTTTTTTCTCATTTTCTTTATTTTTCTTTAATTGAACGATTTAGAAAAAGTTAACAGCCGCTAGCGTAATTTCAGCTTTAAGGTCCTGCTCGTTTTAGCTTGAACTTCTGACTTATTTTTCACCATTCAATAATTTCGGCTTTTTTCTGGTTTTTGGCTTTTTTGTCGGTTCTATTTTTCTCCGTATTCGTTTGTACTGTCCGTAACGGATTAACCTGTTTTTTCTAATTTTTTTAATTTTTTAAATTTAATTACGCCAAATAAGCCACTAACTGCTACGGTGTTTTTTCAGTCAGCTACAGTGATTTTTAGCTAAAAGCCACTCAAAATAAACCCTTTTGAGCAGGACCTTAAGAAGAAAATGCATCATGAGTTGATGTATGTCCAAGAGGGGATGATCATGTGTTAATCATCAAGTCAAGTGAAAACCCATCATGTGTTGATAGAGTTCAAGAAGTGAATGCATCATGTGTTGATGCATGTCAAGACGATGACCCGAACTTGAAGTAATGATGTGCGTCATTGAGCTTCAAGAGGATGATCAAGACAAAGGTATAACTAGTTAGGGCTAAGGATGTATTCGTAGTCTTTTATCGGTCATGGAGTTTGGTTGGAAGACTAGATTGCTAGTATAGGTTGCTAGTATAGCTTGAGTTTCATCGTGTATTGGTAGCTCAACCTCATCTCTTATAGCTCATCTTGGCATGAGGCTTGTATTTGCGAATGTGTTTTACAAATAGTTGAAGCTCATATGTTGAATCCTTGTAACATGGGACTATACATTGTAAATGTGTTTTGCATGCGCTTGAAATCCATGTTTCTATTCTTTGTGATATGAGGCTTATATTTGCAAATATGCTTTGCAATTGGTTGAAACTCATATTTAATCCTTGTGTTATGACTATAGAAGTGTGCAAATGTATTTTACAACTTGTTGGGGATCATGTTTGGTATTTGTATGCATGATAACGTGTAGTACTACCACGGACCAGAACTATCGGCGTTGTAATCACAAAACTATCGCGTGCGTTGGTGGTCGAAACCAATGTGGACGAACCGACTTAGTCGAAACCGATGTGGTCGAAGACTTGTGTGGCTGAAGATCAAGTGGTCAAGAACCAAAGTGGTCGAACCAAAGTGGTCAAAGACATGTGTGGTCAAAGACCAGAGCGATCAAGCCCAAGTGGTTGAACACCAGAGTGGTAGAACCGACTTGGTCGAATCAACGTGGTCGAAACCAGCGTGGTCGAGATCTGTGTGATCAAAACCAGCATGGATGAAATTAACGTGGTCAAACCAGTGTGGTCAAAGCCAGCGTGGTCAAAACCAGTGTTGTTGAGATCTGTGTGATCGAAACCAGTGTGGTTGAAATTG
Organism: Dendrocalamus latiflorus; assembly: GCA_017311315.1. Lineage (NCBI taxonomy): Eukaryota > Viridiplantae > Streptophyta > Magnoliopsida > Poales > Poaceae > Dendrocalamus > Dendrocalamus latiflorus. Next base: position 40,421,909 of record CM029611.1, read on the forward strand.
ATGTGGTCGTACACCTTCGTGGTCGTAAACCAGCGTGGTTGGAATCAACGTGGTCATAGGCCTTCATGGTCGTAAACCAGCATGGTCGGAATCGATGTGGTCATAGACCTTCGTGGTCGTAAACCAGCGGTTGAAATCGACAAGGTTGAAACAACGTGATTAAAACAACGTAGTGAAAGATCGACAGGGTGATCGGAGATCTGTGTAATCTAAGATTGACGTGGTTGAAGATCGACATCGCTGAGACCTGAGTGGTCAAAACCAACATGGTTGGAGACCAACGTGGTCATGGACCATGATAGTCAACGATCGGAGTTTCCGACCAGCTTGTGTGAGCGGTTCGATTAGCTCTGTGTGAGTTGTCCAATCGGCGAGCGGAAGTACCAGCTATGTGTGAGCGTTACTACCGGCGAGCAGAAGTACCGGCTCTGTGTGAGCGGTGCTACCGGTGAGCGAACGTGCCGGCTTATGTAGCAGCATGTTTTTTCAGAGAGACACCTGTTTGGAGTCTTCCTGTCCCCAAGGAAATCGATAGTTTTGCACGAGTGTAGCAGCACTTTCGATAATCAGTAGTACCGGACTTTGCACGTTGGAACTACCGAATTTGTTTGCAACGGCTAGTTTTCTGACCGTTGGCGAGGGGAGCGTAAATATTGGCCTTAAGCCGGCGGTACTTTGTGAGGCTCTCCACTCAGTTGTGCATGTGTTGTACTTTGTGAGTAAGGAGAGTGGATCTAGATTGCATGTGTTGCATCTAGAGGTAGACTTAGTGTCCATTTGAGCTTGTGCATTCGTTACACGTGGTGAGAGTCAAGCGAGAGGCTTGACTTGTTACTCTTGGAGTTTACCGACTCTAGACGGTGTTAGAGGTGTCGTGCGTGGTGATTTTCTCAAAGAAGGTTGTGAGAAGACCCAGAGAAGTGTGAAGGTTGGAGCTCACCTACCCGGAGCAAGAAGGAGCTACCACTAATGGATTGGGGTGTTTCAGCTTAATTCGTGGAGTCGGTCCAATTCGATTGGACTAACCTCAACGTGGACTAGGGGAGAGCGGCAACTCTTTGATCACCACGGTAAAAAGAGACTGTGTCTATTGTGATTTATTTTCTTATGCTCAATTTACCCTGAAGCAATTTACTTTTATAGAATTAAATTAATTGCTTATCATCTAAAATTGCACACCTTGACATAGCCTAAAATTGTTGGTGCACTTAGGTAAACTTAATTGATATATGTATTGTTTGTGCTAAACCAAATTTATTTAAACTTCCGCATTGTTTACTTGGTTTAGATAAATAGAAAAGGTCCTAAATTGTTAATAATAATTAGAATAGAATTTTTAGACTGCCTATTCACCTACTCTAGTCGGCCTCCTCGATTTTGCAATGCTTCAGTTATTACATTCGATTGAGACGCTTTAAATAGAAACAACCGGTCGCTCATGCAGACCAGTCACCCACTACATACGATCATACACTCAACTCCTGAAATTCCTCCACGATCCGCACGACTCAGTCCTCTTAACTACTTATTGACTCAGGTTGCAACCGCTACTATAACCATCACTCGGTCAACTGCTTCTCCAACTGTGATCGCTAAACACAGTCTTATGACCACACAGAGTCTTATGACTACAAGCTCGACTCCGACCGCTACAGATTTGAACACGACCACTTGACTCCGACTAGCTACAAATGAGTACTAGACATGAGTACTCGGACACACGACTTTTGACCACAGCCACTTATGACCACAAACACAACCATGAGTGTTGGATACTCATTTACGACCACGAGTACTCGATTACGACCATGAGCACTTGAACACACACTGCTGAACTACTTACATGTCAAGATTATGACCAACAATTTCCTCCCTAATCTTGACACGTCCTACTCCACAAGTCTTCAAAAAAGAGTTGGTTCATCATCGCTTCGCGCTTTCACACAAAAGTGCTTTCTTTTCCTCCTCTTTCGCAGGACACTTATACGAGTAATGCCCAAACTCTTCACAATTGAAGCAACACACCTAGCTTTTATCTCTGCGTCCTCAGCCACGGCCAGGCCCTCGCCCTTGTGACGAGCCACTTTCTCTTGTCATGAAAACCTGCTCTTCCATTCATGTCTTACATCCCTTGAGGTGCTCTTCGTGCGCCTTTAGGGACCCGATAGCCTCTTCCAAGGTCATGCTATTAATCTCACAAAATAACTCCATGGACGAAGCAATATTGATGAACTTGTTGGACACCTACAGCACCTGAAGCATACGAGGAAGGTTTCATACGCCGCCTCAAAAGACCCAAACTATTTTTCCAAAACCTTCTACTTTGCACGCCACGCCTTCGCGTAGCTAATCTTGTACTTGAATTTCTTCTCAATAGCCACCATGATGTGCGTGGCCTCCATGTCCTTCTTTTCCACCATCTCTCCATATGTCAGATTGGCTATAAAAGGCAGACGTTATGTTACAATGGCTCGTCAAAACACTACTAAAAATGTAGGAGTGCGGCTCCACCTTCGACACAATCTTGTGAGTCTCATAATTTAGTCTACATGCGTGCACCCTCCAAGGACAATCGGCCTGCTCGCACTTCACACTGTACTTCCGCTGTATAGACAGGGCCCACAACTTGATGGAATCCTACAATGATGCCTTATCAGCAAATATTGAATGCAACTGAACCTCTGTGCCATGATACTCCCACGGTAATTCGTGCTCGTCATGTGTGGCAACACCCTCAGCATCAAACCGATTCCATTCCTACGGGATGTAAGCTTTGTCCTCATTCGAACTATCCTCGTTGTCCTCCTATACAGCTTCCTCTTTAGCCCAAGCCATCCGATCACCGCTCTCCATTTGATGCACTATGTACTCCATATGCTCCTCTTCATAAGTTTGTCCTATAGCCTCACCATGCTATGATTGTTCTTCCTCTCCTCAATGTATCGCATTGGCCTCGTCACAAGCGACTCCCTTCTCTTGACCAACATGTTGGGCGCCCGAGCTGCTCGCACCTCTCGGATGATAGCCGTCGGCACGACCTTGTACAACTTCATTGGGCATGGTTGCACAAGTATCACACACTCATATCCATGGCGTCGGCAAACCTTGCACAAGCCTCTTCCACGCAACAGTGTGCATCAATGTTCTCAACTCCCATGTAATATCTATCGGAGACCAGCTCCAAAGCCCTTGTATGACGAGGATGCACACCTCACGGTCCAAGGAGAAACTAGGGGTGAGCCAGTACATCGCATCTGCGATTCAAGCATTCTCACCGTCCGGGTATACCAGAGTGGCTTACACAAAACCACTCAATTCAACACTGTTCAGACCTTCACGAATGATGTCGATACCATAATGCACTTTCAATGTAGTGGGTGTCGGCATTACTAATGTCTTTCTACACATATTTTCAATGTTGCAACTAGTAAAATCGCATCACACATTATGGAAATACTGATATACTGTAATTTACATTTTAATGACTGTTCGCCTATCATAACCAATTACACTATCCTCATAGCGTTAACTCCCTATCAGCAGACCGCGCACCGACGCCGCTCTTGTCTCGCTGCTTGAGCTCTCTTCTATTGTAAATAATTCCTAATGGGTTTTGACAATTTACATGACATATTGATTTAAATGCCAATATACCAGTTATAACGGTACACATGATTTTTCAATGTACTAACGACATTACATTCATTCATAATTAATTATAAATATTATGTATTATTGTTTTGTACAAAGCAAACTATTTAATTCGTACAAAAGTATTTACTGAATTTTGATTAACTATAAATTTCTACGGATGCTTACTTTGTACATAACATTGACTAAATTTTCTACAACTACAGGTTTCTACAGCTGCTAATTTTCTATAACTACACTGACTAAATTTTTTATATCAAAGTTGCACTATTCTTTTCTACAGGTATAATTTTCTACAGATACTAATTATATACTAAATAAACTATTTACTTCATATAAAAAATATTGACTACAACATATAAAAAATTTTACCTAACGGAACTAGCGGAACATCTCCTTCTCCCTATCCTCTCCCTCTCCCTCTCCCCTCCTCTCCTCCCCTCTCTTTTTCTTCCCTCTCCTTTCTTTCCCTTCTGCCTTCTCTTCACCGCATAGCGTGGGCGGAAGAAATGCCGGGGGCTCGGCCACGTGGTATATGCACCTCCAGTCACCGAAGGGTTGGGCAACAGGATTTGCGGTCGCCTAAACACTGGGTGACTGGAAGCAGTCATCTGGCAGTTCGGCAATTGAAATTGTCACCCAACGGCTCACAGATTGCTTGCGCATTGAGCGGCCGTTGGGTGACTGGAGGCTGTTTCTGTAAAAAAAAAATTTGCGCGGGTATATTTCTGTTATTTCGAATAAAATATGGATTACTTAAAAAAAATTCTGGAACTGTGTGGAATTCTTTTTATTGTGTTTGGTTAGTTCCTCGATCGGTTTGACTTTGTCCTGAACATGCAGTGCTACACCGTGAGTATATCAGATCTTCCTCTCCTTTTTTGAAGTTTGTCTCCTTTCTGGAACAATAGGATATCTCCATAGCTGTGGTTCACGAACACTTGCAATGTTATATTGATCGAACAGGAGTTTGAGGCAACCATGATATTGCTAATTGTGCAGAATTATGGTATCAGTGATGTTCAAAGTTTCTGCATGCTATTTTTTTTCTTGCATTTCATTTGGGGTCGATGGCATTATGCAACATCCCAAAATTCCCTTTCTTTAAAAATTTAATTTCAAATTAATTATTTTAAAGTATTTGAATTTTATTTGGATTTATCTGAATTTTATTTTAAAATCTAAAGCAAGAAAATGTATTCGAAATATTTTATTAAAGCCAAAAAGAGTTCATTTTATTTTTCCCAACCTTTCCTGAATTTTATATAATTTTTGAGAATTTTTTGGAATTTACAAATTAATTTTAAAAGTTAAAAAGTATTTTATAAAATTATTAAAGGCAAATTTGAATTTAAAAAATATCTTTCCTAAGTCTAAAATAGCTCCAGGAATATTCTATGAATTTTCTGGAATTTTTAGATATTATTTACTATTTTCTAATTAATTATAATGTTTCTAGTATTTTCTGAAAATTTAATCCGAAAATCAAATCCGGTTTAATCTCAGGCCGACATGTGTCCGGCCTGGATTCAATATATCCTTTCCCTTGATCTAATCTGAGCCTTTCATCCTCACTTAAACCCCAACGGCCAAGATTGTGCCATGTGTCACCCATCCGGCCGCATACCCCTTCACCTCCTCTTCTCTCTCACCGACGGGTGGGCCCCACATGTCATAACCTCCTTCCTTTCTTCTTCCTCAAGCCCTCTCTCTCCTCTCCACCATTGAAGCTGCACCAAGCTTTTTAAACCGGATGTTTCTTCCTCCTTAACTCCCGAGTGAGTGTGCGTTTGAATGCCCTCATCACTCCTCCTTCACTCCGGCCGTTTCTCGCTCCTTTAAACCCCGCAAACCGCTGGCCGCATTTACTCCGGCGAGCCCCAAACCGCCGGCCATTCCCCTCCCTTCCCCACCTATAAATTACCTTCCCCGAGTCTGGCTCCCCTCCTTTAGACTCCCCTCTCCTCGCCGCCCCTCCTCCCCTCCTCACCCGAGCCCCCTCGCCACCGGAGCCTGCCGCCCCCAAGCGCCACCACCGCCGCCGCCTTCTCTCCTCTCCCTAGCCGCCTCCGTTCTTCCTCGAGCTCGGCGCCGGGTAGGAGCCGCACCGCTGCCGTCTTCCCTCCCTACACCGTCGGCCGCTGCCGCAAGCCGCGCTCCAACGAGCGCGTCGCCTCCGTGCGCTGCCCGCCTCGATCAAGCCACGTCGGCCAGCCCGTGCGCACGTGGCGTCCGAGTGGCAGCCACGTGGCTGGCCATGTCACCCCCACGCCACATCAGCATTTTGATTTTTTTTAAAATAATCCCGCCCAAAAATTCAAACACCGCTGACGTCATAAATACTCTTTTTCAGTACAAAAATAAATCGGAAAATATGTCTTTTCTTTTTCTTCTAATTAAACTTCCAGAAGCCCTGACTTTCTCATTTTAACTCCGATTTGACCCGTTTAAATTTCTAAATTTTTCTTAAAACATAAACTACTCAAATATACACTATTTTTGAATTTTTGAATTTTATTTGAATTTTATGTGTATTTATTTATTTTTGTTTGTTCTGTCTTTTCGCGCGTATAACCCGTCGTTGCCGAAGATTTTCCCGACCCGCAGCAAGAAGGTCCAGACAGCGTGCAAGAAAGCAAGTTTCCTTTGAACATTTTGTACCTATGTTTGCAAAATGCTTTTTATTATTTTAAATATTATTTGCATTGCTATTTACATTGAACACTAGTTTCTGTATTAAGGTATTAGTTAATCCATTTATTGTTATGCACTCGATTGAAGTTGAATGTCATGTACCTTTGTAACCTTAGGATTTCCTTTGTCTCAATAATGAGAGTATAATAATTCTTTGCTGAACATTAGAACGGTAGTCAATGCTTAGTCAAGCTATTCAACCTTTGTAACCTGGGAATGGAAAATTATATTTCATAGAACTAGTCTTTGTATTCAGAATTTAGTGGCGATTGGTGTTGTCACTGTTCTTTTAAAAAAAATGTGAAAATTATTTTAGACCAGGGCAGATGGTTAGATTGGATTGGTGCGGTTTTAGCACGAGAATTCGTAAAGTGTATGTTCCGCCCTAGTCGATTAAGGATCGACTCTTGTGTTTGTCCAGACTGAGCATTACCGTACAACCCCAAGTCTATATGGGTATGATCTTGCTAACTAATTTACGATAGTCTAGTTTAGGTACCACCAGTGGAAAGTGGGTGCTAGAGATTTACTGGTTTATTCACAGTGAGGGACAGGGTTTCACTGTACTCACATGGCGCAAGAGGGGACTTTTAACTGGGTGGATTTAACCCTTCAGCGATGAAACCTTAGCGGGTGGTGTCTAGCTAGTCTAGAGTGAGGTAAAAGCTTTGTGATATTTTATCTGGGTCTCATGCCAAAGGAAGCATGTTGACTATTAGGATAATTTATCTCTTGGGGGTAAAGTTGTACATCCCTCTGCAGAGTGTTAAACTATTCGAATAGCTGTGTCCACGGTCAAGGGCGGGCAAGGAATGCATTCACATGGTAAATCTTTGGTTTTGGTTTTAACAACAAAGATTTGGTATCTCGAGAGTGGAGGGAACTCTCGAAAAGGTATCCTGGCGGTTGGAGCCAGTGTGGGTGGATGGAACCTGTAGTTTTGAACCTTAGCAGTTAGAGCTGGTTAATTAGTGTTGGTGGATAGAACCTTCATTATAAAATGCTTTATAGTTTCAGTTAAAACAATTACTTTGTTAAATTAATGCCTTCGAAAATATATAATGGTATTCGAAATAAAATATTGCTTTGTGCAAAAGAACCATATAACCCTTCCTTGTTAAGCCTTGCATCTATTGCATTTTTTCCAAGACTTGCGGGATACTTTATGTACTCATATGCTGCACTAAAAATAAAACCCAGAGGAATATGAAGCTCAAGATGGAGATTACGGCTACTTCGCGTGTGGATTCGACGAAGGCTTTCCAGAGTACTAGGCTACGTTTCCCCAGTCAATTGCCTGTGGCGTATTAATGGGTCTTCGCTGGATTTACCTTTGCCTCCGCTTTGTTTTGTGAGTTGTGAGGTCTTGAAACCTCAGTTGTAATAAAGAGGCCTTTTGGTCTGTACTCTTTACTACTATTTACTATTGTAATAAAGCGTTGTTGGTTATGTTATCATCACTGTTTGACTGTGTGCATTAGCTTTGATCTAGGACTAGTGCTGTATTACACAGAGGGTCCAGATTCGGAAATCTAGGGTACCAACACATTAACGTTGAATCCATGGTAATTACTGTTATTTGTCTTCCTTTCGAATACGAGATGCCAGTTACCTTCAATCGTTAGGCAATAAGCCTTGCCGGTGGACTCAGGCCTGACCAAAATTTTCCACCCTGTTTCTGGAGTTGTTTGAAATTTATCGTGATATAGGATGTTGAGTGAATATCCATATCTGAAGTATGAACATGAGATCATGAGCTTGATGCATGTGAATGTCCATATCTATTTACCTAGAACTGGAGACTATGGATACGTTCTTTTGTGCTGCGATTGATAGTGTATGGTCGCAACCATGGTTTTTGGCTCTAGTGCAAGCGTTTGTGCGAACGAACCGAATATCGATAAGCCACTTTAAAAAGGCTGTCTCGATTAGCTGCTTTAAAACAGTGACAAAAAAACTACCATACTTATTTATTTAAAAGAAACTATACACCTTAGGCTAAAAAAAGTATCCATTCTTAAATTGGTACCGGGATGCCAGGTTTGAAGTCCAATATTGATATGTGGCTTTTTATACTTATTAAGGCCTGAACCTGAACGGCGTGGATTGCATGTGCCGTAGCCAAGGAAAAAAAAGTGTTTTTTTTTTGCTGTGCAAGATGCTTTTAGCTGTGACAAATTTCTTTTATCTGTGTTAATATGGTAGCGAATGACAGCAACATCGACGTGGGTAGCATATACAATTTGTACTCAAAAAACTATTTAAAAAATATATTTTAAAAGATCACTTTATTTTAACGTTTAGCTTTTTGATCATAAAAAAGATCAAAAAGCCAAAAGCACGAGTTAAAAGGGTAAAAAAAAGAACGGGGCCAGTGACCCATAACCCAAACCAATGTAGGCCGACCTGATGTGAAAGCCTCTAGAAGGTAGGCTGCTCGGCTCCACTAGACGGCGTCCCAAACCCGTAAATACCTGCGATTGCCGATGGCGAAGCCCAAAACGCCCCTGAAAAATATCTCGCATCGGCACGAGCTCTGGAACCTTCACTGGCCCCAACCCCCGACGACCAAAAACTCTATTTAGATATTTTCCCACGCCACCGACCAAAAACTTCCTTCTAGCATCACCCCTCAAATCCACCAACCTCTCCCCCCTCTCCTCTCCCTCACAATTCGATGCCGCGGTAGCAGCGTCGCGCTCGCTCTGTGTTGCCTCGCGTCGTGGAGGTTTGGCTTGGGCTTGCTCGTTCCCATGGATGCCTCCGCCGGAGCCGGATCCGGCAATGCCTCCGGCGCGTCCGCCTGCTGCTACTACACCGTGCTCGGCATTCGCAAGAACGCCTCCTCCACCGATGTACGCGCCGCCTACCGGAGGCTCGCCCTGGTTTGTTCCTGTCCTCTGCGTGCGCGCGCGCGTTGGCGTTTGATTGGGTTCTTTTTATGAATTGGTGGTGGTTGGGGGCGGCGGGGGGCAGACATGCTCATCGGATCTTTTGCTGTGGCCGCGCAGAAGTGGCACCCGGATCGATGGGCGAGCGACCCCGGCGCGGCCGGCGAGGCCAAGCGGCGGTTCCAACGGATCCAGGAGGCGTACTCCGGTAAGGCCCGCCACCCCGTTACTAGCGCTTGGCTGCACGAGATTTTGATCGAATTCTTTGCGGGCATTTGGTGCAGTCCTGTCCGACAAGGGGAAGAGGGCCATGTACGACGCCGGGCTCTTCGATCCCCTCGACGACGCCGACGACCAGGTGAAGCTCTATTAGCTTCTTCCCGTGCTTATTGTCTTGTAGATACGAATACTTGTTCGATTTTATAAAGGGACGAGTGGGAAGTTTTGCCATTTTGGGGCCTGAAGTTGCGCTCTGTTTTTGGACGGCCAGGATTTCTCGGACTTCATGCAGGAGATGCTGGTGATGATGGATAGCGTGAAAAACGAGGTGGGCGCAAGCAACAACTACCCACTGACCCACGCAACCACTCTTTTAGTAGTTTAATCAATCGTAATCGCAATTATACGATGGTGATTTCGTTCGTGCAGAAGCCGGACACGCTCGAAGACCTGCAGAAGATGCTGGAAGACATAGTCAACGGCGACGGCGGGAGCCGCCGTGGCGGTGGTGGCGGCGGCGGCGGCCGCGTGCCGTCGGACGGAACCCGGAGGACGCGCGTCGCCCCCTACCCGCAGCCGCGCAGGTGACCGACGCGCCGGTGTACGAGATGTTCGCACACCGCTACGCTTTTAGTGAAAGAGACCAGCAAGAGAGCAAGCAACGGGAAACACAATTAAAAAAAATTGGCAGAATATTTCTCACTCACCTCGTCGGGTTCTACTACCTCTAGATCTCCTCTTACCTAGATAATTTACGCCCTTCATCAGTTCAGTTGGGTGCTGTTCGATTCCGGCCGCGTCAGCCAAGAATTGGTGGATGCGCGGCCAAAGATTCCAATATCTTCGTGCCTCATTTGTCTTGTCACTGGAATTTTACTCGAATCTTTCCGCTTATGCCGCCGTCAGTTCATGTGTCGTCTGTGCGTATGTTCTCTTTGTGTTCTTCTCAATTTGCTATTGTCTCTGCTACTGAAGGGCTGGCAACTTTGGCATCATCCGTTAATTAAGGAAGGAATTCTTTTGCTTTACGCTCTAGTCCTGTACCGTATGGACGTGGCTAGCCCTGCAGGATACCTACTCGTAATATTTCTACACTGTTGTGTCATGCTGTGACCTGCGACTTACGTTTGTGCATGCATGTTGAGATGAGCGGTGATGGTTACGGGTTTTTGTTCCGGAGGGCTCTTGGATAGTACGAACGAAAACGAGACGGCGCCATAAAACGCCATGGATTCAAGCGGTGTATCTGTCTACATTGGCTATAGCTAATAGTTTTTAGTTACGTTTTAATGATTTTTGATTAAAAATAAATAGCAGTAAATAAATAGTAGTATCTGAAAAAAGTGATTTTTAGAAGAAAAAAAAGAGTAAGAAAAGTGAGAGATGAATACAAGATAGGTGTGAGAGGAATGAAGTCGCTTAAAAAAACCAGGGTTTATACTGGTTTATGAAAGTAACAAACATGAACAGGCCGTCCGTTTGGTGCTACAAATAACAATGGCCTAGTTGTGTGGTGCCATCAGCCGGAATTGCCGATTATATAAGAGCAAGTTTAATAGTATAGATAGCTGCTACCTCCAATACATTTCCATGTCATCAAAAGATAATGATGCAGTCAACTCATACAATAAGCTAGCTATAAGTTGTCTCCACAAGAGCTCTCAATCATTTAATACATACATGGGTATTGATAATTTAATACATGCATGGTTATAGCAATTAGTTCTATGGGTACATGCATGGATAATGCCTCTTTTCCTGTGCTATAGCCTGACTCTTGCATGGGAGTCGGCTTGGCTCTCTCTCTCTCCTTTTCTCTCCCCTCTACATAGGATTATACTGACATGGATTCCCTTATAGCTAGCACAGTCAGTCTTATTAAACTTGCTCTAACGGGGTTGGTGCCTTTGCTCCAAGTTGCAGGAGCAGGTCGTTTGGACGAGAGTTATCAATTATATTCTGGTACCGACCAAAATGATTGGTATATTTTATCTCGACCTACAAAGCAGTATAAAGGAGATTGCACATACCGCCCAGAATTCCGATCAATTTCGGCCATTCCGAATGGAATTGTACATACCACTGATTCCGATATCAACCAAAAAAACAATGTTTGTGTCATTTGATCGTCCCCAAAAGCCCAAGCTGCCCCCTTTGCTTCACTCTCTCCCCCCATTTCTCCTCCCATCTTCTCTCTCTCTCTCCTTGTTCCCGACCACAGTCGCCCTTGGTCTCGCCTGTCCCGGCGCCCTCCCTGGCAGCCATTGACCGTCTAGCGCTCTCCCCAACTAGATCCACTTCCTCAGCTCTCCCTCTTGCTCCACGAGATATACTTCCTTGGCTCTCCCTCTGGCTTGGATCAACCTATGGCCGCCACTATTTCCTCCGGTTCCTGGCCTCCTCGCATTTGGCTTTCCTTCGGCTGTTGTTGCTTCCTCCGGCTCCCTACCTCCTCGCACTCAGTTTTTCCTCCGACCATCGCCGGATCTAGCTTTCACCACTGTGCGGTCCTGCTACCCCCACCACCATTCCTACCAAGCTAGTCTGACGGTCAGTCAGTTCACTACGCTCGGTGACCATTGCATCATCCTCGTGCGCGCCCTACGACACTGAGCTCCTCTAGCTCTGAACCATGGCCGCCCTAAGCCGTCTACAACGCGGTGGTCTCGGGCCATCCGCAGCATACTGGCAATGCTGCCTCCGCCGTCAAGACGGCGAAGTGCCAATCACCTCAGCCACTCCAACGGCAGTGTTTCTCCCCCAGTGGGTTTGATTTCCTGTCTCTCTCTTCTCTACTGGATGGTGGTCTTTGACGTGCGCTATGTGTGGCCAATGATTGGAAATGTTGATTGATTATTGGTCAATCCTTGATGGGTAGATATCTAGATGTATACATGCATGCTTTCCCTTCCTGACAAGATTTTAGCATAATTATCCTTTGACTTTCCAGATTTCTCATGAATTACATTAATATGAACCTGTCTTTAGTTCACATGGGCACCTCTAAAGAATCCACTGCTCTGATTACATGTCTTCCATTGATTTCATGTTTTCTAATATTTTAAGTTTTTCATATGCTATTATTTGATGTTGTCATGATGTTATTAATACTCAGTGCATCATATTTTTACAGAATGCTTCTTGTTCCTAGAATTTTCCACCTATTCATCCATGATCCATATATGTCTTAATTCATTCATATATCGCACATGTATTCACATTAGACCTTGTGCTCAAGAACAATTTAATCGCTCTAAGCTCATATAATTACTCTCTCTCTCTCTCTCTCTCTATATATATATATATATATATATATATATATATATATATATATATATATATATATATATATATATATATATATATATATATATGCAAAATAACAGGTGCACCATGGTGCCCAAGCTCCATAATTAAAACTTTCATCCATGATTAATACTTTCCATCCATGATTGATTCCTTTCCAAATTGATACATTTTCGAATTAATGAATCTTAATATGTTACCTAATATATTGCACTTGCACACATCTAAAAGCAATCTAACGACGGAGAGGCTTAGTGCCCGGGCACCTTGGTGTCCCATTTCAGCGTCATATATATATATATATATATATAATCCTTATTACAAGATTGGTATCGGCACATTTTATATCAAGAGACAAACCAAAGTGATTAGCGGAATAAAATTGACAGCTACGGTTTGGACAAGAGGAGTTGCTGGCCGTGGAGAAATAATAGCATCCAGAATGGTCGGTCAGATTTCGAGTCATAGGGCAGGGCATCTCCGCGTCGCGCCCACCGGTTTTAGATCTGACGCGAGCGTTTGGTGGTCCACGGAAAAATATCTGGGATGCGCTTTTGATTAGTTTATTTGGAAAGCGAAGATCACGACAGGCTGACTCGGGACAGTTCTTGCACCCCGGATGTTCTTTACCTAACCTAGCTCCCTGCATGTCACGGCTAGCAGAAAATATTTTAGAGTCTACTCTAAAGACTTATAAGCTTCAGTATATGGTTTTTTATGCACAAAAATACTATAGTAGCCGTTAACTTTTTTATAAATTAAAAAATAAAAAATTGTAAAAAGTTTAGAAAAATTAGAGGACAATACAAATAAATTAGAGAGAAAAAATAAAATCTAAAGAAAGACCAAAAAAATCTGAAATCTGAAATTTTAGAAACCAAAAAACTGAAACCGTTTGGAGTGGGGTGAAACTATTGATAGGCATACCGCAACGGTACTACAAGAGCAAGAGAGGAAAAAATATCTCTATTGGGATCGATCTCCAAGAACTCAGCTAGAACAATCTAGCAGCCTACCGATCGAAGGCTTTTTAGGGGAAGTAGTACCCCATGGGATGCCATCAGAATGCCTCCTGACGTCATACTCTCTCCCTTGCGCCACCCTCCTCTCCCTCTCTCTTCTCTTGAAGCGTCGTTGCTCCCCTCTACTTCTCCTCTCTTCTTCTGCTCCGGAGCAGCTCAACGAGCCTCGTCCGCTGCCCACGCCCCCTCTACCACCACCCACAGCCAGCGGCGCCATCGTCGCCTCACCACGCAGCCCCTCGACCCTCCCTATCGTGCCTCCCCGCCCAACCTAACTACCACACCCACCACTGCCACCACCCTCCGGCTTTGCCCATCGCCCTCCTACCCTACCCATCGCCCCGCTGCCGCCTACCACCGGGCATCATACTCTGATTTAGACGCTGCTCCAAGCAGTTTAGCTGCGGTTTCTAACTGTTGGTTAAAATTGTAGTGCAGTGGCTATTAGCTTTTTTAGTCATTAATTAAAGAAAAATGAGAGAAAAAATTGAAAACATCGTTATATCTTCACGGACAATGCAGAGGGAAAAGGAAAAAAAGTAAAAGTCAGAAAAACTAAAAACTAAATTAGAAATTAACGTGTTTTAAATAGTTTCTGAATTAAATAAACAAAAATCAGAAGAAGCTGGAATCCAAAACCGCTTGGTGACCTTAGTAATGCGAGTCGGATTCTTGTCTGCCTGCGGCAAGTTGCTTCTCTGCGGCCATGAACGTCGTCTACAGGTTCTCGAATCTACAGGACGCTTTCTCGTTTGAGATCACCATCGTTACTGTCTAACTGACGTGATGCTAGACGTATAAGTACATCGCCCTTACCGTAGTGCCTTTAGCTTCTACGTTTCCCTAAGCAATCAAGCATCGAACTATTGGGGAAATTGACCCGTCCACTTTTGCAGCTGTGGGCTGAGGCGAGGTCACTGTATGTGAATCCAAAGCATGTGAGGGACCTTTTTGTCCTAACATGTTTGCACGACAACGTACAGGAGGTGAAAGATCCACCATCCACATGTTAAACGGCTGTGATCAATACGGCTTTTTTGAGTGGCTTATGGCTGAAAAGTACTGTAGTTGGCTGAAAAAACACTGTAGCTGACATAACTTTATTTAGTATAATTAAATTTAAAAAATTAAAAAAAATAGAAAAAAAACATATTAGGCCATCACGTATAATGCAAATAAATACGGGAAAAAACCAGCAAAAAAGCTCAAAAAAGCCAAAAGTTCAAAAAAAGATGAAATTTATTAATAGAAAAAAATAAATCAGAAATCAGAAGCTGAAGCCGAAACAAACGGGGCCTAAGGTGCTCAACAACTCGCGTACTGCATTTGCATTTTACAGTAAGGATGAGCAGTCTGAGGCCTCCTTCGCTGCTGCTGCGGTAGCCGAGCAACTAGCACTAGTTGCTTACTTATGGAACTCACGAGTGCCAATTTCCATGCCCATCAAACTTCGAAACATCTGAGTGGGCTTGTCCATGCTCAATAAGGCTGTGCAGTGCTAACTGGCCAGGCCGAATTTGATCTATTCCGCCACCACAAGCCCAGTGCGTGTCGCATCCAACGTTCGAACCTCCGCAACGTAGAGAAGCGAGCACAGTGTTCATCCCGGGTATCCTCTTTAAAACATGATATAAATAGTCATAAGATTTTTTGAAAGAAATTGATAACATTAACACAAAATCAATCTGTAATACCATAGAATTTAAAATCTAAATTCGATCTGCACATGGAGAAACAAAACGACAAATCCCGCTGAAAATGAAATCAGAAAACAAAAGAAAAAGATAAAGCAACTATCTATTGAAATTTGCGTTTTTGCTTATCCCAATATATGTCGCGTTTTCAGCTGACATTTTGCAATATGCTTGATTGCATCATGACTTATCTAACCCAAAATTTTCATAACCATGTGTATCATGTTTTGAAGAGGGTGCACTGGAATGCACCAAAAATTAGGATGCACCAGAAATGCGCAGATGCACAACAAACACAAGGCTAAGAACCACCGTCGTCGTACTCGTGTGGCTCTCCCTTCACCTCGGCTTCATGCCGGCTCCAACGCCCATGAGCAACCATTCTCTTCGCCCTCTCCCAAATTCGCGCGCGCTTATGTAAGAACTCACCTCCGTCTCATCGTCACTCCGATTAACACCAAAATAAAGTAGACCACTTCCCATCGGTAGGGGGGCTCGTATCTCTCAACGCTTTTCCCTTTTAATTGTGTCATTGAAAAGTCCCCAAAAATTCAAACCAAAAATTTCTTTTATTTTTTGCTGGATTTTTGAGTGAATTCTGAGAACTTTCCCTTTTTGGAAAGTCCTCCCCTCGGCCGCTTTCCTTTCTGGGCCGGGCGCCTCCTTTTCTCCTCCGGCGCCCCGCCCCCTTCCCGTTTCTCCCGCTCCCTGGCGCCTCCCCTGCTCTCCCTCTCCGCTGGCGCCACCCTCCCTTCCCGCTTTCCCCGCCGCCCGGTTTCCCCTCCCGCGGGCGCCTCCCCCTTCCCCGCTGGCGCCCCTGCCCCTCCCCGCCTTCTCCCCGCGCACGCGCGTGCGCTGCGCGCTGCGCCCGCGCCGCTCCTGGCTCCGCGCCGCCCCGTTTCCTCCCCGCGCCCGCGCCGTCCCGACAACCCCGGTCCGAAAGGCATGGACGCCCTCGCGCCGCGTCTACCCGCCTCTGCTCCGGCCCACCTGGCAGTCGCCGCTTCCCCCCTCCCCGCGCGCGCAGACGCGCCCTCGCCCGTGCCCGACCTCACCTGCTCCCGTCGCGTCGCCAGTGCTCTGTGCAGAGCCGAGCGTCATCTCTGCGCGGAGGAGACGCGCCACCAACTCCCCTGTCTCCTGTTGACTCCCGGAACCGCGCTCGTTGCCTTCTCCCCGAAGGTTGCGCCCCTCCCGCTCGGGTATAAAACCCCATTCCCCGCTCCCTCTCTCTCCTTTGCTCCCCAAGTCTCCCCAACTCCGCTATTTGCCTCCCACCCCTCCCAGCTCCCTCCCTGAGCGGTTAATCGAACCCTCTTTGCCCGGAGCTCCGTCGCCGCTCTTCCCTGCGTCGGTGACGCCCGTGAGCAGATCTCCCCCATTTCCCCCTCATTTCCCAATTGCTTTTGCCAGAAGCTTCACCCTTCTCCCCTGATCTTTTTGGTGCATGTCTCTGGCCAGGTGGACGCCTGTGGAGCTCCAGCCCTGTTGCTCACCGCCGGCCGAACCAGCTCACCGTGGCCAGGCTGCCCCGAAGCTCCCCAGCCCGAATCTCCACCGCCATTGTGAGCCTCACCTTCCCCTGACCGTGTAACCGCCACCGATTGAGCCCTCTCACCGCCGGTGACCTCCCTCGTCGCCAAAAGGCCGAACCACCCCCTTCTCCCTCTTGTCGCCTCCTCTAATCCCCTCACCTCCCAAGCCCCGAAAATGGGATCCCCTTGTCAAGCCGCACCCGCCGGTGCCCTCGGTCGCCGCCGCCGACCCTCCGTGCGCCCGGACCGCCGTCGCCGCCGTGGCCCTGTCCCGATGGCGCTGTAGCGGACGGAGGAGGAAGATGACCGTCGTGGCCGCATCTCCACCGTCCTTCCCCTTCCGTGCCCTCTAACCACAGCCGTCCGATCCGGTTGTACCGCTTCGCCCGCCTCTCTTGTATCCCAGCCGTCCGATCTTCATAACGAAGCCTCCCCTCGTCTGTCCGATTTCCCCGCATCGCTTCGCCGCCTCCCCGCATCAGTGCCGTCCGCTTCGGCCGCGTGTCGCCCAACGGCTGGAGCAAGGCGCGCGCGGGCCTCCGGCCGCACGCTAGTTGGGCCGAGGCCGCGCGGCCCACCCCGGGCGCGCAGGCCGACTCCCCGGCCGGGCTGCACTGTAGCACTCAGGCCAGCCCGTCACTGTTCATTTCAAATTCCAGTGATTTACCAATTTCCAAAATCCAGAAAAATCCAAATAAATCCTAGAAAATCACAGAAAATTCCAAAAATTCCCAAATTTCACCACTTTGCTCCAAATAATATTCTAAACCCATTTTTGGCCTCCACTTCCACAAATTCATTCCAGATAAATTTTTAAAATTCCATTCGAAGGGTTTAGGCATTTTACTCCTTTTTAAATAGTTTATTTTGCCTCGCTTGATTAGGCTCAAGCTGGATTTAATTATTTTATGTGTTTGCGCTAGTGTCGGAGATCCCGGAAGCTCAAGTGCAGTCGCAGGATCCAGGAGTTTCTTCGTTTGAGCTAGCTGAGATCATCTGGATTGACGGCAAGTCCCAAATCCTTTGATCATGTTGTATCCCATGATGTTTAATTATGTTACTATGTTATTTGCATTAAGCTAGTTCTGAAATGCTAGTTTAAATAAAATAAAATATTTAGAATGACATGATATGTAGATAAACCTACCACCGATAAATGCCCTGCTAAACTTGTAGCCATGCCTTTGTAACCCTAGAAATAATTATCTGTTAATCTAGATAATCGTAGGATATAGTTATCATGCAAAGTCTTCGACTAATAAGGTTGTGGCTGCGGGCCAATAGAATTTGCAAACCCGACTCTAGGGTAGGGTGGTATGGGACACCGTGCCCTAGAGCGGAGAGTGCCTGCGTGCACAAGGTAGGGTAAGGGTGGTGGTGCGCCGCAAGACGGGTCATTCGCCCACCGCCTACCCTAGGTTGGAGGTCGCGGACCTCGTGGAAAATGTAAGGTTTAGACCCTTACGCTGAGCAAATGACATAATGACCGCTCAACCACAGGTGTTGACTTGTCAACCCTGGTTTAGTACCTGCTCAACTTAAGTGAAACCCCGCTTTGGGAGTCGGAACAAGACAACGATAGGTCCCCACAACTCGGGTCCGGCGTTCCGCGATGGCCAGCGGACGCCCGAGGATGCGCGGGTCTCTTATCTATCGGGTGGAGTGTATACCAAGGATTGAGCAGCGAAAAGACCCGGTTCCTTAACTCAGTCATGAGGGTTAAGGATGCGTGTGGGTAAAGTTGGGCAACTCTACAGAGTCAAATAAATGGTATTCGAATACGCCGTGCTCCCGGTTAATGGAGCTGTGTCACTTGGGTGATTCCAGCAACAAAGCTTAAGTAGTTTTGTACATGCTTTAACTTGACTAGTTGGTTAATTAACTCTTCACGAAAAAACCCCCCTGAGATCTTAAGAAGTAGTTTTGGGTCCGTTTTATTAAAATGTTTGCAAATAAAACTGCATCCACCAAAGCTAATAAACCAAGTATACTCCCTTCCACTGTAACTCCGTGCATGTAGTAAGATAGAGTCCCTTTTGGGGCTTGCTGAGCCGGTTGTTTGGCTCACGACTTACTTAATCCACTCTTTAGAGGATCAAGACGAAGGTGAAGGTCTCCCCGTTGAGGAAGTCCCGGAGGATCTCTTCTTCGGCGAGGACCCGTGGCTTTAGGTCTTCGCCGCGCTAAAGCGGATTTTGGAAGTCTTTTGTAATGTAATTATACTTTGGGCTTGCACGCCCCGCTGTCAAAACTGGATGTTATTCCATATGTGAAATATATGCTGGACTTTTGTTGTAAGCATGCAATGGTATACTCTTGCGCGACACTCCATAACTGTTCAGGCATGAATAGTTACGGAATGCCGTGTCCGTACGCGCCCCTGGAAACGGGGGCGTTACAAGAAGTGGTATCAGAGAAGGCTCTTGACCGTAGGTTGAGACCTAAGGCAAACTAGGAAGCAATTTTATCGCAAAACTTAATTTAAATCCATAAAAAGGGTTTACGAAAAATATAAGTATTACTGCTGTCTTTTTCCTCTCTCGTTGCTACCTTATCTATCTTAGTTTACCTCTGCTTAAGTTTTGCCTTTGCAAAATGTTTGCTGCCTCTCTTGTCTAACTTCAAAATTTCGCTTCTCGGCAGCTGGAGGAGTAGCCGTTGTTCGCTAGACTAGACTGACCCTGAGTAGTAGCAGTACTTTTGTAATGTAAAGCAGGTGCAATGATGAACCCTAAGTGGTTTGTGTACCACTTGCATATTGTAAATTTATGTTTATTATCTTGTATGTTGTTTGCTTAATTATCAGTATCCCTCTCAGTTCAAAGCCTTCTCCTGTCCCCTTTCGCCCTCGTACTTACCTTTTTTACCCTATACTTACCTTGAAAATTCGATGTCTTACTTATCCCCTCTTGATTGCCAAAGTCGCTGCAAAGCTGACCTTAAATTCCCAATTGGCAGATGGACCCAGATCAGCAAAGTGGTCAGACCAACAAGCAGGGTGCACCTACCACAGATCAAGCGACACTCGCCAGTGTGATAGCAATGTTGGAGCAGAATCGTTACCAGGGAGAACAGAACATCTTACGAGTGTTAGACCAGCAAGCCCGTTTACTTGACCAGATAGCAGCCAGATCTCCAGGCATACAAGGTGGAAGAATTGCTCCTCGGGATGGTTCTCCAATTTCCACCCGATGGGCAGACTTTCTGAAGATGCGCAAGGCAATGGACGCCGCTGACAAGATGCGCAAGGCGCTCAATAGCTCGCAGGACGGCAGGAGCCGACGGAGAACATCCTGGCCATCGTGGACGAGATCTCGGACACGCTCGCCAACCTGGAGCTGCCGAGCTTCAGCCGGCGACTGCTCGGGGGCGACGGCGTGCCCCGGTGGATGACGGACGGCAAGCGGCGGCTGCTGCAGGAGACCCGCGGCGCGCCCGAGTTCAAGCCGAACGTGACGGTGGCGGCGGACGGCAGCGGCGACTTCAAGACCATCAACGAGGCGCTGGCCAAGGTGCCGCTCAAGAGCGCCAGCGCGTACGTGATGTACATCAAGGCCGGCACGTACAAGGAGTACGTCTCGGTGGCCCGCAACGTGACCAACCTCGTCATGATCGGCGACGGTGCCACCAAGACCATCATCACGGGCAACAAGAGCTTCATGCTCAACATCGCCACCAAGGACACGACCACCATGGAGGCGATCGGCAACGGCTTCTTCATGCGCGGCATCGGCGACACGGCGGGCGCCAAGAACCACCAGGCGGTGGCGTTCCGCGTGCAAACACGGCTTCACGCCCTTCTCTTTGACATACGCTTTGCGCACGGCCATAAAGTTTTAAGTCCTCGCGGACTTCCTTGCGGAGTGGACCTCACCAGCTCAACTGTAGGCACAACTAATAGCAGACCCGGTGTAGACCCTTCACACTAACGGAGCCTACGGTGCCCCTGGCGCCGGGGTAGGTGCAATGATCTCTACGCCGGAGGGACATTGCTTACTGTACTTGGCACGCCTTGCCTTTCCGGCGACAAATAACATAGACAAATATGAAGCACTACTCTTCAGCCTCGCCAAGCTCAAGGCCCTTGGTGCGCGGAGGGTGCTTGTCCACACCGACTCGCGCTTGATCGCGGGGCACGTTGACAAGTCTTACCAGGCCAAGGACCCCGACCTAGCCAAGTATCTAGCCACGGTCAGGGCGAAGGAGCGTCATTTCTTGGGCGTCACCGTGAAGGCCATTCCGCGGATAGACAACAAGCAGGCTGACGTGCTGGCTAAGGCCGCCAGTCAGCAGATTCCTCCTCTCGCGGGGGCGTTCACCGAAGTCCTGGCCACCGTGGCCATCGAGCATGACAAGTGTGACAAAACCCTTGTCCATCAGATCGCACAGCAGGGCGACTGGTGGGAACCCATCTATGGTTTCCTACAGGGTATAGCCGAACCAGATGATCCTCTCGAGCTGTGGCGCTTACAGCATTGCGCCAGGTCCTTCGAGGTCTTGGACGGCGTCCTCTACAAGCGGGGAGTTTGCGCCTCGCTACTACGATACTTTTCACGTAGTGAGGGACGCTGGCTCCTCACCGAAATTCATGCAGGGATTTGCAGCTCGCACATCGCTCTGAGGTCCCTCGTCGACAAGGCGTTCAGACAGGGCTTCTATTGGCCAACGGCCATTGCAGACGCGCACGATCTCGTGCGTCAGTGCCAAGGATGCCAGTGGATGTGAAGGATCATTCATAGACCTCCCAATAACTTGCAGCCCATCCCATCAGTATGGCCGTTGGCGCGCTAGGGCATCGACGTCGTTGGACCACTCTCGCGCACACCAGGGGACCTACGATTTGTCGTAGTTGCCCTTGAATATATTTCCAAGTGGCCCAAGGTGGCTGCACTGGCCAAGGTAACCTCCGCAGCAATGCAGCGGTTCCTCTGGCAGAACATCATCTACCGATTTGAAGTGCCCAGGGAGATCACCATCGACAAATAGCTCGCCTTGGGCAACACTTCAATAATATCGTTCAAAGGATAGCGTTTACAAGTACATTTATTCGGACTTGTTCGGAGGCACTACTCGTCCGATTCGTCTTCTACTTTAACGTAATCTCGCGTCAAGGCCTCCCCCGTCGAACGCCGCTCCTCCCAAAAACGCAGAGAATCCTCTGCCCAGCCCTAGTGTCGAAGGCACTGCTGGACCATAAGATCCGAAACTAGCAAGCGGCCCCTATCAAGCACCTGCTCGCCACAAACACCAAATATGAGGACAAGGCTTGAAAACTTTCATTGCATTGCCAAAAGGGTGTGGCCATGTAGCACTGTTTTACATAACATTGACGAGGTGTACATAGCAGGCTACATGCGCGGGCATGGGACTTCGGCATCACACCTACAGATCGATGTCGTGCTTGGAGCCGACGACACCACCTTTGTCACGTCGCGGGACTTCATCAAGCTAGGTCCCCAGGTCACCACCACCTTGCAGGCTTCGCTTCATGGCTACCTTCGCCGTGGCCTCGTCGATGTAATCCCATACGTGCTGATGGAAAGCACATGCCGAACGCTGGACTGCATGCTCCGTTCCAGGCATCACCCCGCTCCCAGTAGGCAGCTCCAGCCACAGGGTAGCCAGCTTGCTGACATGTAGGCAGCCTCGGTGGTGGAAAAGGCCGAGGACGATGTGGGTCGTCACGAGCGAGTAGTGGTTACCGAAGGATCGCACGGCGCTCAGCGTGAGCGTTGAAGCCTCTCTAATCCTCCAAAGGGTGCTCGATAGATCCTCGGGCCCGAAGGTGCGAGGAGGCACCACGACGGCAAGGTCAAAGAGTGCAATTTTCAAGGCTTCTATCGAGCTCCACGCCACCACCGAGGTGTCGCCCAACACCTAGTCCTTCTCCCCGATCGCCGCAATCAGCTGGGCCTTCTCCTCTTCCAGTCTAGCGATTTGCAATAGCAGGCCCTCGCGTTATTCGGAGGCCATGCGTTGGGTCTGCTCCGCCAACGCCTACACATCAGCAATAGCCTTCACCCCCTCAGATTTGAGGAAGCGAATGTGCTCATCCTTTGATGCGCAGGCTGCATGAGCGTCTTCAGCGGACTGTCGTGCGGCAGCAACATCTGACTCCACGGCACGGAGTTGGTCCTCCAGGCCACCCCGTTCGTGAGCCCTAGCCGCTTGTAAGGCACGGACGAGGGCAAGGGCCTACATAACATAGCATAGTTAGCGACATCCCAACAAATGCTACTACAATCGAAGAGTGGGTGCATGTACCTTAATCTCCGCGGCTTCCAGAGCACTTTCCAACAGCTCTGGCCCGCATGACGACAGTGTTCGTGGGTTCAAACCAGCGTCTGCACAGTTTGTGACCCCTTGGATAGCTCGTAGCGCCTCGGGTCGAGGGATATGTCAGCCATGGTCAAGCGCCGAGCCTTCGTGTTGACGACTTCCACAGGGGCGGACATCAATGACACGTCCGACGCTGGAGCCCTGTGAGCGCCCCGGAGACCGTGGGCCCGCCGATGCTGATGAAGGTGTTAGCGAGCAGATCGGGGAAAGCCTCGCGAAGTCGCAAGAGGAGAACGAGACGTTTATACCTGCATCGTGGATGGGTGAAGATCATCAAGAAGCAGCCGCGCCTATGTTCGTAGGAGGGGCAACCGCGGGGGCATCACCAGCATCCCGCGCGATGGACTCCACTTCAGGCCCGGCGGCTTCCACCTCGGAGTCGGACTCCTCCGAGATCGCCATCACCGCCACTTAGAAGTGCTTGCTCGCCCTGCAGGCGGAGCTACGTGAGTGCGCTTTGCACTCGGTGCTTCCGCAAGCACCTCGTCAGCCCCCACGGCCAGTGTAGGCGACGAAGCTTCGCATTCTCCTCCTACATCCGCGTCGGGTCCACGGTGGCTATCGCCTCCGTCACCCACATCACTGCGGCCCCTTGTCACTGGTCGCACCGTGATCTGCCTCCACCTTCAGGTCGGAGTCGGCGTACTCTGCCAGGTCGGAGACAGTAATCGCAGTGGCCTCAACCTCGGCGGGTCCTTCAGGTACAATGGCTGCCGAGCTTGGTGGTCGTGCAGTAGGAGAGTGGGCCCTGCAGCGAGGAGGAAAGGCCTCCCCCTTGTCGTCTCCATCCTGGGTGCGAGCCCAGCTAATGGTTGGCATGGCAGCTCTGGCATAGGGATGCCGAGAGCTTCTCACACACGATTTACCCGCCTGACGTTCGCCGTCATCGCCTTCTAGAGACTGTGCTCCTTAGTCACATACGGCCCAAGGAACATCGTCATGGCATGCTCAGCATCCTCGAGGAGGAGCTCTACCAGTAAAAAGAGTTAAAACTACAACCTACAGAATAGTCACTTCGTGTGCAACAAGTGTGGTCAAAGAATTACTTGCCTCTACGGGCCTCGGTAAAGATGCGACCGTCAACCGAATGCCGTCATCGTGGGTGGGGCTAGGTTGCACGTGCCACAGGCGGGCCAACGGAGCCACGCCAAACATTAGGTACTCCTCTGCGAGGTCCCTCATGTTAAACCGGAGGGCAATCCCCACCAGCCTCTGCACCCGAAGGGAAGGTGTTGAAGTCCATCAGGCGACCCATCCACCTCAAGCTACCGCCGCCCTCCACGCGGTGGTAGAACCACCGCTGCATCCAGTTCGACTCCCACTTCGCCCGGGTTGCGTTTGCTAGGTACAACTTTATGCACGCCGAACGCGGCACAAAGTTGATGCTTCCAAAGTTGGAGTACTCCCCTCCATCCAACTTCTTCAGTTGGCATCATGCGTTGTGAAGAAACGCGAATAGAGGGGCACTCGGCTACACCATCTCCATTCATGAAGCCCAGCAGTAAACAACCAGGCGGACAAAGGCGTTCGAAGTCAGATGTGCCAGCTCCAACCCGTACACCCTCAACACCTTGCCGACAAACATGGTGGAGGGGAATCGGAGTCCAGCTTCAAGATACGCGATGAAAACCATAGCCTCCGACTCCATAGGGTGTGGCTCTATCTCGTCGGCGGAGGGTAGACGAACCGCATCGAGGTCCAAAAGCTTCCCCTCGCGCATAACCTACCGGATGGTCTCCTCGGTCACCAGGCTCTACCCCAGCACGTTCGAGCAGACGCCGTTGAGCTTCCTCGCTACGCTCCACCGCTTGTTCGCCAGCGAGGGGTCGTGCCTGACCAGTTCATACTCCATCTCAGTCGCTGATGAGCTACACTGTCTAGAAGAGCCGTCGCGGCTCAACGACGCGCCACCGCTCGGTCGGCGAGAACGATCATCACCGTAGGACATTTCTACTACAGTACTCCACACAATGGCGGGGGAAGACAATGGCGGGCTTCCAGCTCGGCCTCTCATGGAACCATTTACTGAATAGGGCCAGCAAAAGGAAGAAGTACGGCGGCGGTGGACGGCGGCAGCGAGCGGCGTATATGGTAGCAATGTGCACGGGAGCAATGGTGGAAAGGCAGTACTGTCGCAACTAGCTAAGCGTGAAGGATGTGACGTGACGGCGACCGTAGCTTTAAAGCCTGTTCGGCTGCACCACAATCGGGAAGCCCAACCGACGAAAACTGACACCGCATGACCCGCCAACCGCGCATGCACATGTGTCCCACGACGTCGTGAACGACCGTGCAATAGTGGTCAAACTCCAACTGGCAATGCACGACACGCCAGCAGCAATCGGCCGTGTATCCCACTACGCGCGAAGGGGTGATAAGACTTTGGTCAGGCAACATCACCATTTCGACCCGTACGGCCCAACATGGATTGCATCATAGGCCGCAGGGACGGAGGGAGCCAAAGGGCTCGGTCGAGCAGACGTCGTTGAGCTTCCTCACTGCACTCCACTGCTTGTTCGCCAGCGAGGAGTCGTGCCCAACCAGTTCATACTCCATCTCAGTCGCGGCTCAATGACGCGCCACCGCTCGGCCGGCGAGAACGATCATCACCGCGGGACATTTCCACTACAGTACTCCACACAATAGCGGGGGAAGACGACGGCGGGCTTCCAGCTCGGCCTCTCATGGAACCGTTTATTGAATAGGGCCAACGAAAGGAAGTACGGCAGCGGCGGACGGCGGCAGCGAGCGGCGTATATGGTAGCAGTGCGCACGAGAGCAATGGTGGAAATGCAGGACTGTCACAACTAGCCAAGCGTGAAGGATGTGACGTGACGGCGACCGTAGCTTTAAAGCCTGTTCGGCTGCCCCACGATCGGGAAGCCCAACCGACGAAAACTGACACCGCACGACCCGCCAACCGCGCGCGCGCATCTGTCCCACGACGTCGTGAACGACCGTGCAATCGTGGTCAAACTCCAACTGGCAATGCACGACGTGCCAGCAACAATCGGCCGTGTGTCCCACTACATGCGAAGGGGTGATAAGACTTCGGTCAGGCAACATCACCATTTCGGCTCGTATGGCCCAATATGGATTGCATCATAGGCCGCAGGGACGGAGGGAGCCAAAGGGCTCGGTGGCATGGTTTCGGCAAGCCCTTTACCATGAGAGGCTCCTATAGTAGGGGTGGCCTCCACCTGAGCCCATCTGGCTTGTTAGGGAATTGTAAAGCCCAATATGATATATGTAATGACATATGTACCATTATAGAAGACATATGACTGTAAGGACAAGATTATAATTGTTCTTCATGGGGAAATATATACACGCCCCGAATATGGAGAAGGGGCAAGCATTGTTCATCCATCACAACTCCACTACTCTCCTACTTTATTGTTTGGTCAGTAGTCACAGCAATACCTATTATATTTCAGCCGCCATAGTAATTTTCAGCTGAATGAATATTGGAATGCTTGATGTAGGAGATTTTATTGGTAAGCCATCACTAGTTTGCCACATGATCCTCGCCCTGGCACTAATGTTGTCACCATATGAACCTCATTCTTTCTGTTATGTTATATATGCAGCAATTGGATCCATCTTTTCTGCAATTGATTTTGTCTGCACATTGCATGTTAGTTATTCAAATCTACAATTTCTTATAAAGATTGGTGAAGATTGCTCATTTACTCATCTACAATTTCTTATATTGGTGTTTCAGGGGAAGCGGTGTGTCGTGGTATCGAAGTCTCAGTATCAACGTAACGTATCCAAGCAACTGTGACACCCCGGCCCATGTTGGCCCATGTGTGTGTGCACATGAATTTCTGGGTTAGTCCCACATTGCTAGCTTACCTTGAGAAGCACTTACATATAAGCCTAGGAGTTCCAATGGTAGCACACCCGGTTAACCGTTTTACGCGAAGCGAGGACGAAAGTGCAAGCGGGTTGCTACGTGTGCGTGGCCTATCCAGAATGTGGTTAGGTCTGAGCCGGTTTGGACCCTAGGGCGTTACAAATGGTATCAGAGCCGACTCTCGCGGTTACATGGGCGCGTGCGGGTCAGGGGCGCGGGCATATGGCGCATGGCGCGTGTGGACCGTAGCGGACACACGGCATGGCATATGTGCTGGCACTGAACGTACGGACATGTGCCAAGAGAGGAGATCCTTATCATTTGCCCCAGTGTGGGTATGTTTGTTCGACGAGGACGTCGGGTCCTTTGAGGGGCTGTATGTGACACCCCGGCCCATGTTGGCCCATGTGTGTGTGCACATGAATTTCTGGGTTAGTCCCACCTTGCTAGCTTACCTTGAGAAGCACTTACATATAAGCCTAGGAGTTCCAATGGTAGCACCCCCGGTTAACCGTTTTGCACGAAGCGAGGACGAAAGTGCAAGCGGGTTGCTACGTGTGCGTGGCCTATCCAGAATGTGGTTAGGTCTGAGCCGGTTTGGACCCTAGGGCGTTACAGCAACCTAGCTCTAAAGTAAGAATACCCATTCTAAAAACCTGGATCCGCCACTACACTACATGCAACGATATGTTTTCACCAAACTCCCCAAAGCCGGCCCTCGCTCCACCGATGCAGCGCAATGAAAACAGATTTGTATCGAGACCACGTTATCCGGTATTTAATAGCGCAGATTATCCCAGACGGTTCCAACCACAAACGGTCTGTGTACGAACATTATCACAAACCGTTCGTATTAATAACCTTTTGTGATAATTCACAGACGGTTATTCATATAAACCGTCTGTGATATCCGCAATATCATAGAACCGTCTGTGATGTCCACAATATCATATGCGGTTTTTTATATGAACTATCTGTGATGTCCGCAACTTTCACAGACGGTTATTAACACGAATCTTCTATGATATCTCAATTATCACAGATATCACATATAGTTGCTAGTATAAACCGTGAATGATGGCTTAAGCACAGACTGATATCCTGCCTGTTTCTACTCGAAAAGAGGAAACTGAAATTCTTTTCAGTCAGACTTGCATAAGCAAAGCAAAAGAGTTCTCTGGGATCATAAGCGTCCGATTCCGAAAGAGAGTACTTTTGTACTTTCACACAACATTTATTCCCGTGCAAAACCAAGAGGGAGATACATAAGCGAAAAGCGACAGCAGTAAACCAAACCATTCTTTAACAGTAACCAAAAAACACACTTCTCAAGCCCAAACTCTGCTCAGTGCTCTCTCATCCCCGCATCACACAGCACTTACTGCGCGCTTAGAGCAGATTTATTTCGATCCAAAGCACACACACAAAGTTAAAGATCTTTATATGTATCGGGACATCACATGTAATCATGTATTGATCCCGCTCGATCGATTTAGTTGTAGGCGTCCGGGTTGGCGACGAGGTAGGTCTCCGCGGTCTTGAAGATGGCGGTGACGGATTCCTTGGCCTTGGTGATTTCGTCGTTCACCTCCACCCCCGGCAGCAGCTTGTACGTCGAGTCCACCTTCACCACGCTCCCGCCGTTGGCCGCCGGCTCCACCTTGATGTGCGACGTCGCCGTCTCGATCGCCGTGCCGATGCCGCCGCCCTCGATGAGCGTCGACTTGCACTCGCACTTGTCCGCGTCCAGGAACTCGAGCCTCTCCTTCATGTAGCTAAACGGCATGGCTGCAAGATCAGCAACCAAAATGTTACTATATCTGCATACTATATACTAGCTAACGTTTGATCGATGCAATCACTACGTATGCCGTGTCATGTATATATGTGTGTACTATATATATATATATACTGTGTATGCGGTACGTACCTGAGGTGAAGTTGAACTGCCTGACGCTGCCGACGTTGCCCTCGCCCTCGACGGGGTGGGCGCTGGCGACGATGTGGGAGGCGAGCTTGGGGGCGAGGGTGTGCCAGTCCATCACGGCGGCGCGGAACAGGCGCGGCGCGGCGACCGCCGACTCGATCTCGTGGGTCCAGCTGTTGGTGGAGGCCATTGCTGCAAGACTAGCTACAATGATCGACGAACTTGCGCAAATGTTAGCCTAGTGTAGTGCTACTGCAAGTATTTGTTGCTGCTGCTGCTGCCGGGAAGTGGCAGCGAGTCACGCTTAAATAGGCGGCTCCTAAGGCGGGGTTGGTGAGACATGGCCGGATTGGGGTGGGTGGGTGGGGAGGGTTGTATCCTACGTGATTGGTGACCGGTTAGGCTACGGCGCCGCTAGTAGCTGAGTTTTTTCCAAATTGGATGGCAGTGTCGGTCGGGTTGAATGCACACGTCAGAAAGTACGAACTTTTTGTCAATGTTTAGTTGAAGGCGAAGAATGCGTTGCCGGATTGGCACCACGGTCCGGTGGGCAAATTAATGGATTAGGGAATGAGAAGAATGATGACGGTCTGGAATCAAAGGCAAACCGTGGTTGGGTTGGTGTGGCTAGAGAAGCTGGAGGGATCGGTAGGAGCTGCATAGCGTAGCGATCAAGCACACCTGTATTTGCTAAGTTTTTGGCTTTTTTGATCTCATATTTACAATTATTATAGTCATATAATAAATACAAAAATATCACTTTCACTACTATAAAAAAACTAAACTGGACGCTTACATCATAGATGATTCCTAGGAACCGTCTGTGCTGTAAGTATCACATACAGTTCATACGAATAATCGTCTGTGATATTTTCACAGATGGTTATTTATACGAATCATCTGTGATGCCTATCATTATCACAGATGGTTTTTATTAATACCCATCTGTAATAGTTCACAGACGGTTCTTGATAAGAACCATCTGTGATAAAGATAGACATCATAGACGATTTTTTATTTAAACCGTCTATAATATTTATACGAATCATCTGTGATGCCTATCATTATCACAGATGGTTTTTATTAATACACATCTGTGATAGTTCACAGACGGTTCTTGATACGAACCATATGTGATAAAGATAGACATCATAGACGATTTTTTATTTAAACCGTTTATGATACTCCACAGACGGTTTATATTAAAAACCGTCTATGATAATGAAGTTATCACAGACGGTTTGTATTAAAAATCCCGCCTCATAATCTCCCGCCTGAGTCTGAGTAGGATTTAGTTTTAAGACACCTTGTAACAGCCCAAATTTTTAATAAAATAAAAAAATAATAATAAATTAATAAAAATTAATTAAAACAAAATTTTAAATTAAAATAAGTATTTTTGTGCCTAAGTTCAAATTTGGATTTGCCCTGAATTTCTGTTTTTGAAAAAGCTGGATTTGAAAAGCAATTTCAGAAAAACCTAAAAGTATTATTAAATAAAATGACATTTTGATTTTCTATAAAATTCTATGTCAAATTAAATATTTGGAGTTATTTGGATTTTCTGAGTTTTCTGGAATTTAAAAATATATTTTTGGAATTAAAAAGTATTTCAAAGTATGAAAATTAAATACCAACATTAGTTGGAAATATTTTGTTTAAGTCCAAAATGTCTCCAGAAGGTTCTATGAATATTTCTGGATTTTTGGAGGTATTTTTGTATTTTTCTGAGGCTAAATGGAATTTCTAGGCTTTTCTGAAAATCCAAAATCAATTTCCAAAAATCAAATCTCCCCTCCCCTCCGGCCGCCACGTGGACGGCCAGATTTGCGCCCACGTCGCCCGCCCGATCCCGCCTCCCCCTCTCCATCGGCCGCCACGCGTCGGCCCGATCTCCCCCGCCCCCGCGCTCCCGGCCCATCTGGCCCGTCCGCGCCCCTCTCTCGCTGGCCGCCCGGCCCCACCCGTCGGCACGCCGCGCCGCTCCCCCTCTCTCCTCCTCCTCGGCCCCACCCGTCAGCCGCCCTCTTCTCTCCCCGTCTCCCTGCCACTCGGGCCCGCCTGTCAGCCACCCCGCCGCCTTCTTCCTCCCCGGTCATCTTCCTCGCGCGCCCGCCCGCCTCCGCAACCGCCTGCCCCGCCCGACCCGATCGCCACCCCCGCCTTCTCCTCGGCCACGCCGCCCACCTTCGTGCGCCGCACGCGCCGCGCCCCACCTTCCCGCCCATCTCGCGCCGAACCCTCGGTCACCTCCACCAAATCGTGCGCAACCGCCGCCGCCCACCTCCCCACTCCGGCGAAGAATTCGCGTGTCTCCTCTCCCCCTCCGACCCTATAAAAGGCACCTCGAGGTTCCCCATTCGCCACTCCACCTCCCACCGCCCTCGGTTTCTCCTCTCCGCCACCCTAGCGCCTCCGCCGCCGCTTCAAGCTTCGGCGAGCAATCACCGCCACTCCGCTCGCCCCCGCGCCCGGCCGACACCACCTCCAGCTCCGCCGCGTCACCCCCGACCTTCTCCGCCCCTCGGCCGCCCCTCCTCGCCATCGGAGCCCCTCCGCCGTCGTCAGCCGAGCCGCGCCGCCGCCTCCCTTCGCCGCCGACCGTCTCCGCTCGCCGCCGGTAACCCCCGTGCCCCTCCCCGAGACCGCCGCACTCTCCCCTCCCTCCTCCGGCCTTCGCCATCCGCCGCCGGCCACCGGTGCGCCGCCGCCGTTGCCGTCCCCGTGCGCCCCCGGCCGGCATT
Organism: Dendrocalamus latiflorus; assembly: GCA_017311315.1. Classification (NCBI taxonomy): domain Eukaryota; kingdom Viridiplantae; phylum Streptophyta; class Magnoliopsida; order Poales; family Poaceae; genus Dendrocalamus; species Dendrocalamus latiflorus. The sequence continues at coordinate 40,453,790 of CM029611.1, forward strand.
GCCCCGGCGCCCACGTGGCTGCCACTTGGTGCCGCGTCACCGCCACCTCGGCGCCCCCTCGCTCGGTCAGCGCCACGCCACCCCCCTCCTGCCATCTCAGCCGGTTCGCCCGCCCGTGGACTCGGCCCACGGACCAGGGGCCCACTGTCAGTCTCCTCCCCTATTTTCCAATAGGAAAATAATTCGGTCAAAAATAAAATTCCTCGCTGACGCAATAATCCAGATTTTCCTTTAGGAAAATAATCCCAAAAATCTTGATTTTCCATTTTCTCTCTTTTTAAACTTCCCGGAGCTCATTCTTCTTCGTCCTAACTCCAATTTGGCCCATTCAAATTTCTAAATTCATCAAAAAAATTCCCCTCTATCCATTTCTAGCCTCAATTAAAATATTTGAAGTCAATTTGAATTTAATTTGAGTTTATTTGAATTTGGTGGGTTATTTTCACGTGTAGACTTCGACGATTCGGAAGATTTCTTCGACGAAGATTTAAACCAAGTTGAAGAGCAAGGCAAGTCACCCTCCTTGATCATGTTGATCCCAGTTTTCAAAATAAAATTATGTTGGTTTAAATTATATTGCATGCATATTCTTATTCAACGTATTTCAATTCAGTTTTAAATTTAGTTATTGCCTACTTGTTAATCCCTCCTTTGAATTTGAAATCCTCAATACCTTGTCACCCTAGAATCAAACTCTAGTTAATACATTAGTGTTGGCTAGAGAGTTTATTCAAATGCTTAGCCCTGCGAAGTTATATTATTTGTTTTTGGGATACCTTTTCGCATAAAATGATGATCCCTTTTTACATAAAATGTTATGAACTCTTGACTTTGGTGAGTCAAGGAGGTTTATGAATTATTTTGAAAACAAATATAAACCTGGTTTAGACTTAGGCATTTGGTTAGAGTGGTGGGTGCAGGCATGCCCTATTGGTTGGAGCCGCAGTGGTTGATTGTCGTGCACAGGGGTATGTGGTTGGGCCTAAGTCAATTAAGGACCGGTCTGTGAGCTACTGTTGCAAAGCCCTAATCGTACTACCACATGGCTGGTATGGGACAGCCCTGGCTGAATAATTTGTGAAGTCCCAATCTGAGTCGAGTTGTAGGTTGAAAGTGAGCGTGGTTGGTGCCATGTGAAGTCTCACTTGGGCGAGCGTGGTTAAGCCATGAGAAGTCTCGTCTAGGCTCAAGAGGGGGTCCCGGTCTGGTGGATTCCTTACTGGGGTGAAACCTTAGAGTTGGCTCGACCAGGTTGAAGGCTTTGCATTGTAAAGGCCTTGTCATGACTCCTTGCCGCACACCTAAGGAATTGTGTAATCGCGTGGCACAAAAGGATAATCGTGTCTTGTGGGTAAAGCTGTGCAACCTCTGCAGAGTGTATAATCTATCCTGGATAGTCGTGCCCACGGTCATGGGCATGCTGAGTAAAAGTTTTTCATGGATTAGACTTTGCTTTTCAAAATGTTTTCGAAAACCTTGTGGATGGATGGAATCCGCGAGAGATGAAAACCTTACGGATGGATGGAATCCGTGAGAGATGGAAATCTGGTGAATGGATGGAATTCATCAGAGTTGCGCAGTGAAAGCGTGTGGATGGATGGAATCCATACGTGAGCTTTTGGAAAAGATGGTCCGGGTGGGATGCCCGTGGATAGGTTGGTGTTTGGTTGGAGCCTGCACTGACGGTATTATTTTCAATTACAAGTATTGTTTTTACTTACTATATTAAATTCAGCAATTTCAATCTACTTATTGTATTTCTTAAATGCTGTTTTATGCAAACTAACCCTATAAGCCTTCCATTGAAGCCTTTATCATTATGTTGCATTCTCCCGGGTGACTTGCGGAGTACAAGTTTGTACTCACGTTGCTTTTTCCACACAGAGAAGGAAGACGTCAACTACGGTGAAGATCTGGACGAATAGGCCGCGTCTTACTGTCGTTTGCCTGTGGGCAGGCTCAGTGGGCTTCTTCTGCTTCGGTTTTTCTTCCGCTGCTTATTACTTAATTTTGGCTTATGTGCCGTTGATGTAAACTTTGGCATTCATGCCCATATTCAGTTAATAAATGTCATTATAGTTGATATTTATCTTTGTTGTACGCTGTGTGCACTAGCTGATCCTGGACTAGTGCGATTTACACAGAGGATCCAGGAGTCGTTACTCCGGGTTCCGACACACCTTTAGTAAAATAGGCATAACATTTGCATACGATGTCCGTTTTCGACGTTCTTGTACTCATTGAAAAGCTAACGACGAGCCCGATTGAAAAAACTGACTGGCTAAAGCCAGTCACCCTCTAAGGCCCTCCAAATTGGCCATCTTTAGCCCTAAATTTGTGTTTTAAGTTTTCAATTTCTGTTTTTGCCAAAAAAATTTTATCTTCCTTTAGGAATTTGGGTTTTGTCTCAATCTCGTTGAAACCTTTCAAACGAGCATATATAAACCATATACAATTTTGCTATTTTATCTTTTGAGACAAGCTATTTATATTATACCGATATATTATCTTTGTGACATCATTATCACCGACTATTTTTGTTATGAACCGTCTATGATATCTCTTGTTATCGTAGATGGTTTTTGTTATGAATCGTCCGTGATGTCTCTATCATAGACGGTTTGTAATCCGAACTGTCTGTGATGTCCCGCCACGACACCGATTCGTGGCATATCCCCTAGGATCCCGATCCCACCCGTCTATTCTCTCTACATCGAACGACAGCCATAGTTCTTCTCCCAACCCCTCACCCCTTATTAACCCCCTCTCCCTACTCGAAGAACCAATACCACCAGTACTACTCCAACTCGTATGTGTACGGTAAGGGTAGGAAGGGTTCGTCAAGGATGACTGAAATTTCACTTGAAGCAAGATGGAAAGAGAGAAGGCAATGGCAAATCTGCACTACTCTAAGTCGCCAGCATAGAAGTTGTTGATTTTAGCACAGAAGTTGAAAATGGTGTTCATTACTTTTTTGTTTCTGCTACTTGAAAATTTTTCCGCACCACATGTTTAGATTGTAGTTTAATGAAGGATATGTAAGTCTAGCTTGCATTAGCTTGAAGTTTTTGTAGTGTAAGCATTTTTCTGAATTTGTAACCGTAAAGCTTATCTTTGTAAAATTGTAAGTGTCCTCTTGTGATGCTGTATGGTGGATTCTAATCTTAATAGAAATAGAATATGTTGTTGTGTTTGTTGATGTATTTGTTTGTTTTCAGATGATATAGTTAACATTTCCTGAGGCTAGCCAAAAAATAGGAAAAATTTACGTATAGAATGAACTATCACAAACGGTTTTATGGTATAAACCGTTTGTGACGAATTATCACAGACGGCTCAAACCAGAAACCGTCTGTGATGGGGAAGTATCACAGACGGTTTTATATACCAATCATCTGTGATACTCACACATCACAGACGGTTGGTAGCTAGAACCATCTGTGATGTGTGAGTATCACATACGGTTTTTGGTTCACGCCGTCTCTAATAGTGTTCTTTACAGACGGTTCTAGTTACAAACCGTCTGTGATATATTTATCATAGATGGCTCACAAACCGTCTGTGATAATCTCTGATTATCACTAACGCATAAATTTAGACGGTTCAAAAAACCGTCTGTGATCACAGTTTTGAACCATCTGTGATGACCCTTTTTGTAGTAGCGTTTTATTGCACGACCACCAAACGGTAGCCCTCGGAGGGCGACACGTGCCTCAGCCGTACAGCCATCGTGCGATGCGCGAAGGTCGCACGGCCACCATGCGACACACGAAGGCCGCACAGCCACCAGGCGATAGCTAATTAAGACGGCTAATTAGCTAGCTTAATTAGCTGCCTTAATTACGATTATGTGTACTATTTGTTTGATTATTTTTTAAATATAGCAAATGAGTCCAAAAAATTACTAAATTTTACGTGCAGCCTTCCGACACAATGTACTTGATTGTGTAATTTTTCATAATTTTATCCGTTCTGAATATTGCTCAAAACTTCATACAGTTATGATATTTTTAGGAGTTATTACATGTAGCAAACGAGCTATAAAAATTATAAAATTTTATGTGCAGCCTACCGACACAGTCGAACTAATTGTCTAATTTTTTAGAAATTTATCTATTATGAATTTTGCTCAAAAATTCATACAAATGAACTATATGTATGGTTTTTTAATGCAAAAAATAATGCACAAACATTACAAATTTTTTCTCAAGGCTCCGTACACAATGTACTTGATTGTTTAATTTTTTGTAGAATTATATATATACATAAAATAACAAGTGGCCTGTAATAAAGAGAACAACCACAATAAACAAAAACTCCCATTAAAATATAAACTTATGCATCTATTAAAGCACAATGAGCCATGGGTCATTGGTAATTAAAAATAATCTAGCTAACATTTACCATTCGATGGCAATGATTTGATAAACAATCACATGTGATAATAGATTACAGAGTTAATCATTTAAGTAATCAATTGATTAATTGGAAATTACAACCACGTAAAATACTACATCTCAAATTGGTAGAAATATGAGTGTGTGCATCACATGAATCTTTCGCACATGAACCTGGCTAGTACTATGGTATGAAGCGACATAAGAAATTCATTTACAACTACATGAAATACTTAATCTTAATTTAATTGTATAATTTCTCCAGAGTTTTACATGCTTAAAATTGTCTAAAAATTCAAGGGTTAGGTCTCAAAAAATCGGATTTCCTTTTGTGAAATTAGGGTTTCATGATTTTATGTGACTAATGTGGGAAGTTAAGTATGACATGACTACTCTATGTCGCCCCGTCATTTTGGGCAGCCGTTTGAGTTAGGGTTCATGGTTAATTTTTTATTCAATTACGCAAGGAATAGACAGCCCCAAAAGTATTACTTTACGTATTGCAGAAATCTTTCATACATGAATCTTTCAAGTTTTGCCAACCTCGGTACTACTACGGTACAAAATGACATAAGCATTCAGACTATGTACAAACAGAAGTCTTTAGGTGATACAAAAAATATGGTGGGTAGGACTAAGGTCTACTATGGAATTGCATAATCTACTGTGTAGACCGGGGCTATTTGCCCTTCGTGCTGAGTTCGGCGTAGTAGTCGTTGCCGGCCGCCCTGGCCTTAGCTGCCCTTTTGCGCTTTCTCTCGTGCTCTTTGTGCCTGCACACCTCTAGATGAGCTTCTGTCTCCCGCCGGATACACTCGCTATAATTTTCGTTGCGTCATTGCTCCTCCCTCCACTTGTGGGCTATCTCGGCATCCCACTCTTGGCCTGGGCACTTTGCTCGTCGCGACTCTCAAATGTTGTGTGTTGTGCAATGTGTACGAGTACTAATAATTTGTTTTAATGAGCCATGGGTGAAAACACTTTCTTACATTCGTTTTATTCATGAAGCAGAGCAGTCCACGTGACAATGCGAAGTACAACAACAGTCACAACACTACACCTTCAAGTTAACGGCAAACACAAAAAAAGAAAATAACACACAACATCAAGTTAATTTTGCTCTCCAGTCTATCAAAACATGCCTCATCTCCACCATTTCTGGACCCCCCCCCTTGACAACTTTCTCCTCTACAACAATACCGTGCCTAGTGCTCATTTCATCTTCCTACACCCAGAATCGACAACCGCTTGGCCCATCTTGCAATTAATCAACACAAAAAGGCTATGTAACATCAGTAGAACGATTGTAGCAAGTTTTCTTGCTCCACAACCGCAACACTACATTGCTAGTATAGAGAAGCAATGTGAGGAGACCACCTGACACGCAAAGACTGCTGCAACATAGGAGGAGCAAGCGGAGCGTGCCAGGAGGCTACCTCCCCAAAGTGAAGTCCCCATACCTCCAACCCTAACCCTACCTCAATGCTCCCACTGAGCATTCGCTGCAACACCTGCCTGTGGAGAAGAGGCCCCCTCTGCTGGTGCAAGGACGAATGCAAGTTCTTCAAGTCCAAGAACCAGTTGATCTTGAGCATGCGTTACTGGGGTTGCTGAACTACGCCTGGGACTATCCCGACTAGTGTTACAACACGGCTCGCTACCGGGAACCGGTAAGGACGGGTTACAGTACATTCTCTACCAGTTCTCTTCTATGGCACACACTAACAAGCTCCCCTCTCTTGTTGTAATCTCCAGATCCGCTATGTGTATATAGATCTACTTGGAAATCCACCCACACGACTAGTGGACTCTAGACTGCGAAGAATGGGACGCCCAGACGGCACGTGAGAGGATGGAGGAGCGGTGGTGCAGTGAAGATAGAAGCGAGCGTATCCGACGGGAGACGAAGCTCGCCTAGAGGCGTGCAGGCGTAGCGAGTGCAAGTCTTGCAAGGAGCGTGAGAGAAAGCACGAACTAGCGGTAAGACCAGGGCTGCTGGTGAGGGCCGTCGATGAGGACTACAACACCGACCTCGTGAGGAAGAGCAATATACCGCACCATTCCATAGTACCCCACCATCTTACCCGCAAAGATATTCCTTTCTTCAAAATACATGTATTCTTACATGCTCCTGGTGCATGTGTCGCTGCGTACCTTTATAGTATCGTGGTTGAAAACAAAATGCAATGAACAAGATTTCTCCTAACTAAACCGCAAATTAAATAAGCATCGCGTGTCGCTAATTATAATTAAATTAATATAAATTAACATGGTAAATTCGGAGCATATGAAATTCCTGAAAAATTAGACAATTAGGTTGATTGTGTCGGGAGGCTGCACGTAAAATTTTGTAATTTTTGGAGTTCATTTACTATATGTAACAACTCTTACAAATAGCATAATCATACGAATTTTCGAGCAACATTCAAAGCGATAAAATTATGAAAAAAAATTATACAATCAAGTATGTTGTGTCGGAAGGCTGCATATAAAATTTTGTAATGTTTTGAGCTTATTTGCTATATTTAAAAAAATCAAACAAATGATATACGTAAATCATAATTAAGGCAGAGGGGAGGCTGTACGGCCTTCACGCGTCGCACAGTGTTTGTGCAGCCAAGGCACATGCCACCCTCTCAGGGCTACCACCCGGTGACCGTATGATAAAAGTGATAATTTTGCAAATACCATACAACTAACGTCATTTTTGTAAATACAAGCCTAAAAGAAGTCAAAAGTGCCAAAAAAACTCCATGTACTATCCCTTGTTATATTCAGGGTAGCGGTATAAAACTATATACACTCACTTATACTACACTCAGAAATTATGCGAAGTAATTTTTCGTAGTCTTATTTGTGAAGTTTAGTTCATCAAAAAATTACTTCCTGTAAATATCAATAGGGGTATTCGTATTGACTGGAATGGATGACTTTTGGTCGAAAATAAATAATAGTAGCTGAAAAAATTAATTTTTAGAAGAAAACGAGCGATAAAAAGTGAGAAAAAGATCCATACGTAAGATGAGAGCGAGATAAGTAAGATACATAATACACTCATGATCTCCTGACTTATTCTCAAAACGAGATGAGAAAGAGAAGTGGAAAAACTATTTCGAGAAATCAAATGTTCATACTGACTTTTACCACCTGAAATAGAAGCCTATACACACCCTTAGGGGCCTGTTTGGGAGAGCTCCACCACTGAAAACGTGGATCTGGAGCAGCAGCTCCACCATGGAACAGCTCCACCGTGGATCTGGGATCCCATCATGAAGTGTTTGGCTTGTACAACAGCTTCAGATCCACGAAATTGAGGTTTTAGTGGGAATGACCACTTTTGGTGGGATGGGGTGTGTAACCAGTGGCATTGGTGGGTAATTACCACCCAACTCCACGGTGGAGCACCCCTTGAGGAGCTTCATGAAATCCATGGATCTGGCCCTCAGATCCAGTATTTTGGTGGATCCAGATTTCGCGGAGCTGGAGCGTTTGGGTAAAATTTCGTGGAGTAGAGCTGTTTTTCGTGGATCTAGAGCTGGTGGAGCTCTCCCAAACAGGCCCTAAATCAGCCTTAATGCCGTGGCATAAGAAAAGGTAAAGGTAGGGGAGAAAAACTGAAGTGCCTTTCAGATGACCACTTGTCAAAATTCTGTGCAGCATTTCAGCGTTGCCTTGTTTCACAAACTTGACTATGGATAATCAAGTTTGAAAATAAAACAATACATCCAAGAATGCTGAATGCTATGGGTAATGTTCTATTCAGCATCATAATCACTATTTTGAGACGAATCTGCATCTTTACCATACACCATTTCATCAATTCCTTCATCTTCGTCAGACTGAGCAGCATCGGCATCTTGCATCTCCTCTGAGGGCGGCTCAGATACATCATTTGCATCCTTGTCGACCTAACGAAAGTGAAATCAACACATGATCATTTAATCATTAACTCAAGCGTTGAGATTGTTCACTTATTTTTCAGTGTTATAAATGGCTGAAAACCTGAGCAATTATCAGCCTAAGACGGCCAGAAAGCTTCAGTAAATCTTCAGTTGCTGTGTATCTTTCTGCACACATCTGCAAATGAAAGAATGATTTTAGTTCTACTTTTCAAAAATTTTATTCTGCTTATCTGTGATGTTTGGAGATTGGTTTGTAGGCCCGTAGTTGTAGCCCTAACTTACCAAGTACTGCTTACCAAAATTTTGTGTTGATCAGATGGGCCAGTGCTAGGTTTCTCCTAAACTTGTGGCATACCAACGTATCTCAACTCATATTTTGGCCAATTCACGGCCAAACATCCGGTAGCCAAATTGGCACTCCCAGATTTAGCATGCCAAAATTTGGTCAGCATTGGTAAGGCGACTTAGCGCCAAGGTTATTAAGTCGTAAAGTCGAATCGAGTCGCCAAGGGGGCGACTTGGGCGACTAGTCGACTAGTCCCGGTCTACAATTGTCAGTCATAATAAAGAAGCAAGCTGGGATTATTATACTAATACTACAACCAAAATAGAGCGTGTGGTGTGCAATGAGGATCTAGGGTTATTAAGTCACTGATATTAAGTCTCGATCGGTCCGAGTCTCTCTTGTGGGCCTCAAAGCTACTGATCCAGTGGGCCAGCTCCTAGTCGTGCAACTGGACATGGCCGGATAGTCGTAACTAGTCGCTGACTAGTTGTCTGGTCGCTCGACTGGTCGCTCCAGTCGAGTCGGCCTCCCTAGTCGTTTATCATGTACCGACTGGACGACTAGTCGTAGATTAGTCGCCGATTAGTCGACGACTTAATAACATTGTTAGCGCTAAAATCAAACGTGAAACATACCATAAATATATGTTCCGTGAAGTTAAAAGTGTTATTGCATTTGTCACCAAGAATAGATTCGGGAGTAAAACAAAAGTCAAAAGTAGTTGCTAGTCACTAGCACTATATAGCATGCATTGCCATTTCCCAAATCTATCTATCTACACTGTTGTCATGAACCGTAGTTCATATGGGGGTAAACATCACCAGGAAGATGGCCGGATGGCGTCGGCGTAGGAGAGAGATAGATTTAAACGGGGAAGACTTTGTTATTTGTCTGATTGATTACAATAGCATACGGTAGCACCCTTATATAGATGGCTCCCTTTAACAGATAGAATCTAATCTCAATTATATCTCTAACAATTATAGTAACTAATATCATATCTCTAACTATATCTATAACACAAGGAAACTAATCTCTAACTCAAATAGAAACCAATCTCTAATTCCTAATAATAACCCGGCTGGCCCAAGGCCCACGTCTATGACAACTGCATGCTCGTTCCTTTAACCCCTTAACTCTATATGCTTATTTGCACAGAACAGACTACAGAGAAGCGACAGTATCATTGGCTGTTATCAAGTGCCAATACAACATCATTATTTGAGCTGTCAGGAGATCTCTCTAATGAGAATCCATCTTCCAGTGACAACTTGAGAGCTCACAATCTAAGCCATCCAATCAGCGTAGGGGGACAGTCATCAGCTCAATCATGGGAAACTAGCAACATTAGCTGGCCATGATGATTTGACAAAAGTAGCTCCTCTCCACAATGATCAGACGGCTCAGATCGTGAGTTGAAAAGTAGTCACAGAAGGTGAATTCTCACCAACATTGTTATATCTTTACCAAAGAGATTGCTGTGAAACTACAATACAGCTAACTCAGGACCCAGACCACACTCATACAAGTACAAGCAAATCATTTATGACCACCTTCTGAACACGATGTGGTGACCAATGCATATTTACTCAGTTACTAACATTCCGCTATCTTTTTGTATGACCAAGTGAAGTTTGTTACCGAACTATCCTGCTTGCATTGGTGTTCTTTAAGTTCAGAATATGTGATCCACATTCTGAAGTCATCTAACATCAATCAGACAACCTAGATGGCCACAATCGCTAATAGCTCAACCCCTCTCCATTACAACATAGTTCCATGACATTAATATCATTACTATAATATGTTTCAAATAATCTGCAAATCATACAAGAGATACAAAGAGGCAAATAAATATATGCGACCCGCTTCAGCTAGTACTAGTAGCAAGAAATAATACCTTCTCAAGGTTGCTAATTATTTTTGTTGATTTCTCGGAGGGGGTAAAACGACCATGAATGACTAATAGGCAATATATCCACTGTAAAACAAGCTCTGTGCTACCAGATCTGTTGAGAGAAACAAATCAGCAATCATACACTGCATGAAAATGCACAGTGGCAAACAAACAGGGACAAGAGAGTCATGAGCACCTTGTTTTCCATGCAGAACCTAAATTCTCTAGAAGTTTGCAAGCATCTCCAGGCTTCAAAGATCTTAGATGTGCTCGAATCTGTTGAGCAACAGAACATACAACATCAAAATAGAAAGAACAACCCCCTTCTTATAAATGAATTAACTTTAATTAGCTGAATGTATAGAGTAAACATGCAAACAACTATATGATGGGGCTTTTAACTGAAATTCAGTTCTCACAAACCTTCTTGCTGGAAAAATTAGCGTCAACTTTTATGCTGCTGCTACCGAACAGATCAGATAAAATATTAGTGGGCATGCCAGGATGGCCCTCCGTGCTCTGATTGACTCTAGTATCAATGACACCACACTGCCTCATCATGTCTTCGATGCATGCACTGTCATCATCAATTCTTTGCACAGGAACTAAAAAAGCAAAAGAGTTTTGAGTGAAGCGGTGGAGCTGTTTAATAGAAAAATAACAACTACTGAAAACAAAATAAAACAAGGATACATGTAAAATGTGGTAAAACCTGATTTTTTTAAAAAAAATGTGGTAAAACCTAAAATAAATGCTAGCAAAAACCAACATATAATTCATAGCCTTAGCTGCTAAATCATTGTGTACGGGACACCAGGTTATACCTCTGCAGTTGATTGCTTATGCAAAGTTCAAAATCTCAAGACAATGAACATATGGCTGCATTTGATCATTTATGCAATGTATATATAAAGAAGATACTATCAATAGATAATTTACCTCTTTTCTCAATTAATCTTGTATTGGTACCAAGGTCACTATGAATTGCAGGCTTAGTGTCATCACTGGGTTTTGTTACACCATGTTTTCTTTTCTTGTCCTGTGTATGAAGCTTTGGAAGAGGAAGGGTGGCATCCTCTGCATTAGCCCGATCTAGAGCAGTGACAGTTCCTATAAGAAAACAACCAAGATTCAGCCCAAGAGTAGCTACCGTTAATCTCTGAGCCTTCTGAAAAAGAAGGCAAGGGAACAAGAAAAACTAATGATTATGCAATAGATATAACTTCAATCAAATCTGATATGAAAACATTAAACCACCTTGGAACGCAGGAATTTTGCAGGAAACAATATAATTCCCACGGGATTCCTACAAAACTGCTGTGTTCTAGACAGGATTTAAATGTAGTTGACTCAATAGGATCTTCAGAAGATCACTAACATACAAGTACCATAATTAATAAATACTAGTAGAATACCTTGCTTTTTAGCAGATTGACCTTTCTGAAGCATGGTGGGTTGAATCGTTGGTAAGAGAACTCCATCTTCAGATACACCCAAATTAATATCCGTACCATAACAAACCAAAAGTTTATCAAAAGATGGCTTCACTATGGATCCATAAGCCAGCAGCACATGTGCAGAATCAGGTCCATCTATTCCTTGAAGTTTTGCAGCAAATATTGTGAAGGCCTGCTTAGCTCTTAAAAGAGAGGACTCAGACAATGCAATCTTAGTAGGCTTCTTATTACGCAAGTCATCCATGTTATTCCCAGACCAGAAATAGCAGACACCAATCTCGGAAATAGCCAACAAATGTATTTCTCCTTCAGCAGCAGTAGTATCTGAACATTTACAGTCCACAAAAATTGCTGGGTGTTCCATAGAGAGTATACAACTTGAGCTCTGTGTTTTATCACTGCCCAACTTCCAAAGTGCAACATAGCGTTCCCCAACTCCAGATGACAGAACATATTGGCCATCATCACTAAAGACCATGCTCCTCACAGCGACCTTTTTTTTTTTGGTAGCCAATAGAAAAACGTGAGCATTTAGAAAAAAATATATATATGATCAAGCAGAATCATAAACACTAGACTAAGAAGAGGAAAACATTAGGAGGGAAGACAAGACAAGCTCACTGGATGCCCAGAGAATTTTTTAATCTTCTTGTTGTCAGAAGCATTAAAGGTCCTCAATTGGCCAGCTGCTGTTGCTAAAATATTTCCATCTGATAGAATCAAGTACAAGCTGCATTTCAATACATTGAACTAGGGTGGAAATGAGTTGGAAATGGAGCAGATACAAGCAAAACTATACACATACGCATGTTTTATAACACATACAAGGACATTAGCAAGAAGTGCACAGATAATTAAATACACATGTCAGCAAAAATAACACGTCCATACATAGATCTTACAAAGTAATGGATAAAGATTTGAAGCTCCGAATTTCATTAAAGAAACCATTTCAATACATCGTATTTCAATGCAGATAGCCGGATATTCTTTATTGAATTCATGTGACTGATAATCCTGTTACATTTCCATCTCTACTTCAGTTAAAACATTATCATTGTATTTTAAAAAGAGAACCTTTCAAGAGGCATTTAGAGATTATATACAATGAATTAGCCAACACATTTCAGGTGTCAACATGACAACCTGGATGAAAGATAGTTAATAAAGCTTATCTGATAGTTGAGTATAAAGGTTACTGTGAGCAGTCAGCGATTGTTAGGGTCAGTCAAAGCAGTCAAATTAGAGTTGACAATTGTACTGGAGCCAAAATCAAATCTCCCGGCATATCAATATAGGTAAACCAAATGAATGATGACACTGCTGCAAAACATCCGTAGTGCATATGAAAGAAGCAATACATGCATAATTTAGCAAGAGAGACAGTGCAGTGGAGCCAAAATAGACGTAAACCAAGAAGTGTGATTTCACCACTGAGATACCTGATGACACTGCCAACGCAGATACTGCTTTTGAAGAAGATCTAAATTTCCCTACAACGGACCCATCTGACGCATCGATCTTACAGACCATGCCATCAGCACCTGCTGTGTACACGCTCCGCCCATGCTTAGAGTACGCTACAGCCGTCACGCCCCTGAACACATCAAACAAGCACCCCAACGTAATTGAACAAATTTGAGCTCAAGCTTGCAGAGATTAATCTTAACATGGAAAATACCAAACAGGGTCAAATATGAAGGTTTTGTACAGGATTATGGTTTCAACAAGTGAGGCGGGAGTTTCCATGAAAACACCAAACGTACCCGGGAGATTGGATCATATACCCTCCCTTTAGTTGGGAAATTGAGGATTTACCCTCCACATCTCAATGACACGTGGGGTCATCATAAGTCACTGACATGTGGGCTAGGAAGGTAAATCCTCAATTTCCATCTAAATAGAGGGTATATGATCAATTTTTTCAACGTACCCAGGGTGGCAATCACTGACCCTCCACTTCCACTGCCCCGCGGCGACATCAAGTGCCAGGACATCACCACTGCCTGTCCCGAGCACGAGTAGCGAACTCCCTGCCTTCCGCTTCTTCTGCTACACGAAAACACGATTACATGATGGGTAGACACCAACACACCGCCAAGCAGAAACAGCTCAAAAATGGGGGTTTGCTGACCTTGCTCGAGAGCTGTACCCACTTCATGCAGGTGTAGTCGAGCGCGAGATGGCCGCGCTTTGCACCGGGGAGCGCGCCGGCCTCCACCGCCGGGATGTCGGCGAACTCCACCTGCAAGTGGCCTCGCACAGCGTCCCATACCTGCGATAGAGGCAAAGGATCGAGTTAACCCATGGAAGCAGTAACCGAGCTGCTTCGGCGAGGATCGCCAGCGTCGGGTTCCATGCCTTGATGCGGCCGTCGCCTGAGGAGAGGGCGAGGAAGTCGGCAGCAGGGCTGAAGGAGGTGAGGAGATCGCGGATGGGTGCGGCCGCGGGCGCCATGGCCCGCGCGGAGCGGATGGTCGTCGCGGCGGCGGGAGCAAGGGTTTAGGCAGCGGCGCGGCGAGAGTTTTTTTGGGGGGGGGGGGGGGGGGGGGGGGGGGGGACTCCTGTTCGAGCGAGTGGTGGGATGGGAGCCGACTCAGCCGAGTCACGGGCGCGCGCCGCTTTTGCCCTTGGGTCTGGAGTCTGGACTCGGGCCCGGTCGGTTTCGCCCTGTAGTTCGCGTCAGACGCGGCTGAGCCGGACCGAGAGGGGCTAGGGTTTTTCGCCCAAACCAACAACCATCTCGCTTCGTTCCCCCTCCAATCCCACCAAAAAAAAAAGCACGCATTTTTGCCGCATCACTCCCGCCTCATCCACCAATCCCTCGCCGCTGCCGGGGATGCAGTCCAACGCCGACAAGCTACGTACGTAGGGTCTGTTCTTTTTCTCACAAATTGGTGGTTTTTGGCTTTTACTACAGTATCTAACTTTCAAATGGAGTATTTTATCAAGACGAAATCTACAAGTTAAACAATCTACACGTTAAAAGTCCAACATCTGTACCAGCCAAAATCGCAAGTGAGTATCTGTCTCTCCGTAATCTGTACCATAAACAGCCAAAATTCAAAAATTTCAGCCAAAAGTCATAAGCCGCAGCCGAAAAGAACAGGCTCATAGTCTCCGCACCGCTCCTGTACCTCCAGATAATGCCACCATTGCTTTATTACGTTGGTGTGATCAAAATGTTAGCTACAAGGAGGAATTTGCATGGGTTCAGTTATACCGTACAACAATCTCAAGGCCATGATAATGTTTACATGTTCCATGGAGTAACCTCTGTCCTGTGCTGCAGTTTTGTAACTTCTCCAAAAAAAAAATCTGTTGTAGGTTAATACTGCAGTTTATTGCTAAAAGTGTTACACTGTTCCTCAAGTCTGAATATATAGTTAATGCACGCGATCCGCTAATAAGAAAAACTTCTCATGTTGATGTGTTAGAAATACAAGTAATTTCAGTAATTGTCGTGCCCATGACGAGAAAAATTGCGAATAGGATGCTCCAGGTGGTGAGAACTTTCTGAGGTCCATTGATGCACCTATTGCCTGAACAACTGGAGTACCAATAGTTGTAGTGAAATTTAAAGATGTTTAAAATTCATTGCTGTTAGTTAGAGACTTCTTGTCTGTGTATTTGCGCTAGTTACTGAAATTTCACCTTTTGTTTACCATATGCATCTGCAATTTGCTTTGGAAAACAACTCTGCCTGGCAAATATGTTGAGTAGGCTCCTTTTGGTGGGTGCAAAATGTAATACATGCAGCAGAATGTAGCCTGTGGCTGCGTTAATCTGCACTTTGTTAAAGATAATGCCTTCTAGTAACCTATACTATGTTCTCTTGTTTTACGAGAGAGCTGGGAGGGATCATCTGCTTGCATTTTGACTCGAAGACAGGTGTTCCAAGCCAGATTGATTTGTTTTTGCTACCCGATATTTTATAGTAGGCAGTGGCTTCGATGTTTCCAGGTCAATTGGTGGTGCAATGTTGAGCATGATAGGGCCGGCTGTGGTCCCAGTGCTTGATGCTCGCTACATTGGCTTTGTTCTATTTAGCCACTAGGGCCCATTTAGGGCATTTGATGACAAATAGTTTGCACTCCTTGTGGTCACCACTCACCACTATAGCCTGTTTAGTAGTATATCTTTATTTCGCTAAGTATTTTTGTTTCTTTTTATATAAAACGATCCTTAGTATGATTTTGGTTTTATGTTTCATTCCTAGCATATTCTAATTTATTTAGGATAAAAGGTTTTGTTGTTGTTGTTCGTATGGGGAAAATCCAATGTTTCAGTTTTCTTCGTTGATTAATATCCGGGGCTTGCATTCAGTATTGACCTGTTATATACATGTAAACAGTCTCGAGATTGTCCTTTTTATGAGTTGAAATTTTGCTTCTCTGTTTTATACACAACACATTCAATTCAATGACCATGGTATGTTAGTCGCCTTTGTCTTAATTGATTTCTGCAATGAAGATGCTTACAATCACGCTCGCTCACTGAATTGCTGCAGAAAATCTTTAGCACAAGGTGCATCCATGTGCTATTTTGTCGATTGGTGATGCCAAACAAAACGCTGCCATTTTTTTCCCCTACTAACACCGTGTTGGTTAGTTGCTTCATGGTCGCACGTCTTTCCTTGTTCGACTACTTCGGTACGAGACTATCGAGGCGTCGCTTGCACGACCCAGCTGGTGCGCATGGCCGGGTCGGGTTCGCTAACCCACTGAAATGAAACAACACATGGCGATGTGCGGCCTTTTCTGGAAAGAAGAAAAAACGCGCAACAGCCCAAAACGCTAAACCGCCGTCTCGTCGCCGGAAGGAGCCGATCTAGAACCCGTTTGGCCAGCTCTAGAAAATCTGTAGATTTTTTAGGATCTGTTTGGCAGAGCTTCACCACTGAAAAAACGATTCTAGAGCAGCAGATCCACCAAAAACAGCTCCACCGTGAATCTGGGATCCCACCATGGAGCTAGACAAAACTGTTTGGCTTGCACAGCAGCTCTAGATCCACGAAACTGAGTTTTTGGTGGGAATGGCCTGTTTTGCCCATGGGTTTTATGGTGGTATGGGATGGGGTGTGTAACCAGTGACAAAAGGTGGGTAATTACCACCCAACTCCACGAGTAGGTACGAAACAAGGTTTCGTGGAGCACCCCTTGAGGTGCTCCATGGATTTCATGAATCTGGAGCTAGATTCAGTATTTTGGTGGATCCAGATTTCGTGGAGCTGGAGCGTTTGGGTAAAAATTCGTGGAGTAGAGCTGTTTTTGGTGGATCTGGAGTTGGTGGAGTTCTGCCAAACAGGCCCTTAGAGCTGGTCATTTGTAATCCTGGATCTAGAGTTGCAGGCATGTTAAGTGCATTTACATGACTCCTTTCATTTATATTATATATTAAATAAAAATATTTAAATCACTTTAATTTAGTCAACAAACTACAAATCCAGCATAGATCTCGGAGCTAGAGCTGTGCCAAACGGGGCCTAAGGTTCTGCCTTTTTGGGTTTGAGCTTCTAGTTTCTGATTTTTTTCACTATTCCTAATTTTTTGTCTTTTGGTTTTTTCCGTATTCGTTTGTATTATACATGATGTGCTAATTTGTTTTTATATTTTAAAATTTTTAAATTTAATTATATCAAATAAACCATCATCAGCTATAGTGTAATTTTAATCGGCTACAGTAAAAATTTAGCTATAAATCACAATAAATAAGTCCACTGAGCACAATGGAAGTATCAAAGCGACGTGTCCATGTTTGCCGATTCCACAGCCGGCGAGTTAAAAGGCTTCATAATAATCTGTGCTGCTTTTGGGCGCGCAATGATCCGACGCACGCAGGCAAACATTTGGCGAGCAGGCCGCGCACGGAAAGTATCAATCAGCTGGAAAGATCTGAGAGACTCGGATCCACTGCGCACTTAGAGCATCTCCAACAAATCTTCTAAAGTACTCCTATCCTCTATATTTTAGAAGAAGAGATAAAAAAAGAGCTCCAACAGATACTCTAAATGGTCCCTAAAAATATAGAGGAGGCTATCCCTGATTTTTAGTCCCCAAATATGGGGGACGCATACCGTCCCCAAAATCCTTCGACGGTTTCTGGCGCGCTACATCGGACATGTCGTCCGCCGTCTTCACGCCCGCCCGAGTGCTCGCTCCGTCTGCCTCCCTCGCGCCCGCGCCGTCTGCCGCCCTCGCGCCCGCGCCGTCCGCCTCCCGAGCGCCCGCCCTCGCACCTGCGCTGCCCGCCTCCCGAACGCCTGCGCCGTCCGCCTCCCAAGCGCCCGCTCCGTCCGCCTCCCTCGCGCCCGTCCTCGCACCTGCGCCGCCCGCCTCCCGAACGCCTGCGCCGTCCGCCTCCCAAGCGCCCGCTACGTCCGCCTCCCTCGCACCCGCGCCGTCCGCCGCCCGAGCGCCGGCTCCCCTGTTCACACCGCCGCCTCGATTCGCAGATATTCTTGGTGAGTCCTATGTTCTTGCACTCTCAAGGTTCCAGCTGATTTCTCTGTGGTCTCAAGGTTTCTCTGATTTCTCAAAAGCTACCAATTCCATGAGCTCCATTTCCTCACAGCCTGATGACAAAATAGTGTCCAAATGGAGGCTAGGCGATGAAGAACCAGAATGTCTTGTTCCTGATATTTGCTATTTTACAGATTTTTGTGTGAAGGAAAGATGCTTTGAGCAGAGAGAAGCTCTTCTTGGGGAGCCTCGCTGTGTTTTATTTGGTCGATATGGTGAATATATATGTGTGATCAGACTGATGATGACATCTGCAGCGTGGAATGCAAAACAGCTCTTCTTGCTAGGCTTGCTACTAAAATAAAGCCAGCAGTAGAAGCTGCAAAACGTGTGAATATTCCTTTTGGTGATGAGAGTTTCTGTGTTAGAGACAATAATTTTCCTGAAATACCAAGTTTGCACACCGGCCAGATTGCTTCACTTAGAAGTAAACTTGACATTTGTGTTAAGGGTGAGGCTGTTCCTGATCCAATCATGTGTTTCTCTTCCTGTGGTCTCCCTGAGAAGCTTGTGCAAAATCTTGAGACTGCAGGAGGATATATTATGCCTACTCCAGTGCAGATGCAAGTCATCCCTTGAGCCGTTGAGCGTGCGCGGTGTGCCCGGCGCCCTTGCGCACGGAGAAGGACGAGGCGACGGGAGATCGAAGAAGGGACGGGGGAGGAGATGAGCAGATTGGTTGGTAGTTTTTGTGGACCCAGAGTTTAATTTAGGGGATCATATTTAGGGGATTTGTTGGACGTTACATATTTTTAGTCTTCTATATTGTAGATTGTGTCCTCTAAAAAGTGATTTAGGGGATGAAATTTAGAGGACGTTGTTGGAGATGCTCTTACCTCTTCTTTTTTTCGCTCTCCATGTAAATAAGCAGGCCGCGCACGGAAAGTATCAATCAGTTGGTATGGTCCAACAAGTGGCCGGCCGAAGGAGATAAACAAATGGGCTTAGTTTAGAAGGTTCTGTATTAATTTTTATTGATAGTTTTGGATATGATTTTTAGTTTTTTGTTAAAAATAAATATAAGTAATTGAAAGAAGTGGTTTTTAAAAGGATGAGACAATTAGTGAAAAATTGAGAGAAAGATGCGTGCGCTTGATGGATACGAGAGGAGTAGGGTATGTAATGCATCCTTGACCTCTTTCTTTATCTCCAGAGTAAAACGGGAATGGTAGTGATAGAAGTAGAAAAATTGTTTCAAAAAATTAGATATTTATATTATTTTTAAGTTTTTCTAAATAGAAAATAGAAGCAAAAGCTACTACAAAAGGGGTGCGGCTCAGGTGCTGTGACCCCTGCACGCGCTAAGTGCAGGGGTGCGCCTAGGAGCCGCCACGTGTCCCCAAAAATTCAAAAAAATTTCGAAAAAGTCTAAAAAATACTTAAAAATCCGAAAAATTGTAAAAAATACTTTTTGTAAAAATACTTTTATTAAAAAATATTTTTAAGTACTTTAAAAATACTTTTTAATAAAACTATAAATCAAAAAACATTTAAGTACTTACAAAAAAATAATTTTTATTTGTAAGAAAATACTTTTTACAATTTTTCGGATTTTAAGTATTTTTTTAGAATTTTTCGGAAGTTTTTTGAATTTTTGGGAACACGTGGCGGCTCCTCGGCGCACCCCTGCACTTAGCGCGTGCAGGGGTCACAGGCACCTGAGCCGCACCCCTACAAAAGGGTTTAGATATGTACAAGTTTCTAGACGGAACTGGGCCCCTTGCGTTGACGACGACCCGTACCGGACGATTACAATAATCGCCACTAAGGGCATCTCCAATGGTCTGAGTCAGCTAGCTATATGCATGTACACATCAGCATATATCCTATGTGGAGGAAAGAGAGTATGCAAAAAAACCGAGCCAGCTCTTCCTTAAGCACTAGTCTATAACGCAAAACGAGGCAGCCTCTATAAATGATAGTCATTTTCTGTGTGTGCATGTAAGCATCAAATAGCTATCCTTATAGATAATTCTTTAGAATGCTAGCTTTAGTGTGTACTATATAAATGATGTAAAAGTCTTATAGTTAGTTGCTAGCTATAACCATTGGAGATGCCCTAATCAAGGGTCCATGAAGACCTACGCCGAAGAAACGGCTCAGAGATCCATCATCAGCTGTCCCTGGGGCAGATCGGATCTGCCTTACTGCATATCACTGCACAAAAAAAAGTCTTGGTGTTAATTACTGTACTGCAGAAACCTTGTCGTGCTATCGAACATGAAGCCCCATATTGGAAATTTGGAACAGTCCACCCAACATGTACGAATTCTACATGAAATAGAACCCTAAAGATTAATGTGAGATTTCTGTGCTCCTATTGAAAGCACTAGCAGCAGAGGCGCGGCGACACGCCGCGCCAGCCACCGTGTGCACCGAAGTAAAAGAGGCGATAATTTGTGAGGAGTTTTTTAAAAAAAATCGAGGGCACATGCGTATTTTCGGAAAAGTTAAAGGATTTTTTCGTAAAAATTGAGGACCCGTATGTAATGAAATGAGGACCCGTACGCAATTTAGAAAACCGCGGGGTGCCATCCTGCAAATTGGAGGGGGTTTTTCAGAAAAATCCGCCGCAAAAAAAAACCTCCAGGGACCTTTTCGCGAGAAAAAAGGATCTCTTTGCGAGGAAAAAGGACATGTACGTAATTTCCGGAAAATAGGAGGGATTTCCCTCCCCCGGCCGTACGCGAAACCGCCCGCCACGCGCCGGCCGGGGGCACGCGCGAGGGCGACGTGGATCGCTGCGGGGGCCGGAATCCCCCCGGCTATAATGGGGTGAGTATTAGGTGGTGCTCATTTGGGTTTTTTTGAGTGGTTTACGGTTGAGAAGCACTGTAGCTGGCTGAAAAAATATTGTAGCTAACAGAGACTTATTTAGCATAATTAAATTTAAAAAAATTAAAAAATATGTTAGCCCATTACGTATAATACAAACAAATACGGGAAAAAAAGAGCCAGCAAAAAAGCTCAACAAAAAGCCAAAAGTTCAGAAAAAGACGAAATTTATGAATAGTGAATAGAACTGTTCGTTCGGTTTTTTCGGTTTATACGGTTCGGTAAATACGGTTTTAGTATTTCGGTAAATATGGTATTTTCCAGAATACGGTATGGGATCGGTAAATACCATTTTATTTCGGTACAGTATCAGTTAATACCAATTTTACCAAAGTTTGCGCGAATTGCTAAACGTTAAATAATACCATCTCCAACTCCAAGACTCCAATACGGCAATACTCCATTCTACATTCAGAAATTCACAGCACATAGCAGTGACAGCACACATATAAGTATGCCACTATGCAAGTATGCAACTATGCCACTATGCAAGACAAAAATATAAAAAAGGTCTTAGTAAAAAATACCAGGCCATTTTGTACAATTACTTTTTGCTCTAACTATTAGGTCGGTTGTTCATATTCTTGCAAGATACAAAGGTGAAAAATGTACAGAATATAATGTCTGATGAACCACAACAGTGAACAGCACGCAAACCTGAATCACGTTAAGTTATCCCTTGCTAAAAACAAGAAAGCATATAGCAACGTGGGGTTCAAGTCCATAATTTACATCAAACAAAACATGCTCTTTATTAATTCAGAACAACAAAGGCCATATATGCTTACAAACAAATTAATAACACCAATTTAAAGAAATAAGATTTGATTGATCCTCTTGAGTCTTGACAAGAGCTTAGGGCCATAAGTATATAGTTTCACAGTAACAACCTATAGTGGATCTTTCACCCAGAACACAACACATGCCAGGAAATTGGTAATAGGCAATTTCATGGGGAAAAATGCAAGCTGTTGGTCATCTATAGTAATGGCAAACTACCATATCCAATTCTCAGGACTCACAAAGTGGTTTTGATTCAATACAGATGGTATACCGCAATAATCAAGAGTGTGGGTGTGGCGTATTGGTTCATATACCGGCGGACTGGAGTGGAGTCAGAATAGCAGTGGCGTCGCCGTCTTGGGAGAGGGAGAGCTCCACGCGGGGACGCGGGGGCTTGGCGCCGCCGCGCCGGCGTCTTGGGAGAGGGAGGCGGAGCCGCAGAGCACCGGAGCACTGAAGGAGGCGGAGGCGGGGCAGCCGTCAGCCGAGCACCGAAGGGCGAAGGAGGCGGAGGCGCGGAGCACCGGAGCCCGAAGGAGGCAGAGGCGCAGAGCACTTGGGGGGCCGGGGGGAGCACCGGCAGCGGATCTGACGAGCGGCGAGCCGACCGACGAGGAGCTCGGGTCGAGAGGAAGCACCGAAGTGGATCTGGCGAGGGGCGTCGCTGCTAGGGTTAGGTTAGATGCCGTCTGCACTCTGCCACGCACGTGCGTTGGGCCGGGCCGTCGGTGCGTGGTGCTGGAGGGCCGCCGAGACCGGAGAGGTGCTGTGCGCTTTTCGGTTTTTTCGGGATTTTCGGTTTTTCCTCGGTTTTTACCCAAAAAACCGAATCATTCAAATACCCCTTTTCTAGCTACCGAGCCGAATACCGAAAATCGGTCAAACCGAGTTGACTGGTTCGGTTTGGTTTTTTGGTACGGTTTTTTCGGTTCGGTTTTTTTTTGCACAGCCCTAATAGTGAAAAATAAGCCAGAAGATAGAAGCTGAAGCCGAAACGATCACAGCCAGGCCTGCTCATCTGCTTTTGGCTTCTAGTTTTTTATTTTTTGCTTTTTAGTTTTTGAGTTTTTATCTTTTCTTTTTCCCCTTATTTCTTTTATATTATCTATGATAATATAATTTTTATTTTTTAAATATAATTACACAGAAAAAAATTAACATTAGCTATAGCGTATTTTAACAATTATAGTGTAAAAAAAAATAAAAACTTGAATTTATAAACCCTTTTGAGCACTACCTTAAAACGTTGAAATGCATTTTGCAGATGTATCTCTATGATACCGAGTGTAGGATTAGTACTGCGTGTTCCTACTGCTTGAGTAAAAAGTGCTCGATGGACTAGGCAAACCCTAATGTACTTTAATCTGGATCTCTTAATTGCAGTCGCCAACAGGGAAGCTCCCCGACCGACAAGCCCATCGGTAAAGCTACCAGGTAAAAGTATCCCTAGTGTATCGATGACAAGTGGGACCATGGTGATATCTGGACCCACGCGTCAGGTGAGAAAGTAAACAAGGGATTTTCAGCTAAATGTGAGCCGGAGGCCGAAGCAGAGGGAATGACCCCTAATGGGGACGCGTATGTGACAATTCTCAAGAGATAAGTGAGGTTTTGAGCTCTACAAGTATTTACCAGGATCTAACAGCAAAGAACTAAATACTTGAACAAGTAAAATACTGACAGATTAACATTACTTTCAAGCTAACAGTTCAAAGAAGATCTACAGCAATAATGACAAGGTAAATATAATGATCCGAATAAACAGATAATTAGCTCACTACCTTATATCCCTAATTGTCACACAAACATCAGAATAACCAATATTCTTCATAAAGAAATCACATAGCCCACAGAAATCATACAAAAAGTTACCCTGAACTAGTGATCTTGCGATTCAAATATGAACAAACATGCATCAACGTATATCACTAGCATAGCATACTTTAAGCAAGGTTGTAAACAGAAAGCACCAAGAGAACTCACTGTCATGATGGCACTCGAAGCCACCAAGTCGGTTGTCAAGGCAAAGCACATCGCAGAGACGTTATCCCAAAAAAACCAATCCCCGTCGTATGCCACGGTACCGACGGGGTTCTGGAGATACACTGCCCAACTCCTGAGACTCAGAATGCACCAAGTCCCGAAGGCGGAGCGTTGGTAATGCCACACAAAAGTAACAAGGAAGAACTTGTCGCACACAAGTCTCACCAGAGAAGCCAACCCTTGGGATCGAGAGGCTGACAACACACTGCACACCGGAACAAAGAAAGTCCACAAGAATAGCGATGATCGAGAGCAGCAAAACCCCAGTGAGTACAAAGCCAACAAGCCCCAAAGCCCCAGACCAGTAGCAAAACAAGTTGCTACTCACCGACTTTGGATCTACCAGGATTCAACCTCAATCTCTCTGCCTCAATCCCTTTTCTCGACTGCATTTTAAAGGGAAAGTAGCCATGAACCGAGAGGGAGAAGCCATAGCTTCCAACGGCGCGGGCACCTCAGTCGCATGGGCGAGCAGATCCGGAAGAGCCAGTGTGGCAGAGCCACTGTTGCTGCCTTTGCCAGTCAAAACAAGGAGAAAGGGAAACGTGGATCGACCGATCCATCTCCCCATCGATGAATTTAGGGCTAAAAGGCCTTATCTCTCCCTCTCCCTCTCTTACATATGGGCCCATTATTTTTCCTTTTCTTTTCATATTTTCTTTAACCGGAAATTACCAACATGCCCCAACACCACCAGCCTGCCACATTGCCCAACCACAGCATCATCGACCGCAGTGCCCGAGCACGGTAGGAGGTGCTACAATGCCCCAGCGTGGTAGGTTTTCTGCCCCCTAATAGCTTTTGTCTTGTCTTTAATAATATCTGGTGTGGCTAGTTTGCAATAATCTTCGGTGGTACTCCAATTTTCAATAATCTTGGATGGTAGACTATTTTAGAACTTTTGTTTATAAACTAGCCATATGGTTTGGAAGGCACACAAAATTAGAATTACCGAAAGTGCGTAGGTGTTTTTTTATTTTGTGTTCAAATGGACTAATATTTTACAAGTTTCGGCTTAAGCGAGAATAGAGCAACAAAGATAAGATTTAAACCCCCACATAACGGTTGATAACAAAGGTGAAAATTACATGGGGCTTAGGGTTTGGTTAGATGCATATATTTACCTCACTATTTCTATGGTACAAATAGCAACTTGTATGAATCATGGACCCGAACTACAAGTATGATACAAATACATTTTTTTGGAAAAGGATAATACTTGACAGATGGAGATAAAGTTAGGCTTGTGGGCATACGTGCTACTCCTCCTTGCGGGTTCTCTGTTCGTCAAGGTATTCTTCGTGTATCTTCCTTATGCGCTCCATGTATTCTTCCTTTTTCTTCTTGTCCTGTTCATGTTCATGCTCATTTCACCAAGCAACAGCCGTAGGCCCGTACGTGATAAGGTCCATGTCGTCTTTAGTCGGCCACCATTCCCATATGCACCTTCTTCGTTTTTTGTGTCGACGAAGAAGTTAGTACTATTCAAAAGAGGTAGAATGAAAATCTCAATAGGAAACTCACATTCGGCCACGATGTGGTGTACCCGCAGACATAGCTATCTTGGTTCTTTATGCTGACAAGTCTGTATTTAGCCTACATATTGCAATAACAATGTACGATTTCTGGTACATAGTCATCATACCTCGTCGGTGGAACATGGTTCTCACGATTTCACGATTTGGAAGGGCAATCCGTTAGTCCCTTTTCCTTCCCTACCCCGCTCTTGGCTAAAGAAGGTTTGCAATGTGTGAATGCTTCGGGCGCAACTGCATAGTTTAAGATGTATTTTTGCCTAATGAATGCCTCATTGTATTTGTTTGGACCGTTGATCCACTAAAAAAGTAGTAACACTCTTCCGGCTGTGATACACAGATATAGTTAGCTATGTCTGAAATGTATATGCAATGTGAAATATGGACATACATGACTCACGCGGTAATCCCCACATGTGTAAAAAGCCCCCTTGGCGGTATTACGATGCATGGATTGCTTGATCTATGTCACCTTACCGCAGTCGCACTACGGGCATGGAAATTTCGGTGGTACAAGAGCATCCTTGCAAGAATTATCTGGGTAGGTTACTGCCCTTTTGTTAACCCATTTTCACTTTCAAAGCATCTCCACATAGACGGACATCCTCCTCTGCCTCTTCTCCCTATCTCTCTTCGTTATGCCCTCTATGTGTTAATTAAATCAGCTCAAATGAAGTGTTGTTTGAAGTGGTGGAGGCTGTCAAGGCCTTGCTGGCTGGGGTGTAGAGTGGAGGAAGTAAATTTTGGTGAATGCAAGTGTACAGTGTACTCACATCTGTGAGAAGATATCTTTGCCTACAATATAGCTTAGCGAGTTATCAGTCACAGGGGAAAGCATGTGCCAGAATGTTGTCATGTCAGTCTAAAAAGCAGGTCACAGAGTTAGGTCTACCCCGTACAACACCCTCCCCATAAAACACAAACAAATCTTGCATATTCAGCATCACGTACCTACTAGCAGTGCATACAAAATCTGCATAATTCTGACAATGCTAAATAGAACTAAACATAACCAAAAGTAATCATGCATAAGTGCATAACTAAATCAATTTGTCATATTTGCATATGGACACATACACATATACATATATACGTGTATATATATATATATATGTATATACACATATACAAATGTACTACTTTATGGTACTAAAGTAACCATAAAATAATATCGTACGTATCATTATTGTGACTAAACTATCATTATCATAGCTAATTAAATAATGTCATCTATATGAACTTAAATATATGCATCAACTAAGCATGATTACCAAGCACATACCAAAAATGCCATTGATTCTCCCCTTGTCAGGACTCAGGATGTACTACTGCAGTTCTGCAATACATGTGGACTACGACTTGATATGAGTCCGTAGTGGATTCGATGGGAACAATTTTGATTGTTAATGGAGGCACGCAAATAGGTTAACAGATAAGAAATTCTTGGACATTCTGTACTACTGTCAAAAAAATTGCCTTGAAAATTCTTTGCATGGGCTAGGATAATTTGCCTTGAAAATTCAAGCGCATCTTCAGTCAAAAAATTTCAAGTGCATCTGATGAAAGCTCCCAAAGCTACTTTTACACAACGTGTGTAACATGTCACGATTACTCTGTACTTCTATCGTACCGAGTGTACATGGAGTATATTGTAGCACGTAGTAAAATTTTCTAACTATATTTTCAGTATCAACATTTCCATGGTTTTACCCACATTTTGTGTGCACAACCGTAACAGCGTAATTACTCAACATGGTTATCACAGCAATTACGGCTTGTTCATTTTGCTTTTTTTAGCTTATACTTAGAGAAACAAGAAAGCAATATAAATACTTGGTTTCTTGAAATGGGTCTAATACTCTTTCGCTTCTGTCTCGCTCTAGGAATAAGGTAAGGGCCACAAATACATCACACGTCTCACTTCTCTCACTCCTATATCATGCACGAATCTCTCCCTCACTTTTCGTACAGATCACCCCTCCTTCTAAAACCACTTCTTTCAGTCACTACTATTTATTTTCCCCACTTGTAAGGCTGGGTTTGAAAGAGCTCATAACTTTTGGTTCTATCCTTTGCTACATTACCTAGCTTTCAAACAATGAATCTTTTTAAGACGGAGTATATAAATAATTGTAGTAGATACTATATTGACTTCAGCTATATTCGTCAAAACTATATACAACTATTTTTTATACTCAATATAAATAACTAAAATTTAAAATCTATAAACTAAAAGCTATCGTACGCCGGGAAAAAAAAACCCACCCTAAGCACCACCCAACAGCCAGCTACCCCAGCCCCGGTCTCACCGCCACCGCCAGGACGGAAAACAACCCGACTAACCTAGCACATCCAACATTATCACCCAAACCCGTACCGAAGAGGTTGCCCAAGCCCACTGAAACACCGACCACCCCTATCCCACGTTGCCCTCGCCCCAACCGGCCACACACACCCATATCATTCCACGCACACCACACGCCCGCGGCAAACCGAGCCAGGAGGGTCAGATTAAGCAGCCAGTTAAATTAAATTACTCGTATTACCGGGCGGCGAGTGGGCGAGGCGACAAGGGGTAGAAGCATCGCATATCAATTCTCGTGTCCGTCCTGCCATTCTCACCCCTTCGCCTTCCTTGTTTACTCCCTCCCCGGCGTCCGCGGCGCATTGATTCGATTTCGATCCCGTTCCTCGCGTCTCCCCGGATCTCCCCCTCCCGATCGATCGATTCGCTCCAGTCCAGACAGCCAACGCAGTCCGCCCCCCGAGGCGCCTCAACGTGCGCGCGCGCACTCGCCGTCCCCTTCCCCTCCGCACTTCAAAACCTCCTCCACCTCCTCCTCGTCTTCTTCCATTCCCCCGCTGCCGCATTGCTCGCCATCGCCGATATATTTCTGGTGATTTGTTTTCCTGCATTTTATTTTTGCTTTGGGCTGGGTTGGTTGTGTGGAGAGCTTGTTTGATCGGAGGTGGGGAGAGGAGGGATCAAGAAATGTGGGTGGGGGAGCGGCGGATGCGGCAGATCCAGCGGTTCGCGCGGAACGCCAAGCTCACGGCGCTCTGCCTCCTCCTCACCGTCGTCGTCCTCCGGGGCACCGTCGGGGCCGGCCGCTTCGGCACGCCGCAGCAGGACCTCATCGAGCTCCGCCACCGCTTTATCTCCCACCCGCAGCGAGCGCTCGCCGAGCACCACGACGCCAGGTCCAGGGCCTCCTCCTTCTCTGGGGCGGGGGCGGCCGCCGACCGGGACGACGAGCCGGACCCGCCGCCGAGGTCGCTCAGGGACCCTCCCTACACGCTGGGCCTCAAGATCTCCGACTGGGACGATCAGCGGGCCGCGTGGCACCGCCGCCACCCGGAGACCCCGCCCTTCCTCAACGACGTCAAGCCGCGGGTGCTGCTCGTCACGGGGTCCTCGCCCAAGCCCTGCGAGAACCCCGTCGGCGACCACTACCTTCTCAAGTCCATCAAGAACAAGATGGACTACTGCCGCGTCCACGGCCTCGACATCTTCTACAACATGGCGCTGCTCGACGCCGAGATGGCCGGGTTCTGGGCCAAGCTCCCGCTCATCCGCGCGCTGCTCCTCGCGCACCCTGAGGTAGAGTTCCTCTGGTGGATGGACTCCGACGCCATGTTCAGCGACATGGCATTCGAGCTGCCATGGGAGCGGTACGGGCCCTACAACCTCATCATGCACGGATGGGATGAGATGGTCTACGACGACAAGAACTGGATTGGGCTCAACACGGGCAGCTTCTTGCTGCGCAACTGCCAGTGGTCACTTGATTTCCTCGATACGTGGGCGCCGATGGGGCCAAAGGGCCCTGTCCGTGTCGAGGCCGGGAAGGTGCTGACCAAGTTCTTGAAGGACAGGCCGGTCTTTGAAGCCGACGATCAGTCAGCCATGGTGTATATCCTCGCTACCCAGCGTCAGAAATGGGGTGATAAGGTGCATCTCGAGAATGGGTACTATCTCCATGGCTATTGGGGGATCTTGGTGGATAGGTACGAGGAGATGCTTGAGAATTACCACCCAGGGCTGGGTGATCACCGGTGGCCGCTGGTCACTCACTTTGTCGGGTGCAAGCCATGTGGGAAGTTTGGGGATTACCCCGTTGAGCGGTGCCTTAAGCAGATGGACCGTGCTTTCAATTTCGGGGATAACCAGATCTTGCAAATGTATGGGTTTACGCACAAGACTCTTGCGAGCAGTAGGGTGAAGAGGATCAGGAATGAGACTAGTAACCCACTCGAGGTGAAGGATGAGCTAGGGTTGCTCCACCCAGCATTCAAGGCCATGAAGACTACTACGTGATAGATAGAGTACAATCCCACTTGTTATTTTGTTCGTTCGTTCAGGATCCTCTTGCATCTAAATCTTGAAAGTGTTCTTTTTGTAGACTCGGGGGACAGCGGAGTTTGGGTTGGGATCATGGAATGGATATCTATGTTGTAATGTGAGACGTTGGGAGAATGATGATATGTTTATTATTGGCATAATTTATGTCGTACAGTTCTAGAAATTGAGTTAGTGAAGGAACTCGGTTGGTCACTACTATATGTTTCTATAGAATTTCCTATTTCTTTCTTATTGTCGGAAACTGAATAGCTGGGATTTTCTATAGAATTAGGTGCCCTCAAATGTATTAGTCATGTGCTTATTGGTGTCTTCTTCAGCAGGATATGGTTGTCCTCTGAGCCAATTATTTTGCTTTCTTCCTTGCATTGCTATTAGTGTTAGTTGGGTAGCAGGATATCCAGTTTTGCCATATATGAGAGGCTCAGAATTCTCGAAAGTATACCTAGCTGGAAGCTACTTTCGGTTTATATTGTCCTTCATCTTTATCCATTTCGATTTAATAATAGAAAAGGGCTTGATGTAATTGGTCGATTTTCATCTGTTGTCAAATTGTGGCTTGATGTAAACCTGTTAGAGCTGCATGGCTCTAAATGTTTGTTGGCATCCCACCATTATGAAAAAATGTTGTATTATCAACTAATTGTTCTTTTATACTGTCATTGCAAAGGCCCTGTTATGTGAGATGACATCCTCTCCCGGATGGCCTATTATGTTTTCTGTTAGATTGTTATGTTTTCAGTTAATCTATTAGCAAATTTACTTTAGTGGCTTGTCGGTTTTGATAATTGTCGGTGTTTTAATATTGATCTTATGTATGATTTATTTGGATCTAGGTAAACTCTCAGAAGACTAGATTGTGGTCATGCAGAGAGAATATACGGGATTTTTTATATAGATTCGAGTCTTCTTCTAGGAGAATAATAACTGTACTTTCTGTATAGCTATTGCTTAGAGAAATTAGTTACAACTAAGAGTAATGCGAAATGCTTAACACTATCGTTTGATCTGATCTGGGCCAATCTCGTCTCCTCCCCTTTTCTCTCTACCTTTAACCTTTATATAGTTGATGAAGCGATAGCCGTTGTTTTGCGCCAAAAGATGTCTCAACATTTCGGGAGATAACCGCCTGATAGAAGTTATTATCAGAGAAACGTGGTGGCCCGTTCGTTGTGTGGCAGTTGTTGTCAGAGAGATCATGTGCAGTTATTAGGAATAAACGTACGTTCTAACCGCCTTGTCGGATGGATCTATGATGCAGTAGGTCGTCGTAGACAAGCCAGCTAGAGATAAAACTAGTCGCACGAAGACCCATGACCACGAGGTGGTCGCAGGATAATTTACGACTAAGTGGTTGTAGAAAGACTTATGATCACAAAGTAGTCGCAAAAAAACTCACGACTTATATGGTCATGAAAAGGCTTACGAACATAGAGTGGTCGTAGTAAGACTCATGACTTACATATGATTGTAAGACACTTAAATTTTCAAAAAGGTAGTAGGAAGGAGTTATATCTTCAAACATAGAGCCTATGTCCTTTGCTCCAGGAATTTCAAAGATTGATTTTGGGCTGTCATCTGATATATACATGGCATAAGCAGAATCATAGACTCTTATGGATCCATTATCCATCGCAAATTTGACTAATTGTGTTAGTTGGTCCCTAGATGCAGCAGCACAAGTAGGATTGTTGGGCGAACAGAAAGAATATTATATCTGTTCGTGGGACACTCGACAGGTCAGGAAAAAATCCATTTTCAGGACTGCATCTCATATATGCGATGTTTCCATACTTCTGAACATCCTGCTGATATAAGCCAGTTAGCCCCATGATAACACTTGAATCAACATATGCCTGTTAAAATGGATGACATGTATTAATTTACAGAAGATATGTACAAAGTAGTAGTTTTGCTATAAGTAACACTATGATAACAAAGACGAGAGTAGCGTATCACCATAAACACTGACAAGAAAGTAGCGTAACACCATAAACATCACTTAGGTTGGGAACCCGGAATAAATAAGGGAAAATTTGAGGGTTAAAATCAGCTGCAGAATTTTCTTACAGGATATGATGGGTCTTGAACCGCAATCTTCACATTAGAATATTAGATCCAAAAAAGGACCTGGAAAATTGAAGCATAAAAAATACCAAGGACAATGTGGGTTGTCCTTTTTGAACCTGCAGACGAGAAATGTCACATTTTGCACTGTCAGAGACAAATATATCCGTTTCTTCAATTTCGAGTTCCGCATAGTACGTTGGAGATATTGCTGCCCTTAGTTTCTGTACAGACAAACAATGCACCATTTTATTATGGTGAAAATAAACAGTTTGGGATAGAGTAGCTCAAAGACAAACCCGAACATACAGTTGAAAAGCTAAAAGGTAAATTCATGTTACCAAAGTCAAGGGTCATGCAAGTATTTGGATGGGCCAGTAGAAGAAAGTAAGCTAAGCATCAAGTCATCAAGCAATTGTGAAAGAATAGGTCCTTGACCTCTGAGACAGAAGTTTTAAGGCAATAAATTAATAATTCAAAACCATAACTCAATGAATCAGAGCAGCAAATGCCATTAAATGTTATTAAACCTACATGGATTAGCAGTGTAGTTTGAAAATTTTACAATTTTACAAATTATTCTATCCTCCTTGAATAATTTGGAAAGGTACCGCACCAATTTTACAAAGCATATGCTGAGAAATAGTTATATAAGCGTTAAGAAGCTATCTGATGCTGTCTACTGGTGCATTGAAAGAAAATGCTAGTGAAGTAAGAAGCAATAGTACCCTTTCACCCAGTTCAGCTCCATAATCACTGTAGCCATAAACTCTGGATAAACCATGTGCCCTCTGCGTATATAACTAGAACCCAACAAAGAATAATACTGAATTGCAAGAGAGACATTATGCAACAAAATAGACAAATGGATTTTCACTGTTTATTCCTACAAAGATGTATAGAAGTATAGAACATCTGAGTGACCATCCTATACAAGGAAAAAAAAAGATTTGAGTGTAAATTGTAATATACATGATCTAAAGCTACACAACTAGTAGTTTCTTATTTTCAGAACAATGAGATACCTCCGCCATGGCATTTGTTATGACATCCGGAATGGGCTCGGTAACGTCACCTATTCCCAGTCTTATAATCTTTGCATCAGGATACTTCAACAAATGGGCCGCCCTTCTCCTGGCAATCTGCTAGGCAGTTGACAGATTACCACTGTCAAAATCAATCTCCAATACAAAAAGGAGAAGATGACAAGAAAACAGAACCTCTGGAAACAAATAGCCTGCTTGGAGCTTGGCCATGTTCGCATTGCGCGGGACTTGTAAGCTTCACTACGAAAGCAGAAACTTTTTAGTAAACTATATATATCAATCAACCCCTTATATACACAAGTGCAACATTAGACAAAGCAATAGTCAGGACAGTTACAGAAAACGCGTTTACACAGCGTATGATAACATCGCTGAAGGCAATCTCGAACTTTCGATTGCACACCTCAAATGATAACCACTAGAGCTTGAACACAACTAAAGTTCCATGTGAGAAGCTCTAGGATACTATTATGATGAACCATTACAAATTTTGTGAAGTGGTAAAGTGATTTTGCAAATATTGCATTTTATTTGGGCTGTTTTCTGTAAGTGTTAGGAAAATCGAAGGTACCACAAGTTTACGTGGAAGTACCGCAAGAGTTTGTGCGATAGTACCGCAAGACGGAAATTCTGACTATGTTGCGGTATGTTTTTTCCAGAGAGGTCCAGTGCGGGTTGCGAAGTACGGTAGTTTCGTTTAGGGAACGGTAGTACCGACATGTTAAGTGCGGTACTACCGATCTTCCCAAAAAACAGGATTTGGAGATTTGAGTTATGGAATGAGTTGGGATGAACTGAGTCATTGAATTAAGGTTGCATGATGCAAGTTTTGGCTAGTATAGATCAAGTTGTAAAGAGCTTGTGTCTGAAAATGATTTCTTTGTCTTTAGATGTGTAGGGTCGCTTGGATATAGATCAAGTTTTTGCGTACTTGGTTGCACAATGTTGGAACTATTATTTGTGAATGTTGCCATAGGAGAGGTAATTGTTGTTTTTTGTTGCAACATTTTGATTTTATATGTGCAACATTTTTTATTTCATGTGTGCAATATTTTGATTTTATGTATACAATATTTTGATTACATATTTGCAATATTAAGATTTTTATCAAAAAATTTTGTTGAATACATGGCCGAGAAATGTTGCATACATAGTTGAGAAATGTTGCAACGGACCGTACAGAGCTAGCATCTAGATCGGACGTCCGGGCGCTAGCAAATCCCTATATATATTGGGATCGCAAGAGACCCTAAATTTAATTCATTTTTTAACTTTTTCCTATTTTTCTGATTTTTTTTGTCTTTAGCTCTGTTTGTTTTTACTTCACGATTTTTTATTAGAGCAGGTACAATAAGGCTTAGTCAGCAGGCTATAGCAAATATAATATCAACCAAATCTTACATGGCAGAGAGAGAAAGGAAGAGAGAGAAGGAAGCTGGCTACTAAATTACAGCTAGCTATAGCACGTAAAAATATGCATTTCACTCTCTTACACGTGGGGCCAAATAGTTATTGTAATAGCTACCTTATTGTATGAACTATTTTTTGAAGGTTATAGATGAAATGGACAAGTGTTATAGCTACTAGTTGGCTATACTATTGTACTCAGGGGCGAAGCCAAGGGGGAGGCTTAGTAAGGCTCGAGCCTCACCTCCCCCCGGCGGCGAGCCGCCGGCGACAAACTTTCCTTCCCTTCCCCACAAGCCCCGGCGACGGCTTTAAGCTCAACAAGCAACAAAAAAACGTAAACTTCAAGTGGCAGCCCGTAAAGAGGCCCAGCATACTATCTTATTGGCCCACCAAGGCACCAAAACATCCACTTCACAAACATTTCCCAGGCGGCGGCAGACCCAGAGCCCAGACGAGACACACAAATTCACAAGACACGGTCACAAATCCAGATCTGGCGGCGCCGCGGCCACCCGGCGGGAGGAGTCGGAGCGGGGCTACGAGGGGGCCGAGCCGGGGCAGGGGAGCCGGACCGGGGCATCGAGGGTCGAGGCGCCGCCGGCGAGTAAGGCGAGGAGCAGAGGAGCCGAGGAGAGGAGCGAGGCGGACTCCGAGCAAGGCGAGGCGGCGGAGGAGACGAGGATAGGCGGACTCCAAGCGAGGCGAGGAGGCGGAGCCGTGGAGAAGCGAGCCAGCAAGGCGAGGCGGCGGCCGGCGAGCGACATCTGAGAAGCAGTGGCGAAGAGAGCCGAGCCGAGCTGCGGGGGAAATGGGGAATAAAGGAGCTGCGCTGGCGCTGCTGCGGGCGAACCGAAGTTAATAGGGAAGTCGGGCCTCGGGCAAGTGTGGCCGGTCGGGGCGTCGGGCGGACGAACTGATTGCCGACGAGTGTCCACGCAGCAGCACTGTCCAGTACTCGATTGTGCATTTGTGTGAACAGAGAATTGAGACATTGGGTATTTGAGGATAGGGCCGGCCGACTCACTGCTTTAAGGTAATTTTCTGTACTTTGTTTATCAATTTAGTATTTTAGAGTTTAGATTTTAGACTAACAATTTTCTATTATATAACTAATTTTTATATGTTTTATACACAGGTGATTTATTTCTACTCCGTACTCATAGCAGAATAATTATATATTATTAGGTATGCGCTTTCTATTATCGAGGTACGTACTTTGTATTTCTCTGTTTTTCGTTGTTTGTCTTCAAAACTCCAACTGTATAATTTCTGTATGAATTTGAAATTCTATAAGAGTATAAGACTATATTTGTGTCAACTTAGTTTAATCCGACAAATACTTTAGCCACCCCTCAATTTTAATCCTGGCTTCGCCACTGATTGTACTTGCTCTTAAACGGACAGGGTTCTTATCACAGGCTCTCCCAAAGATATTCTTCTGAAAAGTGTCTCAGTTCCCAAAACATTCTTTCGAAAAGCATGTTCAAACACAACAAATCTTTGTCGTGCATCTCTTCAGCTCTAGGGCTACGAGTCAGCAACACAAACTAGTACTCTCTTCTCCACACATGAGCACATTGTTAGAACTGTTAAGTAGTAAAGCACAGTAGTAGTGCTCCGGACGTTCATTGCTTGGTCTTGACGCCGACATATGCACCAGCAGCAGGATGCAGAATACGACGAGGCATCCATCGCAGCCAGGAACCACTCCAACCCTCAAGTTATCTGAGAAAACGAAAACAAGGGCAGCGGTCAGGTGAGTTCAACATCAGCGTGTGGCAACCGGCAACAAGCCGAACATAAGTACATGCGCACAGAACGCACAACTTTCTTATCCATCGCCTCTCGTAATCATTTGGATGACATTATTGTTGAGGGCTTTACAACTTGTCCAAACCGACATACTTCTTGATCTGTACATGCACATATATTACTCTGTTAAATATCACGCAGACAGGTGCTGTAAAAAGCGAATATATTGTACACATGCATTATGCATTCTCAGGCCCCATTTAAACCGTGAGATTTTTCCCCCTATTCCTGTGTAAAATGAACTATTTTATGTGAAACTCCTCCGAAATTTCAATGTTCCAAACATGCACATGCCCTCAGTTGTCAGTAGCATTGAATTTGCAAATTTGGAATACCTGGATCGATGTCGAGCTTAACGCAGGAGACGCAATCCAGGTCCACGCGTTTGCAGGAGTACTTTGAGATCGGCAAAGAAGTACTTGGGCAGAGGATCCGCGCAACTAGCGGCATCCGTGGGCTTCGCGATGGAGTTGGCGTGGATGCGTGGCCCAGTAGCCATCCGGAAGAACTTGACACTGTCGCAGGCATCCACGAGCGTATATTCGCAATCCTTGTGCCAGCCGTCGGTCAATCCGAATAAATTGGGATCTTATTCGAAATATAAAAACGGATATCTGAGTATTTTTATCAGATAATAGATTTGAATAATTTTTACTAGATATGAAAACGAATTTGAGCAAAAGATATCTGTTGGATTTAGAGCTATTCGAAAAAAATATTCAGCGACTATCCGCAACGAAGCCAACACCCAATCTGAAATATCCTGACTTAGAAATGTCACTGCAAACCAACTGGAATGACCCCGCGGGGTCCTCACTCCCCGCACGACTCCCCCATTTCCTCCCACCATCACCACCTCGCCGGTGGCGATGCACTTCTTCTCTGGTGGCGGCGGCCACTTGGGCGCACTCCTCCCAACCACCTCTATGCCGAAGGCGCACCACAACCTCCACTCTAAGAGCCTCTCATGCCCCGCCATCGCGGCCCCCACTCCACCTCCTCCTCATCCTCCCACTGTGTCCTCTCCATTGCCTTCGTCGTCCTCTTTCGCATCTCCTTCCTCGGCCTTGCTTCCCCTCATCCTAGCCTGCTGCAGTGTTCACCAGCCGCCTCCGCGCTCATCTCACTCACAGGCTGGCCTTCCACCGCAAGACATCACGACCTGGAACCTCTATGACTGGATCCAGTTCCTGGACATGGACGGTGGCGCGTGGAAGCAGGGGTGGGAGGTCACCTACACGGTGTTGGAAATGTGGGCAATATTTTAATTCCAAATTTTACTAGGAGACAAATACAATAAACCAGTGATGCAAAACTTACTACTAACAGCAGACTACTCATCATACTTCAGAATATACTCAAGGAAAATATAATAACAAAATCGAACGAACACACGAACAATTTACTTTTGAGCTTGATGGAGAACAGGAAGCAGCGCAGGCTTGATGCAGTGCAGAACGTAGATGACGCAGTGTAATGAGCGGTCGCGCAGAGGTGCACTACCCAGAAACCTTATTGCCACCCCATGCAAGTACTCTCTGCGGCAATAATTCAGAGATAACCGCTCTCCCTCCTTCCAGAAGCACGCCGGGAAGAAAGGTTGGCGAAGTTCAAACAGCACAGCACTAGAGCACAAGATCGCAAAGAAGAAGATAATAGAGGCAGTAGAATTGTCACACATACTCTGGACGTCTTCAGGCATATAAATAGACAGACTGATAACTGATATGATTAAAACAGTTATTTACCCACTAGTAACTGACACATTCAACTAGCCATTCATCTACTGGTAACTGCCTATCATCAAAACCCGAATAAAGCCTCAAATTCAAACGTTTGAATCTCATTCAAATACAAAACCCTCCTCATACCATCTCTATCCATATTTAAGGAGTGATGAGGACTCCACCTTATAAATCGGTTTTCCTCACATTGCCTTAGCAATATGGTACTAAACCATATACTTTAGAATTAAAAAAATAGGTCATGCTCAAATGGACCAATTTCTAACACACGAGCGATGAGTGGGACGCCGAGAAGCTCAAGGTCTTCCTTGTGCCCCACCCACAACGATGGCTGTTGTGTATGTGACTGTTTTTTGAGCTACCTGCCCACGTCGTGATCCAACGTGCAAAGTCGGTAAGCATGTCTTTGATGCTACTTAAACTATCCCTGACACATTGGTTGCTCTAGAATTCGCAAATTAATGTTCTTAAGTTCTATGTTATTGGTGCACATGGATAGGAGATTCAACAGTCAACACCATGGCTAAAAAGGATCACAAACATCATTGGCATCTCTAATATATTTTCCTTTAATATTTTACCTTCTGCTGTGAGCTACTTGGTATCAGCCATTCATTGTTCAATAACATGGAACTTATATGAGTTGACTGCGGCAAAATTACATTCTGTTTGTTGTCCCTCGAAAATAATAATCTGAATTGCAAAATTTAGAATTATATGAGTGGAGCATTTGATGAAAAAAAATATTTCAGTTTGATGAATAATCTGTTACTGATATCACGCAATTTTTTGCTGATACAGATGGAAAGCTCCCTTGGAGACTTCGTACTTATTGTGCATTAAATTTGT
Source organism: Dendrocalamus latiflorus (assembly GCA_017311315.1). NCBI lineage: Eukaryota > Viridiplantae > Streptophyta > Magnoliopsida > Poales > Poaceae > Dendrocalamus > Dendrocalamus latiflorus. The sequence continues at coordinate 40,492,735 of CM029611.1, forward strand.
TGTATTTTGTATTTGGTCTAATCTCCCCCAGCTATGAATATCCTTTGACTTATTATCTTCAGACATGACGCATTTGCTCATCACAACTTCTTGTCACATGAATTTGCGATTATGAAGCACAGTTCTGCGATTATGAAAAGCTTTTTGATTACATAAACTCTAATCCCCATCTTTTAGGGCAATTATTACCCAGTTGGTCCTGATCAACTCGGCTTCTGGCTTATTTTTCACTATTCATAAGTTTCGTCTTTTTCTGAACTTTTGGCTTTTTGTTGAGCTTTTTGCCGGTTTTTTTCCCGTATTTGTTTGTATTATACGTAATGGGCTAACATATTTTTTATATTTTTAAATTTTTTTAAATTTAATTATGCTAAATAAGCATCTGTCAGCTACAGTGTTTTTTCAGCCAGCTACAGTGTTTTCAGCCATAAGCCATGAGCTTTTCAGCCGAACCGATCACCACCATATACGATGGAAGTGGTATCTTGTGATGGAAGCAAAACCGTTTACCCTGATCTTTCATGCTAACATAGAGGTTTCACTATCTGAAATTGTTGGGCCTATCAGCATCTTCCTAGATGAGACACAAGTATTTATTAATGCCTCCAAGATTAGCACGACCTTTTCATATCTGGATTCATAATTGAATAATTGATATAGATTAATATTCTTTGTGTGGTTAATTATTTTCTCTAATGCAAATTGCAATGTTCTTTCTGTAGTTAGAACTAACTTAAACCATTGCTTTTGGTATTTACTTAATGGAATATTTTCTGTTTGGATGCTTTGAATTTAAGTTTGCATGCTTGAGCAAGTGAAATGATTCAACTGTGTATCTATCTGAAACTGTAGGTTATCTCCCTTTTGAACAAAATACAATTGCAAGTAGAAAGTTATCCATCAAATAGGAAGCCTCGTGTTTTGGTGCCTGTCCCTCCAACAAGAAGCGATGTCTTGCATGCTCATGATTTAGCAGAGGTAAAATTTGCAACTCCCTATCCTATTAATCTTTTCTATTGCTTGTAATTGTGTGATATAGTTAAATTTGCTTGTTAAGCTACCAACATAGTAATATAGTTGCATTTTGGACATGTCGTATGGTTGATTGATCTTTAAGTGCAATATATATGGTTTCTGTTTTCGCGTATTATCTGATTAAATATTTGTAATCGAGACTAATTGTATTTGGAGCAACATGTATTCGCTCCGCATTCACATTCTCCGTATTTATATTTGGCATTATTCATGTTTAACTCAGATTCTGAAAAAATATAATATAAAATACAAGATAAGGAAAATTCGTCCATATACACTTAGAGGCGGCACGACAGCCTTCCTGGTGCGGTGCTTCAGAGGCGGCCGGTGCATGGTGTGGTGGTGGTGATCGGGCGGAGCGCATACGTATGTTTGAACCAGGAGCCTGCCTAGCTAGACAGAAAGGCTGGGTTTTTAAGTTTGGATCGAGTCGGAGTGCGAGACGAATGTGGTATGAAATTGTGAACACTTTTTTTTACTAGTATAGTGCCCGTGCTAACGCTACGGCGGCATTTCAGGGATGCACATGAAAACAACCAAATGGCGATATTTTTTTTTCATAGTTTAAGTTTCACGCAATTGTATATCACCATGTAGTATACAATACTTGGAACATAAACCCATTAATTTGTGCCTTCACCAATCGTCAACAAATTGAAGACCTTAAGAGAGAGCATGGACAGAGTACAAGACCCAAAAGTGACCAACATATGAAATGGAGCTATCGACACAGTAGTGGTATTGGTTAAGCAGCACACTCATGGAGTTCACCATAACGATAACGAACAAGAAAGGAGTAATTTAACAATGGCATAATATACAAGCTTGAACATTTCGATGAGCATGATCAAGACTAAGTGCGGAAAGAAAGATTCAAACAGCACATTTTACAAAAAAAACCCCTTAGTCATATATAGTTCCTACAGAACCTCACGAACAAGCTCGATCCTAACATTCACAGAAGCCGATTTCAACTTCAACCTAAGCCATAGCTTGCATTTGGAGAGGCAAAGTTGGTGTCAAAAGGTATCTCAACTCTTTCCTTCACAACACAGTGAGCCCTGCCATCTTCATCATGTTCAATTTTCTCACCAGCAAAGGCAGCAGCCTCATGGATTACCTCGCAGTCCCCCTGTCCCTTGTATTCTTTGAGTTTGTTAAGTAGGAATCTCCGACTACAATCAATCTGGCTCAAGATGGTTTCTCGTTCATATCTTTGTTGGTGTTGGAGGTCCTAGCAGTAGCATTAAGGTGTAAGGCATTTAATTTGTGAAAAGTGAAATATATATATAACAATGATATAAACTAACATAGGAAACAGTTTAGTCCTAAGTCCTAACAATTTAATGTGATTGAAGAGTAGAGAGCATATCTCAGACGGTAACAGGTAATGAACAAATACAAGCACATGGGGTAGTACAGTACCAAAATATCGCAAGAAAGCTCATATGGCCAGTACGCCTATTGGTATCCAGAGGTAAAACTCACTTGGTGAGATAATCAGCATTCAAACAATTACAATGGAAGCTGTTCCAGTTTGTTAAGCTCGCAATAGTAGTTGATGCCTTTGATGTCTTTCCATCATACATATTATTTTTTTAGATAAAATTCCATCATACATATTATTTTTTTAGATAAACAAAGTTACCACTTATACTTCCTTTGTATTTGCCCTTTGGTTCTAAAAACTTACTTTGCATGTGCTAATATGAATCCATAATGAGCATGACCTATTTTTATTTAGTCAACGATTCTAGTTTTATATAGTACATACTAACTCAACCGTATTAAACCATGATGCATATCTTTCTTCTCTGCAGCAAAAAGGTCTCAAAGTCTCTCTCGAGTGATTTTAGCAATAAAATGAACCATCTGCTGCTAACAATCCTGCACAAACAAAGGCAACAACGCATGATTGATGGTTTTGGAGGATACTATGAGGAACGCTTATGCTGGAGGCAGAACGATGTACCCCAGAATGAGGACCAAGTAGTATCTGCACCATGCTCATTACAACCTGTCTCCCATCTTACAGCCCACCACCACCAGAGTTGGCAGCATTCTTCATTTGAACAGCAACATCATGAAAATTCATCCTGCAAGGCTTTAACATATGCACATAATACATACAGAATTTGTAGATCTATTGTTGCACATTATACATACCTATTCGAACAGCATTAGAGCCCCTCATGATTTTGAGCTACCGTCAGATAGAGGTAAAATAACTGCAAAGGAACAAATAAGGTTAGCACTTGCATCTTGATTTTGAGCCCCTCATATGACAACAAAGATTAAATATGCAGAATTTATTAAGATATATTAAGAAATAGTCATCTTGACTTTATGTGATTCATTTAAGTCTAAAACCATTGTGAAAGATAACAAATTAACACAACATTTTCGGATTTCATTCTTTATGCTACCATTTTGGATGTGACTCCTATACATGCACTGTAAGATTTAGCTTGTTTTAAAAATCAATAGGAGAATTGAACTTTCCCATATGACAGTTTTCTATATCAGACTTTACAGAGTTACAGATGCCAAACTCTTCTGTAACAAAATATAGCATATGGCAGTTTATGTGTCTTATATTTATCAGTGCAGTTCAGAAGGAGGTCATAGCATCTTTTCAACATCAACATCAGAGAAATGGAATGGCAAAACTAAGATCAAATTTCATTAGTCATCCATTTGAGTCAGTTAAGAAAAGCTAGACATGATGTGCAACATAGAGAGGCTACATTATTGTGAAATCAAAAATTATTGATTGCCGGATCAAGAACTAAAAACAGATCATGTTCTTTCCAACGCCATTTAGTGGTCACCAGGTTTTCCTCTAAACAAGCTATTATATCTAAACAAAACATAAAAAGTCACAATGGACATCAAGCTATTATATCTAAACAAAACATAAAAAGTCACAATGGAACTGGGCCAAAAAATTCTTTGGTTGCCTTTCAGCTACTTCATGAACATCAGCATAAGTTAACAAAAGCTTATATTCTCAGGCATTTGGAAATGTTAACCAAAATGCGAACAGATTATTATCAGAGTGCAATAGCTTCAGGTTTTCCTCTTTTTTTTTTTCAAAATACTTGACTAAAGACCTATCTGAGGCAACATAGTATACACAAAATTTGGTGTGTTTTCTGTGCACTTGAAGAATAAAACTTCATAGCAACAAGGCCTCCTAAATCTCTCTATTCATCTGTGACTACCTTTGAATTATAAGCAATGAGAAATTAAATAATGATATTGATACATTCAGATATCTGCTATGTCAATTCATACATTCAGGAAAAATAATTTGCTGGCTTAAAAAGCATCGGAGCATACAAACAATACTGAAAGAGGGGAAAGGGGAAGTACCTTGAACCAGTCTCCTGAGATGATCTGCTTCTTTGTCAAGATTGCATCTAGGAGCTCAATGCTATGTCAATTCATACATTCAGGAAAAATAATTTGCTGGCTTAAAAAGCATCGGAGCATACAAACAATACTGAAAGAGGGGAAGGGGAAGTACCTTGAACCAGTCTCCTGAGATGATCTGCTTCTTTGTCAAGATTGCATCTAGGAGCTCAGGTGTAAATGGAGATGATTCATCAACAAGAACATGCGTACAATCATCACTCCACTTACGAGTAGCATATGCACCTTAGAAAGAAAAATGGTGGACACTATTAGTGCCTGTGAGAGGGAATACCAGGTTATCAAAGCTCAGTAGCAACAATCATGACAAAAAATGTATGCTTTCTAACGAACCAACAACACTTCAAGTAACAGAATAAAAGTGTATATTACTACTAACCAATAGATGTCATGACTGCCTGCAATGATGGATCAATCCGTGATGACCTTTTGCCATGAAAAAAGACCACTATGGGGACAAACGACAGCCTGTCAGGAATATCAACAGAACTAAGTAAAACTTATGCATCCAACTTTCCAGTAAAACTTATGCATCCAACTTTCCAACTAAAGGGCCACAAGATGCTTATAAATTTAAACAGAAAAATGCCACTTCCAAGGTAATGGGCTGTATGGATAAGCGCTTCTTACACATAGCTGTACATCCTAATAATAAGGGTGAATTCCTTATATGCCGCTGAAAGTTTGTATCATCCCTTCCTTATATGCCACTCATTGTCTCACTGACATGTGTGACTGGACCCCACATGTCAATGACACAATCGGGGATTTTGGAAATTTCCAATGGCATACAAGTAATTCATCCTAATAAAAAAATATAAATAACAAGAGAAGGCTTGGTATATTGATGCCATATTTTATTTTCTGCTCACCTAAAGGTCGCGTTGCCAGTTCCAAAAGTCACATAATCCCCATCAGTAAGCAACACAGCTTCATCTTTACGTAGCCGACTGCCCTGGATCCCCTGAACCTTGTTGACAAATGTGTCGTACTTTGAATGGTCAACTACACAAACATAGGAAGGGCTTGCTGGCGCACCAGAATGCGGATCCCAGGCAACCATCTTTTCAATTGCAATCTTCGCATGTACTCGGGATATCGATGTGTCCGTTTGAACAATGACATCACAATCTATAGCAGAAATCACCAGCATTATTCAATAATTTCATACAAGGATACTCATAAAGCTATAAACTTGCAACTGATACATATGCTATTATGTTCACAATCTATCAGTTCTAGGGCATGTATGAATGGAGACAATACCAAATTTACTAAAACAGGGAGTATGGTTCTTGTCCTTTGATGGTTCAGTAAGTAGCAAAGATAAACCCTTTCCTAGCATTATAGGACAAGTGATGAAACATAACACTAATTTAAATACTATTTGATTCATGAAATGCAACAATTCAACCACTAACAGAACTACTACCTCATAACCACACTAATTAACAATAAAAACAACGTAGAGAAACAATGCCACACCCAATTAACAAACCGTAAACAACACAAGAAACGCAAGGACCAAAAGGATGCACCTTTGCGGCCGACCTTGTATGCCCCCGCGGCGAAGATGTAGCACTTCTGCGCCCCTGCAAAATCCGACAAAAACATTCAGCCAACTAACCACGCAAACATATTAGAGCTCCGAGGAATCGAGCGGCGTAGAGGGGTGGTGCACCGCGCACTGTGTCGACGGGGGTCAGCGCCCAGACCATCCCTTTCCCTATTCTCCTGAGACTTCCTCACTCTTGCTTCTAGCGTGCGTCTCCTCGCTGTAGTGCTCGGCCAGCGACTGCTGCAGCGCCCTGATCGCCGACGCGTAGTCCCCGGCGCAGCCCGCGAGCTTGAGCAGCGCCGACGCCTTCCGCGACAGCGCCCGCGCGACCAGCTTGTTGTCGGCGCGGAGCTCCCTGCCCCTCTCCATTACTTCATTTAGCAAGATCAACTAATAGCAAATTAAAATTAGCATCTTCACCAGATCAATCCTAACTGCTCTATGGGGAAAGGCCCAAAAGATCAACTACTCAATTGCTGCTACTGTGCCACTACAACAGCACACAGTAACGGGCAATAGGCAAAAAAAAAGGCACGGAAGCGAAGAGCTCCTGGAGTACCTGCAGGAGCGCGCGACGAGGCGGAGGGCGTCGGTGGAGAAGCCGGAGCACTTGTCGAGCTTGAGCTCCTGCAGCATGTGGCCGCGGGCGCGGACGAGGGCGGCGAGGTCGGCGTCGGTGACGGTCATGCGGCGGAGGTGGAGCGCCTTGAGGCACTCGAGCGGTTCGGCGAGCTCGGAGACCCAGGGCGCAGCGTAGGCGCCCCAGTCCTCCGGGATGAGCCCGTACATGGCGGCGCGCGGCCTCCCCTTGAGCGCGAGCGACTCGAGGCGCGGGAAGCGCGCGCAGAGGCGCGATGGGTCGACAGCGTAGCAGAAGGCGACGGTGACGTGCTTGCGGGTGAGCGCGTCGATGCGGTGCCAGCGGCGGCACATGAGCGACGCGGCCTCCCGGTCGCGCGGGTCGTCGACGTAGCCCATGACGAGGTGCAGCGCCTCGTCGGGGATGCCGCCGCAGCCGAATCTGAGCGTGCGGCTGAGCTGCCGCGGCTCCGGCGCCTCGCCGCCCATCAGATCGACTACCGCGCGGGGCCGGCTAACCAGAGATATGGCCCCAGCCCAGCGAGAGGCGGGGGCAACGGTGAAGCTGCTCTGTGTGAGAGAAGGCGATAGGGACCAAGGGGAGGCGGCGGCAGCGCGGGGTGGGGAGGGGGAGACGTAGGCGGAGCGGAGGAGCGGGAGGCGGCGGCGGTAGCGCGAGGTGAGGAGGGGGAGGCGTAGGCGGAGCGGATGAGCGGGAGGCGACGACAACGCGGGGTGGGGAGGGGAGGTCATCCCTAATTAGGGCGCGGATGAGCGGGGGATTCGGGGGAGGCGGGAGGGGTACTGCAGATCCATTGAAGGATGACCGTCGGATATGGTTGAGTAAAGAGAGAGAATGGAGGAGAGTTAATCTGGTGCGGACGTTTTTAGGATGGTGTAATTATGGGTGCATATTATGGTGTGAACTTAGTTAAGGTGATGACTGTGGAGTAGGTAATTGTTGGGTGGATGTAGGATAATTTTAACTGGTGGTTTATTAGTTTAGATGGGATTTGCTAGCGTATGGACGTTTGAACCGGGCACTAGGGTCGTACAGACCGAATTTTTTTTCTATTTTAGCCCCTTTTTTGAAACATTTTCACATTTAGACCCCTGGACGTCTTAATTCCGTTTTTGGACCCAGGGGTCGGCGCCGTGACCCACGGTGCCGAGCTAACACATCTCGGCGCCGTGGTCCATGGCGCCGAGATCCCAGGCCCGCTCCAGCGTGGCGGCCTGCGCGGCGCCGACGTGGCAAGTACCTCGGCGCCGTGGCTCGTGGCGCCGAGCTGGCTGCCACCGGGCAAAAATGAATTACTTGTTGTATTTTTTATTTGGATTATTTAATTATAATAATATTATGTAATATATTTATTTATTTAAAGAGAGCAAAAAAATACGACGTATGTTTTGAAAATTAGTTATGTATTACAGATGATATATGTAGAAAATTTATTGTAGTTTTTTTAAAAGATTATGGTACGTTGTTAATGGTTTTTGAAAAATAAAATTTTGATGTGGAGTACATTTTGGTGCTACGCAAATTATTTTTGCAAATATGAAAATTAAGAAATTTGCTTGGTAGAGTACGAACGAGTTGTGTGAAGTAACGATTAGTGTATTTGTGATTTTTGTACAATGCTGACCGTGAAAGATATGTTGAACTGGCAATAACATTTTTCGATCATGTTATGTTGTTGTATTGGAAGGAATTTATTGAAAATTTTTTTGAGGACAACTGTGATAGGAACAATTGGACGAAAGGAGGGAAAGTGATAATAAGACACGTGGGAATCATTGCATGCGAAAAGCCGAGATAATAAGCTTAGCTGAAAAGTCATAATCTTCCATTTGTGGAAGCACGCTCTCACAAACATGCACATCTATATCTTATTGTGTCTATCTCTCTTGTTGTGTCATTGCAAACGTGTCGGCATATCAATTACTTTTATCGTGGACGTCAGAAAATTTCGGCAGAGTTTGCACTCTTTTTGGAGCCACTCTAAACACAAATATCACATGAACATAACATATACACATATATACAACACGTAGCTCATTAATAACACATCTCAGTCCATACGAGCAAAGTACAAATAGTCCATAACGTTATAACAGCTCCTGTACAGGTGAAACGACTAGTCTCCGTCACTACCTCCTAGCCTTACCCTTACCAAGTGCGTCGGTGCCTGGAGTGTAACGGCTAGGCGAGCGGCGGCGTCTGCGTGGTAGAGGCTGAGTCGAAGGAGCGTCTACGAGCTGAGACGGACCGATCTCATCGTAAGTCTGCTGCTCCACCTCGTCCTCGTCGTCGTCCTCACCGCCCTGGGCCGGGAAAGTGTCGCTCCTCGTGGGGGACGAGCTCTGTCCCGTGTACGACCCTTGCCGCGTCGGGTCTGCAAGTCGTGTCGAAGGCACGTCTACGTCCCTCGCCGCGCCTGTGCTGCAACCACAACGACCAGCCGCACGACGTAGCCGACCTGCTAGCCTCTGTCATCCAACATTTTGTTAACCAACAAGATACGAAGATATTATGTACTAATTTTGTGAGTGGCTTTGTCGAAGCTTACCTCTAGGAAGCTACGCGTCCTGACGTCGCCGACTGTCCTGGAGAAACGCTCTATGTCCTGTACGGACTGCTTCAGGGTGTTGCCCTGCAAACAAGCAAAAGGATGGATAATTTGCTATATGTAGTGGTATTTATGTCTATCGGAAAATAAGCAATGAGATTGAACATTACCACACGGTCCAGGACTGGTGCTATCTCCACCTGCGTCCCAAGTCGAGTAGACTGGTCGTAGGGCGTGTCTTCGTCGTCGGAGGACTCAATGTCGGCATAGTCATCTGCCGTCCATTGTCCCTTAAGCTTGGATTGCGTCGCACGCTGGTACCAAACTTGGTACCGCCGGAAGTGCTCGTTGCTGTGCGGCTCGTCGTTGTCGTCCACGTGGTCCTGAAAGTGTCCCCACTCCTCAACGTATACGTGGTGGTGCTGCTCGAAGTCTGTGACCTTCTTCTGTCGCTGACGATCAAATCTTCATGTCACGTAAATCAATAGTTAAAATTAGTAGAAACTCTGTACAATTGGAATCCAAGGTTAGACCTGGTCCCAAAGATATGCAAGTGCCGGACGTCGACGAAGAGGAACCTCTGCGAACCATGGACGAGGAGGCAGAACCGTGGGACGACCAACTGGTAGACGACACCACATCCACAGCTGGAGGAGGTAGAGGCAACCACCTACTGTCGAGTTCGCCGAACTCCGACGACACGCCTCACAGAGGTGGCGGTAAAGGAACGCCAACACCCCGGAAGCCCAGCTGTATTGCCCCGCCGTGTCCCAGTCAGTGAGGCAGTGGATGTACATCCACGACGCGCTGTCCCCCGTTCCGTCGGGGAAGAGAACGAAGCCAAACAAGTGTAGAATCCATGCTCTGCAATTATATGTAAAATGATATTAAATCAAACTATGTCAATTTTAGAAAAAAGCTCGATTAGACGACGAGTTAGCTCGATATCCACCCCTACCTGCAGTAGTAGGCAACTGTCTGCTCGTCCGCATCTGCAGGACACTCTGCGAAAGTCTGCCGGAGTCAGGTGATCGGAACTCCAAAAGTGCGATGGCCTGCCTCAGGAGGAAGCTCTCTCCCGAGGAAGGCCTCTACTCGGGCTCTCCAACCAGCAAGCACGGTCCGATCACTGGACGGCCGTGAATGGCGACACCAAGTATCTTCTGAGTGTCCTCCAGTGTAATAGTCATCTCCCCGAAAGGGAGGTGGAAGCTGTGAGTCTCCGGCCTCCACCTACATGATACAAAAAAGAGGACTACATGTCAGAGAATTTGAGGCGCACATAGCCGATAAACAATGAATATGCAAGTGGAGCAATGGTTTAGGAGAATACCTGTCAATCAGTGCAGTGATGGCCGGGGGGTTGAAGGTGGGCAACCCACGGCGAACCTGGTAAGAGATGGCGTCTAGGCCAGCCCTCTCCAGGAAGGGAGTGTACCTCTCGTCGTACCGCATGTCCAGGAACCCGTCATGGGTTCGAGGACGAAGGATGGACAGCTCCTGTATAGAATACACCAATTTTTTTTAGTTAATGCATCAACATAAATAATTAATTGTACAAGTAGTGATGAAGGAAGTACCCTCCCCTCCGCGGTGAGACGTCCTCGGTGGTTCTCCTCGTAGTACGGGTCTAGCAGGTGCAATTGCGCCATCCTACAAAAAAATTGAATTTGTCAGTCCAACATAGAAGTAAACAAAAATTTGAACATGCATAAAATATGGAAATAATAAGAAATTAAACAAGAAAGGGGTTGCTCTCCCTCGCCTCGTTCTTCCTGGAAGCTGATCCATAACCATTATATTTATTCTCAGTTTTATTCGCAGAGACTACCAGCACAAATGAGCCATTTATCTACGATGTGCCAACAAGAAAGGAACAACATTTGATTACTTATTCAAATGAAAACTACATTGACATGATAACATTGACATGCAGAAAAAAAGTTATACCATTGCCTTTAGCCTCACATTCAAACCCACCATGTCCCTATATACATGCTAGAGACTCTACCCTTTTACAGTTTACCGCATACATCTCTGTAACAGTATCCTCGACACTACCACAATGGTTCAATACACCAAGATCGCATGCACAATCTATCCACATTGTCCAAGACAAGAGCCAGACCAGCATGTTCTCACCTCAACCAGGGGGCGGCGGCGGGGAGGCGAGAGGCCGGGGAGGCGGCGCCACCAGGGAGGCCGGGGACGCGGGAGGCGGGAGGCCGGGGAGGCAGCGGCACCAGGGGCGGCGGCGGCACCAGGGAGGCCGGGGACGCGGGAGGCGGGAGGCCTGGGAGGGGGCGGCACCAGGGAGGCCGGGGACGCGGGAGGCGGGAGACCGGGGAGGGGGCGGCACCAGGGGCGGCGGCGGCACCAAGACGGCCGGGGACGCGGGAGGCGGGAGACCGGGGAGACGGCGGCACCAGGGGTGGCGGCACCAAGATGCGGGGAGGCGGCACCAGGGGGCGGTGGCGACACCAGAACGCGGGCGGAGACTCGGGCGGCCGCGGCGGGGACGGGAGGCGTGCAGCTGGAGACGCGGGGAGGCGACCGGGCGCAGACGCGGGCAGCCGCGGCGGGGAGGCGACGAGGCGGACGAGGCAAAGGCGACGACGCGGAGGGCGGAGGCGACGAGGCGGCGGACGAGGCGAAGGAGAGGAGGCGGCGGTCGGCGGTTTGCATGCTTTGGACGAGCGCGTCAACCAGCAGCTCGGACCGAGGGAAAAGGCCGCGAGCTCGGCGCCAAGATCCATGGCGCCGAGGTCAGCGCCACGAACCACGGCGCCGAGGTGCTGCCACGTCGGCGCCACGCAGGCCGCCACGCTGGAGCGTGCCTGCGAGCTCGGCGCCGTGGACCACGGCGCCGAGACGTGTTACCTTGGCGCCGTGACCTACGGCGCCGAGCCCTTGGTTCCAAAAACGGAATTAAAACTACCAGGAGTCTAAATGTGAACATTTTTGAAAAAAAGGCTAAAATAGAAAAAATTCGGGTCGTACAGTCAGCCGCAACATTCATTCCTCATGTATGTAACAATTTTCGATCATGTATGCAATAAAATATTTTGATAAAAATCTCGATGTTGCAACAATTATTACTTATTGTTGCATACATGAAATCAGAATGTTGCAGCAAAAGGCAAACACTTACCCCATAACAGTTGGCGGTGAGGCCCTCAAGCGCAGCTTGGATTTGACGCTGGAGGAGAAGACGGTGGAGCTTGTGCAGTGTGGATCCCATGTGGCAGTCGCAGTTGTGAAGCCGGCACTCCCCCGCATGGGATTCAGGGCCGGCAACAGGGTAGGGAGGCGAGGGGGCTCAAATCGGGGCACCAGGGTAGGCCGCACGGCCAACGGGAACAAAAACGTGCCAACGCGGACCAGCACAGTGGGCCGGCCACTCCACGAATAGTGTGCCGATTGAAACATCTCGAAGGCGCGCACCGGCGCGGGTGGGTTGTTCTCCGTGGTCGCAAGCGGCAAATCAAGCGGCCGCACGCACGGCGTCTCGGCGTGGTCCTCTCCCCAGGGCATGCAGTGCGATATTGCAACACCCCAAACACCGTCGATGGCAAGTGGTAGCTGATAAAGTGGTACTTGTGATGATCATCATGTGCGATGTTGCGTTGCATTCGTCTGTCTAGGCATTTATACCGTCGTGGACGCTCGTAGCTTTAGGATTCACCGAATCCTGGTGTCATCTGTGGTATGTCACTGCATGTAAGGCTAGCATAGAATTACACGTTGTCTGAAGAAGCAACTCAACTCACTTTGATAATTGATAAGAGCAATGCGCTCTCGTTTTCTCGCGCGGTTGATGAAGAAACGGAAGAGAAGTGACTCCGATGTGCCAATGCTCGGTGGAGAAGACGGGCACATGAACGGGAACGGCTATCCAAAGCTGAACAATAGCACGCAGCACATGCCCACTGCCACGCAGGGAATTAGTTAGATCAGGTTGGCGTTCACGCGCCCTGATTCTCCACCTTGCACAAACATACCAATAGATCTGCACCGCCACAGGATACCCATCGTACCCAAAACTCATTCTTAAACCTCTACTACAATTTAGCATTGAGTAGCATTCCAATTTATAGCAAGGAGCTAGCTAGCACCGATCAACTCGAGACACCAGAAGTACAAGCTTTTGTGCCAAGAAGCAGGAGGAAAACAAGGGCTTGAAGCCTGAAAAAGAACGTCTGCAACACACAGGTGGCAGCTTGTTTTTGGCGCTCGTAGCTTCATACCGGGGAGCAGCCTAACCATTTCAAAGGTGTCTCTCTGGTAAATATGTACCGCCGAGGCTTGTGCATGGGCCTGCAGGCTCAGGCTGGTGTTTCCCCCCTCGATTCCAGCAAGATTCCGATGATTAGGGCTGAAGAGTGAATACGAAAATTCAGTTATCGTATTCGATATGATGTGAATATAATATAAATTTCAATTAACAATTCTTATCCTATTCGTATTCAAATACAAATTCGCATAAAAATATAGATGCGAATATGGTATCGACTTTTACCATCTGAAAAGTTATTTTATCTGGATTATCCGTATTCGTATTTGACGAAACAATATGTATATTTTATTACAATACTACTGATTAGTTGGACAAATTTTTTAATGGAACGTGAATTCATATTTCTTTAAGTAAAGTAAATGAATTAGAATGATTAAGCGTGATTGTACGAGGATAAAATATCATTAATATCTTCATACTACATAAGTTATGAGGATATCTGGATCCATTCGAATTGAGTAGATATTCGATTCGAATTCATATCCAACATTTGTCTGTCCTGCATTCGTATTCGACGTTTGTTCGATTCGTATTCGAATCCGAGAAAAAAAATATGGATGCGAATATGGTTTAAGCACTATCCAATCCATTTTCACCCCTACCGGTGATGAGGGCGGAGATAGTCTCCGACAAACAAGGAGCAGCAATCTCAGCAGTAAATGCTTTCTTTTTAGCTGCGATTGATGGATTTTAGCCCTAACGCAAGCGCTTGTACAAACGAACCGAATACCGATAAGCCACTTCAAAAAGGTTGTCTCGATAAATACTATCCTATTTATTTGTTCATGAGAAGTTATAAGATATAAACTAAAATGTGGTGTACTAAGATGGGCTTTCTGATAAGAAATTAAGAACTCTTTCTCTCTCAAAAGAAGATGGGCTTTTCCACAAGGGTGCTACCAATTTCTACTAGCCAGTTATGTGTCTGGCCAAGGAATGAGCAGGCCCCTTCAATCTGTTTGGTAGAGTTCGAAATTATCAATTTTTAGTATCTACTCCTGATTATCTAGAGCTGCCCCTGTAAAGCGTTTAGCTAGTAGGTTGGCACTATGAGGGGAATTGGAGGCAAATAGACCATGATACTCTTGGTTGTAACACTTTATCTGTATTTATGTCTTACTCCTTTGTATTTGTACATATTGGTGAAATTTTTGTCCAAACTTTGTAAGACCATACATACATACACAAATTATGAATTTTTTGGCAAATTTTTTAAGAGTGCATATACACAAATTATGAAATTCTGATTCAAAATTGCAGTAGGTAATTGCATTTGATTGCAATTTGAAAGTACCAAAATATTCACATGATATGCCAATGCATAGTATCAGGTTGCAAAGATCACAACCATTTAGAAAATTATCATTCAACTTTTGTCTACAATTTTAACCACATCATTGATAATTTAACCAAATAAGGAACCAATTTTACCATAGAACATTAAAAAAAATGTTGAAAGGATAAATGAGTGGTAACAAAAGACCGCAAATAATCCTAAAAACTATGCTATTCATCAACTTTCAACAATTGCCTTTGTAGTTCTGTTCGTTAAGGTTCTAATGATATGTGCACAATTTTCGATGGAACCAGTGCAAATGAAGTTTATATTTGGAAATCTTATGAAGCCTATTTTCCAATGCATCAAAGAACACATGATTTAGAGATTTCTACAAAAAAGCTATGGCTATTGAAAAAGAACATAGCCTTTCTAGCACACGAGAAACTCAGAAAAATAGAACAAACAATTTGAAAGATTTTGTGAAATTTTTTTATGGAATTTTGAAAATTCTTGGGCTATCACAGGGCAGCGGCCGAGCAGGTGAGGAACAGATCTGGCACCGACGGGGAGGGCGGTGGGGCAAGAGGATGGGGTCGGCCGAGCAAGTGAGGGACGGATCTGGGGAGGCCAAGCGGGGGGCGAGGGAGGGGCACCGGTGGCGGGAGGTGAGAGGGATGGGGAAGACGATGGTGGGAGGTGAGAGGAATGGGTACGACGGCACTGTACAGTAGGGGAGAGGCGTGGTGTCCAGTAGAGGAAGGGGAGACTGAGGGAGGGGGAGGGGTGGGTGAACGAAATCGACTGGGCGCTCGGGGCTAGTTCGACGGCAAATTACAGGTAATTCACTCCAACTCCGAAGGGCACTTTTGTTTCTATTGGGTTGGCTTCCCGCGAGAATCCACAGGAAGACTGTTTCTCCTTGCTAGTTTATTTTCGAGATAGCTCCTTATGAAAAGCAGAAACATGTAATTTTGAGAAGCTACATATTTGGTACAGCTTTACGAGATTCGAAGAGAACCTCAAAGTAGAAGTTGTAACAAACACCCCCTAAAAAATAAATTAACCGCCATCGTCAGCCCGTCAAACTATTCTCACCGTGGTAAGTCGTAGAGTACCGTACCATTAGTACTTGAAGACCTTCCATTTTCATTAGTATTTTGGGGACGACTAGAACACCCTGCTTGGTCGCAGGTTATGCGAGAGTTCTATTTTGTCAAGCGTTTGTCCAACCATCTAGATGCGAAGTGTATTCCACGTTCAGTAAATGGGAACCTGCAATCCTCCGGTAAGTAGTACTATCGTTGAACAGTTCCACTATTTATTAGTCCTCCAATAAGTAGTACAATCGTTGAACAGATCCAATATTTAGTCAAGGCATTTTTTTTCCAGTTTTCTTTGATCTGGATGGACAACGGACGTACTACTTCACTACATGGGGGTAAGAGTCTTAAAGCAACGCCGCATCGTTCTACATGTCCTAGCTTGACTGGAAACATTTGGGATCACAGAGTGGCAAATGAATCTGTATCGTTCAGACATGAAAAGTACGACATGGACCGTAGTCACACCGGAGCCGTCGCTGGAGGAAACAGGGCGAATTCACACAGGAATCGCTCGGGTGTGCTCATTTGGATTTAGATTTATAGCTTTTGTTTTTCTACTGATTAAGAATTTTTTATTGTAGTTGCTGATAGCTTTTTCAGTATAATTAAATTTTAAAATAAAAAAAAATTCCCATCACAAACAAGACAAAAAATACAGAAAAAAGACCAAAAAATTTAAAAAAACGAAATTAAAAAAACCAGGAATCAAAAGTCAAAAATTTAAGCCCAAACGAGCGGGCCGAATTCGTTATGATTAATTAGACCGGCGGTCTCGTTTGGCGCGCAAAGTATCATCCAGCACGTTAGCAGGAGTATTACTCGTGGGCTAAAACCTGAACCGGTCAATCGGTGTGGGCAGAAGAGGTAGAAAGGGCGAGGGTGATAGTGCTAGTCCCCAATCACAATTCACATCCTCCGCCGCCGCTACCGATCCGATCAGATTCAACCCTTACGAAAAATAGCAGCAGCTTCCAGTCGAGCAGGTGGTGCGCAGCTGCACAGGTGGCCTGTCTTCTTTAATCTTTCTTTGGTCAAGTCGGGTGGACGTACAGTGCTTAATAAGTATGTCAGTAACGGGGATATATTTGGGGATTCCTTTTTTCTGGACTTTGAGCAGTACTTTCGTATGGAAAAAAATACTGCCGACTATATGATATTTTCGCTGCTCGTCTCTGCCTTTTGTGTGCAAGCCCGGTGTAAATTCCCTCGAGCACTTTTACCAAAAGGAAAGGAAATGATCAAAAAGAGAGTGAGTGTTCACCGTGCAAAAAACTGGCGAGAACTGTTCGTGAGAAGGGAGAATAGCGACAGAGGCAAAAGAAAGAGCAATTATTCACCTACAGCAAGGCTGTAAGCTCCTGTTGATATCATACACTGCTAGTGCTATAGCTTTGTTGTTCGCTATCGATCTTTATTCTTTTTCACGTGATAAGGCCTTTGCTGCGCTGACTTTGGGCGAAAGAAACTCAAGGTTTGTTTCAATGCACCCATTCTGTACATGAATGCACTCTTTCTATTTTTAAAATTTTTAAAATTGGTTATATCAATAAGTCATCATCAGCAATAGTATAATTTTAATTAGTTACAATACAATTTTAGTTATAAACTGATTTATTTTAGTCTAAGCCAACGGCACCTAGGGCAAGAGGAGGTGCGAACTGACTCATGGTAGAAGAGTTGGATTAGGACGTGATTGAAACGATGCGAGGCGTATGCCGCGCGTATACGCAACGCGGCCGGCGCGCACACGTCCGTTTCACCGTACACGTATCGGCGGAGTGAAGTGCTGCTGCGGGTATGAGCTCAAAGCATCGCATGGCCCCTCCGAAATAGCGGATGTTTTGGCCTGGCATTAGCCGTGACCCGCAGAATTTTGCCGTGCACGCCGTGTATTTGACAGCGGACAAGGACCAACGCACGGTCAGTTTCAGCAGTGAAAAGCCCGGGTTCGAGCTGGAAGCGTTGGATATTTTGAGGGCTATGCGGTAATTTCTCATTTTGAGAAAAGAAGAAAAAGAAAAGGTGGGTCTCACCTGTCAGTACAACAAGAGGAAGAGATTAGGTTATAGACTCAGTCTCTAGCCCTATCCGGTCTTACGTGTGGCTGAGCTCCTCCTCTTTGGCTCACATGGTGTGAGGAGCCCTAGGCGAGTGGCAACGACACAGGAGGCATCAATGGCCCATGCACTTCGGCGCCGATCGTTGACAGTAGCCGCATCAGATGCCTCGCCTCTCTTCCTTTTAAGGCGGGGGGATTTGCTCATGTGCCCCAAAGTTTAATGGCGTTTGCTTATTTGTCCCATGATGTCTCACTGACATGTGGGCCTGTCAGTGAGACATCATGGAGCAAATGAGCAAACGCCATTAAACTTTGAGGCAAGGGAGCAATTTTTCCTTTAAGGCCACCTTCATCTTCTTTTTCGTGTGCAGACCCAAGAACCAATGAGTTCCCATTGTTTCTTCCTCTTCTTTGATTGGATTTCATTGAGTTGTTGGGATGCTATGCCACCATGCCCATTTTCAGCGTTGACGGCAGTGAGGTCCGGCACTTTCTCCTTGGGCACTTCCCATTCGATTCCTTGCACCATCTCTTTATTGAGGTAGCAGTGAGGAAATTTGGGGTTATGCCTTTGAGGATTGGATCCGGCCAGCTCAGGATCGGTTTGGGAGAAAAGAACCTGGCTATGGTACTTGGTGTTCTCGGGTGCTCGTGGCTAATACACTTTGGTTGGTTCTTGTGCGGTATTTCCTGTACCTCGACTTTGCAAGTTGATGTGTCCCGGATTGCGAATTGGCATTGTATCTCCAACAACCTCATTCGTTCTTTACGGCACGGCAGGGCGATTGGTTCTCTGCGTCAGCACCTTTGGACATGCCTTGCCCAGTTTACTTTTCGGTGCCTTTAAGTGCCATCCGCATCGTGAGCATTACTGGTGTTGTGCATTGTTTTACCAAAAGTGTGATGTGCTAGTTGATTTTGTTACTTTCACAAGTACTAGGAGACTTGGTTTAGTAATGTTGAGGGCTCGGATTAATGCTCAATGATGAGTTGATATCAAATTGAGGTTGAATAGGACAATTGAGTATAATATGGTCTTGAGCTAAAAGATTACTGGATGGTCTATTATTGAGTCATGCAATTCATGATTGTTCTATACAAGTGATTCTGTTCTCTGTGATTTACTGTGGTTCATTTAGCTACTATCTTCAGTTTACTTAATTGATATTTGATCGACCGAAATATCCTCTTGTCAATTGTTATAATTGCATGTTATCAGTTTGTTATAATTGCATGTTATCAGTATACTTTGAATTAATAATTTGTATGAAGTGAATATTTAGACAAGCAAGGTTTCATTTTTTTAGCTCAAGGCTTATTTTACCTCATTTGGTTGTCATATTCAATTTGTGATTAAAACTTTGACACAAATGTCGTGAAGGCTAAGATTTCATCTTGAACAGGTCGACATCTGAGAGCAAATAATCAAACATTTAAATCTAAGCATTATGCTGATTTTATATGTTTTCAAGTCCTATCTTTTGAGTTCATTACACCCTGGTTAATTGACATGAAGAAATTGCATGTCTATATGTCAGTTTTGTCTATTAACTACTGCTAGAAATATACTTTAATGATGATCATTGCTGCTAAAATTATATTTGAATATTTGCTAAAACCGCTATTACAACAGGAAGTTTTACATGACCTCTATCACTTGCCTACATAAGTGGGCAGCGGTGTCTGTCGTGCACACCTATCTGCATGGAGACTACAGCGCTGACGGAGCTTGAGAGGTCCAGCGCATATTGGATGGATTCTTTTAGGCTGTGATTTGTCTTTTGACTTATGATTTTTGAATTCTGGCTGTTCGTGAGAGAGACTATGAAGAGAGATAGTCTTATACGATTTTGGTCGGTATAACTGAAGTCGGTAAAGTATGTACTATAATTGACTTAGTAGATTTCGTCTTAAAAAATATATCATTTAAAAGTGAGTTACTGGAGATGCTTAAAATAACAAATTATCAGCAGTCCAACTCGTGCTGCACGTGAGTTATCACACGATGTAGGTTATTTTATGTCCTTTTTAGGATTTGAACCAAATGTTCGGTGAAATTACAACATGGTTTCTCACAAGCCGTAATCAAGCCAAGAGAGGCGGCATTTCGGAAGACTCATTTGCCGCGTCTCTCACTCCAATTGTCTTGGCCCGTTCGATCCAAGATCCAAGAAGAATCAAGCCCGTCGTTGCGAGTGCTATGTCCCCCGCAAGTCCACAACCGTCACCCGCTCCAGAAAGCAAGGTTATCAGGATCTCGATGCTAGGTAAAATTGTTTTTGTCTGATAGGATTGAATTGTAGAATCGAATCGTAGAATTATGATTATATTAAAATTTTAAAAGTGTATATATTTTATATAAAAATTAAATTAAATTTCTAAATATGCAAGTCTATAGTATTTTTTTGAATTTAATTTTTATAATTTGAGTACACTTCTTCATGTTATATTGAATTAACTTTGATTTTTGAAACTTATTTAATTATTTTTAATAAACTAATAATCTAACAATGCAATATGTTAAAAATAATACTTTTTTTTTACCTTAGAACAACAAAACAAAGCAAAGTAAATCAGTGCAACTTAAACTAGTAATAGGTAATATCAAATTTTATATGCTAATATAGGTTATTGTCAGGATCACGATTTTACCTGATCCTAACGATTCTACGAGTATAATCATGATTCTATTATGATACTACGGGATTCTAATCTATATTGTGATCCGTATCATCGACCTCTAGTAGAATTAGGATCATACGATATATAGACAGCCTTGCCAGAAAGCCGAAAGCTGCTGTTCTTCTTTTCTAGTCTCCCCCACCTGCCATCTCTGACTTCCCCTCCCTCCTGGACAGGCAGTCTCTCCTCCCCAGCTCCCCTCTGAGCAAGAAAAGGGTTCTTCTTTCGCGGTCAAGAATCGAAATCACCTCAGAAGGCAAGGGAATTTAATCGCACCCATCTCCCCTCCTGAATCCGATCTCGCTAACGCACGCAACTGCTTGTATAAGGCACAATCCAGAGGCAGCAGTGGTTGTCCTTGACAATAGGCAAGACGCAAGACTCTTCACTTGCAATTAAGGAGAGAAGAACTTGCATACCAGGGGAAGATTTGTATGCGTCTTCAGGCGTTGCGGACGAAGAGATGAGGTGGTGGAGCTAAGGTTCGTGTGCAGCCTCTTGGAATTGCGTTCTCTTATTTCTTCAGTTCGACTCTGAATCTTTCATGGGCTAGTTAGCCAATTCTTGTTACGGTTTGAGCTGAAGTTACTGTAGATGCCAGTTTACTAATTTAGTGAAACTTCATCAATCATCAGATAAACCAGAGCAGGGCAAGTGGTAGCTCCATACAAGTGCTAGACGCTATAGACAGTGTTGTAGTTTTGTAACCAGATTACAAACCGTACTGCCATTATGGTTCGGGAGCAAAATGAAACTTATGTAACCTCGACCGTTAAGTTAACCGTAACTTTGCCTTTTGCTTTTTGTCAGAGGGATAATTCATGGCCATTGAATTTTCAATCCAATATTTTTAAATCTAAATGATAGTTAGAAAGAAAATATCGGCATAATGTTTAACGAAACGCATAAACTTAATCATACCTGTTTTTGGATAGATTCACGCTCCATATTTGGGGTTAGGGCTGGAAAAAAAGCTCGTTAGTGAGGCTCGTTGGCTCGGTTCAAAATTACTTCAATTATACTTGCTAATTGGTTAAACATTAAAATGAGTTGATTTCAAATGAATTTGAATTTTGCTCTAGCTCGGCTCGGCTCGGCTCGGCTCGTTTCTAAAAATACTTTCAAATTATACGTAAAATGATATTAAATTAAACTGTGTCAATTTTAGGAAAAGCTCGATAAAACGAGGAGTTGGCTCGATTTCCACCCCTATTTGGGGTACCACAGGCATGTCCCCGTACTTGTGCGCGGTTTTTAGCATTTCTGTAGCGCCGGGTGCTTTTTGACTGCTGGATTCAGCTTTCCTCTTTTCTTCTAAAGTTCTTTCCTCGCCACATTTTCTAAGGATTTTCACAGAAAGTTGGCTACGCACCATACTAGTAGTGACGTCCAGTGGTTTGTTAAACAAAGCATTAGTAAAGTCAGCCGCCCCGCGCCAGTGGAAATCCTTGCGTAAGACATTTGCTACGAAACATGGATGACACCAAATCGTTTTGCTTTCAGTTACTTATTTTTATGCTTTCTTTCCAACAGATCAAAGTTACTTTTGCATTATTTTAACTGAATTTAGGAGAAAAGGATTTTTTTTAACAAAGTTAGCTTAGGCAAGAGTCGCAATTTGCCATTGCACCAAGGTGACACAAGGTTGGAAGCCTTGGGTGCTTCTTGATGCATCAACTGGGCTCTCTGTAGTCTCTAGTAATTTCAGAGTTCAGGACATTCCTGTCACTCTGCAGAGTGAACCGCTGAGTTTCGACTTGCCACGATTCGCCGTGGTCCTATAGACATCAATGACAGTTAATTTACTGAACTGCATCCAACATCGTACATTCTCAGTTAATGATAAGTATATTCCTTCCAAGATGAAGTAGTAGCAATGTCTGGTTACGGTAGATGCAGCCTTAGGCTGTTAAGCCCCATATGGAACGCTGAAAGTACACACAAATTTTAAATTTTACAGAAAATAGCTCAATCCTCGCGAGAATTAGTAAGAAAATCTCGTATTTCAAATAGGGCCTTAAAAATTGTCTCAGATCAAATATCCGGTGGTGGAATTGGTACACTGAACCATTTAGTAGGCCAACCATGTTTGACCCTGTGTCCCAGATTCCAGAAACACTGTCACAAACTCACAGGCTTCTTAAAAAGGTCAAAGAAATGGCTAGTCAGAATCGAAGCCACTAGGATTTGGTCGTTCTGGTTGTGCTGCTGTGTGTTGACATTTTTACCTTCAGACTTGTCTTAGTTGTGAGCTCAGATTGCGACGTGTCCTACTCTTGCTGCTGCAGATTGTACATACGACATGTTGTTCTGAAGTCTCGGAGGTGCTACTGTCTGGCGAGGAGTTCGGCGGAGATGGTTCCGAACGCGAGCAGCGGCGGCGGGGACCACGAGATCGTCGAGGTCATCGGCGAGCACGGCGAGCCGTCGGGGACAATGCGGCTGATGGACTTCATCCCTATCTACATTCCCACGGTGGAGAAGGGCGCGCTCAGCACGAGCAGGCGCAAGAGGCGGTTCTTGGACTTCCTCCGCGCCCACCCGTCCAAGGACTGGTTCCTCCGGTCGACCTTTGTCGGCCGCCTCCGCCGAAGGAGCCAGACGTCAGGGGAAGACCCGGACTCCGACGAGAACGCCGGTGGGAGCCGGCCGCGGAGGCGCTTCCGTGTGCCGTTCGTGCGGAAGATCAAGTGGAGCAAGCTGTGGAGCTACGCGGTGAGCTGGTGCAGGAAGCCGGCCAACTTCGCGATGCTCATCTGGCTGGCGTTCGTCGCGGCGGGGCTGCTGATGCTGTTCATGCTCATGACCGGCATGCTCGACGATGCTATCCCCGACGACGACCGGCGCAAGAAGTGGACGGAGGTGATCAACCAGATCCTCAACGCGCTCTTCACCATCATGTGCCTGTACCAGCACCCCAAGATCTTCCACCACCTCGTGCTGCTCCTCCGGTGGCGCCCCGACGGCGACCGCGAGGAGATACGAAAGGTGTACTGCAAGGACGGCGCCCCGCGTCCGCACGACCGCGCGCACATGCTTGTCGTGGTGTCGCTGCTGCACGTCACCTGCCTGGCCCAATACTACTGCTGTGCTCTGTTCTGGAGCTACGCGCGCACGGACCGGCCGGACTGGGCTCTCAACATCGGGTACGGCCTTGGCACGGGATGCCCTGTCGTCGCCGGCCTCTACGCGGCGTACAGCCCGTTGGGACGGAAGCAGGCCGACGAGCCCGAGACGGAGTCATCGACGTCGGATCAGTCGTCATCGGCCGCGGCGGCGCAGGGTCGCAACCGGCCGGAGAACGGCCGCGACGTGGAGATCAAGATATACAACCGGCGCGTTGTGGTGAGCAGCCCGGAGTGGAGTGGCGGGCTTTTCGACTGCTGCGACGACGGGACGGTGTGCGCGCTATCGGCGACGTGCACGTTCTGCGTGTTCGGCTGGAACATGGAGCGCCTCGGGTTCGGCAACATGTACGTGCACGCCTTCACCTTCATCCTGCTCTGTGTGGCGCCCTTCCTCATCTTCAGCGTGACGGCGCTCAACGTCCACGACGACGACATCCGCGACACCGTGGTGACCGTGGGCGTGCTCCTGGGGTTCTGCGGGTTCCTGTACGGCGGGTTCTGGCGGACGCAGATGCGGAAGCGCTACAAGCTGCCGGCCGGCGGGCGCGGGTGGTGCGGGCGGCGGTGGGCAGCGGTGGGCGACTGCGCCAAGTGGCTCTTCTGCTGGAGCTGCGCGCTGGCGCAGGAGGTGCGGACGGCCAACTTCTACGACGTCGAGGACGACCGGTTCGTCGCCCACGGCGCGCGCAATGAGGAGGGCCACGCCGTGCTAGTGCCTCTGCCGCGGGAGGCGTCCACGACGCACTCCCGTAGCCTGTCGTGCCCGCCCAAGATCGACGCGTTGGCGGCGCTTAACGGCGGCGGCATGAGCCCACTGGAGGTGCAGATGGCCGCCATTGCCATGGAGAGGTCGGCCACGTACAACGGGAATGGCGCGAGTCTTGAGCGCCACCACGCCATGACGCCGCCGCTGCCTCCGCTGATACAAATGGATCAAGAAGACTAGTAGCAACTAATACAGTAAGACCATGTAGTATGTACGTATGGATGTTGTAATGCAGATGAGCTCCCCGTGTAGCATTTCGGTGACCTAGTTGTATACGGATTTGTTTGTTGGGTTTTGAACTCTTGATAAAACTAGTAGTGTGCCCGTGCTAACGCTACGGTAAAATATTGGGTTTCTCCCAGAAATCAACACACTGAGCAATCTGCAGACTTGGGTGGTTTTCGGAGGAAAAACAGAGTCTAGGTGGCAATAGGGGAAAACAGCAAGAGAAGCACACAGATGAGGCAATTTTCTTATATTTCTTACTGAATGCAATGAGAATACAATGGAGAGTCCATTTTACAATTGACTCAACAGAAACTACAAAGTAATCGGCTCCGATCCTATTTTGTCGGACGCCACGACTGAAAACTGCGCATACTGCGCTGAACGTTTTAACTGAAGGAAATACGACAATATACGCACCGAGCGCAACTCGGTTCACCTGAAATGCAAACCTGACCAAGTCAGGATTATTGACTACACACTCCCCCCTAATCCTGACTTTTAACCTGAGAACTCCTTCACTCCCAGCAGCTCTCTCATCTCGGTGAACTTCAGTCTCGGCAGTGCTTTTGTCAGAATATCTGCCCGCTGCATCTCGCTGCTCACGTGCTCCACTGAAATCAAGCCTTGATCAACACATTCCCGTATGAAATGGAAACGGGTATCTATATGTTTGCTCCTTCCGTGAAAAACAGGATTCTTCATGAGAGCTATGGCTGATTTGTTGTCTACATTCAGCACTATCTTCTTTGGCTTTTCCCCTGTCAATTCACTGACTAAATTCCTTAGCCACACAGCTTGGCAAGCAGCGGCTGTTGCAGCCATAAACTCTGATTCACAGGAAGATAGGGCCACTGTCTTCTGCTTCTGGGAACACCAGGCCACGGGACCTCCTGCAAAGTAGAAGACAAGTCCCGTTGTGCTCTTCCTCTCATCCGGATCACCCGCAAGGTCACTGTCACTGTACCCCACAACATCACCTCCTCCTCCTCGGCAATATGCAATGCCATAGCTGATTGTCCCCTTTACATACCTCAGTATTTGTTTTACTGCTTGGAGGTGACATTGCTTCGGTGACTCCATGTAGCGGCTGACCATCCCCACTGCAAAACTGATGTCTGGTCTCGTGTGTGTCAAATAGCGCAGGCTTCCAACGAGACTCCTGTATTCAGTTGCATCTACTGGGCTTCCTTCTTCATTCTTTGTCAGCTTCAGTTTTGGTTCCATTGGGTACTTTGCTGGATTACACTCCCACATTCCAGCCTGCTGCAACACTTTCTTTGCATACCCTTCTTGCTTTAGAACAATACCTTTGTTGTCCTGCTGAACTTGGATCCCTAAGTAATACGAAAGGATCCCAAGGTCACTCATCTCGAATTCTTCTTGCATTTGCTTCTTGAACAACTGTATTCCATCTTCGGTTGTCCCTGTGACTAACAAGTCATCAACATATACTCCCACAATGATCAGATCAGTACCTGAGTGGCGCTTGTATACAGCCTGTTCTTGAGGGCATTTCATAAAACCAAGGTTCTTCAGCGTTTTATCCAGTCGGATGTTCCAAGCTCTCGGCGCCTGCTTCAGACCATATAATGCTTTTGACAACTTGTAGACCATCTGCTCCTTTCCTGCTGTGACAAATCCTTCTGGTTGTGTCACATAAACATCTTCTGTTAGCTCCCCATTGAGGAATGCTGTTTTCACATCGAGATGATGCACCATCCAACCTTCTCCTGCCGACAAAGCCAATAGGGTTCTCACTGTTTCCATCCTCGCAACTGGAGCGAAAACTTCGTCATAATCAACCCCCTTTTGCTGCACATACCCCTTGGCCACAAGCCTAGCTTTGTGCTTCAAAACCACTCCTGCTGCATCTGTCTTTAGCTTGAATACCCATTTAAGCCCAATGGGTTTATGTCCTGCAGGTAGTTCTGTTAAACTCCAGGTTTTATTTTTCTCTATTGAGTCCAACTCACTCTGCATTGCCTCCTCCCACTCCTTTCTTCCGACTGCTTCTCTGAAACTTGTCGGTTCATCAGCAATTAGCAATAGTTGCTCGGGCTCTTGGACTTGTGCTTGGGTTTCATCATAAATGTCAGTCAAAAACCTGAATCCTCTAACTGGAGTTGCATCATAAGTAGAGGAATCTGGTGTATTGCTGATCTCTGACGGATTACCAGGTGATGGAGGTATTTCTGACGATACAGAAGCGTTTGGTGTCATTGGTAAATCGTCTGACAGTGCTGTGTCAGCCGAATCAGTTACCGTGGCTCCTTCCACGTTTCCACTTCCGGGACTATTTACACCCGTGTTGTCTCCTGGAGTAATGTCCACTTGACCATCTGTTTCCATTCTGAATTTCTTGACTTGCCGGCTCTGCTACAGTGAATTCAGACCACTCTGATGATGTTGTGTCGGCTGCTATCAGCATCTCTTCCCAATTCCACCTTTTCTTTTCATCAAATACCACATCTCTGCTCACATATGGTTTGCAGCTTTGGGGATCAAGTAACCTGTGTGCTTTACTCCCAGATTCTACCCCTAGATACACCAACTTTTTGCTCCTATCCGAGAGCTTTCTCAGCTGGTTTGTCGGGATTTTAGCATATGCAGTGCACCCGAAAACTTTAAGGTGTGCAAGGCTTGGCTTCCTCTTTTTCAGTGCTTCATACGGTGTTGCATCCTTCACAGCTTTAGTTGGAACTCTGTTGAGTATGTAAACCGAGTGTCGCACTGCCTCACCCCATAACTTTCCCGGTACAATTATGGACTTGAGTAAGCTCCTCGTTGTTGCAAGTACAGTCCTATTACGACGTTCTACCACACCGTTTTGTTGGGGCGTATACGGTGCAGTGAGGTGTCTCTGTACTCCATGCAAATCACAGTAATCTCTGAGGTTTTGAGAGACAAACTCTCCTCCTCGATCCGTCCTCAGACATTTCAACTTCAGTGAGAGCTCACCTTCTGCCTGCGCCTGGAATCTTCTGAAAGCCAAGAATGCTTCATCTTTGCTCTTGAGAATGTATACCCACATATACCTGCTGTAGTCATCTACAAGCAAAAAGAAATATCGATTGCCTCCAACTGTTTGAGGAGTGATTGGTCCACACAAATCCGCGTGAACCAATTCCAATGGGCTGCTGGCTCTATACTCAACTTGTTGTGAAAATGGCAGTCTGCACTGTTTTGCTACTAGACATCCTTCACAGACTTGTGTTTGGTGCTCAATTTCTGGCACTCCACGGACCAAATCCCTTGACACCATCTGCTTCATAGCTTGAAAGTTAAGGTGCCCTAATCTTGCATGCCATAGCCAGCCTTCATCATCCAACACAGTTGCCAAACATATGGGTGCCACAGTGTGCAGACTCTTCTTGTACAATCTATTTGCTGATTTCTGAACCTTCATAAGTAGTCTTCCCATTTTGTCGTATAACCACAGGAAACTACCACTGATCACCACTCTACAGCCATCCTCTGCCATCTGACCCAAACTCAGAATACTAGTATGCAAACTAGGGATGAAATAGACTCCTGTGATCAGTTTTTGTTCACCACTTTTGCATTCCAATAGAATTGCTCCTCTTCCTTTAATTGGTACTGTTGACCCATCCCCAAACCGGACTCTACCAATAATGCCTTCGTCCAGTTCGGCAAAATGTGATTTGTTGCCTGTCATGTGGTTTGTAGCTCCATTGTCCAGAAACCAAACATCTTCCTCTATCTTCACCTTTTCTGCATACTTTTCAGGTAATAATTGCCCTTCATTCAACAGTACGGTTTCATCTTCCTGTTGAGTGCAAACCGACAACAGCAACGCCGGTTGATCCTCCTGAGTGCAAGTAAGATTCACCTCTTCTTCCTTGCGTTTTCCACTGCGGCATTCAGATGCATAATGCCCAAAATTGTCACAGGAGTAGCACTTTATATGGCTCTTGTCTTTTCTTGTAGAGGTGTTCCCAGCTTCCCGGCGAGATGAGTTTGAGCCACCACGGTCAGATCTGCCTCGGCCTCGCCCTTGGCTTCTTCCTCTACCACGGCCTCGCCACTCCGGCTTGCCACTCCCGCGCCCTCGGTTACCCGATGAAGAGTCACCATTTCTTCCCTTCTGCCTTTCTTCCCACTCTGCTTGGGTTAAAAGAAGTTGTCCATCTCCATTTGCCCGAAGGCGAAGACGTTCTTCATAGGCTTTTACCTCCCGATTGCTTCTTCAAACATCATTGATTCTAGATCTGAATATTGCTCTATTGAAGCTACTAACTGCAGAAATTTATCTGGGACAGAATCTAGGATCTTCTTGACTAAAGTGGATTCTTTCAGAGGCTCACCGAGAGAGCTAAACTTACTGCTCATGGCACTCAGTTTCCCGGCGAAGTCATCCACCGATTCTCCCTCCTTCATCTGCAAGGACTGGAACTCGTTTTGCAGAGTCTGAATCCGTGCCTTCTGCACACGATCTGCACCCAGGTATCTTGTTTTCAGCGCTTCCCAAATGTCCTTTGGCGACTTTTTCTTCGCGACCTGCAGCAGCACATCTTCGGGTAGCGCTTGAAAAAATGAAAGCCCTAGCTGTCTTGTCCTTCCTCTGATCTACCACGACACCGGCCTGCGGTTCCACAGCATCCCAGATCCCCTGGGCGTCCATCAAGGCCTCCATGCGAATCGCCCACGACGTGTAATTCTGCGCCGTCAGTACTGGGCATTGAAGCGGCACGCTGCCGCCTTCCCGATTCGCCTGCTGCGTCGTGAGCGCCATGGACTCGATCTACAGATGCTCAGGCGTGTGTGGCTCTGATACCACGTGTTGGGTTTCTCCCAGAAATCAACACACTGAGCAATCTGCAGACTTGGGTGGTTTTCAGAGGAAAAACAGAGTCTAGGTGGCAATGGGGAAAACAGCAAGAGAAGCACACAGATGGGGCAATTTTCTTATATTTCTTACTGAATGCAATGAGAATACAATGGAGAGTCCATTTTACAATTGACTCAACAGAAACTACAAAGTAATCGACTCCGATCCTATTTTGTCGGACGCCACGACTGAAAACTGCGCATACTGCGCTAAACGTTTTAACTGAAGGAAATACAACAATATACGCACCGAGCGCAACTCGGTTGACCTGAAATGCAAACCTGACCAAGTCAGGATTATTGACTACATAAAATACAAAACAAGATAAAATTTGTTGATCTGCAATATATAATATTTGACGACGACGAGCGTGTTGTAAAGGCCTTACGACCTCCCAGGACTTTTTTACGACCGGTTCCAATCAATTACGACTGGTTCCGACCACTTCTGTTGCCGTACGACCACTTTGCTTTGTCGCTGCGCTCGAAATACCGTGATCGCAAACTCCTACGATCACTCAGTGATGCTGGCGATCACTGTTCACCGTGGTCGAACACCCTTTCGACCACGTTCACGTCCATCTTCGACCATGGGCATTCAACCACGTCCATCTTCGACCACGGCCATCTACGACCACGAGCTTCTTCGACCACGGTCATCTTCGACCACAGTCATCTTCGACCACGGTGATCTATGACCACGGTCAAATATGTTGTCATGTGGGCAATTTAAAGCATCGGCCAATATGTTGTCATGTCTCCTTTCAAAAACAAAAATATTTGACAAATTGTAGAACAAACTATGGGTGTTAAATGAGAAGTAGAAGACAACCTGTACATCTTGCAATACTAACATATCGGTGAATATGGACGCCATGAATGGTTATAAATGGATCTGAAGAATTCGTGTTCAGATCTTTAGCAGTGGGAAGCCTTATAAGACATACAGATATTTTCCTGCCATGCTGTCCTATCATTGGGCCCTAAAGAAAAATGGCAGAGTAAATCTGAACGTAATTAGAGCAGATAGTTATTTTGTCCCGAACAGAAGTGAATCAATAACAAATTAGAGCTGCAATTTCAGAGAATATTTGCACAACTAAAACCAGAGCTTAGTGAGGTAGCCGGTTACATCTCTTGAGCCTACCATAGGTGAAAAACCAAAGAGAGATACTTCTATACTTTTCTCAACAGTGATTTGCACAATTTTTAAAGCATGATGAATGGTCGATAGATATTACTTACCTCTTCATGTGCTTTGAGATTAATATTACTTTTATTAGATAGGAAAGCATTGAAACAATCATCAAAACAAAATTGTGGGAATTATCAAATAAACTGTGCATAATCATTTAGGAGAAAAAATGAATCAACACAATAAAATTGGATGTAGGAAAATATTAACACCTCAATTGGGAGGACCGGAGGCGAAAACAAACCAGACCTGATTCACTGTTGCAAGTAAGCATGAATGGTCAACATGAACCGCCGATAAACATCGAAGAATGGTGGGCGATTCATGAGATGAAAATATTTCAAAAGCATGATCTAGAGCGGCAATTGCAGGCCGCATTAAACAAAGTATAAGAAACTGGAGATAATAGTAATGATGTCTTGCAAAATTAATTATCTGGAATGCTCATGGGGGCAAACATAAAAATAGTGGTTAGGCTGTAAAGTTTTTATTAAAGAAATGCAAACGGGGTTTGCGTCGCCAAAGAGCTCTCTCTGCGATGGCCAGGTAGATGCCAAATACAATACATGGAACAACGTCCCTGCAGGTGCCAACAAACTTTTATAACTTCCCAAGATAGCAAAAAAGGTCCATCAGTAAATATCTAGCTAAAATTATATTGATAGATGTAATCATGTAAGATACCTATCAAAATCCAGCATAAAAAATGCAATTCACTAAGCAAATCTGAAGGCTTCCATCATTGGTGAATTTGCAACAATGCGTTGTGCCAGATATGAAGCAGGAGCCTCAATTTACACATTCAACTACAGCTGTAGAGACGAGAGAATTTTCCAGCAGGAATGCATTTTGACGCGACATCTCTAACTCGATCTTTGGAGGTTTGACCGACGGAAGCAACTGGCGCCGGAATCGGCCGGCTCCCTCACGGAATCCCTGCGTCGAATCGGCCGGCGCAAGGTGTGCCAACGTCAGCCGTCGGCGTCCCAATCCACCGCGCCGTATCTCACCAAGGATGCGGGGATGGAGACCACCGGGGAATGAAGAACCTCATGATGCGCGCGGTCGATTAAAGGCATGCCCGACTCCTCGAGTAACTGCGGCGGTTTCCGGGAGGCGCGCTAAGTGGAGGAGGCGAACAGTGGCGTCGGTTTTCGGGAGGCGCGCCACGCGGATGAGGCGACGGCGGTTTACGGGAGGGCAGAGCGCGCTGCGCCGTGAGGATGTCGAGTGGAAGGGGATTTGGTTTCCCGGAGGCGCGCTAAGTGGAGGAGGCGAACAGCGACGGTGGTTTCCGGGAGGCAAAACGCGGAGGCGGCGACGGTGGTTTACTGTGGGGCGGAGCGCGCTGCGCGCCTGCGCCGTGAGAACGGGGAGTGGAAGGGTTCAATGATGTGCATGATCCAGATGATTTTGGCCTTAGGATCTTCAATAAGTAAGAGAAGAAGACTTGAGGAGAGATCCAGGCCATTCATTTGTATGAAGTTGGATTACTTTGGTACACAAATCTGGGTGGACTTAGATTAGGCATGACTATGGGGGTGGTTGAGGGGGTGGATTTAGTAAAGAAAATTTTGGGGTAGAGATATAGAGGGGTAGAGATGAACATGCAGGGCATGATAAGCCCAGGATCAAGACAATATATGGATAACTGGCACATTGGCTCCTCAACAATAATGCAGCCCACCTAAAAAATCGTACTGGCTTTCAACTAACATACTAACACAAATCACAAAAAAAACCGACATTTTGGACAATTAACACAGCCTCCTGAACACAACTTTGACCATAAATTTCTATTGTAATATATTTTACGAAAATAGTAATTCTAATATTATAATGATATTTTTTTGCCAATCTAAATATTCATAAAGATAATGATGTTCAAAGTTAAAAAGTTTGATTGCATGCATTCTAGGGCATTACCATTTTTTACTGCAGGGAGTATTTCAGCAGAATTGTTAGGGTTCAACATGATTATGTGCTAACTATATTAGTCCATTGACCATATTACAAGCTTTACATAATTCAAGCTTTTTCTAAAGGCATATCTATTCAATAATTCCCTAAAAGCAAAAAGAAAAAAGAAAAATGATGAAGAAAGATGTAAAGGCAGTGCACCTGGCCATCAGCTTCTACTTTGTCATACTCTCTTGTCACACCCTTTCTTGTCACACCATCTCGGTGAATAGCAATATAGCATGAGGATCTCTAATACTCTGAGGAACAGATTTGTTATTAAGAATATCCACACATCTCATAAAGTTGGCACTAATTCCATCAACTCTCGATGAGAACAATCCAGGGCTCCACTTAAAGGTTAAACAATAAACCCCACAAAAGCACGGCCAAGACCATGTGCAATGCCAATAACACCATACTGTCGGGCACTCTCAACTGGCTTTCTTAAAACACCAGAAACCCCAAAAGCCAAACCCTGAGCAAATGCCTCAGTCCCTTGAAATAGTCCATCACCAACGCCAGTGATTCTCCTTGAACAAACCTGAATCATATTCAACTTGAAGTGCCTGGTAGGATTAACATAAAGAAGATGTAATAAACCACAAACACGAAATTTCACCTGCTTTGATTTCAATTGAAGAAATTGCTCATCAGTAGAGAGCTCAGCAAATCCTTTACTAAGAGATGACAAAGTTGATTTTGTCACTCCAAGAAAATAGACAAAATGGATTAGATGCAGAGGATTGTGGATTAGATCTCTTTTGATTCGGTTCACAATAGCAGGGACAATGGAGCTCTTCCGCATAAACCGGCTTTTGTGCATGACTTTCCGAAGATGCACAGATGCACCTAAAGCAAACATCAAGGGAGGAAATTAAGCTCATGAGACTGAAAATATATCACAGTTCACAATTCAGAAATACACATGACTGAAAATTAAGTTTATGCGAGCTCTTGAAAAATGCACTTATTACCTCTTTAACTCTAGTTAGCAGAGTACCGTACGGGATATCTACAGAATTGCCTGAACCAAAGGTCAAAACTGCCTCTGCTATTGCACAAAGGTAGTTTAAGGTACCTCGCAGGCAGATCATACGCGTTGGTCATCTTTGCCATACCAGTTCGGCACCCACCCTGCAAAACAATGGCCAAAAAGCAAATGCCACTTCACAATCTCCACCAATTGAGCAAAATTGCAATGCCCTGTCCCAATTTCCAAAACCGTACCAAAGTGGTGCATTCCTCCGTGAGCCCTGAACCAGCTGCGGCGTGCAGCCCAGGAGTACTGTGCACCTCGTCCAAGCTTTGCACCAACCGAAAAATCATGAGCTTAGCACCACAATTGTAACACACTCCAATTCCCAACAAGAGAAAAGACGAGAATCGAAACCTCGTTGGTGGAGTTGACGATGGCGTCAACCTCAAGGTTCCAGGGTGGCCTCGCCAGAGGTAGATCCTTGAGTTGATCTCGTGGTCGACGGGGAAACACGTGGCGCCGTCCCAGCCACTGCTGGTGGCCCCACCGTCGTCCCCGGTGAGGGGGTCGGAGGAGAGGAAGGCGGACACGACGGGCTCAGATCCGCCGTCCTCGGTGGAGAGCGGGGGAGAGGAAGCGCTAGGGTTGGTGCGAGCAATGGCATCAAAGTCCTCGAGGATGCGGGAGATGGCCGAGGACCCGCGCCGCCGCACTTGTAACAATCGGGAAGGGAGAGGAACCACGCCGAGCCACTTTGCCCGGGAGCCGCCGCCACCGCCTTGCGTTTGTTAGGGAAACGCAAGAGAAACAGCAGGCCGAGGCGAACCGTTTTCTTGTGTGAGGACGGGTTGCGGGGAACAATCACTCGATAGGAAGGCTCACGCGTCTGCACGTCTCATTTTGTGAGGAGGGAGGAGGAGAGAAAAAACGTACCTCCTCCTTCTCGGCGGCGGCTGCCGCGTCCGGCGCCTCCTTCCGCTGCTTCTTCTTCGCCTTGCGCCGATTCTTTTTCTGCTTCCTCCTGGTGTCCGCCTCACCGAGCTCCACCACGGCTTCCTCGTCGACCTCCTCGCTGGAGGACAGCGACAGCAGGTCGGCCAACCCGGGGCGACCGCCCGCCGCCTCGCGCCGCCGCGCCCGCGCGACGATCTCGAGGCTAAGGTCCTCGTTGCCCACCTCCTCGTCCTCGTCGCTGAGGGGGGCCCGGCGCCGTAGAGGAGAGGCGTCGTCGTCCAGGTCCGGGTCGCGCCGCGCCCTAGAGCGCCAGCCCTGCCCCATTGGCGTTGGCGGCGAGGAGATTGAGAGGAGGGGAGAACAAACCCTAGCGTGTTTGATCTGGGCGGCGCGTGTGGTTTGTGGGATGCGGAATATTCGAAGTGAACCAACCGGTGAGCCTCACCAGCACCGGATTCAATGATGTGCATGATCCGGATGATTTTAACCTTAGGATCTTCAATGAGTAAGAGAAGAAGTCTTGAGGAGAGATCCAGGCCATTCATTTGTATGAAGTTGGATTATTTTGATACACAAATCTGGGTAGACTTAGATTAGGTATGACTGTGGGGGTGGTTGAGGGGGTGGATTTAGTAAAGAAAATTTTAGTGTATTATAGAGGGGTAGAGAAGAAGACGAGTAATTTCAGGCGAATTCGTATGCAAACTGCGTTCTAGTACGTGATGACCATTTGGACGTGAGAATGGTGCGCGCCCCGCGGCGGCGGAGCAACACTGCAGCAACGCGCCACTGACGGCATAAATGCGGCGAGTTCGCCTTGGACGGCTGAACCAGGAAAAAAATCTATGGAAATGGGTCTAAATCTTCACCATTCAAAACCCTTCCTAAGATTTTGCCACCTAGCTAGCTAGCATCACAAATCTTGAAACAGCGTACCTTTGCCTCTCCTCCCATGGCTGCTTCTCCCAGGAACACCTCATATACCAGCCCCATGGCCTCCTCCTCCTCCACCACCCACCCCAATGGCGGATGCTCGGCGGCGGCGGTCCTCCGATAAGTGCGGCGGCGAACTTGGCTCATACTGGCTGGTAGTTGCACCATCAGGATCCACGCCATCAGGAAAGACAATCCTAAGCAGCTCATCAAGGTTCATGCTATGCAAGGGCTCTCCCAAATAGTTCTGCACCTCATCAAGGGTAAGGCTATACAAGGTCCTTCCCTCACTAGATCCTACATCTGCCCGCGTTGTGCTGTGCCGACATCGCCGTCCCCTCCAGATCGTGATGCCATTGTCTGACTCCCCATGAACCCAACAACATCTTGTACTGTGGATGTGAGATTTGTGTTACTTGAATTGAGTGGCACTGAAACGGAGACCATTTAGCATTGTTGCTGAGGTTCCCTCGTGGTAGAAATCGAATACAGGTAGGATTGCCAAACTCCAGCCTGCAAATCCATAATACAGGAACAACCATCAGGGAAGTGCCAGTGAACCCGACAAATATAAAAAGAGTAATGCTATACAACATTCGACTGTTTTTGAGAACAAAAACAGTCAGATTGATCTAGAGCGTTAGATCTCCATCCAACGGATTCACCCATACAAGCCCCCCTCCAAAAAAATAATCTAGGGCGTTAGATCTCCATCCCTCAAAAACAATCGAATGTTGTATAGATACTCCTATATAAAAAAGACAACATCTTTATGCCATAACAAAAGATACGCACATGTGCCCTTAGATGGTTTCCTTAAGAAGTAACACAGAAAACGCTAAAAAGCCTAAACTAGGACTAAAATTTCTCACATAATGGCCTGAAAGCGCCAAAGAACAATCCACCGCACCATGTTACTTGAACCCTAAAGCTAGAAAGTTTCGTATATTTCATAAAGAGGGTGAATGTTACGATATTTCCCTAATTCCTTGCTCTCAGATCACCGTCTGCGCCGTAACGTGGACGCCTCGGTTGTACCCGCCGGTGATGCTCGTCTTTAGTCGTCACGCGTTGGAACTCGATGCCTTGCTGAGCGACGACTCAACATGCAAACAGATCACGTTTCCTCTCGTTGTCTCTCTTATTTCTCTTTTACTCGTTCACAGCAGATTGCTGCCTCTCTCTCTCTCAACCTTTCTTTCTTTCCTTCTCACAACTTCTTACATTGCCTACTACCACGTTACAAGCCTGCATGCACGGCTTTATAAAGAGACTACACACCCGACTCAATCACCAAAACGGACTCATTAACTCACGTGGAAACGGACGCAGTATACAACTCGTATACGTATTCGTATACTCGGCAAGCAACTCGGATACGGCAAGAAAACAAAACCTTAAACAAGATTAGACTCTAACAATCACCTCCTTAATCTTGTTTCTTCATCTTTGATCGCGTCGACCTTCTCACTTACTTCCACTTCTTCCTTGCATGTATGCCTGGGCTGGAGCTCCTGCTCCTGCTTCCTCCACGAGCACCTCCTCTCACTGTCGTGTGCCATTGCTTTCGAACACTGTCCTCCACGCTGTGCTTCCTCCCGCCACCTTGGGACCCATCTCCGACTTCCTTCTGCTGACCGCGTGAGAGCTCCTCCCAAGCCCTTGCTCGCCATGACCATACCTGCTGCATATGGTCGGTGCCAACCACTCGAACCGTCGCTCCGCTTCTCTCCACCTGCATGCGCTCGTTTGGAGTTGGCTGCATGCCTGTGCGCACCTCCTGAGCCGCTCGCTTCGACCACTGCGCCTTCTGCCTCGTCTTGCTTCTTTGCCGACTTGGTCTCCTTCCTTGTTAAGTCTTCTTGTGCGCTAGGCTTGCCTTCTGCTGCCTCTGCACCTTGTCCATATGTGCCTCTCTTCACCCAAACCTGTTTACAAGTGTTTAAAGGAATCTTATACAACCGATTTGGAGATCTCTTCGCCTTCATCAACAAATTTCTATTCTTGTCATACACTCGCAAGAACTCATCCTCCAGCACCACCTTGCATCCTCTCTCTGTCATCTGCCCGAGACTTAGTATATTGTTGCATAGACTTGGTATATAATAGATTCCTATCAACAACTTCTTATCTCCGTTCCTGCATTGCAGCATCATCGTCCCTTTACCCTTTATCTCTACCGTGGAGCCGTCGCCGAACTTGACCTTGCCCCAAACCTTCTCGTCGAGCTTGTGGAACATGGAACGATCTCCCGTCATGTGGTTGCTTGCTCCATTATCCAAGTACCATTGATCCGTGTGATCATGACTTCCTTCCTTCGTGCGTAGTTTTGGAACTACGTTCTCCTCATTCAGTTCCACCATGACCGACTTCTTTTCAACATATGAGGAGAGAAGTACTAGATCTCCGTCATCTTCTTCTTCGTCTTTGGTAAGGTTCACTTCCCCATCCTTTTTCTTACTCTTGCAATCCAAAGTAAAGTGCCCAAACTCGTTACAGTTGAAGCACTTTTTATTGCTGCGGCATCTTATCGCGTAATGCCCGTATTCGCCACATTCATAACACTTGACATGTGACAAATCATAGGATCTCTCACCACCTCCTTGCCCAACATTGTCTCCACAACCACCCCTGCCGCCTCGACCACTCTGGCCACCTCGACCGCGCCACCTCCTGCGGTTGTATGATGAGCCACGACCATCTCTCGGATCTCCCCTTACTAGCAATGCCTGCTCGTTGTGAGATCCTTGCTCTTTGCGCGATTGAAACCCCTTCAGTAACTCCTCATGCGCCTTGAGAGATCCGGTGATCTCCTCTATCTTCTTCTTGTCCAGATCGGGGAAGTACATAAGTGTTGTGACAACAGGTATGTATTTCTCCGGAAGCACGCGCAGGTACTTCTTCATCGCCACAGATTCCTCCATCTTGTTACCAAGAGAGTTAATCTGATTTTACAACGAACTCAGCTTGCCGGTGAACTCATCCACCGACTGGTTTTCTTCCATCTTCAGATTCTCGAACTCGCTCCGCAAATTCTAGAGCCGCACCTCCTTGACACGATCAACTCCTTCGTGCATCGTCTGAAGCGCCTCCCACGCTTCCCGTGCCGTCTCCTTGCCGATGAACTAATGCATCATTGCGTCTGGCACCGCCTGGTAGATTAGGGCCAAAGCCGCCTGATCTACCTTGTCGTCCACCTCCTTGTCCTTCCCCTTCGGATTGACTGCGTACCAGACTCCCTGGGCGCGCATGTTCGCCTTCATCTTCATTGCCCATACCGGGTAGTTGTCGACCGTCAGGAGAGGGTACTGGAGGGAGATTAACCCACCCTGAACCTTCGCCTTGTCACCCATGCTCTGATACCACTTGTTACGATATTTCCCTAATTCCTTGCTCTCAGATCACCGTCTGTGCCGTAACGTGGACGCCTCGGTTGTACCCGCCGGTGATGCTCGTCTTTAGTCGTCACGCGTTGGAACTCGATGCCTTGCTGAGCGACGACTCAACATGCAAACAGATCATGCTTCCTCTCGTTATCTCTCTTATTTCTCTTTTACTCGATCACAGCAGATTGCTGCCTCTCTCTCTCTCTCAACCTTTCTTTCTTTCCTTCTCACAACTTCTTACATTGCCTACTACCACGTTACAAGCCTGCATGCATGGCTTTATAAAGAGACTACACACCCGACTCAATCACCAAAACGGACTCATTAACTCATGCGGAAACGGACGCAATATACAACTCGTATACGTATTCGTATACTCGGCAAGCAACTCGGATATGGCAAGAAAACAAATCCTTAAACAAGATTAGACTCTAACAGTGAATTCATAGGTTTTCGTAGATACCTAACCTCTGGGTCGCCATGGCCCAAGAAACGCACTAAAACCCACTACTATAAAAAGAGTCATCACAGATAGTTCGGAACTATCGTCATAGGCGGTTTTCTAAACCATCTGAATTTATAGGTCAGTGATATTCAGAAGTTATTACAGATGGTTTGTGAGCCATCTGTGATAAATACAACACGGACGGTTTGTAACTAAAACTGTTGTGATACTCTAACATCACCGATGGCTCGAAGTAAAAACTATCTGTAATACTCTAACATCATAAACAGCTAGAAGTATAAACCGTCTGTGATACTCTAACATCACAAATTGTTGTAATATAGAACCGTCTATGATAGTCCTTCATAGACAGTTTATACCACAAAACCATCTGTGATAGTTCATACTGTACCTAAATTTTTCTATTTTTTGGCTAGCCTCAAGAAATGTTAGCTATGCCCTTTAAAAACAAGCAAATACAGTAGCAAACATAGTAGCACATTCTATTAGAATCCACCATTACAGCATCACAAGATAATGAGCAGGTTATCCATCTAACACAGCAAGAATATGACAAGAACATATCATAATCCTACGAACCCACCAAATCTTAACACATGGTAAGAACACATCTCCTAATCCTACAAACTCAACTCTTAAACATGGCAAG
Source organism: Dendrocalamus latiflorus (assembly GCA_017311315.1). Lineage (NCBI taxonomy): Eukaryota > Viridiplantae > Streptophyta > Magnoliopsida > Poales > Poaceae > Dendrocalamus > Dendrocalamus latiflorus. Next base: position 40,532,823 of record CM029611.1, read on the forward strand.
AACATATCTCCTAATCCTATGAACCCATGGCAAAAACATAGAAGAAGGAGAGATCCTAATAGTGCATGAGTTGGATGTCCTTGATGCCGACTTGAGCACCGTCTTGGTAGCTACCTAGCTGCTTCTGCGGTGCCTTACAGCAAAGGAGAGGTGGCGGTAGCGTCACCTTTGTATCACGACGGTGAGACTGTATAAGACACTCTTACGGCACTTACGACAAAGAGTGTGTTGTGCAGTCGACCGTGATATCACAACAGAGGCGCTAGATCACGACAGTAGTCGGCATCACCGAGGAACAAGCTATGAGTGGATGAACTAGCTAGGAACAGCCGGTAGAACTCACACATCTCGGAGTGAAAGGGAGAGGGGGAGTAATTAATAAGGGACGAGAGGTGGGAGGAACCGATACCTACCATTCGATGTGGAGAGAATAGAAGGGTGAGATCAGAATCCTAGAGGAGATTCCACGGATAGGTGTCGTGGCATTATCAGAGATGGTTTGTTATATGAACCGTCTATAATAATGCACATATCACAGACGGTTCTTATAAATAAACATCTGTGAATTATCACAGATGGTTATTAATACGAAACATCTGTGATATCTTGCATTATCATAGATGGTTTATACTAATAACTGTCTGTGATATTTTCACATATGGTTATTAATAAGAACCGTCTATGATGTCTTAGTTTATCACAAACGGTTCGTACAAATAACCATCTGTGAAAATATCACAGACGGTTGTTAGTATGAACCGTATATGATAGTTGCAGCACAGACAGATCATAAGAACCGTCTATGATGTAGCCGTCTATTATAGCCTTTTTTGTAGTAGTGACCCTTGAGTATACAACTCAAATAGGCACCAAATTACATGAAACAACCACACTATTTCAAATCACCTGGTGCTACATCACGCTGCCACACTTATCAAAGGGCTGCTGCCGTCAAGCATCCACCATTGGAGTTGGTGGTGGAGGCGGAGGAGGCCATGTGGTTACTGTATGAGGTGTTCCTCAGAGAAGCAGCCATGGGAGGAGGGGCAAAGGTAAACTGTTTCAAGATTGGTGATGCTAGCTACGTGGCAAAATACTAGAAGGGGCCTTGAATGGTGAAGTTTTAGGCTTGTTCCCATATAATTATTTTTTCCACTGAACCAGGCGGCACATCGCGATCGAGAGATCCCGTGATGGCAGTGCACGCAACTCGACAGACAGGAAGTGCATCCTCTGCCCTTATGGTTTGAAGGCATAGGTGCCATTCACTTCATCTCATTCATTCATCACAACACCAATGGTTTGTAGTTTGATGGTCCACATCTTAGCCTTCTACTAATAAAAAATAGAGAAATGCTAGAAAATTGTGTTTTTTTTCAATCCAACGGTATATGCAACTCACGTCCAATCAAATCACGTGACTTATTTGTAACCATCCAATTTTGATGCCTGGTGCCACTCTATCAATCTTATCATTTCCCTAACTCCAACCACGTCGCATTTATCTCCCTTTCCAAAAAAACCATCTCTTTCTCTTCAATCCCCATCCACACAGCTACTGTGTTGCTGATGTTGGTGAGTATCCTCATGTGAGCCCACATTAGGGTGTCTAAGGGTGGAGGGCATGGCCATGAGCCGTCGTAGGATGGTGAGGAGGCACGGCAGGGAGCAAGAGCTGTGATGGTAGGGCAAGTGGCCGAGGTCGCATGACATTGTAGGAAGGTAAGGAGGCGTGGCTCGGATGAAGCGCCTTGACAAAACCAGCATGTGGACACGACAGCACGATGGAGGGCCTGCACGTCGCTGCCTTGACCTGCACTGCTGTTGCCTTGATTTCCACACTTGCACATGTGTCTTCGCCACGCCCGCATGCGCGACAATGTCACCCACACACGTCGTCATTGTTGATCCAACGCCACCCACCGCCATGCCTAAACACGTGCTGTCACACGCAAACCACCGCCTTCTGCACACTGCCAGCCTCAATATCGCACCCGCATGCATGGCCTCCGCTGCCGCATTGCATGGCCACCTCGGCACCATCGCCGTGCATGAAGCCCCTGTGAATGGCAAGCAACAATGCTAGCTACGCGAGAGCTGGTGTGGTGGCAAGCAAGCGTGGTTGCTATGGATGGTAGGGCTAGCGAGTTTCATAGACATGGATAAGCACCTCCATGAACAGTTGCACCAACGTCGGGCATGGACACAACAAGCAAGCAGCCGAGCATAGTGGCCATGTGTGAGCAGGCACAAGTGTGGTGTGATGGCTACCAGTGCAACATTGAGCAAGCATTCGCAACCATGGTAATTGCTTGAAACTATAAAAAAACTCATTCATATTTTTTGTAACTTCATAAAACTTGCTTCAAAGTTGCTTTCCATTTGTATTTCATCTGGTCTTATATATGAATTGTCAAAAACAAATTTTTTATGAAACATTCTAAAACTTCTGGAAACATCTGAAATGTCCTTAATTTTTTATGAAACACACTTAAACCTGTTTGAAATTTTTAACTCGAAAACCTAGAACCATCGGAAACTTTTATGCAACTGAAACCTCATAGAAACACCATCAAACTTCCACAACAGCACTGAAAAAATAATACCTATGTCCTCATCTCCAAAGCTCAAGTCGTGCTGGCTCTTGATTGAGAGAATTTGTGAAAAAAAAAGTTTTGACTACTTGAAGAAAGCTCGGACAATAAAGTTTTGACTACTCTAAGAAAATTCGGACAGACTTGAAAGCACTCAAAATTTCTCCCCACTTTCATCAATTTCTCCCCTTTTGGCATTGTAATCATCAAGAATTCTAGAAAAAGGAAAAATTATAAAAAGGAGCAAAAGAGAAAACATCCAGAAACTTTGTAGATTATCCAAATCACTTTGCATTGAACTATGAATGTGTCCAAGTCTTTTTTTTTAGTAGAGCTACGTAGATTATATAAAGTCATAGACTATACAGCAAGTCTGAATAGGTCTTAGGCATGATTATGCAAATTGGATTAATGATAGGTATTACGACCATGAACAAAATGATCTATAAAGAGCACAAAGATATATGACACATAAAAGAATAAGATTAAAATTGAAGCAAGTTTTAAATCTAGTCGAACTAACAGTCTCATATAGCAACCTATAGCTCCACACTCATTTCTTTTAAGCATGTGGCATGCTTGAAGCATACTTTTTTCCATGATACCATCTTTGTAGCAAATTTCTTTCAAACGGTGGCATGCTTGAAGCATACTTCTTTTCGTTCTGTCACATTTTGTGCTTTTTCTTTTGTTTCACCATGGCATGCTTGAAACATACATCTTGTCAGTCTTTTCTTTCTCATTTTTTTTTATTTTTATCATAGCATGTGAACATGAAAGAATGGAATATGAAACATACGAGTCACATGACCAAGACTTAAAAGAAGACTCACAATCAAGGTAATCCTCTACGATAAACATCACAAGGTGCTATCTATAAGCAATCTAGTCAAAATCTTCAGCCAAGTCATGTTGTAGTTCAAGTAGAGCAAATTGATTACAACCTTTTGCAACTATGACTCCACAGTGAATGAGTAAATATGATAAAGACAACTCTACTATAAATTATTTCAAGACTTGGACTTGATGTATTATTTGACAAGTATAGTAAACAAAGCTTCTGAAACATTTAAACACTAAGCTCCCGCTTAGAATAATTCTATATGGTGCAAAAACACTCAACCCACTACGCAAATGATTAAAATGAGAGAATCAATCGGTTTGGTAAAAATATCAGCAACTTGAGAATCAGAATCGATGAAGTGCAAGACAATATCTCCCTTTTCCATATGGTCTCTAAGAAAGTGATAGCGAATATCAATGTGGTTGGTTCTTGAATGTTGCATAGGATTTTTAGCAACACTAATCGCACTAATGTTATCATAGAAAAGTAGAATACTATCCAATTCTAAGTCAAAATCCTTAAGTGTAGTTGTCATCCAAAGCAATTGAGAGCAATAAAAAGCAGCGGCTACATATTCAGTCTCAGAAGTGGAAAGTACAAAAGACAACTGTTTCCTAGAAGCCCATGAAACAAGAGATGTACCCGAAAAGTGAAATATGCTAGAAGTATTCTTCCTATCAATTTGATAACCCCAAAATCCGCATCTGAATAAACTCTAATGGTAAGACAAGATAAAGAGGGGTACCATAAGCTAAATTCCAAAGTTAACTGAAGATACCTAAAAATTTGCTTTACCGCTTGATGATGTGAAGCTCGTGGGAAAGCTTGAAAGCGAGCACACAAACGCACAGCAAATTGTATGTCTGGCCTTAAAATAGTAAGATTCTCTTTGATCAACAGGCTCTTCATCTTCATCAGGATCCAACACAGCTGTAGATTCCATAGGTGTAGAAATTGCTTTGACTATCCTCATGTCAAAGTGATGAAATAGATATTTGGTATGAAAGTGGGGAGAAATTTCAAGTTCTTTCGAGTTTGTCAAAGCAACAAAGTAGATCTTTGGTATGAAAGTGGGAAGAAATTCCGAGTTTTCTTTAAGTACTCGAAACTTTCTTGTCCAAGCTTTCTTCGAGTAGTTGAAACTTTCTTGTCCGAGCTTTCTTTGAGTAGTCGAAACTTTATTTTCGCAAATTTTGTTTTTCTTCACAAATTCTCTCATTTAAGAGTTTTGGATGTACTGTCAATGTATTCATCAAGGGGATATTGTTAGACCATGTGATGGCTGTAAATTTAGTGATGATGAATAATCGACATTTGGATTGCTTTTGAATTTGCGTTTGTGAAAGTGTCGATTGATCACAGTTGAAGATTTCGAGTTTGAGTGTTTTTGGTCTGCTTTGAGTAGTTTTTCGTTAGCTCTGAGTGGTTTTGATCGGGTCTGAGTAGGATCGAACGACATTCAGGATGCTTTTGGAGTATCGGACGACGTTCAAGTCGCATTGGATCATCGGATGGCGTTCGAGTGGAACTAAGGTATGGGACAGCGTTCAAGTGGCATTGTAGTATTGGATGTGTTCGATTGTCATCGAAGGAACAGACGGTAGTCCGATCAGCCTTGTGATGGATGGTCCGAATGACAAGCGTTGATCACGGCAAATTGACCACGACATTTTGACTACATCAAGCTTCGACCATGGCAAATTGACCACTGCAGATTTCAACCACGTTTGACTTCGACCGCGTTTGACTTCGACCATGTCTGATTACGACCACATCTGGCTTCGACCACAATAGCCTTCGACTACAGTCTTTTCGACCACAGTAGAACGATCACGCCAAGTAATCGATAAGTTTCGATCTCGACCAGCGAATTGGTCATAGCTATAGTACTTTTCGATGTTCATAGCTACAGTACTTTTCCATGGTCGCAACTATAGTACCTAGTTTATACTCGATAATCATGGACTTTACTAGTCGATACCCGATAGTCGTGGACTTTACTGGTCAGTAGTTGTAGACGTTACTGGTCGGTGGTCTTAGACTTTGTGATTGGTAAACGTAGACTTTGTTGTCAGAAGTCGAAGACTTTGTAATCGGTTGTCGTATGCTTCATAGTCTGAACTCTTAGACTTCATGGTCGATACGAGTGTTTTAACTCTTGCTATCTTTGAGTACTTCAAGTACTCATGTTTGGCCAGTAGTATGACTGGTTGGTGGTGATCGGTGAACAGTACTGGAAGGACTGGGTGGTCGGAAGGACTCGGTACTCGATAGTCGTGATTTCAATGATTGTGGTCAGCGATCGGTTGTCAGAGGTGTTGCGATCGGTAGTCGTAGTCATAGCGATCAGTACTCGGTAGTCGGTACTCGATGGATTTGTGGTCGGAAGCGATGCTTGTTATTTCTGAGTGTTTTGAGTGGAGCAATGGTAATTCCTGAGTACTTGTTATTTTCGAAAACTCGTTGAGCTAGCAGTTGTATTGAGTGATCTAAGTTTGATTTCTGGATAACAAGGAGATGTGTGGTTGTAGATGACCTGGTTGATGATGATAGATGACTAAAGGTTTGTTTTGATTGTATAGACTAATGACGATCAAGTTGTGAGGAACTTGTGCCGGTAAAAACGTTTATTTCGTCTTTGCATGTGTAGGTGGACGTGGAGACGATCATAGTTGGTGACGAGGAGGGCCGGGACTAAAATGGGGAGATCTAAAATCCAGACAGTTGAGAATATCACGCGAGGTGGTCGGGATAATGCTGAAGCACGTGGAGATGAAAGATGGTGATGCGTGGAGAAGCTATGGGCAATACGGTCCTGAAGGTTTTGACACGGAAGTTGATGAGGCGTGATAAAGATACGAGAGTTGTGATCCTGGAGGCTTCGTCACGTGTTGTGTTAGGAGTTGTGGATGGAGTTTATGACTGAGAAGATTGGGAGTTTGAATAAAACTCATTTTTGGAAGGTTTCAGGTTCCTTGATTTGAGGAAAAGATAGAATTTCGTGTTCATATTTGAGTCGAATATGGTTTAGTGTTCTAACATATAAAAGCAGATAGAAACTAAGAGTTTTAGCCATAGTTTTGAGGAGACTTTTTGTGTTAGAGTTTTTAGGGGTGCTTGTGAGGGCGCTTTGTAAATCCATGGAAATCCAGCAATAAAGAACATCTTGAATCAATCTGATTCGTAATTTTTGATGATTGATGTTTGGGCGAAACGTATGACTACATGCAAAGTTGAGCATGGATTCTGTGTTCGAGTGGTCAAATTATTCATCGATTACATAGAGATTTTAAAAAACAGAGAATCATTTATCTCTTTTTGATTATGGTATCCGATTCTATAGCTAAGTATGCATCGCCGCATCGGCATGGAGCTGTGCGTCACCACGAAAAAGTCAGAACTCGGAAGTGGGAACCCGGCACCTACGCCAGCAAAATAAGCCGTCGGCGCCAACATGTCGATAATTGCGGCTGCCGCAACCGACTTCCCGGGGTCCATCTCCACGGACGGTGAGGACTGTCCCTGGCCATCAACAAGCGCGGGCACCGGAGAGCTCGCGGCAACCACGTCGGCTAGGACGGCCTTGCCCCTTGGCGGCAAGTTTCTCCAGCCAGAACGCGAGCTTTTTAGGCCACACCAAGGACCTCATTTACCCGCACTTGGACACCTCATTTATCCCCTTGTGCGGATGAAACTTGCCTCTTCGCACCGTTCGCCTGCTCCCCTCGTTGGCGGTGAGGTTGGAGTCCGGGAACACCGTGAGCGTCGAGGCCCCATCGAGCGGTGCATATTGACGACGAGAGCAGAGGAAGACCCTTTGAATGGGACGAGGGCTATCGCGCTAGCCACGCCCTCGCCGGTGGAGTCGAACACACAAGCCACCATCCCATCGGGAAATTTAACTATTTGCCACTTTTAAGAATGTCACCTATCCAAATGCCACCCTCTTCATTGCAATTAATATTTTGCCACTCCCGAACCTACGTGGCGCCTAGTCACCGCCATGTCAGCGCCCGGCCTCCCCGCGCCGCCGCCCGGCCTCCCCGCGCCTCCCCTTCGCCGCACCGCCCGCGCCCGCGCCTCCGTCCCCGCTCGCCGCGCCGCCGCCCGCGACTCCCCGCTCGCCATGTCAGCGCCCGGCCTCCCCGCGCCCGGGCGGAGGGAGGCGCGGGTGGCGGCGCGGCGAGCGGGGACGGAGGCGCGGGCGCGGGCGGTGCGGCGAAGGGGAGGCGCGGGGAGGCCGGGCGGCGGCGCGGGCGGTGGCGCGGGGAGGCCGGGCGCTGACATGGCGGTGACTAGGCGCCACGTAGGCTCGAGAGTGGCAAAATATTAATTGCAATGAAGAGGGTGGCATTTGGATAGGTGGCATTCTTAAGAGTGGCAAATAGTTAAATTTCCCCCATCCCATCAGGCGCGGGCGGCAGCGGCAGCGATGGGATGTGTAGGTACTGGCAGTGGAGCGAGTTTGTCTCTTTTTTTCAACTTATAACTCGTGACTTATTTTAAAATAAGAGTATTGCTATGCAACATTCGACTGTTTTTGAGGACAAAAACAGTCAGATTGATCTGGGACGTTAGATTCCATCTAGGGCTGGACGAAAAACTCGAAGCTCGTTAGCTCGCTCGGCTCGTGGCTGGCTCGGCTCGGCTCATTAGGATAACGAGCCGAGCCGAGCCAAGATTTTAGCTCGTTAGCTATAACGAGCCAACTCGAGCCAGCTCGCGAGCCGCTCACGAGCCAAACGAGCCATGCTTCCAGGAATTTAGATATGCATATGCTGCTTCCATGGACCTAATTTGTACTCTATTGCATGTGTTAATGTGTAAATTTGTACTCTATTGTACCCAAACGAGCCATGCATGTGTTAATTTGTACTCTATTGTACCCAAACGAGCCAAACGAGCCTAACGAGCCAAACGAGCCAAACTTCCATGGATGAATATATGATGGAGATATTTTTTGGCCCTGGCTCACGAGCCAAACGAGCTAACTCGAGCTTTTTGTCGAGCCGAGCCGAGCTGGCTTTTTAGCTCGTTAGTTATAACGAGCCAACTCGAGCCAGCTCGTTATCCTACCGAGCCATACCGAGCCGAGCCGAGCCGAGCCGAGCCGAGCCAGCTCGATATCCAGCCCTAATTCCATCCAACGGATCCACCCATACAAGCCCCCCTCCAAAAAAATGATCTAGGGCGTTGGATCTCCATCTAACGGCTCAAAATCTGACTATTTTTATCCTAAAAAATAGTCGAATGTTGTATAGACACTCCCTTTAAATAAACTAGTATAGTGTCCGTGCTAACGCCACGGCGGCATTTTAGGGATGCACACGAAATCAACCAAACGAATTTTTGAATGGCCATACATGTTTTGTTCCCTGCTTTCAAAGCCAATTTTTGAATGGCCATATATGTTTTGTTTGGACAATTGGGTTCCTCCCCGCCGCGCCGCGTCCACTGCGTGCGCGCCCCGCACCATGTGGACGCGGGTCCGCCGCGTCTCGTCCGCCCCGCCGCGCCGCGTCCGCCCCGCCGCACCACGTCCACCGCGTGCGCACCCCGCACCGCGCGGACGCGGGTCCGCCGCGTCCGTCTCGTCCGGCCCGCCGCACCGCGCCGCCGCGCCGCGTCCACCGCGTGCGCGCCCCGCACCGCGCGGAGGCGGGTCCGCCGCGTCCGTCTCGTCCGCCCCGCCGCGCCCCGCGTCCACTGCGTGCGCGCCCCGCACCATGTGGACGCGGGTCCGCCGCGCCGCGTCCGCCCCGCCGCGCCGCGTCCTCCCCGCCGCACCGCGTGCGCGCCCCGCACCGCGCGGACGCGGGTCCGCCGCGTCCGTCTCGTCCGGCCCGCCGCGCCGCGTCCACCGCGTACGCGCCCCGCACCGCGCGGAGGCGGGTCCGCCGCGTCCGTCTCATCTGCCCCGCCGCGCCGCATCCTCCGCGCCGCCTACGGCACGCCGCACCGCGTCTGGCGCGTCCGCGCCGCGAGGAGCTCGTAGCTCGTAGACGACGCGACGTCCGCTAAGTTCGGAGCTCGGAGCTCGTAGACGAAGCGACGTCCGCCGCGGGAAGATCGGAGCTCGGAGTCGTACCCGCGAGACGAAGCGATGTGCAAAACTGAATCGTCGCGACTTGCATGCGAAGGAGCCGAGGAGGAGGCGGCATGGATGCGAAGGAGCCGAGGAGGAGGCGGCGACGGCATTGCGGCGTGGGGAGGAGAAGGTGAGGGCGAAGCGGAGGAGCGGCGGCAGCGCGGGGTGGGGAGGAGAAAGCGAGGGCGGAGCGGAGGAGCGACGGGAGGAGGAGGCGGAGCGGGGGGAGGAGGCGAGAGAAGCGAGGGCGGAGCGGATCTGGCGGTGAAGCAGCGGAAAAACCGAGGGGGCGCGGGGGTGGGGAGGAGCAGCGGAAAAATCAAGGGGGCGTGGATGGGGAGGGGAGGAGGCGGCGCAGGGTGGGGAGGAGGAGGAGGCGGCGGCGGCGCAGGGTGGGGGGAGGAGGAGGAGGCGGCGGAGCGGAGGGGTGGGGGAGGAGGAGGCGGCGGCTGAGCGGGGGAGGAGGAGGAGCGGGGGAGACGGAGGCGGAGGAGGAGCGAGGGCGGAGCGGATCGGCGGATATTTCGTGAGTGGGGGAGCGGGACGCGGGAGGGGTACTGCAGATCCATTGAAGGATGACCGTCGGATATGGTTGAGTAAGGAGAGAGAATGGAGGAGAGTTAATCTGGTGCGCATGTTTTTAGGATGGTGTATTTCTGGGTGCATATTGTGGTGTGGATGTAGTTAAGGTCATGACTGTGGAGTAGGTAATTGTTGGATGGATGTAGGATAATTTTAACTGGTGGTTTATTAGTTTAGATAAGTACATTTCGGCATCGCCAAAGCTAGTGGGGCACGAATTTTACTTGGGCCCTATTTGTGCTTCCACGGAGATCTAAAACGAATCTGTAAAACTCGTGCTAAATGGGGCCAAGTATAGTATGGGCCGGAGACCACTCACACCTATGCCCAGTGGGCTTATGGGACAAGGGCAATGTGGAGGATGAAGGTCTCTGTCTCTTTACTTGCTAAAGCTCGTATTCATCACAAACTCGCCCCTAATTTCAGCCTAACTGGGAAAATTAGACCAGCCTAACTCCTTGGTGTACCCAACAGGGGCCAAACTTTTCCTGCCAACATCCGGGCGAGCTCCACATGCAAGAGATATCATGATCATGGCCTGCGGCCTATAACTTTGGACTACGATTTATTAATCTAACTAACTAATATCCATACTTTGCTACAGATAAAAAATATATTATCTCAGTATGTTGAGTCGATTTTATTGGGATTAGTCTGCTTGATCTAAACACTCGGCCGTGTTGTACTTTCGTGTCCTTGGCCCTACCGCGTACCAAGTATAGCTTTGTTTTTTTTTTTTGAGAATTTTCAGGGTAGTGGTATTTGTATTTCTTTAGTGAATGTTTTTTTTTTGTTAGAGATTTTTTAAGGAGGTGCAAGAGAGAGTTGAGAGGGACGGATGAATCACCACCAACAACTCTTTTTCAAATAGTAGAGATAAATACTAATTATTGAAAGAAATTAAATCTAAAAATTAATTGAAAATATGAAAAGAACAGATTCTGAGGCTAGAAGAAAGAAGAGAGCAATGGAGAGGATCAGTCGGGAGACCACTTCACAGTTTTCAGTCCATCCTAGACCCCGATTGGAATCTTCGTGTTTGGTTGGTTTGATTTCGTCTCGTTAACACAAATGTAAGAATCCCAAAGGCCTCGGGCATACTCTATACATTTACCCGCTGCTCTGCTGCTTTGCCGTTGCACTGTGTTCTATACTACTGTTTTACAGCAGAGTAAGCCTTTTTTTTGCTAGTAGTAGTATTTAACACGGCTATGAGACAAGAAAAAAACAACGCCACCACATCAGTGCGCATGCTTTCGGCCACTGGTTGTATGTGATTGCAAGTAAAAAATGCACCGGACAGACAGATGCGTCTGGTCGCTGCTTACACGCCGACGCTGCCGACCATCCAATACAGCAACCGTCCTTAACATTTTTCACAGTCAACGATGCAATTGCCGGCTAACCACTACTCTGCAGACAAAAACGACCCAATCAAGCAGACGATGTCCACCGGTTCACTGACTTCTGTCCCAACCACACCATGCGCACTGACATAGTTAGGGCAACCATTTTCACCGAGCTGACATAGCCGTGTCGGCCCTGTTACAATGTCGAGCCCTTCAATTTGCCAAGGATGTGGTGGTTGGTGCGATGGATGCAGGCGAACACAAAGCTGAAAGCTTTTCTCGACCTTGCAACGTGGTGACATGGTGCCTGACAGCACTTGGATCACTCGAAAAAAATGGGAAACGCAGTGGCCACGACCCAGTTCAGCAACATCAGGTACTTAATTTGTGTGATGCGTTGCCTCCCTGAGTCGCTGACCCTGGCTACTGGAGATGCTTATGGGGCACTTGGCTACTCATCTCAGCGCTTTACCTAACTAATGAAAGCGATGCTTATATGGGTGCATATGCGTCTCGATTCTTACAGCCTCCTGGACCTAATTACTTTTTCTCGATTAACTAAGCCCTCCTTGACGAGTGGGCGAGCTTTTTGAAGAGGGGAACATGAGCTGATGTGATGAGGCCGCGCCTGCCTGCTTCGAGCAAGCGAATGAAGGCAGCTCGAATGTCGATTGGTAGAAAAGAATGCGCACTAACTGCGTATATGGGTTTCGTCTCTTCTTCTTCTACGCAATTCTAAAGCAAGCAAGTGTCAACGTGTCATGTCTCGCTTATTTTCCTTCCATTTGTAGCTGGCCAGTGCTGTTCTGATACAAATAACAGCAAAGACAACAAGAGCTTTTGCGAAAGATAATTGTCTGTCTATACTACGGACAGGACAGTGGTATTTACAGTGCAGAGAAATGGAAATTCAATCCATTTCTACTCGAGCAGCAGTCGCTGTTGTTACTGTCGGGATACGGGCCGCGTCAAATATCTTGCAAAGGTTTGTTCCTGTGATACATCCGCATTACTGATTTGACGTGGCTAATTGCGTCCAGGTCAGATGTTCACTATCCACAGCCGAGCGAGACAAACCGAACAGCTGAGAGCTCACGGGGTAGAAGTGAGCAAAAAGGCGAAAGCGGCCAGTGATGTGCTACTAGTACGCTGACGGTGAACTGAACCATGGCTACCGGTTTGTTCAAGTCCATTTTTTCCTGTTATAGTTTATAACATATAGTTTATGATTTTTTTCTGAATAAACAAATAAAATGATTTCTTCAACATCTTTTTAAAATGGTTTATCGGGATAGTCTTTTCGAAACGGCTTATCGGCATTCGGTTCATTCGCACAACCGCTCACTCTAGGGGCAAAAACCATCAACCGCAATTATAAATCATTAGCCGTAGCTGAAGAGAGTGGACTTGCAAGTTGCATGCATAAAACCTGAAGAACTATCAATAGAGTAGAATTTTGGGCTCAATTAGCATCACAATATTCACCATCAAGAATTAAAAGTGTAAGCCTAGCAAGTTCTTCCTGCCATCTATCAATCACACAATCCTAAGTCGCTATTTTCTTGTATTTCTTATCAAGTTCTCTGCTATTAAATGATAGCACGTTTTATATTCTCGGTAGAAGGGCAAACCTCATCTAGATCGCTAAAGATGGAGTGGTAGTCAGAAGCGTCCTCGAAGTTGCCCTCAGTGGTGTCCTCAAGTGTTATGAAGTATATGCCGGTGAAGTTCATCATCTCCTTCTTCTTCTTGCCTTTCCAATCATACCTGTCGTCATCGGCCTCCTAGTTCACATCGCTCATGTTGACAGTCTCAAGAGCGGCAAGGGTCCAGTTGACGAACTGCTAATAGTTGGGCTTCTTCTTCTTCTTTTCATCGTGAGCTCAAGCAGGCTTGTGATACTCCTTCTCCTCCTTGTCCTTCAGCTTAGGTCATTTTGTTCGGATATGGTTTGGCTCACCGCACTCATAACAGAAGAATGGACCTCCTCTCTTCCTACTCCTCATATTGTGATATGTTTTTGTGTATTTGATAGATAGGAGGGCTAAGTCTTTCTCAGGCAGCTCCTCAAGTTGCTCACAACTCATCTCATGCAAAATAGATAAGGAAAATCCAAAAGGAGCCAAAATCCAAAGATTGTGACGAGCCATTCTTCACGAGGTCAACCACAAGAGCCATCAACTCTGTCGTAGAGAGACATGAGATGAAGTTAATTTTATGTGTCTTCAACATCGAATGTAGCTTACTAAGGTAAATTCACTCATAACAGTGTTGTCATTGATGGACGTAATATTTATCCCCAAACTTTCACATCTATGACACCAAGCATTGGCGTGCATTCTCAGACTCAATACGTCAAGCCAACCTACGAAGATTGCTGAGAATCTTAGTGAACATAGAAAATAACTCATCCAAAAATCATCAAGATTTTAATTAAACATGAAGTACTCTTTTGAATTGGTTCTATTTTACTTCCTTGATGGCTGTGAAGCCCTCATGATAATCTTAGGGTCCCTTTGGTTGGGCTTCCTGGAGGAGCTTTTGCTTCTAAAAAGCTAAAGCCCAATCAAAGGGGTGGCTTTCAAAAGCTGCTTTTGGAGAAAGCTACTTTTGCTACTGTTGTTTTTTCACAGCCGATCCTCCCCTGCTTCCACCGGCTTTTGCCTCCGCAGCCACTTGTTTTTTCCCCTTTTCCCCATCCGCGTGCGCGTGAGGGCGGCACTAGGGTTCCCGGCGGCGGCAGACGCGTGAGGGCGGGCGCGAGGGTTCCCGGCGGCAGCGCTTCTCCGGCCGCTCCGCTCTGCTCCGGTCCGCTCCGCTCCATCCGCTCCGCTCTCTCAGCTCGGCAGGCGCGAGGGTTCCCGGCGGCGGCGCTTCTCCGGCCGCTCCGCTCTCTCGGCTCGGCTAGGGTTTGTGCCCGGCGGCGGCGCTGCTCCGGCGACCCCCTGCAGGCCGCCCCCTCCCCCATCCTTGTGGAGAGCCGAGCGCGGGCGAGGGCCGCCGAGGCTGCCGCGCGCGGACGAGGCCGCCGCCGAGCGTGGGGGAGCGCCGCCGAGGCCGTCGTCGAGCGTGGGCTCCGCCGCGTGCGGGCTCTGCCGCCCCTCGCCGGCCTCCCGCGTCGTCTCCGTGCGGATCGACGACCTGAGGAAGAAGAAGAAACGACTTTTCCAAAAGTCACAGCTATTCAACCAAACGGCTTTTAGCTTTCTCACAGCCCATAACCTACAGCAGCTTTTCCACAGCCCACAGCTCACAGCAGTTTTTTCAGAAGCCACAGCTCAACCAAACACACCCTTAATGTACATGTTAGTTCCTTTAAATATCATTGTCAGTAATTAGCAAAATCATTTTTAGAGTTCTAGATGCTTTCAACTATCCCACCCGGCTCCTTGACAATACCTCAACTCATCCCCAATTCTAGTCCCGGTCCACGCTATTGACCATGGCTGTCTCTAAGCACCCTGCACATCAAGTACCAAGAAACTGTTTTCTGACTCAAGTTCTTCATAATTTGACATATGTGTCCAACATGATTCATACATTATGAATGCAATGACCTAGACCCCAAAACTCAACCATGATCAAAACCTACAAATATCTAAAACACTTCGAATATTTTAGACATGGACGGTCTGCCCACCATTGCCAGATAGGTCGGACTACACCGGTCAAACCGGTCAACCTCCGGTAACAGGGGAGCCTATCAGACCGCTCCGATCAGACTGCCACACAGTGGCCCGTAGACGCTCTCAAATTTTCTCATACACACAAGTGAGTACCTATCTAAAAATAGTTACCACCAACTAAACTCTGGTCGTACTACAAATCCGGTCCGACCGCCAACCTAATCTGGTACTACTGCATCCGAACGGTTAGACCGTGGCCGCCTTACTATCTAACCACCAACCCTAAATCAGTTAGACCGCTTCTAATAAAAAGCAAGTGATAAAATATAAACTTTTATAAATATAAATTTTAACTCGGCGTGATTGCCAATTATCAACTGACCGAGTAGCGCCTAAACTGAAGTGCACCCCGGGACGTGGCCCTCTCTCGCTGACAAGTGACATCGAGTCCATTTTCTGTTGGAAGGATGCACACGAGTTGAGCCAATCCAGATGCCGTTAAGCCCTTCAGCTTGATAATGCAGCATGCAGTACTGCGAAACTAGTATACTAGCTTCGTGTTGTCACAAATCGAAGAGGATTACAGCGAGGTGATCTCTCGAACCTATCACCAATGCCTCCACGGGCCCAGAATTATTGGTCCGGTGGAGTCGCCGCCCTTGATGTGTTTCTGACAGTTGTCGACCTGAGGCGGTGGTCGTGCCCTATGGTCACGAGCCCAATTGTCGTCCGACGTGAGGATTTTGCACACATAAGAGTACGTAGCATCGAATTTTTTTGTACGGATAATCCATTTTTTATTCGAAATTACATAAATATACCCGCGGGAAAATTTTTTACAAAAATAGGCTCCAGTCGCCGAATGGTTGGGCGACTGGAGCCTATCGCCCAACCAGACCGCGGCAGCTGAAGAGTCTGCGAACCGTTGGGCGATTAACTCCAGTCGCCCAACGGTTCGGCGATTGCAAAGCAGTCGCTCAACCGTTGGGCGACTGCATATCAGTCGCCCAACCGTTGGGCGACTGAGGGTGGATATAAGGCCGCGCTCGGCCGCCCCCGACGTCCACTTCTTCGGCGCGCAGAGAAGGAGAAAGAGAGGGAGAGGAGGAGAAGAGGGAGGGGAGAGAAAGAGAGGGAGAGGAGGAGAAGAGGGAGAGGAGGAGAAGAGGGAGGGGAGAGAAAGAGAGGGAGAGGAGGAGAAGAGGAGAGGGCGTGCGCGATTTTCAGGTAAGTTTTTGTGTTATATTTTTTGTTAGTTTAGAAATATAGTTAGTATAGATAATTTAGTTTAGAAACATAGTTAGTGTAGATAATTAGTTTAGAAAATTAGTTAGTTTAGATAGTTAGTGTAGATAATTAGTGTGGATAATTTAGTTTAGACATATAGTTAGTGTAGATAAATTAGTTTAGAAAGATAATTAGTGTAGATAATTAGTTTAGAAAAATAGTTAGTGTAGATAATTAGTTTAGATAATTTAGTTTAGATAATTTAGTGTAGAAAGATAGTTAGTGTAGATAATTTAGTGTATAAAGATAGTTAGTGTACATAATTAGTGTAGATAATTAGTTTAGAAAATTAGTGTAGAAATATAGTTAGTGTAGATAATTAGTTTAGAAATATAGTTAGTGTAGATAATTAGTGTCGATAATTTAGTGTAGAAAGATAGTTAGTGTAGATAATTAGTGTCGATAATTTAGTGTAGAAAGATAGTTAGTGTACATAATTAGTGTAGATAATTAGTTTAGAAAATTAGTGTAGAAATATAGTTAGTGTAGATAATTAGTTTAGAAATATAGTTAGTGTAGATAATTAGTGTCGATAATTTAGTGTAGAAAGATAATTAGTGTAGATAATTAGTGTCGATAATTTAGTGTAGAAAGATAGTTAGTGTACATAATTAGTGTAGATAATTAGTTTAGAAAATTAGTGTAGAAATATAGTTAGTGTAGATAATTAGTTTAGAAATATAGTTAGTGTAGATAATTAGTGTCGATAATTTAGTGTAGAAAGATAGTTAGTTTAGATAATTAGTGTACATAATTTAATATTGAAATTATTGTATAAATTTAGATGTAGAAAATTTAATGTAGAAATTATTGTACAAATTTTGCAGGTATGACTCGTGCTGGACGTGCCTCCGAGTGGCAGTACGAGCTGTTGGACGAGCACGTGGACCGCTCTCATCGCGCTTCCCGTCTAGTGCCAACACCGGGGAGCACGGACGAGCCGCCTCAGCTGGGAGTGATCCGGACACGCACACCTCGCGTGGCCTGGAGACTCGACCCTCGTTGGACTGCCAGGTTTGCACTACTCCAGCGTTTAGTGTGACCGTAAGTTCATTCCGTGCTGACCTTCACTTTGTTTGCAGGCTTCGGGATGCCGGGCTACTCCCTCTTGCCCGGATGGTGCAGGCCACGGACGAGGATGCAGGCGCTGGCGGGGACGAGGGCGGGGACGAGGCGGGCGGGGACGAGGCGGGCGGGGAGCGATCACGACGCTTCCCGTTCGACCGTTCTCTGCTGACGGCTTTGGTGGACCGTTGGCGGCCCGAGACGCACACTTTCCACCTCCCATTCGGGGAGATGACGCCGACCCTGGAGGACGTGTCCCTGCTCCTTGGCCTTCCGATCGCGGGAGACGCTGCCTTCCTACCGGAGGCCCCACACGACTGGCGCGCTGACCTGCTTGGCAGATTCGAGGGTGTCGTTCCACCGGGCCCTCAGCACCACGTGTTCACAGAGGCGCAGACCCATGGGCCGACGCTGAGGTGGCTCACACAGTACCGGGTACGTGGTTTTTTACATTCGATCGTGTCGTCCAACCGTTTATTTGTGGTATCACGTACTAATAACAACTTGTTTGAATTCAGCTGGAGCGCATGGTTCCACAGGCAGACGATCACCAGGTGGCGCGCCACCTGGAGGCGTACGTGCTGTGGCTGTTTGGTTGGGTGCTTTTCACCACCAGCCACGGCAACACGGTGGATGCGCGCCTTATCGCTTATGCGAGGGCGATCGCTGACGGCGAGCCCCACCAGGTCAGCTGGGGATCGGCCGTGCTTGCCGCGACGTACCGCGCCCTATGCGATGCGTGCACGAGGGTCAAGGCGAACTCGATCCTCACGGGCTGTCCGCTGCTACTGCAGTTGTGGTCGTTCGAGCGCTTAAGCCTCGGGCGACCTGTGCTGGACGACATGGGCCCGTACGGGCCCGAGATGTATCCAGCGGGAGACGTCGACCGGCCGACGATGGGTTCTATCTGGTGCCGTCGTCGAGTAAGTATTATCACAGTCAACTATTTCTGTCTTATTGACGATCGTCATTCTAAACAGCTTATATTTCTTGCAGGTACAGTTCACGCACGTGCAGGTCACGCGGGCGTACCGGGCCTTTGTGGAGCAGCTCGACCGCATCACAGCGGACGACGTGCGCTGGGAGCCGTACGCAGATACGGCAGTTCAGGCCCGTGCTCCTGGCGGGCTGTCCTCACTTTGCTGGCGTGACCGGGCTTTCTGGCTCACCCGCCGGAAGCTCGTGTACCTCATCTACGTGGAGGACTACGCACCCCAGCGGGTGATGCGGCAGTTCGGGCTACGGCAGCCGGTTCCTGCACCATTCGGACCATCGATTCCGCGCCACGTGCACGGGTGAGTGATCGTTTCTGGTAAATATTTACATACTTACTACTGCGTTCGCAAGTATCTCACATCCAGTAATGGTTCTATACGCAGGCAAAGCGCGAAGGGAGTGAAAAGAGGCACCGACTGGTCGTTGAGGATGCAGCGATGGGTCGAGCAGTGGCAGGGTGCGCTCGACGACCGCGTGGAGGAGGACAGCCCGTACGACAGCAGGGAGTACGCCGAGTACCTGCGCTGGTACCAGCCGCGGACCCGTACCAGGCTCGTATATGTGGTAGACCCGCCTGCCACACACGTCGCCGCTCCGACGGACACGTACCCCTCACACTTCGCGCGCGACGCTCACATCGCGGTACGTTTCATGTCATTTCAAAGATTCCCAAATGGTAATGTCGTTTCGATAATCAACCATTTCATGTCTTTGTGTCCAGGCTGACGTCGGTTCTGCCCTATGCCTCGACTCCGGGACACTACTGGAGAGGCTCTCCAGTGGTGCGCACCTGACCCATGAGGAGGGCATCAGCTTTGCGCGTCGGGTGCACGACGGGTGTAGACGTATCGTTAGCCTACTCTCCTGCACGAGGCTACCCGCGGTCTCCACGCCCACCGCTTCGACTGCTCGTCCACCCCGACCAGCGTGGCACCACTCTGGTGCACCTACGTGGATACGTCCTCCACCACCTCACCCGGAGCAGCCAGGGGGTTCAGCCTGGGCAAGGCCTCCTACACCGGTTCACTTCACGCCTTCTACGCAGGGGGTGTACGCCCCTCCTCCTGCGTGGATGGCACCAGGCACGGGTACGCAGAGGTTCTTATATCGTGTTTATCCGAAGACGATATGCAACGAACTAACGTTATTAATATTGCAGGTGCTTACCAGCAGCACGGCGTCTCCGGCATCTCCCCAGGCCAGGAGGAAGTGGACCAGTTTTTCGCGTCTACACCGGAGTGGCATGGACACTACTCCGACGTAGCACCGGAGGTTATCTCTGCGCCCGGTGCACCGGAGAGCACACAGCCAGAGGTGCAGCTTACTCCGCCCCCGCCCCCGCGGGATAGACACCCTCCTCCTCGTTTTACTTTTTCGGATCGTCCTAACCCGTTGCACCGGAGGAGGGCCAAGCGAGGCCGTATGGGAGGACGCGGGCGCGGTGACGGGGCACACTAGGGTGACTAGTGAGGCGACGCTGCAGATGTATTTATGCATGTACTGAAAAAACATGCGGCATGTTACTCACAGTTATAATATGAAGTTTATTTAAATTTACATAAGTCTATTATCTCTCTCCGCACATAAACTATCTCACTTAACAGTGTATGTATCGATCGTTCTGTACTCAATCTTTCATGAAAAAAAATTTTAAAACTTTTTGCACACCTACAATATACAATGAACATAAACTTTTATTACAATTTCACCGTATTTTTTACCCGTTCAACGTTACAAAATTCACAAAATCTAAACAAAACACGGGGGCTACATGCAGTCGCCATCCCGTATGGCGACTGCATGTTAGTCGCTTAACGGAAGAGCGACTGGATGTAGTCGCTCTACTGTGCAGCGAGACAAATTGTGTCGCGGTCTGGTTGGGCGATAGGCTCCAGTTGCCCAACCATTCGGCGACTGGAGCCTATTTTTGTAAAAAATTTTCCCGCGGGTATATTTATGTAATTTCGAATAAAAAATGGATTATCCGTACAAAATAGCCACGTAGCATCCGGGTGTGGGATTGACGCTGCACGTTTCCCCCTGAACCTTATCTGATAAGCTACGAGCCGTGACCGTTCACACACGACGCATTGCCCCACCCTAATTAGACAATTCATGACAGATGAAGATATCTCAGTGCTGACAGCAATGGTCAAAGACGACAGAGACTTGCTCAAGGGGCAAAACGAAAAAGGGCGGTGTGTACAAGGACGTAGTTGCTAGTGACATAGCATTTGAGGCTCTTGGGGATAATAGCTGTGCACCCGCCTCCCGTCTATATAAGCCAGGCGGCGCGGGCAGCACAACCCTCCACCACCTCTCCCTCGCCTCCAATCCAGCGCTCCCTCGCCTCGAGCGCTGCGCTTCTCTTTGCAGGGCTAGCTAGCTTCCTCCTTTTTCTTCGAAGCGGAGACCGGAGCCTACGCGGGGCTCGCGCCAGGAGCTGGCTAACCATCGGCAGGGAGCGGCGGCGCCGCGCGAGACGGCGGCGGCGGATCTGGCAGAGATCACCGGCTGCAGGGAGTCGGAGGAGCAGCGCGGCAAGTTCCTGGTGCTGCGCCTGTACGAGGCGCTCAACTCCCGCGACGCGCGCGGGGCGCAGGAGCTGCTCGCCCCGGACCTCGAGTGGTGGTTCCATGGCCCCCCCGCGCACCAGCACATGATGCGCCTCCTCACCGGCGCCGACACCAACGCCGAGTTCAGGTTCTCCCCGCGCTCTGTCGACGCCTTCGGCTCGACCGTCATCGCCGAGGGCGCCGACGACGCCCGCCAGCTCTACTGGGTGCACGCCTGGACCGTCGGACCCGATGGGGTGATCACCCAGCTCAGGGAGTACTTCAACACCGATCTCACCGTCACCCGCCTTTCCGCCGCCGCCGCCAAGAGCACCAACACCATCTCTCTTAACCACTCCCCCTCCTCCTCGTTTACTTCCGCCGCCTCTGCCTCCAGCTCCTCCTCCCCCTCCTCCTCCCCGGCTCCGGCGCCGTCGGGACCCAAGTGCCTGTGGCAGAGCCGCCGCTCCGACCGCGCGCAAAAGTCGCTGCCGGGCCTCGTCCTCGCCATCTAAGAACAAATCCACAACAGGAGCTTTCCTCCTTAATCATATAATAATCCCTCTTATTATCTAAACATTAGTTTGCGTGCATGCGTATGGGCTGAACTGAAGTGCCCGCTTTTTAGGTTGCGGGGCTCCACTGCTTTGCGTGTATAGTACTATTGCTTTGCGTGTTGAATTACCAGTGTGATTTACTTGGTCTAAGTCATGGTTTATGCCGTGTACTACTATTACTACGGTAATGGTTTATTATGGCTGAATAAAAGTGGTGGTTTATTGTGGTTGAATAAAAGTGGCTTGTGTTGGAATCTTAGCAAATATGGGGTGTTCTTTCGAGGAACGGTTTATGATCTTTGACTATGATTTATTAATCTAATAAATAGTGATTATCGAAAGATACAAATCAAAAGCCGCTGAAAAGTGGTTTATTAGTCTAATACATAACAATTATCAAGAGAGAAAAAATCAAAAGCACCAATAAAACAAAAAAAAGTACAGGTCCTCTAAGTGTGTGACTTCTCACTTCTCCCTTCTCCCGTGCCTTTTTTATTGACAAACTATCGAACGGTATAGCGTCGCTACTTCTTCCCTCTACCGTCGCTCCCTCTCACTCTCATCCGCCGCTCACTTCCTCTTCGCCGTCGTTATTCCCTCACTCTCCTTCACCGCTGGATCCGGCTTCCTCGCTACGTGTTCATCCTTCCCCCGGGCATATAGAAGGAGGTCGGGGGAGGCGGTGGCCCTGTGGCGAGGGCGATGGGCAGGGTAGGAGAGCAGTGAGGCCACGACTGTGGCAGTTATGTTGGGCAGGACAACGCGGCAGGGAAAGGTCGGGGCCTGAGCGGCGAGGCGGCAACAGCGCTGTTGGCCACAGGTGGTGATGGAGGGGGCAGCGGAGGTGGCGCGCCGAGCTACTCCAAAGCAAAAGAAGAGAGGGGAGGGAAGGGGAGTGATGGCCCTTCGATAGAAGATAGAGGACGGGAAGGGCTGTGCAAGGGAGAGAGTATGCCGTCAGGAGGCATCCTAACGGCATATCGTGGGGTAGTGCTTCTCTTATTTATTTGTTTACTTGGCCTTCAAATGGAGCGATTGAATTCTGTTTAATTTAATTTGACCACATAGTGAAAACTCGGATGAAGTTTGAACAAGTAATCTATCGATCGACTCGCGTGAAGAAAGGTGTTGGATTCATCGCTCACATGGAAGTAAACCACTGATACCTCTTTAAGAATGGCACTTCTCGAATTATTCCTGACAAAATTTGCATAGTTTGGGAACCAAATACTCCATGTAGGAACAAATTAAAGCTTTCACGAAACCAAAGTCTGGGTAAGTTGTCCATAAACTACCCATGAAGAACAAGGATACGGGGGATTCCGGGGAGAAAAATCTCTCCCCCCGAATCAAGGGGGACAAGTTCAAGGTGTTGCTTTCGACGTGGCCAACCAAGAATCTTTTATGTAAAGTTTTCCGGATTCCCGATAGCTCTGGAAGAACAAACAACAACTTTGGAATTTCCTTTAGCCTTTTTCCCCGCTTTTGTGCTCTCTTTTTCGATTGAACTGTACCTTTCCAAAGCTTCTTGAGGTGTAAAGAGAAAAAAAAAGGTCGACACATAAAACGGTTGGGTGGTCTTGTTTGGGACCTTAAGCTTCCATCGTAAATTTGCTTGTCTGAGAAGTTAGTGGACAGGATCTCAGGCTTTCAGGTCCTTCTGTGAAAAGAAGTACTTCAGTTTTTCTAAGAAATCCGTGATGTTATAATTTTTTGAGCCAATTTAAGATTTTGCTGGCCTTATATGATGGAACTTGATCTCCCTCAAATGAGGTTAAAGGTTCTTTTTTTTTTGCTGCAGCTGATGATTTTTTGTTATGAGACAGTAGCGGATGGTGAAGACGTCAACACGGATGATGTACATGGTTTTGAACTCGAGAAGCTGTTTGAAAATCCGCTTCGAGAAACCGTCCGATTATTTTAACTTTCAGAGAAACCAAAAGCCAAAATAAAAAATAGAGCCAAAGTCCGACGATAAGTCTATAACCGGATGAAATCAAGGTATAAGGTAGTGCTCCAACGGCATATAAGCCCAGGCTTCTAACTTTTTTACACTGTAATGGCTAAAAAATACACCATAGCTGCTATTACTTTTTTCTACGTAATTAAATTTAAAAAGTGAAAAAAAGTTATATTATTACAGACAATGCAAAAGAAAAAAGAAAAAAGAAATTAAGATAATATAAATGAATAAAGGAAAAAAACTAAAAAAAAAGATGAAATTAAGAAGTCGGAAACTAGAAGCAAGAAAGTGAAGCCGTTTGAAGCGGACTTAAATCAGCCTTTTTTTATAAAAGAATAAAAGGAAGCACGCACATCCACTCACACTTTAATGTGCATGTGCACGCACTAATCAAGTAAAGCACGTCACGTAGAATTTGGCGATTCTGTGAATTTTGTTAGGAAACCTGGACTCTATCCAGAGTCCTGATCTAATTGGGCACCCCACCGTAGACTATAAATAGGGACCTAGACCCCCCTCATTATGTACCCCCGATGAATGAAAGCAATAAAGAAAGACCAGGAGTTCTCTCTATCTCTCTGTGTGTTCAATCTATTATTCTGTGATTCTGTGATTGATTCGTTCTTGTTCTAAACAGAGGAATCGCTCAGACTGGTCGCCAGCGATGGTTCCTCAACACGTTATCAGCACGACTTCGCTCCGGTGAACGGGGTAATCATCGAAGCACAGATTGAATTTTCTAGATCGCTTTTTGAATCTGTATTTTCTTTTCGCGTTCTAGATTGAAATTCTACGGTGCAAATCCGCCCTAATCTACCGCGAGCAGACTTGAAGTCGCCGGCACAATGCCGATCGGTAGATTGTGAAACGGGGTAGATGTTGATTGCACTGTAGAACGATGCAAATCCGCCCTAAATCTACCGCGAGCAGATCTGAAATCGCCGGCACAATGTCGATCGGTAGATTGCGAAACGGGATAGATGTTGATTGCATCGTAGAATTAGAAACGAAAAATTATTATGCATCAGTTTTGTTCGGTCACTGGGCGAGAAAAATTTTGCATCCTCCTCTGTTCGGTCCTGAATGACCATGGCACGAAAGAAAAAAAAGGGGACAACACGGCCGCTGGCCGGCCATCACCGGCCGACTGTTGCCTCCCGCAAGAGGCGCCGCCATCACTGGATTTTGGCCTAGGACGACGCGCCCCCGCATGAGGCGCTGTCGCCCGTGCACCATGCCCTCACGGGCCGCTGGCCGACACACTGGTTCCCGCGCCCGCACGCGCCGCCGGCCGATGCTCCGACTCCCGCGCCCGCACGCGCTGCCGAACGGAGCCACCTCGCCACCCACGCACGGCCACCCGATGCACCGGCCGCCGTCTCGCACGGGTGGTCGCCCCGAATGGCGCCGCCGTAGCCGGCCCTCCCCGCAACCTCTTGAACTGGACCACGCCCGCATGCGCCGGCGTCGCCACACCGGCCAAGGCCGTCTCTTCCCCGTGCGTCGCCTGCAGCACGCACGCGCCCAGTGCGCCGACCGCCGTCGCCTCGTCTTCCGCATCGGGGCCCGAACGCGCCACCCCCGGCTGCGGCCCCGCCGGCGCCTGCATGCGCCCGCGCGCCGCCCGCCCGGGTTCCCCACCACCGCCGGTGCCCGCTCGGGCCTCCGCGCCGGCGTTCGCCCTCGCACGGGCCGCCTACTCCCGTACGCGGCCGGTAACCGCCGCCTCCCGCACGCCTCTTGAAGCCGTGCCCTCCGGCCACCGCCGCTTGTATCCGGCCGCCTCCATCCACACGGTCGCCGCTCGCGCCGCCCGCCGAGCCGGCCCCCATCGCGCTAGCCCCGCCGGCCACCACCCGAGCCGCTCGGGCATGTTGCGCCGCCACCCCGTGTGAACAGGGGTAGGGGAAACCCTACCCCTGCCCCGTTAAAACCGGCCGAAGCAAGCCGATGGTGGGCCGGACCTGCATGGGCCAAATGTGAAAAAAAAGGCCAGGCCGGTGGGGGCGCTGGATTTTGCAAAAAAGGACCCGAAGTCCTGAAAATTACCGATTGGCCCTTAATTATTTAATTTTAGTCCCGATTTTTGCATAAAAGGCTTCGTAGTTCCGAAAATTACGTATAAGCCCTCGAATTTACGAGTGGGTCCAGAATTTTGCAGAAAACCCCTCGGTAAATCAGAAAATTGCACGAATTTTCCTCTGAACTGGAAATTTGCGTAGAAACCCTCTGCAATTGCAGAATTTGCTAAAATTTCATATTTTAGCATAAAAGGGCCTCGGGAATCCGAATTTTGCATTATTTTTAGCATTTGAAGCTTATTTATTTATGCCATTATTATTCTCTGTATTTATTTACTGTTTTTGGTTAATTGTAATTGCTGAAAATTGCTTTTAATCACTGAAATTAGCAGTAAAATTATAGAAAATGCATAGAAAATTATGAAACATTGCGAGAACCTTTTGTACCATTTATTTACCCGCAGTGAATTATTCCGTGCATGTCTACCAGCAGTAGACTTATACACATTTAGATGACTAGCATCACGAACTGGAAGTTCGAGGAGCTGGCCCAGCATGGCCAAAACTATCTGACGTAGGCATCCGATGTTGAGATTGTGCTTGGAGCCAGGAAGCTCCGCGCTGCTATTGGGATTGGCGGACTGAATGACGCTCAACCCAAACCTGAGGAGAATGATCAGGCACTTCATTTTCTCAGGCACCACCTCTGCCTCACTCTCAAGAATGAGTATATGACGGAGAAGAGCGCGCTGGCACTCTGGACCACACTCCAGAAGCGGTTTGAGAGGCTAAAGTACACCATTCTTCCTCAAGCAGAGCGAGAGTGGATCAGACTGAGGTTTTGCCGACTTTAAGACGGTCAGGGAATACAATTCTGCCTTGCACAGGATTTGTACCCCAATACAAAAAATTGAGAAAAAACCTTCCACCCCAATATAACACAATTCGCATGCAACTATCGTCAAGATGGCTATGAGGAATACGCCGAATTGACTGATATGATGCAAGTTGCTGAGGCTCAGGACAAAGTTCTCCGTAAGAACTACGTCACTCAGCCACCTGGGAGCTCTGCTGGCCGTGAAGCCAACGGCGGGAGCTACAAGGTGCGAAAAGCTCTTAATGAGAGAAGGGGAAGGAAGGGTAAGGCTGCAGCCCAGAAAGGCGAATCAGATGCTCCACGAGAGAATAAGGCCAGCAAGCCAAAGCGGGATGGTCAAGGGCAGTATGAAGCCCACTCTGCATCGGCTGAGGGGGAGAATTCTGAGTAGCTGCTTGCACCGATGGAAGTTGAAACCATCACGACAGCAGTAATCCCTCTCGACCTAGTAGTAGTTAACGCCATGATTTCTCTTGAAGAGAATGTCAACCCCGAGAAAATAGCAGAAGAAGTCTAGTGCACTGAATGCATTTCGACTTTAATTGTCACTTATTTTGTGTGGAAGAATATGTTAGAATTTGCATGGATGGTACTTAAGAATT
This sequence comes from Dendrocalamus latiflorus, assembly GCA_017311315.1. Classification (NCBI taxonomy): domain Eukaryota; kingdom Viridiplantae; phylum Streptophyta; class Magnoliopsida; order Poales; family Poaceae; genus Dendrocalamus; species Dendrocalamus latiflorus. The sequence goes on from CM029611.1 coordinate 40,559,829, forward strand.
GTTATTTTCTCGTGATGGTTGGATGATATTTGAAGAATTCATTCATTTATTCAGTTAATGATGGCATGATATGTTCTGATATTGGAGTATTTTATCTATGTGTTGATTGCCTTCTCAAGCATATTAATAAAATACCCTATATTAGAACGCGTGTAGCGCCCTATGAAGGAAGTGTGCTTAGCTAGCAGCGGCACAACGCATACCATCTTAAGAGAGACTAAGTATTTTCAGTCGATTCGTAAAAGCACTGGCAGCCTTACGACAATCGCCGGAAGCGATGCATGTATAATTGGTTCCGGAAGAGCCACATGGGCACAATTTTGGTTATTGAAGAAGCCTTATTGTACCCAAAATCGACTAGAACTCTCCTAAGTTTTGAGAATATCCGCGCAAATGGTTTCCACGTTGAGACTAAAGAAGAGTACGGTAAGGAATACCTACTCATTACAAAGCGTGAAGAGAATGGTAAAAGGGTATTAGAAAACTTCCTTCACTTGAAACTGGGCTATATTATACCAACATTAAAGCGCCTGCAGCGTACACTGTACTGAAGACAGTGTTTAGAAGCTCTGAACTCTTCTGTCTCTGGCATGACAGATTAGGCCACCCAAGTCTTCGGATGATGAGAAATATAATAAATAACTCGCATGGGCATCGTATTAATGTGAAGAATTTCCCGAATCATGAAGATTTTGTGTGCCCTGCATGTGCCACCGGGAAACTAATAACTAGACCATCCACTCTGAAAGTGAAGGATGAAGTCCCTGCATTCCTGGAACGCATCCAGGGAGACATTTGCGGTCCCATTCAGCCCGTCTCAGGGCCGTTTAAGTATTTCATGGTGCTTATTGACGCTTCTTCGAAGTGGTCATATGTGGGTTTGTTGTCCACAAGAAACCACACCTTTGCAAAATTGATCTCGCAGATCATTCGCATTAGAAATGTGTTTCCAGATCATCACATCAAGTCCATCAGAATGGACAACGCCGGAGAATTTGCTTCAAAGGCATTTGATGATCATTGCATGGCAATGGGAATTGCAGTTGAGCATTCGGTACCGCATGTCCATACCCAGAATGGTCTGGCAGAGATTTTAATTAAAAGAATTAAATTTATTGCCCAACCCCTTTTGTATAATTGAAATCTAGCAGCTACATGTTGGGGACACGCAGTCCTGCATGCAGCGAATCTCATCAACCTTAGACCTTCGGCCTACAACATCCATTCACCTATGCAACTAGCGCAATGGTCAGCACCGAAGATTTCCCAACATTAGGGGGAGGAAATCAACCCCTTGATGAAGAATGTCGGGAAATTATGTGGCAAGCCTGGGGAATCCATGTAGATGACCCGCGCATTAGTGAAGCAAATAGAGAAGTCCAAAAGACAAAAGAAGTCCAGAAGACAAGAGAAGTCTAGAAGACAATAGATTTGCAAGCATTAGCAAATCAACTGCCTGATCACTTTAGTGATTTGAAGAGCGTGACTAAGTCGCATGTGCCTGCACGCACTGCACCGGAGAGGGTTGAAATACCAAAGAAAGCAGAAGGTATCCCTAATCTCGTCCAGAGACCTCAGAAAAATAAAAAAAGAGGACGAGAACTCCGGTTCCTCGAATCCTTAGTAACCGGGGACGCCTGGTGAAAAAGGATAAAAGGGATTTATCACAGCCAATCATTGAAGTCCCCCAGAATGAGAAGGGGAGCCAGTTGAAACCTGGCACAAGTATGACACCTTCCGAAAAGGGCATACCGGATCTGAATATCCCCATCGGCGTGGATGTGTGCGCACACATCGGAACCGAAAAACTAAAGGGACTTGCCACCGCAATTGAAAGAAGCGATGCGCAAGGTGAAGCTCCAGAAGAAGCAACTCATGAAGAAATAGCTATAAATTATGTGCACACGGGAGAGTCCCTGAATAGGACAACAGCTAATATCGATATCTACTTCGCAAAGAAAATTGCCACCATCATCAATCTTGATCCCGAGCCTGCATCGCTCGCTGAATGTAAGAAAAGATCAGATTGGGAAGATTGGAAGAAGGCAATATCAACTGAATTGCTATCTCTGAATAAAAGAGAGGTGTTTGAGCCCGTATGCCGCACACCTCCCCACATACACCCCGTTGGGCACAAGTGGGTATTTGTTCGAAAGAGAAATGACAGAAACGAAGTAGTAAGATACAAAGCAAGGCTGGTAGCCCAAGGTTTCACTCAACGTCCTGGAGTTGATTATGAAGAAACCTACTCCCCAGTCATGAGTGGAATTACCTTTAGATACTTGATCTCAATGGCAGTGAACTTGAATTTAGAAATGAAACTGATGGATGTTGTGACTGCATACCTTTACGGTAACTTGGATTCGGAGTTTTACATGAAAGTCCCTGAAGGAATTCCTCTCCCGAACCAAGACAGAGCAAATAGAAATCTGTTCAGTGTGAAACTCAGAAAGTCACTGTATGGACTGAAACAATCTGGAAGAATGTGGTATAATCGCTTGAGCAACTTTCTCTGCAAGAAAGGCTACACGAACAATGAAGATTGTCCTTGTGTATTTATATGGCGATCCCAGAATGGATTCTGTATAATCTCTGTGTATGTAGATGATCTGAATATCATCGGGACAGCCGAAGACATAAAAGAAGCAAGCTCCTACTTGGAGTCAGAATTTGAAATGAAAGATTTGGGCAAGACCAAGTTTTGCTTAGGCTTGCAGCTTGAGCACGCCCCTGAAGGAGTCTTGGTACATCAGTCGACCTACACCCAGAAGGTGCTTGAAAGGTTTGGCTTCGAGAAGGCATTTCCCTCGAAAGTACCGATGATCGGTAGGTCTTTACAGCAAGAAAAAGATCCTTTCCGACCTAGGGAAGAGGGGGAGGAAGTCCTGGGACCGGAATACCCATACTTGAGTGCAGTGGGAGCACTCATATATTTAGCAAACTGCACTAGACCGGACATTGCATTTGCCGTGAACCTGTTAGCAAGGTACAGTGCAGAGCCCACCAAAAGGCATTGGCAGGGCATAAAGGACATTTTCCGATACCTCCAAGGTAGCAAGGACCTCGGATTGTTCTACAGAAAGAATCAAGATCTGAACTTGATTGGCTATGCAGATGCTGGGTATCTGTCAGACCCGCATACCGCTAAGTCACAAACAGGCTATGTATTCCTGTGTGGTGGAACTGCAATTTTATGGAAATCGTCTAAGCAAAGCCTGGTAGCTACTTCGACGAACCACTCAGAAATTATAGCACTGTATGAAACCGCACGAGAGTGCGCTTGGCTCCGCCGAATGATTCACCACATCCAGCAGTCATGTGGGATGAACATTGTGCAAACCCCCACAATTATCCATGAAGATAATGCAGCTTGCGTTGCACAAGTGCAAACGGGCTATGTAAGCATATCAACCCCAAGTTCCTCTATGCTCATGAATTGCAAAGATGGACAAGATTAGAGTACTGCACACTAAGACTTGTTCACCAAGTCACTCCTCGCATCTAGCTCTGAAAGGTGCGTGTGAGGGATTGAAATGGTGAGACTTAGAAAAGTGCAGAATTCAGGGGGAGAATTCTCACAAGCCCGTTAATAAATCTTGATCATGAAGATTAAGTACCCAAAAATAAAGTCTTGCAGATTAAATGAATTTGGGTGAATTGTACTCTTTTTCCCTTGACGAGTTTTTCATGAAGTTTCTCGACCAAGGTTTTTAATGAGGCAATTCGTGCATCGTAGCATCACATGTATCATGTACTCTTTCTCCAAATTTTTCCCACTGGGTTTTTATGGAGTTTTGACGAGGCATGAGCATGTTGGGTGAGTGCCCAAGGGGGAGTGTTAGGAAACCTGGACTCTATCCAGAGTCCTGATCTAATTGGGCACCCCACCGTAGACTATAAATAGGGACCTAGACCCCCCTCATTATGTACCCCCGATGAATGAAAGCAATAAAGAAAGACCAGGAGTTCTCTCTATCTCTCTGTGTGTTCAATCTATTATTCTGTGATTCTGTGATTGATTCGTTCTTGTTCTAAACAGAGGAATCGCTCGGACTGGTCGCCAGCGATGGTTCCTCAACAAATTTGAACCATAGTGCATGGAAACATTGGAACAAAGCCCCCACGCTTCCACACTCGACCACTGCCACGCCCTTGAGGGCGAATATGGAACTAGAGAAGCACTCCACGTACAACGAGTTTACAACCAACCACGCGTAATTTTTTTGCAGCTGGTCAAAAAAGAACAGTGATGCAAACTGATTGTGATGTCTGGCTCTTCCGTTGATGTTCCTGTGTGTGTGTGTGTGTGTGGACAGCATGCTACCAGATGTATCTCGCGTGGAACGAAGACTGATCTGCTAGCTAATTTCTCCGCCACGAGATTGATGGGTATTCCGGAGGATGATGGGCTTGAAACTTGTGGCGTGGAGTTAGCTTCGAACATTACCATCACTAATGAAGACTATCGATTGAACTTTCACCTAAAGCCGTAAGAAAAGTTTGAGATGCATGAATTATTCGAGTTCGGTTCGAGCTAAGCTCCATTTAAGCTTATAACGGGTTAAGCTCGAGCTTGCACCAAGGCTTGGTCCATTTAACTGCCAAGTTCGAGGTATTTATTATAGCTCGCGTGCATATGGCGAGTCTGCAATCTTTCACTTTGATGGTCTAGTAGTTGTACCCTTGGTCCAATGTAGCCCAAAGCCCATATATAATATCAAGTCCCCAAACCAAAAGTGGCAGAACCAACTCGGTAGGCTATTTAGGGTGTGTTTGGTTGGGTGGATGAGGGTGGATAGGATGGATGATCTAGGATTTTGTGGGATGGGGTGATGCAAGAGCCTTGTTTGGTTGGACAGATGCGATAGGACAATTTTATGTTTGGTTGGATGAATTGGATGGGCTAATTTTATGTTAGGTTAGGTGGATGAGAGTATATGAGATGCGTTGAGGTTACTCTTGGTAAGAATAAACTTCAGTGACTTTACCATGTATTTCCATTTCATTATATTTTTGTTTTATTTTCTTTTTCTTCTTCCCTATTTTCCTTCTTTTATGTTTTTATTTATTTATTTCTTCTTTTCTCCTCCTTTTTATTTTCTCCCTTCTCTTTTCTTTTTCTCTCACTTAGCTAAACCATTGCCTTCTTCCTCATTCCCATTGATGCCTCCTCACTCTCCTTGCCTCCTCTCGATCTGGATCTTCGGCCTCCTATCTCTAGATCTCTGGCTCACCGGCGAAAGCATCACCTCTAGCAACATCGGGCACCAGAACACAGTCGGAGTAGGCGGAGCCGTGGCCATCATGAGTGTCTCTGACGATCATATTCGGCACCTCGCCTGCTATCCTGCAATGGCCGCTTCCATGGCGATTGGCGAGGGAGGATGAGTAGTTGGGGACAGGGGAAGTAGGGGTCGAAGTTGGCAAGCCAGTGTCCTTCCCCACCGTCGGCCAGCCTCAACTCATCGTCATCGTCACCCAGCCTCCAGTAGCGGTCATCCTCGCTTGATATCTGTCGCCGCCACTCAGCCTCCGCTCGTGGATGCCGCCGCTAGAGGCAAGCCGCGCAAATGGGGGAACGGTGACTAGAACCACACATGACTGCACAGGCTGTCACTGGATGGCCTCGTCTGGGAGATTTCGCCACACCAATCCATCCAGTATCTCTTGAGAATATTCCCTTTTTTTGGATCGCCTCATCCCACATGGATCTATTCGCTCCAAGCAACCAAACACAGGGACAGCACAAAAAAGTGGATAGGATCATCCCATCCACTCTCCATCCATGGAACCAAACACACCCTTAGCCTCCACCAAGTAGCCAGTGCAAGCGCCAGGTAGTGTTGCTTCTTCTTCCTTCCAACCCGCCGCCTACACCGTCGACCGCTGCCGCCACGTGTCCACGCGAACCCTATCCTCCTTACGCTAATGGTCATTGCCTTCCACCTCCTTAACAACCTTGACATTAGCGGTAGTGGCGAGATCGACCTCGACAACAATGGTGCCACCGAGACCTCCTTGACGTTGGCACCTAGCCGCCTCTACTCCTGCGCCACCTATTAGGCGACCTCCCCTGAGACCTCCGTGCCTCCTCTTCCCGCATGGCCACACTACCAAACTCTACTATGCCGCCAAATTTGGGTATTTATGATTCCTCTAACTTATTCTGTTCTTTTTGTTTTTGTTTTTTTAGAAAGAAAGTAAAGATTTCTCTTCCCCTAAATTGTTCATTGTGCTCCTTACTATGTGTAAGACCCATGTGTATGTGTTGTTGTCCTTTATCAAGCTTAACCGAGTCAAGCTCGAGCTTGTTTGAGCTTTGGATGAACCAAGCTCGCTCAAGCTCAACTCGAGTTTGTATCGAGCTCGAGCCTACTTACTTGAACTCGCTCGAGATTGGCTTGTTTATGGCCCTACTTTGATCATCCAACTCATGTACCTAGCTACTTATGTGTAGTAATTGAAAATGTTGTCACAAGTAGAAAAACCAGTATCTGCCAACCAGCTCTTGTACCTTTCTAAGTCGACGTCGATATGCATGAATGTTCAGGTATTTGTACTTGGCTATCTGAAATTGTGGTTGTTATGTATGATGAACCACCATAAGTCCATAGCAAGTACTACACTATTGTACTATATAGTATTCTTCAAAAAAATTTATATTATTCTTCAAAAAATTTAAAGACTCGACGATAGGCTAAATAGCCCACCTGAACATTTCGTTGCTTCAGAAGTGATACAATGGCCTAGAATAGAGTCAAGTCACTTAGAAGTGACCTGGCTTGGATGGAAGAGGACAACTAGCCAAATAGGAGCTGAAGCTTAAGGCTCTCAAGCAGCAAAGCGTTGGGGCTAGGACATCGGTGTGGATGGCCACAAGGTAAGACATGGAGGGGCATAGGAGGAAGCACCAGGGGATTTTCAGTAACCGCCGCCCTACAAGCGGCACCACCAAGACGAAATCCCCACACCTTCAGCATCTAGATCTTTAAAATAGAAAAGGAGAGGGAGACAAAGAAAGGGAGGAAGGAAGCAGGAGGCGTAGGGGGATAGGGAGGGCATAGAGGAGGGACCGGGCGGGCCACCCTTACCTCCAGCGCTAATGAAAATAATAACATGGCGTGATCCCAACCCCAACCAAAAAAAGTGTGTATAGGTATCACCCGGATATTTTATTCCTAACAATCATCCAAATTTTGGACCGTTGGATTAGAGATCTAACGGCCTCTTATTTTTGAAGGGGGGAGATTTTTTTTGGAGGGGGCGGGGACAATTCGTGACCGTTGGGTCTCTAATCCAACGGTCACAAATCTGGATGATTGTTATAAAGAAAACATCCGGATGATGTTTATCAATACCCTAAAAAAAGATCTCGTCTTTTTCATGAGAAGGGAGAAAGAGAGGAAAGGAGGGAGAGTGAGAGGGAGCGGGCGCCACCGCCAACCTGCGACGATGGCGATGAGGAAGGGCGAAGAGGTGGGTGGCTCTCGGGTAGAGGTTAAATCGCCCCAGCATCGCCTAAAAGAGCGACACAAAAGGCGCACCGTTTTCCCTCCCAGAAAGGTTTCTTCGTCTCCGTATTCTTCAAAATTCTACCTGTAACTGTTAAAACATATGAAAAACAAGGGATATTGTACATGTTACAAACCAGTTACGCCAGTTACATATCAAAAAGTAAAAGTGCCCAATGTGCAGATGTCTTTCCCAAAAGACACTTTTTCATGCCACCTTTTACCATCTATAAATAATCATTGTACATATTGAGAAAGTAATTAGAATCAATAGTTTTTCTCTCAACACTTGTCAATCTCTTGCAATACGTTATCAGCACACATTCACACAAGTGCAAACAGAGAAGACAAAACAAAGGTAATGGCACTTTGTGCGAACCATCAACAAGCATTTCTGGAGATTCTTGCTTTGGTCAATTCTCTGCACGAAACGCTGCACATCCTTCTTGCCCCTCTCCATGCACAACCTCCACCACCACGCCCGGCGACCACCACCATCATCTCCACCGGCCATGGCTCTAAGCCGGTTCGTCGTCATCCATGGGAGGGGCACGGCGTCTTCTCACCAGCGCGGGCTCCACGCTATGGTCCTTACCGGCGACCGGCGCACACTTCCACAGTGGCTAATTGCCGGCTTGGCCTCCGGATCCGCACTCCTCCACCGGCCTCCTCCATAGAGGATGCCTTCTCCTCGACGTAGATCGGGAAAAGAGGGGAGGGAAGGTGGCCGGCGGCAAGTCGCGGTTCCGGTGCAGCCTGGTGCGGCGCGCGGCCCGGCGCAGCATGGTACGGCCAGCGCCGAAGTGGCTGGCGACGACGCGCCCAAGCCCGAGGTGGCTCACGACCGGCGGCGCCCAAGCCCGAAGTGGCCCACGGCCGGTGGCACCCAAGCCCAAGGCGAGGTGGCCCGCGGCCGACGGTGCCCGTGACCGGTGGAGCCCGGGGAGGCGGCTCCAAGGGCCGGCGGCGCCCAAGATCCGGGCGGTGGAGCGCGGACGAGGCGGCGGCAAGGCCCGGGGTGGAGCGGCGACGCCACGGGAGGCGGCGGTGGCACCCAGGGCCGAAGGCTGGCGGCGGCGTTCCCGGCGACCGGCGGCGCGCGGCGGCGCAGCCCGGCCCGAGGAGGCGGAGGCTCGGCGGGGCGCAGCGACCGGACGCGGGAGGTGGAGACGGCCGGCGGCGGCGGCGCCCCATGGGCAGGTGGCGGCTAGGGTTGGGAGTTAGGGTCCCTAACTCCCCCCTCCCCTCCTTTTTATAGTGCAGCCCCAAAATGGGCTTTTAGCCCATTAACCTCCCACCTCCCCACTTGGGCCTAAAGGCCAAATGGGCTGCAGCCCAGGTTTCCGAAAATTTGCATTTTCCCCCCTCTAGTTCATGGAAAATGCAGAATTTTCTGTAAAATAAATGTCTATTGTAATATTTGCAGTATAGTCCTCGTGCTTGTTTATAATTGTACATGTCTGTTTGTACAGTTATAAATTAGCATTTCAGTCCCTACAGGACCTGAAAATTATGTAATTATTTAAATAAATGTGCAAACACATTTATATAATTTTTACATATGTAGGATTACTACTTTATTGCAATTTACTTACAATATTAATTGCGACCATATTTAAATTTTCTATCGCTAGCAAATTTAAATTTAAAATTTCCGTTTAGTGAGTACCATTGTACTTAATAAATTGGAATTTTTGTAAAATATTATACCTATAATATATACCATAATTACAATTTATGGCACTTTGCTACATTTATTTGTACGCTATGCCATACAATAAATTGGTGTTCACCACCAATATTGTGATTACACGGTATTATAAATATAACCACATGTTATATTTAATTTGGGTATATATATTCATTCGGATTACGATACTCATATTTTTTTCCATATATTTTGTATTTTATTACAACATTACCATACACATTAATTTACCGCATGTAAATTAATTATTTATGGTGTACTTTTCATGTAGGTTTTAAATGGCTACCAAAGATTTTGAGCCCCTCGCTCTCGATGGTACCAACTACCCTGCATAGGTTATGGACCTCAAAATCAACCTAACCACACGTGGGTTGCAAAGGGTGATATTTGATAATCCAAATGATCAAATTCCTCCGGATATTGTGAAATATTCTGTTTTGAGCATAATTCGGAATCACATACATCCAGATTTGAAGGCTGAATATCTGTATGAGGAGAATTCACTCACTTTATGGTTAGTCCTCAAAAATAGAAATAAACATCAAAGAGCTGTTATTTTACCTGAGGCTAATCATGAATGGGCACATCTTAGACTCCAAGATTTCAAATCTGTTGGAGACTATAACCATGCCCTTCATACAATTTACTCCAAATTGCGTTTTTGTGAAAAGGAACCAGCAGATGCGGACAAAATAGAGAAGTCTCTCTCGACTATGCTCCCATCTGACAGGGTCCTACAGCAGCAATGGCGTGCTGTAAATTATCAAACTTATTTTGATCTTATGCATATTATGCTTCAGGCAGAAAAGCATGCTGAACTTCTTTTAAAGAACAATCAGCAACGTCCCATTGGGGCTGCTCCACTTCCTGAAGTTCATGCTAATCAAAATAACAACAAGTTCAGTGGTTCACACAATCACTCAAAGAACTTTAAAGGTAAACACAAACGCAACAAGAAGCAAAAACCAAGTGGATTCAAGAAAGGTAAAGGTAATTCTGGTAAAAGAATTGACAAAACTGAAATTTGTCAGAAATGTGGTTGCTACAACCATCCTACCAAGAAATGCCGCACCCCGAAGCATCTTGTGAACCTCTACCTTCAGTCTTTGGCTCACGGCAACAATGCTCAAGAGAAGAGATTTGAAGCACACTTCAATCTCACATCCAATAATGATGAAGACGGATGCTTTCAAAAGTTCCTTCAAGAACTCAAAGACACATGTGCTTCTACAAAGAAGGATGATCTCATGTGCACCGAGGACACACTTGAAGAATTTCATTCTCAAGACATGTTTGGAGATCTCAGTTAGACTCCTCGTTCCATAGCTAATAAGTAATATATTGTTGTAATATAAATAATGTTGTCATCTATATTGTAAGCTTGTATGCTACAATCATATATCGAACATATTCGGTATTGTAAAATAAAGTTTGTATGTATTCTATATATACTACTATAAGAATTTTATTAAATTCTTCTTTTGTGTATATAGATTTTTGGAGTCGATCCAATGGAGGGGGAATTATGCCTTGTGGATAGTGGTACCACAAACTCTATACTTAGGGACATAAAATATTTCCTAACTCTTATTAGGAGGAAATGAAATGTTTTAACTATCGCTGGACGCGATGCAACGATAGTAGGCTCTGGTCGCGCCTCTATCACTCTACCTATGGGTACACAATTGGAAATTGAGGATGCACTCTTGTATCCCAATTCAACACGTACCCTACTTAGTTATAGAGATATCCGTCAGAATGGTTTCCATGTTGAAACCCAAAATGACAACAAAGAGGAATATCTCCTCTTAACCAAACACAACGGATATGGCAAACAAGTACTAGAAAAAATTCCATCTTTAAACTCCGGATTGTACTATACATACATCAAACCCGTTCAACATATTGCGTACAAAGTAATTTTTCAAAACACTAATACATTCCAAACATGGCATGATCGCCTTGGCCACCCAGGCATTGGAATGATGAGGAAAATTATTAGCAATTCAATTGGTCATACATACCACAAAACAAAATTTTCGGAATCCTCAGATTTTGTGTGCACTTCCTGTGCCACCGAAAAATTGATTTTAAGACCCTCTTATCTTAAAATTAGAGCTGAACCACTTAAATTTCTTGAACGCATTCAAGGAGATATATGCGGTCCTATACAACCATTGTGTGGACCGTTCAGATACTTCATGGTTCTCATTGACGCATCTTCTAGATGGTCATATGTGTGTCTTTTATCCACACGAAACCATGCATTTGCTAAGTTAATTGGTCAAATTATCCAATTACGAGCACATTATCCTGAATATCGAATTCAATCAATTCGAATGGACAATGCTGCTGAATTTTCATCTCATGCCTTCAATGACTATTGTATGGCTCTTGGGATACAAGTTCAACATTCTGTTCCATATGTCCATACACAAAATGGTTTAGCAAAATCTCTTATCAAGAGAATCAAGCTCATTGCAAGACCATTACTACAGAATTGCAACTTACCAACATCATGTTGGGGTCATGCAGTTTTACACGCTGCTGACTTAATCCAATTGCGTCCAACTGCTTATCATAGCACTTCCCCGCTACAATTAGTACGTGGAATTCCACCAGATATTTCCCATCTGCGAAAGTCCGGTTGCGCTATATACGTACCGATCTCACCACCGCAGCGTACCTCAATGGGACCGCACAGGAAACTTGGGATTTATGTTGGGTATAAATCTCCGTCAATTATAAAATACCTCGAGCTCCTAACAGGGGACCTGTTTATGGCCCGGTACGCTGATTGCATATTCAATGAGGAACATTTCCCGGCATTAGGAGGAGACAACAAGTACCAAACTAAATGCCAGAAAATTGATTGGAATGTACAAGACATTCCTGCCTCAGACCCACGTACCAGAGAGACTGAACTTCAAGTTCAGAAAATCATTCATTTGCAAAATATTGCAAATAATTTATCAGATGCATTTACTGATTATAAGGGTGTCACAAAATCCTATAATCCTGCCAAAAATGTACCTGAAAGAGTGGAGGTACCGCAAAATACCACTCAACTCCCAGTTCAAAATAAGAGGGGGAGAAGTACGGTACAAATGGCGGATACAGTTTCTAACAAGCGACAAAAGAAACAAAAGAATGTAAACGCAAATCAACCTCAAGTTGATAGACACCAAAGGATCCTTGAACCCAGAGCAACAGTGCACTCAAATACTGATCCTGGGACATCGGAATACCCTGACTCAAATGTTTTGGGAAATAACATTGAGTCATTAGGGGTCCAAGAAATTTCCACTAACTATACTGATTCTGGAGAATCATATGATCGTAAGAATACACTTGTCGACATTTATTTCTCCACAACAATTGCAAATAACCTTCAAAATGATCCAGATCCTAAGACCATGGCAGAGTGCAAACAACGCTCGGACTGGAATCAATGGAAGGATGCAATTCAAGCGGAGTTAGCCTCGCTCAAGAAAAGAAATGTATTCACCAATGTGATACATACACCTCCCAAAGTATTCCCTGTCGGTTTCAAATGGGTTTTCGTCCACAAACGGAATGAAAACTATGAGGTTGTGAGATACAAAGCAAGGCTTGTAGCACAAGGGTTCACGCAGAGACCCGGCATTGATTATAATGAAACTTATTCTCCAGTAATGAGCGGAATAACATTCCGATACTTAATCTCATTGGCAGTTAAAAATCATCTATCTTTTCAGTTGATGGATGTAATGACTGCATATCTTTATGAGTCACTTGATTCGGAAATATATATATGAAAGATCCCGATGGAATTTCAATTCCAAATCCAAACGCAAATCGCAATATGTATTGTGTAAAATTGAACAAGTCTTTATACGGCTTGAAACAGTCGGGTAGAATGTGGTACAACCGACTAAGTGAGTTCCTAACCAAAAAGGGATACTCCAACAATGATGATTGTCCATGCGTATTCATCAAAACATCCTCAACAGGATTTTGTATTATATCTGTGTATGTTGATGATCTTAATATCATTGGTAACACACAGGATATAGATGAAGCACGTAATCATCTTATGACGGAATTTGAAATGAAGGATTTGGGTAAAACCAAATTTTGCTTAGGTATACAACTTGAGCACCTTCATACAGGCATTCTAGTGCATCGATCAGCCTATGTTCAGAAAATATTGGAGAAATTCAATATGAACAAAGCATATCCATCGAAAACCCCCATGGTTGTTCGATCTCTAGACAGGGATAAAGATCCATTTAGACCCCGAGATGACAATGAAGAGCTATTGGGACCCGAGGTTCCATATCTTAGTGTCATCGGAGCGCTTATGTACCTGGCAAATTGCACCCAGCCGGATATTGCATTTGCGGTAAATGTACTTACTAGATATAGCGCTGCTCCAACCAAAAGACATTGGGTAGTAGTGAAGAATATCCTTAGATATCTTCAAGGCACTAAAGATCTCAGTCTATTCTTTCAGAAGAATAAAAATGTGGATTTAATAGGATATACAGATGTTGGTTATTTATCATATCCCCATAATGCCAGATCTCAAACAGGCTTTGTATTTTTACATGGTGGAACAGTCATCTCTTGGAAGTCTTCAAAAACAGACTCTAGTGACTACATCCACTAATCATTCTGAAATAATTGCATTATATGAAGTATCACGTGAGTGTGTATGGCTTTGTAGAATGATTAACCACATACAACAATAATGTGGTATATGTGCTATTGCATTACCTACCATTATCTACGAAGATAATACTGCTTGCGTTGTTCAAATGCAAACGGGTTACATAAAGAGCAATATCACAAAACATATTGCACCTAAACTATTTTACCTACATGAATTGCAAGAGAGTGGAGAAATAAATATTCTGCAAACTAAGTCTTGTGATAATCTCGCAGACTTATTCACCAAGTCATTACCAACTTCCACATTCCAAAAATGTGTTCATGGAATTGGTATGCGAAGACTACGTGATTTGCAGATGTCAGCGGGAGAAATCTCCTAAGACTTAACCCGTTCAAATATAAATATTGTACTCTTTTTCCCTTTATGAAATCTCCTAAGACTTAACCCGTTCAAATATAAATATTGTACTCTTTTTCCCTTTATGAGTTTTCCCTCTAAGGTTTCTCGTCAAGGTTTTTAATGAGGCAATATGACAACGTAATCATAAATATATTATGTCTTTATTTTTCCCACAAGGGTTTTTAAAGAGATATAATCAAATATATGCCATATCATTTTCTCCTTAAATTTTCCCACCGGGTTTTAAAGGAGTTTTTCATGGCATATCTACTCTATCGATTCTCCTCATATTTTTCCCTACAGGGTTTTGGAGGAGTTTTTATTAAGATGATGAATCAAGGTGATCATATGAAGACGCATTGGTAAAGGAGGAGTGTTACAAACCAGTTACGCCAGTTACATATCAAAAAGTAAAAGTGCCCAATGTGCAGATGTCTTTCCCAAAAGACACTTTTTTATGCCACCTTTTACCATCTATAAATAATCATTGTACAGATTCAGAAAGTAATTAAAATCAACAGTTTTTCTCTCAAACACTTGTCAATCTCTTGCAATAGTACACATCAATAATTGGTGTCATCGACCGGCTGCCAGCCCAGCCCAAAGCTTTCACATGGAAGTTCTGTTCATGCAACCACGGGCGTTGCTATCTGGGAAGGCCCCACGCCACGCTGTGACGGCTTGAGGCCCTCCCTAGATGCTGCGCCCTTCAATATCTCTATGGAGCCACGTGGCAGCATCCTTCCCCATGTAATTTGCTTCCGTGGCAGGCTTATCTGTGTGCATGAGTCCGGACTCGCGCGTCAGATGCAAAGCTCTACACGTGCGTACTCCGCATGCTAATTGGACGGTTGCAGTAATCCCGGGACGTTGAGTCCATTTTGAGTTGTGCAGCTGTTTCTCCCTCCCCCTTCCTTGATTTTGATTTTGGATGTCGATCGTCCGAAATGTTAATACCATTTGCTCTAAGATATATGCTGTTTTACTCTAAGATCTGTGTTTTCTTTGCCAATGACAAATTCAACAGGGCATGTTGAAAATAAGAGGGAATTCTCTTATCAATGTTCTCTCATCAAGTTTATCATATAGTGCAGCATATATCGGGTTTATTCTTTTGAATTATAGCTTATAACTTTTCATTAAAAATTTTAAATTCTGACTGTTCATTAGAGAGAGACACTCGCGTACGATTTTGACCGATCTAGATGAAGTCACTACAGTATCTACTACAATTGAGTTATAGACCCTATTTAAAAAACACTCCGTTTAAAAGTTAGTTATTGTAGAAAAGATAAAAGTTAAAAAGCCAGAAGCCGAAAAGAATACGCACAACGTGTAACGTGATGTTTACGAATATCCCATGGTCAGCTCAAATTGCTTGCTGTGAAGACGAGAGCATCTCATCTTGGCTGAGTTGGGGATCAACTATCAAAGGTGCTCGTGCGAACTTGCGACAAGAGGAGGGAGAAAACATGTCCTTTCTTTTTCAAGAGAAAGAAAACGAAATGTCCCGGCCAGTGGCGCCAGTGCATCATAGTCGATCCAGCAAGCATCCAAAACTGTCCCCTGAATTTGCAAGTGACGGGTGTGCACGATGCCATTAAATTATGCTTCAGACTACTACCCTTCGAATCAAGCGTGTTATACTCCATTGCTTTTCCCACTTAAACATGCACGTGTGGTTTAAGGTAGGAACTGATGGGAACGTGAACCTGCATGCCATGGAGTCTGTAGCTGAAAAACTTCACCATCTCTGTTGCACCATCTTGAATAGGGTGGATATCGAGCCAACTGCTTGTCTTATCGAGTTTTTTCTAAAATTAGCATATTTTGATTTAATATCATTTTACAGATAATTTAAAAGTATTTTTAGAAACGAGCTAACGAGCCGAGCCGAGCTTGAGCAAAATTCAAATTCATTTGAAATCAACCCATTTTAATGTTTAACCAATTAACAAGTATAATTGAAGCAATTTTGAACTGAACCAACGAGCCCCACTAACGAGCTTTTTTCCCACCCTATTCTTGATTGCTCTTGCAAGGAGGAAGAGGGAGTAGAAAATAACTAAGGGCAGCTTTAGTGCTGTAGTTCACTAGTAATTAGCACCACACTCCATGGCCAGGAGAGTGATGTCAATTACCTTTTTTCAGAAGGAATCACTTCCTTTATCAACGTGCTCTAGCCAAATCGCTGGCCACAAAACTGATTAAAACCTCACGGTAATCCTCAAGGCAAACGGCAGAACTCAAAGGAAGGATCCCAGATTCGAGCCTTCTTTGGCTAACACGTTACACGTCCGCTGCAGCATGGCAACTTCTGTGACAGAAACACAACGGAAACATATAATCAAAACCGGAGTTCATCCAACGCCGGGCCGAGCTTCCTCTATCACCGGCCCATGAGTGTCGCTCCGCACGGGCAGCCCACAGCGTCTGCGCAGGATGGCAGGAGAAGATCCCCTAAGGCCCTGTTTGGAATGCGGGAATTTTTCCCGATTCCTGCGGGAATTGAACTGTTTCCTGCAAAATTCCTGTGAAATTCCTCTGTTCCAAACAGGCCCTAAAACAGAACGGAAAAAGGCCAAGCCCTACCAGAGGAGTGGGCCGGGACCAACCCACGGGCCAGCTCGCGTGTCACCGGCAAGGCTCGGTTAAGTGCTACCTCGCGGTTACCTCCTCGTCTAGAACATGGGAGTCTCTAAAAACTCTCTTACGCATTAGGTCTCATTTAGGAGTCTAAAATCTCTGATCTATCTCTGTGATAGACCAAAATTTTAATTCAAAAGAGATGGATCAAAGATTTTAAGCTCTTAAACAAGGCTTTATTATGTAACGGAGGAATAGTTTGATTTGTGTAACGAACCAACCAGGTGTTAATATATGATATAAAAATACTGTAGCAAACACTGCAGAACACTACAGTAACACTGCATCACACGAAAGCACATGAATCTCCCCAGGAAAAGCTTTGTGGTACAATACTTTTCTGTGCTACAGTGTTTTGCACCACGTGTCAATGCATAGTTGGCTCATTGCAAAAAAAAACTATACCACTGTTGCACAATGAAAATTTTCCTTAATCAGGGCCGTACCTCACATATTCAGGGGCCCTATGCTTAAAAATTACAGTCAGGCACTGTGTATACGAAAAATGAATATCAAATATAGGGGTGCAAACGGAGCGGATACGGATGGATATTGCTCATCCTGTATCCTTTTCATATTTTTTGTCGGAGTCGGACACGGATAGTCCTGGATACGAATACGAATGCGGATATTCTCGGTCACGAATATGAACGAATACATGCCGCTCCGAATACGGTTAGTTTCGGTCACGAATATTTAATCGGATAAAACGCGAAAGTAAATTTCACATGGTGACAGAGACAAATTAAATAAACTGAGATCTAATATGAGTGTACCGACTTTGCAACAGCCACCGAAATAAGCAATCTTATATAAATAAATGATGCTACATTTTAAGAAGAGCCGGAGATCCCACCTGGCCGGTGGAGAGGCCAGGTATCCGTCTCCGTTTATCCGATAACTATCCGAAAAACTATCCGAAAAAATATCCGGATAGTTCCGTATCCGTCGGATAATGCTTTTTTCGAATCCATTTCTGTATCCGATAAAAAATATCCGAATCCGTTTCCGTAACTGACAAAACCTTCGGATATCCAAAATTTTGCTCCGAATTGTATCCGAATTAAAACGGACGGACAGACGGTCGAGAAATATCCGCTCCATTTGCGCCCCTAATATCAATGCTGTCGATGTTACCATTAAGGTTAGCTAGCATGTTCAGCATTAAAACTGTCCACATGAACCTCATCAACATTATTATCAAAGTTAATTTCTCGGAAACATGGTTGAAAAATAGGACACCGCCTATATGCACAAATACAAGAAAGAATTGCAACAATAACTGGAGTAGTATTAAAATTTTAAGCACAACGGCTAGGCGCAACCGCAACCGTGCACATACGGCACAAATGGTGCCGATAACAACACAAGCTTCAGTGGAAAAAATGTTGCCCGAGGCCTTGAGCTCATAAAGAAACACACAAGTGACACCAGCGTCATAACAAGAATGGAACAACCTTTTGGTAGGGTTGTGGAGTTGTGGATGTATAACTCCACTTATCAATGTTCAAATCCTAGTTTCCACCTTTACGTATATGTGAGTGTGTTTTCAGTAGAAACTTTATGAGGTTATGAATTTATTCGTGGTTTTCGTCTTTCTAGGCGTGTACTGAGAGAGAGGTTGCTCGCGTTTTTTATTATTTATATTTTGATTACGACAATTAGGAGATAGTAGTGTTTGTGCAACAACAAAAGAAAATGAAGGGAGACGTAGAAAGTTGAGTGGGCATGGATGGATTACACGTTTTCCTCATATCCTCATATAACTCTTACTAGTACAAGATTAACTAATTGACAATCAAATGTTAGGCAGAAAATGTAGCCCCTTAATTTGGGACGCGTATTCTCTGCCTTCAAAGGCAGTGACTTTGGGTCACTGACGCGTGGGCCCCCACGGCTCGTGGGCCCCACGCATCAGTGACTTTGCCGTGGGCCCCACGCATCAGTGACCCAAAGTCACTGCCTTTGAAGGCAGAGGATCTCAATTCCTTAATTTGTGGGGGCCCTGTGCGGTTGATCATCCTGCACACCCTTACGGTACGGGCCTGCGCTTAATCCATGTAACATGATCGATCAGCTACTACTGCTGCAACAGATGCAGAGTAATACGCCATCATCACACGTATCTCTCCAGTAGCAGGAGACATGTAGCATCCAGTTCCTCGACCAGAGCTAAGTTCAATAATTCTGCTCCTGCCCGGTGTCCGGTCTCCTCGGCCAGCCGGACATGAGACAAACAGCACGGACAAAGACAGAGGGGCACATGTTCTTGCCACACCTATGCTACTCTGCTCCTAATCTACAGATCCTACACAGAGAACAAGGCTAGCCAGGACACAGAACACAATTGTTCAGCAGTACACAGCACACACAGGTCTGAGCGTTGACAGCATGGCACCGCCTATGCCATGAAGCAAGCAACAACGGGGTGCTGGCCATCGCTGAATCTGATCGTGGACAGAAGATAGGTAGTGGGGTACTGTTCCATCCATGGCAGCAGGATGACGGAGCGGCCCGGCCAAGAGGAGCTGAGGCAGGGTGGTGACGCCTCTGTCCTGCCCATTCTGCCTGGACGACGAACCCTGTGCCGGGTGTTACGTACCATCAACATGAACGGCAGATTGGTTCCCCGGCGCAGCACTGGCCAAACACTTTGAATGCTATTCACCGGAGAAAGTTTCTCCAGCACAGGCACAGCAGATATGGCATATGGCCCATCGTGTCGTGCGGAAAGTGAGATCAAAATTTTTCTGTAACCGAGTACATTGGCAATGCATTGGCTACTCTGTTACTTTGGAATCGTTACTGAGCTGAGCTGAAAAACTTACAGATTTCTTATTCGTCTATTTTCCACTCAGCAAACTGCTTCTTCAGCAACTTCTGGTTGCTTATTCGTAGGCAACAGTTCAGTATGAGAAGTAACAACAGTTCAGTATGAGAAGTAACATCTATATAAAACATTTTCAAACAAAAAACTACCACCACAAACTCTGAAACTCTTCAGAAATCAAATCAGAAAACCAGCTATATGCCTCGCTGGCTCGCTTGATGCTTGCAATGGGCAATAATGCAATAATCTCAATCCCTCCCATCTTTTCGGCGGCAATAAAATTTTGTACTACTACTGTTCTGTACTTGATTCTCCTCTCATTTGAGAGGACTCCGATTTGACGGAAGAACCTGACGGCCTGCATAAAAATTTGTCCTGTTCTGCAGTAAACAGCTGTAAAGTGCGGCCCCGTACCATGTATGGTCTTGTTGCAATTCTTTTTGTCTACGCATTGTAGCGCACTGGTAGTAGTACTTCCTATTTGTTATGCTCATGGTATCCTAAATAGATCCCCTCGACAATAGCAACGTCGAAATGCTACACTACTGGTAGCAACTATGTCCGGCCAGAGGAGCACATTACTCGCAGCTAGCATGAACAAGTACGAACTACTTGCACAGCGTAACAACGGGTGTGCTTGTCTGAAAATTATGCAGCACAAGAGAGTCTAAGCAATCGAGATTGGTAGTTAGGGACACAATGTCTGAGGACAGGAACCCAGGATCCCAGCATGACCAAACACGAGCAACAAACGAAGGCGATGTTTTGGTCAGGAAAATGAGCAGTGTGTCGTCGTCTAAACGGAGGCGTAGGCTGTGTTATTGTGTTCGCCCCCCAAACGACATCGGCAGCGATTCAGGCCTTCCGGGAACTGTCAGGTCGAGTGCAGTGCTTAGACTTGAGGTGGCCGGTCTATTCCCTGATGATTCCCGGCTGGTTTCTTGGGTGAGCTGAAAACGTATTATTATGTGATTTTGGACTCTATAATTTTCACATTCAAATTAGATTTTGAATTTAAACCCCAACTTGGCACACATATGCACGTCTTGTAGTATCCTTTACCCGGAAAAGCATGGGTTTTTCTCATTGCAAAATAGGGCGTTAGATAGATTAGACGCATATGTGCTAGTGGCGGATATGTTCTTAGATAGACTAACCACTAGAGAAACTACTTTTATTAAACAAGAATGATAAACACGGGGGGTGGTAAAATAGAAAAGCTAGTTTGAAAGAGTGAAAAATATAGATATTTACTCGAAACAAAAAGGTACCAATATATTCTTAATGACGCGCACGGGCATATAAAATGGAGTAACATTCGATCAATCCCTATAACATTTCTGACGGAGCAGTTCAGTATCTCCATTCGTCGTAAGAATGATAGCTGCTGCATCATTGTTTCGACGCGGCGCCTTAATCTAGTCTATGACATGGACATCCTCGTTGTTTATCTGCATGCATGGACGGCCATTTCACGGCCTTCTGCGCTTCTCAGATCTTTCATGAGTCACCAATCAAAGCATATATGCGTTCAAAATAAATTGAAGCATATATTCTCCGCTACTTTATCTCGATCTCTATTAATAGCACATTAGTTTTGCATGCTCGTTTAGACGTGGTCATGTTTTCTCAGGCGAACCAATTCGTCCCCTTTCTGTTAACGACCATATCTCTTTTCTGATGGACAAATGAAACAATAAATCATTCTATCCTGTCTTCACAGGAGAACTAAACGACAGTACATCTCAAGTTCTTGACTAGTCCAATTGTTCAACAGCCTAGACAAGATAGAACAGTATTGTAGTACCACTCCCCTGCTGTCTGTAAGTGACAGTATTATCTATCACCTTCTCCGTAGTACTACTAGCATATGCTAAACATTTATGTATTTTAGTACTCCATAGTAGTACAAGTAAGTATATAATCAGCAACAGAGAATAAACAAAGAGGGAACTAGCAAGAGATCAAATGGCGATGACATGTCAAGCACATGTCCCCCATACTCGGAGCTCTGTCGTCGCAAGTTGGAGCGACGAAATTGGCGCGCAGCTAGCTAGCACAGCTGCTGTGAAATGCGCGACGACTCCTCACAGAGGCCGCCACACACTACACGTTCACTGCAGTACAGTTGGCCGCCATGCCATGCCCTCCTAGGGAATGGGTCGAGGTCGCCTTTGCCGGTCTGCTACAGACTGGCAGTCTGGCACGACCACGCAACTCTCTCTTCTCCTCTCTTCTCTTCTCTTCTCCCAATCTTTCTTCAGATCAGTCTAATCTAGAGATACAAGTCCTTGCTGCTTGGTTACTCATGTCCTGCTGCAGGTAGCTAGCTGCAATGGTCATTGGTCAAGTGTTGCAAACGCATCGAGGAAGCTTTTCACATGCGACCAGTAGTACTTTGTCATGTATTTCCCGGATTATGGCAGGTGCGGTGAGCACATAGAATTTCGTGTTGAGGTCCCTACGCGGAATGCGAATGCGGATGCGCCATGCGGCTTCGACTTTTAAGCCAACCAACGCTTTTCGTCCAAAGTTTCCATTCTGTCGTTTGGCTTTTCAGATTTGAACTCCACGTGGGAAATTATGTTCTTAGAATTTCAGGTCTTGTTTGGAATGCGAGATTTTTTTCCCTGAGAACGCAGGAATTGAGCGCCGGCCACCGCTTCTGTTATTCACTGTACAAACACAATTACACAAACTTTTCAAATCTACAGATAGATTGCCCTGGAAACCAGCTAACTGGGACATACAAACAAGCCAGCTGGTATTCCAAGTCTAATGAACAGAATAGATAGTGTGTGGACCAAAATTTTCCAGAGATTGACACAAGTGGACCATAAACATAGCTGCAAGCCAGACTCAAGACGTAACTGCCGTCCACTATTCGCAGTACTGGTGTACTTTTCGTTTTCGATTGTACCTACTATCTATGTTGCGCGGATACTTCACAAAAGTCGCGTACCGGTATCGGATACTGTACCGGATACGGATACTGCCCCGATACGCCCGGATACGTATCCTGTAAGTATCCGAATTTAATGATTATTCAAAAAAAGAAATTAATTCCCAATACTTCTCTGATACTTCTTCGATACTTTTCTGATACCTCTAACCTGAAACCCCAGATCCAGATCTCATTCACCCCGCCGCCTCCACGCATTCGACGCCCACTCGCCAGCACCTCGGCTCGCCTCCACGCTCGGCTCCTCCGCTCGCCCCGCCGCCTCCGCTCGCTCCGCCGCCTCCGCTCGGCCGTCGCGTCGTCCGTCGCCTCGGCCCACCTCCTCCGCCCGTCCCCTCCGGTCGCCGCCTCGCCCCTCGCCCCTGGTCGCCGCCTCGCCCGTCGAGTCGCCTGTCGCCTCCGGCCGTCCCCTCGGCTGCCGCCTCCGCTCATCCCCTCCGGTCTCCTCGGCTACCGCCCGTCGTCTCCTCGGCTACCGCCTCCGCCCGTCCCCTCCCACCGCCGACGCCAGACGCCTCCGTCCGCCCCCTCCCGCCGCCGACGGCCGACGCCTCTGCCTTCCCCTCCCGCCGCCGACGCCCGACACCTCCAGCCCTCCAGTATGCACTCTACTCACTGGCTCACTGCTCAGAGCTCATTATTTGCTATATGTTGATAATGTGTTGGATGATTCAGTGGGAGAAGTGATCAGTGATCATGTTTTTTGTTGTCATTAGCTTGTTTATTTGTTATTTGTTGTCCTACTGCTTAGATTAAATCATGGCATCTGGTGGTGGATATGGAGGCTCGAGTGCATCGTGTAGCACTGGTACTAGTGCGTGTCCTGGCTTATATAGTGGATCCGCCTCAGCTAGGAGCATCCTAAATGCTGCTCGTGTCCTGACTTATGGTTGTTGAACTTGAACACTTGGACTGGTTGTGGTCTTTTGGCCATATCACATTATGTACTAAGTTTATTTACTAAGTGGTTTGTCGAATGCTTTCTTTATTACCTAACTATCAATCATGATTCATGAGTTGTGATTCTGCTATTTATTTCATTATTTGTGTACATGTACTTATCTATTCTGTTATTCTACGCAGATGGTTCATTATATTAGTCTAACAGCCAGGAGGGAGAACTGAAGTACCAAACAAGTTGCTACATGCCTACATCAATATTAAGGTATTCTCGGTTTCTCAATTCCTTATAAGAATTTATTAATTTCTTATTTTTATTTTATATATATCCACGTATCGCCGTATCGGTGTTTTTAGGAAAATGGCGAATCGCGGTATCGCCGTATCGCGTATCCGTATCCGTATCGGGGTATCTGGGTAACATAGCCTACTATACACTATTCACTGTTTTAGTGTGTTTTGTCTGTTATCTCGGAAGTCTTCAATTTAACGGGCTGTTTTTTTTCCACTTTGGCTTATCACTTTTGGCTATGGTTTATAACCTTTGAGCTATTTGTAGAGAAACTAAGGAGTAATGAAAACTCGCATATGATTTTAGCCGATATAAATGAAGTCACTATAGTATGTACTACAATCAACTTATAAACCCTACCTTAAAAAGACACTCTGTTTAAAAATTAGTTGTTATAGAAAAGTCATAAAATAGTTTTAAAAGCTGAAAAAAACAGGCCCTAAATGGTTTCATCTTTTAGCTTTTTTTTAGTTATCAACTTATTTAAGTCAAAAGTCATTTGAATACATTGGCTTCAATTTCGGTTTATTTTGGTTTTCAGATTTTTTTTTACTTTTCTTTTTTCACTTTATTTGCATTGTCCGTGACGATATAATGATTCTTTTTAATTTTTTCTTATTTTTTAAGTTTATTTTAATTGAATGTCTCAGAAAAAGAACAGTCTTTAAAGTGTAATTTCAGCCAAAAACTAACAACCAAAGCCATAAGCTACAAGCTTAAGCTCTTTGGAGCATGTCCATTTATGTTTGTTCATTGCGGCAACTAAGAGTATAGTTATTGTAATATTTTCACTCTCTAGTCTTACTTAAATGCTTTAGAAGAGATTAAGTGATTGTATACTCTTTTAAAATACTTTAGGAGAGATTAGGTGGTTGTATACTCTTACTTAAAAGTTTTAAAAGAGATTAAATAGTTGTATTACGCCACTTGATAATGGTATATATAATCATTTCTCATTAAGTTGTTTCTAGATTAAGGTGCCGCTCATTTGGGCTGAAAAAAGTGGTTTATGACTGAAATTTCATCTTAACTGACTGAAATTGCATTGTAGCTAATGTTGTTTATTTGACGTAATTAAATTAAAAATATAAAAAACAGATTATCCTATCATGGACAATGCAAACGAACACGGGAAAAAAATCAGCAAAAAGCCAAAAAGCCAAAAAAGACGAAATTTAGAAATAGTGAAAAATGAGCCAGAAGTTAGAAGCTTAAACCGAAATGAGGGAGGCTTAAATGTTTCCTTGGTTTGTACATGATAGTAGCTGTGGACAAATACAAATATACAATGAATCTTCTTTTCGGCCCTACTTAAGTTTGTCATCTATTGTGCATTAAAAATATGGGAGATGCTTCAATGCACCGAGTGCATAATGAATTGCACTAATATTAATGCACATTCAAAGGTTAATTCTAACTACTTACCTCTTTAATGACCTCTTGAATACATTAAGATTGGTGCAAGCTATAATAGGAAGGTGAAGCATGTTGAATCACTCCTCTAAAAATATTTTTCACACATTGGGCCCGACGACTATTCAAGCGAGCGAGATTGGAGCGTTGCTGTCCTTGGCAGTGCAGGACAGAGGCAAAACAACCAATTGAATGGCCAGCAAATGCAACACGAAAGCAACAATGCCAAACTGCTCAGACCAACACACCGAATCAATCAACCGAATGAAATGAACTTGACTACAGTTGCATCAAATTAACAATTTTTTTGTTCTAACTATTGCACCATCTAGACGAGAAGTGGTTGAGTAATGCAATCACAGCCCGATTAGGTTTCTTGAAGTGGTGACGCCGCCGTCCACGACGAGGTTGTGGCCGGACACGTATCTGGAATCGTCGCTGGCCAGGAAGAGCACCGCCTCGGCGATGTCCCTGGGTCTCAGCGTCGGGCCCTTGAGCGTGGCGATGCCCCTGACCACCTCCTCCATCTTCTCGACCTCCTCGTCGCTCGGCACGGCGATGTCCAGGTCGATGTCGGCGTCGGCGTCGTCGGCGGCGGAGGCGTCGTGGCCCTGGCGCCAAGCGTTGATGAGCATTGGGGTGGCAACGCCGAAGGGGGAGACGCAGTTGACGCGGATGCCGTGCGCACCGAGCTCGCAGGCGGCGTTCTTGGTGAGCCCCACGATGGCGTGCTTGGAGGCGGTGTAGGCGTGCGGGCCAAGGCCGCCGAGCACGCCCGCGACGCTGGCGACGGAGACGATGCTGCCGGCGCCGCGGGTCATCATGGCGCGCGCGGCGTGCTTCATGCCGAGAGCGGCGCCCAGAGCGTTGACGCGGAGCACGCGGTCGAACTCGCCTGCGTCGAAGGACAGTATGCTCTTGGCGGCGCGCGTCTGGCGGCCCAGCACCCCGGCGTTGTTGCACAGCACGTCGAGCCGGCCGTGCCGCGCCACCGCCCGCTCGACGGCACGCTCGACGTCCTCCTCCACGGACACGTCGCAGCGCACGAAGCTGACGTGCGGGCCCAGCGCAGACGCCAGCGCTTCGCCGGCGGCGTCGTCGATGTCCGCGATCACCACCCTGGCGCCGTGCCTCACGAACAGCCTCACGACGGCCTCCCCGATCCCCCGCGCGCCGCCGGTCACAATGGCCACCTTCCCGTCCAGCCTGCACGACGAGACCAAAACGCCGTTAACAACCCAACAACCCCCGCAACACTCCAAGAAACCAGCGAACCACCAAGGCAACAAAAACAAAGACAAGACAAGTACCTCTTGTGCATGGGGGTGGGGGCGCCATTGGCGTCCCATCCGTGGAGCGACGGCGCCATGGCGGGCTGGTGGGCCTTCTCGGGCAGGACCTCCAAGGCAGGCATGGCCGTCGCCGTGGCGAGATCTTGCGCGTAGGCGGCGGCGAGGCTAGCGTGCATACACACTCCTATCGCGGCGAGTGAGCTGCGCTCTGTATGGGGACTTCGCAGGGGAGAAACGGCCTCTACTTATAGGTCCGCCAGGGCCTGCGCGACTCATGGTAGTCCTACCAGACACGCCGATTGGTTAGCGCGGACACCGACAGTGTTTCTGACCACGATATTTGTGTTCACAGAAAAAAGAAGCGGGCTTGGAGCCGCCTGCACGCCCGCACATTCGTGGAACGCGAGACAGACAGGGAGGAGGGAGGGAGGGGTGTTCGGTTCCGTGACGACGGGCGGAGCAGCCGAGCGCCGCACATGGTTCGGCGGGTCGGGTTGACCGCGGAGGCGCGGCTCGGGGTTGGGGTTTGGACAGGTGGATCGGCGCGGAGAAATCGCGGTGGTTTCTGGCGGCCGACGGACGAGCGTGGACGCGGTCCGTCCGGACTCGGCGGATGCGTGCACGTAACCGACTTAACTACTGGGATTCATTCAAGTGTGGATGTGGAAGATTGAGGCAGACGATTCAAGACTTTTTATTTTTTGTTTGCGATCTGATCAGCAAGGAGAGCAGGCAGGGTCAACCGTACCCTACCACCGTTAGATTTCTTCCTGCTGGCCTGGTTGTTGCCGACCGGAGCTAAGTTCAAATGAGAATTGCTCTTACGTGAGTGCTTAATTTACTAGTCTCTGAGTCCAGACTGTCCGTTCTGTAAGACCATCGTAATTGCTTTCGTAACATGTTTCTTTGGAATAGATCAGCTTCGTACCTTTTCCCCAAGTTGGACTATAATGTTTTGGTCTTTGGAATAGATCAGCTAAATACCTTTTCCCCAAGTTGGACTATAATGTTTTGGGAGTTGTTAGCATCCGGATATTTGATTCAGACGCTAACTCGGTACGATCAATCATAATATTTTTTTTATCATCTATACAATGTTTTTCAGCCATATATGTAATAAAAAATTTGATAAGAATATTAATATTGTACGTATAAAATCAAAATGTTACACGCATAAAATCAAAATGTTGCATTCATGATATCAGAAAGGGATAATTGATGATTTACCCCATCTTTTATTGGCATCAGTTGTGGAGATACCCAGAGAGACCAACATAAGGATGGTGTCGTGCGTAAGGCCACAACCATCGTGGGCAACGGTGGGCATGTGGAGCGTGAGGTCGGCGACGAGGCGACGGAAGTGTTAGAAACTTCGACCACGGCCGTTACGACCATGACCGCTACGACCACAGTAACTTCAACCATGGCCGTGATCATAGCGGCCATGGTCGAAGTGAACATGGTTATAGCGGCCGTGGTCGAAGTGACCGTGTTCATATGATCGGTCACAACATTTTTTATCCATCTATACAACATTTCTCGGTTATGTATACAACAAAAAAATTGATAAGAATATCAATGTTGTACGCATAAAATCAAAATGTTACACACATGAAATAAAAAATATTGCAACAAAAAACAACACCTACCTCCTATGACAGACGGCAGCGAGGCCTTGGGTGCGGCGGCAGTAGGCAGCGTGGATTCAGCGCTGGTAGGAGAAGATGGCGGAGCTTGTGCAGCGTTCATGAGGCCGCTACCACGCGGTCGAGATTAGGATGCTACGGAGCTCGCGAAGGCTACAAGTAACTTTGCTGGACTCCCAGGTGGCAGTCGCTGCCACGAAGTTGGTGCTCCCCGTGCGAG
The DNA here is from genome assembly GCA_017311315.1 of Dendrocalamus latiflorus. NCBI lineage: Eukaryota > Viridiplantae > Streptophyta > Magnoliopsida > Poales > Poaceae > Dendrocalamus > Dendrocalamus latiflorus. The sequence continues at coordinate 40,588,302 of CM029611.1, forward strand.
ATTTGGGGCCACGGTGGGGGCGGGAGCGAGAACTTGAATCAGGGCCCCGGCGCCGCAGGGGAGTAGACGGAGCCGAGGAGCCGGGTGGCGCACTTGCGGATCCGCATGCGTAGATGATTGGGTGACGCACGGGCGTGGGAAGATGGATCTGGGGATGGGATTGGGGTGGGAGGCAGGAGGTGGGAGAGGAGACGATCAGAAATAGAGAGAGATAGCTGTGGGGTTTAGGGAGGGGGTGCGCTCAAGTGGAGTGACTGAGTGAGGCGTCCGATCGATTTATTCGGTCGGACGTAAAAACTGTATCAATTCTCTAATGTTTCTTTTCATAGTTAGACCGTGCTAAATCTAATCTTATGGTTGATCATGCCAAATTAGCAATGGTTAGGATTATGCTAAAATTTGGTTACCACACTTTGTTAGTGTGACTGCTTTTAGGTCACGGCCTTTTGCCTTAAAATTTGCGCAAAGTTGTGTTACAAAATCTGAACACAAGCTTTTTTTTTTGGGTAATGCAACACACAATATCAGATATAGAAATCACCACCCTATAGGCTGGGTCCCAAAGCACTATGTGCTTTTGGCTTATGTACAAATAAACAGTATTTGATTTAAAATTAGGGTGTTTTTTTGAAGACGTTGTCTAAAGGTAAATTTAGTATAAATTATATCGAACTCAATTGTACCGGCTAAAATTATATGCAACTATTTTTCTCTATGTACTATCTCTCACAAATAGATCAGAATTCAGAAACCACAGTCATAAACCATAAAACTTACTCCAAAAGAACCGATAAAGCCCTTGCTTTACCCGCAAGTGATAGAATTGATACATCCAAGTACCTCAATTGACATTGGACAATGCCAAAAGCCCAAAACCTAACAGTTCCATCGTACGTACGCACAGGATCAACCGGATACAGCAGTCTTCGTTGAAACTTTGTTTTAACGAACGAATTAGTCCAGCCCATAGCAATGCTGGCTTGTGCATGTCAAGTTCTGGGAAAGTCAAACGCGAAAAGGCCACTCTCGTAGCAGCCACGAAACCTCCTCCCCTTTCCTGTGTGAGCCAATTTTTTCGGGTCGGCGTTGTTGATGACCTAAACAAATTGACCAAATCTTGGCTTCACCTAAACACTTTTGAACACAAGCTAATTAAGCGATCGTATCCAGCTAGGTTTGGTCCTAGTCGTTGTACAGCAGCCGAAAGCAACAAGTATTCCTCGCCTTTACGTACGTACGTACTTACACATGTATTATACTGCACCGTAGTCCTAACGACGATGCTGATGTTAGCACGTACGTACATGAACACGGAGTGCCCACATGGGAGTTATACTGTGAGAAGGCATAAACACATGGGAATTATATATTCTCTCTTGGAAGAAAGGGAGACTGGAAATACGACGGAATCGAAGTAAGTTACGTGGGTGTTGGAAGAATCTGTTATTCCTCACTGCTTTTCCCCATAAACTAATGCCGCTCGCAGTCAGCATCAAGACTAGTGTAGCCAAGCATAGCCATGTTCTGAATGCAGCAAGGCAAACCGTAGCTAAGTGTCTTTCTAGCTTCTTCAACAAGGTAAATCGTAACTAAAAATATATTTATATTGACTTCTACTTCTAATTTTTTTTCAAGTAAAAGTCACAAACCAATTGCCCTCTTTCTTTTGGCTTTTTAGCAACTTTTTAGTTTTTGGCTTCTCTCAGCAATTACTATTTATCTATTTATTATTAAAAATCCATGACAGACGTTTTAGAGTCGCTAAGGAAAAAAAGAGAATAGTAGAAATTCTCATAAAAAATAAAACATCTAGCTCTTAATTAAGTGTGTCCTAATTAAGTAAAACTATAATATCCGTCGGATGTTATTACTTAAAGATATATTTCTTTTTAATTTAAAAGAGATGATAATCCTTATTAATATGTTATTGCTTAAATATATATTTATTTTTAATTTAGAAAAGAGGATAATCTTTATTAAGAAATAAATCTTAGAATGAGAGCATAGCCTGGCTGACATGAGTCAACGATGACAGAGGTCCTAGGGCCCACCTGCCGGTGGGAGCCATTGGCACAACCTCCAGTATTTGAACAAGTATGAATCACAGTCTCTGATTACCTTGATTCGTTGGGGTCTCTAATCAGAATATCGGATCAGCATGTAATCTCCTTCATCTACAAGTATTTGGTGGACGTTAATCGAAAGTAGAGTTCCCAACTTCCCATATCTGCTATACAACCAACGACTCTATGGAGTCAAGTAATACAAAATACTTAGACTTTTATGGGTTTATGTATAAATATTAATTAGTATTGATTAGGTCTTTTTGTAAAAACATGTGAGCCTAATTGACCCCAAAGGAATGGATCGCCTCTGTCACTGTCTACAACATATGTAAATAGGTGTAGATGGCATTAGTTTTGTCTTCCTTGGGCACAAAATCCTAAAATATGCACACACACACACACGCGTGTATGCTTTACTAAAACATACATGTAGCTGTCATGTCTGATGCAAAGGAAAAAAATGCCAAAGTTGAAAGTAGATACTTCCTTTGTTCAAGTTTATAAGATGTATTTTCTATTAGTATATAGACCAAGAAAATAGTGAAAATAGCTAGATTATCTCTAATTATTGTCTCTAAATAGTATATTCAATGCATAAATGTAGAGAAAATAAAAGGAAAGTAATAATTTGATTTTAATGTGAACTCCAAGTAAAAAACCACTACATAGCTAAATTTTAGAATAGAAATTAGGTGAAAATTAACAGTTGAATTTGTATCTACCTAAAAATAAAATTCCAAATTAAATAAAAATAAATTTGAGATTAAAGAAATAGTCCATATCAAAACTATAAGAAATAACCTAAATTCAAAATAAAAATTAGCATCTGGATTTATAAATGAATTCTAACATAAAACTAAAAAAGAAAGTCTATAAGAAGTGCAATCCAAACAATATGCAAATTTACAATAAAAGTCAAAGAAAATTAGCGTTTGTTTTTAAATTCCGCACTAAGTGAAAAATAGAAAGTTTGGTTTTATTCAGAATTAAAATTACAAAAATATTCTAATTTGAGAAAATAAAGTAAAATAAGATAACAAATTTGATTTGTATGCATATAAATTAGGAATCAAAATCTATTATATAATAAAAATCGATGATAGGTGGTTTATAATCGCTAAGAGAAAAATAATTGCTAAAAATTCTCATAAAAACAAAAACATTATTACCATTTGTTTGGTGGACCTCACAGGATTGAAGGATTGAGAGTGAGATCATTAACGGGTGTTCACTCAGTTATACCGATGTAAGTTATATGATGTGCGTCATGAGCATGTAGTATATACAAGCATTGCAATAATGAAAAAAAATGATGATGATATAAATGAAAAATATTATGTAATGATATATTTACTGTTTGCTATGCAAGTATTTCTGTTAAAAAGTATCTAAGGAATAAAGTTTTGGTCATATGTGACAAGTATTTAGGAACGAAGTGAGTATTTTCTCTCTTATAATATATATTATTAAAATATCACAAATGAAGTTCTGCAATAATATTTTCTCTCTTATAATATATTATTAAAATATCACAAATGAATTTATGCAACCTAAATCATTTAAACGTGGTTTAAAGATGACGCCCGCGCAAGTGCGTGGACCACCTAACTAGTTATACTGATAAACCATACCTAAAAGAACAAACCCAATATGAACACCCGGTACCGGTTCCCCAAATCTGCTTCCCTACTTCTCTCGTTCTCGTTTCATTCTGGAGATAAGGTCATAGGCGTATCACTCACTCCATTTCTCTTGCTCTAGAGATAAGATAGGTAGTTACGGGTGCATCACGTATCCTACTCTTCTGGTTTCCATCTTGCGTACGTATCTTTTTCTTATTTTTCCATCGCTCATGTTCTCCTTCTGAAACCACTTCTTTTAATAATTACTATTAATTTTTAGTCAAAAAAATATCAGCCACGTAGAAGGTTGGGCATGCCGTGGAGGAAAGCAACGAGCAGCACGCTGGCCGGTGGGTGGGCGCTCGAGAGTCAAGACCAAGGAATTATTGCCGCCGGAAAGGACAAAACGCGCGAGGAGTTTAACCGGTAATGGAGCAAGATCGTTCGCTGTTCCGGCAGGAGCGGCATGGGCGTCCCCCGTCCGCGTACCGTCTGTCGTCTGATCGGCAACAGCCGATCCGCGTGATGCGTGTGTGGCTACCCCTAGATGTGTAGGGTGCAATTGATTGTACATCCCAAGGAAAACCCGGGCCGGGTTTGGGCCGAGCAACATCAGGCCCGCTCAATTTGGGTTGGACCGCTAGGGATGGGCCTGTTAGGATTGCGGGCTGGGTCCAGTAATTTTGCGGGTCTGTGTAGGCCCGGGTGCCCGGCCCTAAACCCAAGATCATGCTATGTTATCTTCCTATGTCCAATCCAAAATTAGTAACTGTCCAGATCCTTTTTTCTTGAGTGTGTTGACGTTTTTCTCCGGAAGTCAATAATTTGACATTTCGTTCTTGAAAAATGTGACAATTTTTCCCGTTTTGTCGCACATGAAATTCCCAATGGCCAGGCAAGAAATTTCATGCTAAATTTTGTCATCTAAACAATCCTGGCTACCAAAACAAGCTGCTCCACATCAGGGACGTTGCTGCTCCACATCAGGGACGTTGTGAACAACTTACTAAAAGAACCTGACTAATTAGGCCCTGTTTGGATGGACTAGGACTAGTTGTTAGCTAGGACTAGTTGTTAGCTGACTAGTAGTTAGCTGGCTAAAGATTAGCCTAATCCTGTTTGGATCCAAGGACTAATAAGTGCTACTATCTCAGTGCAAAGTCTGTTATACCCCTATACATGGTGGTCTGGGAGGGTTGACGTGGGTATCAACGTACCTGCAACATTAGGTGCCCTGGTGCACGATTGCGCAATGTATCTAAATCATATCACCACTTCGTGAGTCACGACCTAATTAACAGGTCGATCTTCTGCGGATTTGCATCCCCGAGTCTACTAAAATATTGCACGTCAAGATTTTATTCTCTTTTGTATAACATTGGAATCCAATCGAACACACTGTCGACTCTGTGGACGCACATAATTCGCTCCAAAGATAACATTATCAAGACAGGTTGAACATATCAGGACAGGTTAAAAAACAGATAAAACATTTGAATAATATGACTGATTTCAGTTCGTTTGTGTGCCTTGCCACGCAAAGAGATGGCTTGATTTCAATTCCTGGCTCCTTCCTATGTGGTTATGGATCAAACAGTGAATAATACTTATGGAGAGACCACAAAGAGGCTGTCCAAAACCTTAGAAATCTAGATATAGCGTATAGAAGGTGTATACATTACATAGCTTTATCCCTGAAAAATAAGTTTCTCTTCTCTCAAGGCGCCCTGAGGTACAAATTTATAGCTACGAGGAGGTTACTTACATAGACGTCCCTATCTGGGTTTACAATTGTAGAGGCAATTGCGTCCTTTTCCAATGACAACCCTCTTGAGCCAGCCACATGGTCACATGAGTATTGGACCTCTTGGTGCAATGGGCCGACTGGGCCAAGATGGAACCACACTTCCCTAACAATAGCCTCTTATAGTTAAAGGACCTCGATTTCTGTGGGCTGAGACTATGTCATTTGTTCCTTAGCCTCTATCTTTTCGGCCCATTGAATCGTCGCCTCTTCGAATTCCCACCTAATTGCGGCTGAAAATTTTGGCGCACATGACATCTGAGACCAGGTTACACATGGCAACGATTTCTCTTTCGGTCGTGCAACATAGGTCGTCACGCCAATTACGGTGTCGCGCATGGCCATCTACCTTTCCACCGGCAGTCACGTGCGAGTTCATCCACTATATAGCTTCCTGCATCCTCCCCTTGATGATGCCGACTACCACCGTGAGCTAGCGTCTTTGTTGTGACACCACGGTCGACCGCACAACACATTCTTGTCATAAGTGTCATAAGAGTGTCTTTTACAGTCTCACCGGCGTGCCACAAAGGTGGCGCTACCGCCATATCTCCATTGCCAGTGATATCCGGCCGCCATCCGATGCATCTAGCTTCTACTGTCTGCTAGGAACTATACTTCTTATATATTATTGCCGTGTTAAAAGGTTAGGTTCGTTATCTTGTTATGCTGTAATGGTGGATTCTAATATTAATGGAATGGAATGTGCTGTTGTGTTTGCCACTGTATCTGCTCATTTTCAAAGGGCATATGTAACATTATTTCTTAAGGCTAGCTAAAAAATAGGAAAAAAATTAGGTATAGAATGAACTATCGCAGATGGCTTTGTGGTATAAACCGTCTATGAAAGACTATCACAGATGGTTCTACATACTAACCGTATGTGATACTCGCTAATCATAGACGGTTGGTGACTACAACTGTCTGTGATGTATGAGTATCACAGGCGGTTTTTGGTTCGGGCCGTCTGTAATAGTTTTCTTCATATACAGTTCTAGTTACAAACCGTCTATGTTATCTTTATCACAAACAGCTTACAAACCGTTTGTGATAACCTTTGATTATCATTGACATACAAATACAAGCGGTTCAGAAAACCATCTGTGATGACAGTTTCGAACCGTTTGTGATGACCATTTTTGTAGTAGTTCCTGCACATTGTGGCAGAATGTGTGGGCCTGTTCGAGGTCTTGGAGGCTAGCAAAGTGAGGGTATGGTATGCCTACCTATTGTACATCATTTAATTCAATTTTTAACTCCTTACCATGATGGTGTCTTGCAGACGGTTGCCGTCACACGGGCGATGTAGACAACAATACTCCGGGAGGCATCAAGCCTACAGGAGCAGTTGCACATAGTCTAGGCCAAAGTTGACACGCTGTACAAGGATGAGGATGCCCAGGTGGTGTTCGCAACTACTCATAAGGCCAGGGAGGAGGCAGCTACCCTGGCCATGTTCGCTGTGAAGGCGGCAATCACTCAGGCCAACACCCGCGCCGTGGGGGAACGACTGAACTTCCTGTAGTAGCTCACCGCTCTTGAGGAGGAGAAGTGCTGGTTGCATTTGGTGCTGGCGGAGAGCCATCACCTCCATCACTAGTCTGCAGTGTCAGCATGGGAGGCATGCAGTGCTTAGAAGCCGTGCTCATGGATCTCACGCTCGAAGTCCCCCCACAGTCACATGGGTCAGAGGATCTTGGGCACAGCATCCGGTGCATATGCGACGCCTTAGTGCTCTCCCTTAGGGCGGCTTGTGTGTACGGAGACCACTGTTTGCAAGTCACAGCGCAGACACTGCTGGGCTTGCTACATGTTTGGGGGTGTCAACACATGGGCGAGTTGACAGACCCCTATCTAGACCTCCCTCAGGGAATACAACGATGATGCACGCGATTCACATGATGAGGTGCTCTATCTGCGCGTTCCGCAAATACATCTGCGAATTCCTGGGAGAAGTTGCCATGAAAGTGTTGCTATGATGTGCCCTTGGAGTGGCGATGGAGATAGGGACCAGCTCGGAGAACTAACCCTATGATGCACCTCTAAAGCGGCTGCCACAGAGATCCATCAACAGGTGTGAGGCCGTACCACCCCTTCACCTTTATCATGATGTATAGGTCGTAGGGCGTGAAGTGGCATACCTTTGACCCTGTTTGTTTGTGTATGTGATGTCAGCAAACATGTCTGATGTTTGTATCGTAGTACTTTTGTTGGGAAATGTATTTATCCTTCTGTGGATTCGCCCATTTACTTCGCTTGACATATTTGGTTATTGTGTATTATCTAGGCAAGTACTTGATGAATAGCAACCCTCCATTGCGGAACGCCTTCTCCACCACAATCTTCATCACTGGAACTAGGTAGAGGAGTATGTGTGCTTCTGGGAGAGCTTTTAGCCTTAGTCGTATGTCTGTCCAGATAATTATATAAAGATTGAGAGCTCTGACGAGGGTGATTGACTCCCCGCACCTCTGTCATGCAGTGACGTTTCTTTACATAACTAAAATATATCCGTATTCTATGCTGCTTGTGTGCGCGCGTAATTGTCAAAAGTTGGAGTTCTGCTTGCGGTCCATCCCCCACCCTTCGGGCAAGGGTTGACGAAGTCGGGGCTAGGACGAAGTTAGTTTGCGTGCGCTCCTTCCCCCTTCAGACGAGCATTGACAAAGTCAACGGTAGGACGGGTTATTCTCGTGTGAGTTTAATCCCCACCTTTTGAATGAGTGTTAGTGAAGTTGATGATAGGACAAGTTAGTTCGCACATGCTCCATACCCCACCCTTCAGACGAGAGCCGACGAAGTTGGCGGTAGGACAAAGTCGGTTCGCGCGCACTCCATCCCCACTCTTCGGACAAGTATCGATGAAGTTAATGGTAAGACAAGATCAACTTCAATGAAAGAATGAAGTCAGTTCATACGTAGTCCGTTCCTACCATTCGATCGAGCATCAATGAAACCGGTGGTAGTAGAATGAGTTATTATCACTCGCGCTCTGTCCTCCGTCTTTTGGACGTGCGTCAACGAGATCGGTGGTACAATGAAGTCATCTTCGTGGCGAGCATATGGATTGATCCAATCCCAGGCTTCCAACCAGCTGCTCGGTTTGGAGGTCATGCACGAAGGCTGCTTCTACGAGTAGCAACTTGCTCCAGAATCCAAAGATGGCTTGGGCTGTAAGATTTGGATTTGCCTCGGTGTGCGTGCGTGTGAGGCTGACTTGCCGATTGACCCGGTCAAAGGTCAGAATCCTCGCTCGGGCTCCATGCGTGCGAAGCTGGCAAGATGTTTTGACCCGACGTACAGGTGGGTAGGTGAGGTCCAGTCGACTCCAGTGGGGTGAAAAGGAAGTCAGTCGCATCAGATCTGGCATGTACTGTTCTTCTTTTCTTTTCGAGACTGGCATGCGCTGCTTTCATCATATCCCGTTTCCCCTTATCGGTTTGGCACATCGATTTGAATAGTACCTAATCAGACTAGTCGCCCGCTTACTTGTATTTTCGAGTATTTTTTTTTGTTTTTCCAGCGAGCTGGGCGAATTGCCGTTCTGGTCTTCCCCACGACTTGTGTGTCAGTGAGAGGGTCAAGTGGAAAAGAAAACGACAAATGGCAATATGACCTTAAAAAAGACTTACAATGTGACCTAGCAAAAAAAAAACTTCAAGCCCCTGTTTGGGGCGTAATAATTGAATTTTACCAAAAACAATTCATTTATCGATTGATCCAGGAGAAAAAAAATCTCGTATTCTAAGCAAGGTCTTACCTTGTAAAGGATAGTGTCTATGAAGTTAGGCTCTATTTGAAACACTGAAATTTCACGGGAATTTACAAGCAAATAGTCATGAGATTCCTTCGTTTTGCTGCAAATATGTATGTGGTAGTTTCCACGTGTGTATATTTTTTTTTAAAAAAACAAGAGTTTTCTTTCACTTGTTTAGTACCGAAGAACAATCTTGATTCATAAGCTATGTGTTGGGCTATAAAAAAAAGCTCGGGCTCAACAAGATATTTGAACTCGGCTTGATCTAGATTTTACTCGAATGGAGAAAGCAAAGCTCGAATATACATCAAGGCTCATTGAGCTTAACAAGTTAAGCTCGAGCAGTTCAGTTAGGCTCGAGCTTATGTTACCAAGCCTTCCAAGCTTATTCAAACCGATCTTAGGTTGCCAAACTTACAAAGCTTACTTGAGCCGACTTTAGGTTGCCAAGCTTTCTCAGGTCGAGCTCGAGTTTGTGCTGTCAGATGTGATGTCTAACGCTATGAGAAGACCTATGTGTTATTTTGTTAGGTGGGAGCTCTGCTTGTTGACAGCGGCCTACGCGCTCCCAACTCTGGGAACCCATCCCCCAACCCTATGTTAAGATAGTTTTCTGCAGCACGAAAGTGAACATAACAAGCAGCCCAACTTGCTCTAATTAAAGAGGCAGTCAATCTAACTTGAAAATAAAACTACTATCGCCGCATTATCCTCGATTAAACCGCGACCCGCACTAGACCACTTGCGGAGCCGCAAGGGACGCATGGATGCATTCGCTGTTGTTTTCCTACAATTGGAAGTGGGAGGTCAAAGATCTTGTGCTCCAAACGGCTCCGGCAGCTCAAGATAATAAATTTAAGAGCAAATGGATGCTGCAATGTTCTAATAAACGATAAAACTTACAGCTGATCTGAGTATCTGACAACCATCATTCAGGATGGGCTTGTGTGCCATGATTCAGACTGAACGAAAACTGGTCGAGCTTTCACGGATCCGGGATGGAAGGAATAGCTTCCAGGAACGCTACATGGATCCGTGGCCTTTTCGTTGAATAATTAACTGCGATGATGGAGTGAGCTCAACCAAAAACCGTAATCCACTCAAGGCCCTCGCAATCATGCATTTGTTCATACATGCCTAGCGCCTGCGGCTGCTGCTTCAGCAGTGCCGTTCAAAATTCAGTTAACTTTTCTTCGGTAGAACTTAACTGGAGTACATCCGGATAGCAGGGGTGCTTGGTATGCCTGGTCACACTAAAAAATCTAGGCACACTCCTGCTAGCTCTCCTCTCCTCCACGAAGCAGCGGCTTGGTGTGCAGGGCTGGAGAAGGCCGGTGGTAGCCAGCGGCGGAAACATGATTTAGCTATGCTCCAAGCTAAAATCTAACCACCAAAGCAAAGTAATGATATATTGACATGGACCTAATTCCGCCTCTGCCTGGAGGCTATTTGTGGAATACGCTGACTTGAGACTAGTACAAAGATAGCATATAAAATAAAATAAAATATCCTAAATTCAAAACGTAAAAGATAATTCCTGCTAATTACATTCTCTTTGTATCAACTGACAACTATCAACAATCCAATTCAGAAATTTCAAAACATAAAAGATAATTCCTAGTTCCTACTAGTTACCTGCTCTCAGGTTTGCTCGGCTGCTCGTTGGTGGAGCACTAGAGTGGAGGAGACGGGTAGTGGGCGTTGCCGCATTGAGCTCATGAGCTGGGCTGCCGCGTGAGGGCGGTGGTGTGCAGGAGCGAGCGGCGGCGTCGTGCGGCGCCTCGGTGAGGGCACCCGGAGCAGTGGAGTTGGAGGTGCAGGCCTGCGATGGCAACAACCGACGGACCGCGGCGTCGCCACGTCGGGAGCGAGGGGTGAGGGCGGTGGCTAGCGGACGTGCAGCGCGCATAAGCGATGCGTGGGCCAGCAGTGCGGGCACGCGCAGGTGAGGGCGATGACTGGCAATGGGGGTGCAGTCGCGTCGCGCCGATCGGGCTGCTCCAAGCTGGCTGGGCCGAGGTGAGGTCTGATTGGGGGGGGGGGATTAGGGCTTCCTTTTCACTTTTAGTTGGTGGATGGGCTGTGAAAAATGCATGGGCTAGCTGAGACACTCTTGTTGATTGGGCAGTTGGGCTGGCTGGCTGCGCTTGGGGCATTGGGCTGCCGTTTGCTCCCACCAGGATGCCGAGCTAAAAATTTTTCAGGGCTCAAGCTGGGCTGCTATATCATATATATTATGAAGGGAGTACTAAAGAGGGTAGTATTAGTAGCATTGCTGGGCCTCGAGCTATAATCTACCCAGCCTGAGGCCCAGTTCTGCCCTGGTGGTAGCCGTAGGGCCCAGCTAGCCAGAGCGGTGGCTGACGGGCCCAGTGTGGTGTGTTGCGGCTTGCCACCCTGACAGACATGTGAGCAGGCAGCAGTGTCGACGTGCTGCCATTAGTGCGGGAGGGGAGGAGCTGGCCGGTCCTGCCCAAGGCACCGAGCGGTCGAGTGGGGGGGGGGGCACGAGCGCAGGAGCAACTCTTAGCTGGTGGGTGTGACACGGGAGGCTGGGAGCAGTTGGCGGTCGGGCTGAGACGAGCGGCCAAGGGAGAGGAGGGCTGTGGGCGCAGCACGGGAGGTCGGGTCACCAAGAGCAGTTGGCAGCGGTAGAGCTAAGTGGCCAAGGGGAGTAGCAGACAGCGGTTGAGCCAATTTGGGAGGCGTCAAGAGCAAGCCATTTGGCAATTTCATAGTAACAATGTAAGAATTCGATTCCGATTTGTGATTTGGGGATTTGGGATTTGTGAAATATTGTAATTGGAGAGTTGAGAGGCACGGTGTGATGCGAGTGATGCGTAGGCAGAGTAAGTGAGCGGCGGCGTGCCACTGCTGCTCCCAGGATGTGAGGAGGGGGTGAGAAGCTGAGGGGGCAGTGCTCGGTGATCGACGTGAGCCGTGGGTGACGGCGCGGCGGGGGGTAGGGCACGGTGCCCGGAGTTTGGAGACCGGCGTGGGTCATGAGAGGCAGCCGGCGTTTGCGCACTCATTAAAGACTTTTGCCGGATATCATCTCTTTTGTTGGCAAACACGCATATTTAACACCCCATGACAAACCTTTTGGCACAGTGAAATTTTGCTTCGTACTACTGTACTCGGAGGGAATTATTTTACCTTGTTTTACATGTACAAGGTCTTCCTCGAAAAAAAAATAGGAGAAAGTAAGACGGACTTGTTTGAGCCTTTTCCAAAGTGGAGGCAATTTTTACCCCAGTTAATTATGTAACTGAGGTACTGAGCGCATGAAAATGAAAATAAGAAGGGGGTCTGTGGCTCGTAGCCGTAAGAAGTAGCCGAGCAGTGAGCACCCAACCCAAAGCAACCCGTCCACCATTTGAGCCCAATATTGTATCACTGCAGTCCAGGGCCCACAGATCAGCCATCTCCTGAGCCCAGCATATCACTCTGGCCCATCTATTTCCCCTAGACGGACGGCTATACCGACCTCCTCGAGGCCGGAAGCGAGAATCCTACGAAGGGGGGGAGAGAGAAATTAGAAACCGAAAAAAAAATCTCTCACGGCGACCAGAATTTCCTGGCGGCGCGGCGGCGGCGGCGGCGATGTTGTCCGGCGACATCCCCCCGAACCAGACGGTCTACCTCAGCAACCTCAACGAGAAGATCAAGAAAGAAGGTACGGCTCTTCTCCCGGCTGCTTATCACAGCGCCGCAGCCGCTGGCCAAATCCCTCGTAAAACCCTAGCCTCCCGATCTGGGCTGTTACTCGTGGCCGCCTCGCTGTAGGGTTCGGTCGGCTCTCCCTTGTAGCCTCTGGAGTGGTAGAACGTTGAGAATGTTTGAAATTTTGGCCGCAGCAGATGATGAAACTGCCAGATTTTGGACTCGTTTCACGCGTTTACTAGAAGTTAATACGTCTGAATTCATTGGGGAAAGCGCTCTCTTGCATGCTGTGTCAGAGAAGTTTTGAGTGTCTGGTGGGAATACGATTTTATCCGCGAAAAGTCTAGCAGTTTGCAAAAGTATTACCTCCTTTCGCAGAACATCGTTGTCATCCCCAAGTGGGCATGTTCACATTTATGCAAATCTAGTTCTCTGTTGTTAGAACATTGTTGTATACTAGTACGTCATTTTGGTCTTTTCAGCTGTAATGTGTGTTGATCTTTCCTGCAGAGTTGAAGAGATCACTTTATGCATTGTGCTCCCAGTATGGAAGGATACTGGATTTGGTGGCCTTAAAAACTCCTAAACTGAGGGGGCAAGCGTGGGTGGTATTTAGCGAAATTACAGCTGCTACCAATGCTTTCCGAGGACTGCAGGACTTTGATTTTTATGGCAAAAGAATGGTAAATCATCTTCACTTTAGATGATAAATTTTAATTGTTTGTTTCACCTTTTATTTTCTGTTTCCCTTGATCCCTTCTGTGCGTAACAAGCATGGTGGATATGTTCTGTCTTAGACGAGCATCGTATTTCCAATTTTTCAAGCGGACAGCTAAGTGTTTGCTAAGCATAGCTCCCCTGGGGCTTAGGTTTGCGTTTAGTACAGGAATGTTCTACTTCTAAGTGTTGAGCCGTAAATTTTGTACCAGAAAGTTATACATTGAATTTATGTTTTGTATTTTATGCAACAATACCATACAATAATCTGTACATTTCATTTGCATTCTACTGTAAATTCAACCTAAATGGTTTAAACTTTAAAATGACACATGAATACTGAAGATTTCGAGTAAACGTTAGTTAGCATGCCCATATGCTTCTTCTTTTACTAATATGCTGATCTGCCTAGCAAGTATTGTAGTGTTTGTCTTTTACAATGTTTTGAATGTATCATATGTTTAGTTTGATTGAATGATGTGGATAGAGGATAGACACGCATTCTTCATATTATAGGACAAACATACATTTTTGTTTAGATTATACTGTAAACATATACTCTTTCTAGAATCATACCAGATGATCTATATCTAGACTCTGAAGCGCATGGTCCTTGCCTAATATGTAGTCTATTACTCCTTGTGCAATCTATTGTTTGAATGTTTGTTTACTGTCTAGGTGAAAATGAGCCTTTTCTCTTAACTAGCCATCATGTCACATTAGCAAGAACAGGCTTAATAGTGCCGCCCTATATGTACCAGGGTTAAGTACAACTTACTACTTCCCTTTTGCAGCGAGTACAATATGCAAAAACAAAGTCCGACTGTATTGCAAAAGCAGATGGTTCTTATGCTCCTAGAGAGAAAAGGAAGAAGCAAGAGGAGAAAGGTAATTCTGATTGCGTTTTCAACTATAGATGTTAGATTATGGTCTATGCTACAATTCCTTGCCTTTTGAGTAGATTATAACTGATTTGCAATCCTAGGGATATGTTTGGTTAGTACAGAGGTGGAGCAAAAATGATAATAAATTCTACACTAGTTCATATTGGCACGCTTTTCTATTATCAAAGTTAGAGCCTGTGCCTTTCAAGCATATAACTACTAACTAGTGACTAGTGAGATTATAATTTTTCTCTCATGGATATGCTAGTCTGTTACGGGGTGGGGCAAAATGCTAATGTTCTCTGCATTATTTCTTGACATTTTAGGAGGCACATCTCAGACAAATATCATGATTAAAGGGTTTTTTTTCTATAGAAGTACATATAGATTATTTCAGGAAGTCAAGAGGGGCATGTGTTCTTTGACCTACATAGAAAATTATCTGTTGTTCTTAAGAGAGTAAATTGCACCATAGATCCTTAAACTTGGACGATGTTACACTTATGTCTCTAGACTTGAGAACCCAGCACTTTGGTCCCTAACTTGCAAAATTCCGCTTAGGTCCCATCACTTTAAGTGACTTTATCTAAGACAACCTGTTATGGGTCTTCTTTTTGGATCTTAGGAAGTAGGGATGGTTAGGTCGGAAGTCCTCAGCTGCTTCCCGGCGGAATTCCCCTTGATCCGCCGTGGTTGCCGCCTGGAACTAGAAATTAGGGTTTGGGAAAACAGAGTACTTTATTTCTCTTCATACCCCTTCCGCTCAAGCGCAGGAAGACATATATACTCTTACAATCCCGGTTTTCTGAAGACTTTGACTCCTAAACGACTTCTCTGCTATTCGAATAGTAAAGGACTCCCCTAACCCGCAAGGTTTACAACTCCTAAACCGAAAAGGATTGCTATTAAGTCTTGGATTGAACTGGCGGTTTGGCACGCCTGCTATAGTGCCTTCCCCAATACGAATCCATAACATTTCCCCCCTCCCGAGGAAACAGCTCGTCTTCGAGCTGAAAAGTTGGATATTGTTGTTTGAAGGTAGAAACTGGAAGCCAAGACGCTTCTGACGGTGGTTGGCCAACCCATTGAACAAGAACCTCCCAGTTTCCTTTAAACAGGCGCGATCGAACAATTGTGTCAGGCACGGGAAGAACTCGGCCATGACGGATGTCGGGCAAGGCCGGAGGCGCAGCCGATGGAACACCGCTGAACTTCTTCAGGAAGGCCACATGGAAGACATTGTGAATACGAGCAGACGGAGGAAGTTGTAGTTTGTAGGCCACTGAACCCATGCGCTCCATGATTTGATAAGGTCCATAAAACTTGGGTGACAATTTGGAGAGCTTTGTTGTAATACCCACGGCTTGGCGATGATGAAGCTTGAGCAAAACCCATTGGCCAACCTCGAACTCCACTTCCCGATGCTGTTTATCATAGAATTCCTTCATCCGCTGTTGTGCGTGTAATAAGCGCTCTCGAATTTCGAGTAGAAACTCATCGCGGGCGCGTGCCATGTCCTCAACTGCCGATACCTGAGCTGAACCTGCTTGGTATGGTAAGAGTGCTGGTGGGGATCGCCCGTATACAACCTGAAATGGGGTGCATTTAAGCGCTGAATGGAATGACGTATTATAGCAGAATTCCGCCCATGGAAGCCATCTGATCCAATGGCGAGGTCGATCCCCACTGAGACAGCGAAGGTACATCTCAATTGTTCGATTGGTGACTTCACTTTGACCATCAGCTTGTGGATGGAATGCAGATGTCATATCGAGGGAAACACCTGCCAATCTGAAGAGCTCTTTCCAAAAGTTGCTTGTGAAGATTGTATCCCTATCACTTACAATTGATTCCGGAAAGCCATGCAAACGTACAATAGCTTCAAAGAACGCATGAGCTACCGATTGAGCCGTGTAAGGGTGCGCGAGTGGCACAAAGTGAGCATATTTGGAAAATCTGTCCACCACTGTTAAAACTACTGATTTTCCCTGTACTCGTGGAAATCCGTCGATAAAGTCCATAGAGATATGAGACCAGATCTGGGTCGGGACTGGTAAAGGCTGCAGCAGACCTGCTGGATGTAAGTGATCCCCTTTATTGCGTTGGCAAACGGCGCAGCAAGAAATGTGTTCCTGGATGAGCTTCTTAAGTTGGGGAATATAGAACTCCTTGCAGATGCGGTGCAACGTTTTCTGGATCCCTTCGTGGCCAATGCTGTGGTATGTGGCAATAATGTGACACATATGCAGATGATTGTGGGACGAATATGCGGCCATGATATAGGAACAAGCCGTCAGTAAAGGACCAATGTGGAGGAAGGTCATGGGAAGCCAACTGAGATTGTAGAGTCTGAAAAGCTGGTAAAGACTGGACCTCCTCTTGCAGCTGAGCTAGCAGGTGAAAATCTGGTATAGACAGAGCGGACACGGACATACATTCATCCCGCCGTGACAATGCATCTGCGACAGTATTGGTTTTGCCAGGCTTGAACTCGATTTGGAAATCAAATCCAAATAGTTTACTGACCCAGTGATGTTGAGGAATAGTGTTCAAGCGTTGGTCAAGGAGAAATTTCAGACTGTAATGGTCCGTGCGAACAATGAATGGTTTGCCCCAAAGATAATGTCTCCAATGACGTACTGCTTTAACCAACCCGATGAGTTCGCGCTCATATGCTGCTAGTTTGGCGTGGTGAGTTGGGATTGTCCGGCTGAAAAATGCAATGGGCTTAGCTCCTTGATGAAGGACTGCCCCAAGTCCACTACTAGACGCATCACATTCCACGATGAAAGAGGTTGAAAAGTCTGGTAAAGCTAAGAAGGTTGGTTTGCACAAAGCTTCCTTTAAAGTCCCGAATGCCTCCTGTGCTGCTTGTGACCAACAGAAACCTTCCTTGGTGAGTAGCTGAGTGAGGGGCGCGGCAATGGACCCAAAGTGACGTATGAATTTGCGGTAGTACCCGGCAAGCCCGAGAAATCCCCTTAATTGGCGAGGAGACTTAGGAATTGGCCACTGCTGTATATCCTGCACCTTGGATTGGTCCATGGAAACACCCTCTGCTGAGATAATATGACCCAAATATGATACTGACGTAGTACCAAAAGAACACTTTGTTTGCTTGAGGAAAAATTGGTGCTGCCGAAGAAGGGTGAAGACTGAACGAACATGACACAAATGTTCGGCCCAAGTTGGGCTGAAAATTAAGATATCGTCAAAGAAGACCAACACAAATTTGCGAAGGTAGGGCCGAAGAATAGCATTCATAACAGCCTGAAATGTTGCCCGTGCGTTGGAAAGTCCGAATGGTAGGACCAAATATTCAAAGTGACCATGATGTGTTCTGAACGCAGTCATATGGATGCATTCGTATTTGGTGATAGCCTGATCGTAAGTCCAGCTTAGTGAAGTACTTGGCAAGTTTCAACTCATCCAGTAACTCATCCACTACCGGTATGGGGAATTTATCCTTGACAGTTTGTGCATTAAGCGCCCGGTAGTCCACACAAAGCCTCCACGAGTTGTCCTTTTTGACCAGGATCACCGGAGAACTGAAGGGTGAAGTGCTGGCACGTATGATCCCCTAAGACAACATCTCCTGACATTGTTTTTCGATTTCATCTTTATGGTGATGGGGATATCGGTATGGTCTCACTGCCACCGGACTGGTCCCTGGAAGTAGATGGATGTGGTGATCAAAGTGTCGTTGAGGTGGTAGTCCAGAAGGATGCTGAAATATGTCCTGAAAGTCTGACAGCAGATCTGGTAATAATGCTTGGGTTGGTTCATTGATGGTACACAAACGGGAGGATGGTTTGCGTGGAATGCCCAGAAAACGCACTTGATGTCCTTGATGCTAGAAAGCCATGGACAAGTTGGAAAAATCCCAGAGAATTGGGCCTAATGTGCGCAGCCATTGCACTCCCAAAATCAAATCAAAACCCTGCAGGGCTAAAGCATAGCAGTTGATAGAGAATTCTTCAGGACCAATGGTGAATGGCAAGGATGGGCAACACCCTGGGCACGATAGCTTGTCTCCGTTGGCTACTGCCACCTGAATGCCCGTGCGAGTTTGCAATGAAGTGGCTGACAATTGAGCAGCCGCAAGGCTGATAAAATTGTGAGTAGATCCTGAATCAACCAAAGCACAGAACTGGAGGTCATTAATGCAGACTGTCAATTGCATAGTATTGCCCGAAGAGATACCAGTCAATGCGTGTAAAGAAATCTGAGGATTGACATCTTCCTTATGAACTTCTGGAATATCATCTTCATCCAAGATTTCGATCCAATACAAGCGCTTGCACCTATGGCCTCTTGTGAACCTTTCTGACGGCGATCAGCCATCTCCGACGGAGTGAGGCGCCTAAATGCTCGCTGAGATGGAGGGGATGGTCCTGTTGTCGGAGCAGGTAGGAGCGGAACGTCCGGAGGTTTTGACAACAGTGGAGGCATGCGTTGCGCTGGAGTATATTTTGCTGCTGAAGATTGTGGATTGGAATGTGGTTGTCGAAGAACCAATCCCGAATTGTACAGGAGTTTATAATGTCTCTCTGCTGCTTTTGCGAGACTCACAGCCGTATCCAAAGAAGATGGATTTTGTAGTTCTACGTCGGACTTGATGAGTTCGCCCAGTCCGGCTAGAAATAGACCCACTTCATGCTCCGGCGAGAGGTTTTCAGCGCGACAAAGAACCCTATAAAAGTCCTGAGCATACTCCTCCACAGACCCAGTTTGCCGAAGGAGGGCAAGTTCTGATACTGGATTGGATCGGAAGGGAGGACCAAAACACAGTTTGCAAGCATTCTGGAATCGAGGCCAGGACGGGATTCCTTCGGTACGCTCTACCTTGTAATACCATTGCTGAGCTATGCCTGTCATATGATAAGTTGCTAGCCATACTTTTTCCTCTTCCAATGTGCGGTGACCCCGAAAGAATTGAGTGCTGCGAGTCAACCACTCCAATGGGTCCGAAGTGCCGTCAAACAGGGGAAAGTCTACCTTGTAAAAACGTCCTGGATGCGTGGTCGCAGAGTGTTCGCCTGAGGCTTGTCGTGTCGAAGAATTGGCCGAATTGATGTCTTTGGTTGGTGACGAAGGCCGTTCCTCCAGAGCAAGAACAGCCGCCTCCAGATTGGCGTGAGCCGCCGCCTGTTCTTCTTGCCGCTTCAGTATTGTCTCCAGGATCTCTTTTAACTCGCGAAATTCCACGCTGAGGGAATCTGGAGCCATGGAATCTGATACCAATCTGTTATGGGTCTTCTCTTTGGATCTTAGGAAGTAGGGATGGTTAGGTCGGAAGTCCTCAGCTGCTTCCCGGCGGAATTCCCCTTGATCCGCCGTGGTTGCCGCCTGGAACTAGAAATTAGGGTTTGGGAAAACAGAGTACTTTATTTCTCTTCATACCCCTTCCGCTCAAGCGCAGGAAGACATATATACTCTTACAATCCCGGTTTTCTGAAGACTTTGACTCCTAAACGACTTCTCTGCTATTCGAATAGTAAAGGACTCCCCTAACCCGCAAGGTTTACAACTCCTAAACCGAAAAGGATTGCTATTAAGTCTTGGATTGAACTGGCGGTTTGGCACGCCTGCTATAGTGCCTTCCCCAATACGAATCCATAACACAACCTTGAATGCCTTATGCAACTTTAGTTACCTTAATGCTTAGTTTAGTGATGAAGACCTCTGTTGTTTCATATGTAGGGATGTGTTTGAAACCCTTTTGAATCTTCAAATGTGTAGTTATACCTAAAGTTGTTTCTTCCTTGATAGAATTAAATTTGCGAATGCCTGTTAAGCTGACCACAGATTCACAATCGTTTTACGACGTAGCAGCTTTAGCTGTATTTAACTTCACGATCAGCAAGGTAGCATTCTAAATGGGAATAAGGGAAGTCTTCCTGCCAGTGTGTCTTATTTCACTTGTCAGTCATCACATATGGAACTTGATTTATCTATTTGCTAAATATGCCATGGTTCTACTCTGATGCTGTTCAAGGCTACATTTTATTTTCTCCTTTATTTTTACTGTTTGGATTGTTGGAAAGAGTGTATTTATATATTTCCCATCTGCCTCTTATTGTCCCTTTTAGCTGCTGAGAAAAAGCGACGAGCTGAAGAGGCACAACAACCTGGTCCTCATGCTGCTGTTGCCCAAAGCAATGGAACTGTAAGTTACTCTGCTGGTTTAAAAGCCATAATTTTGTTTTCTATGCTATTTTGTTGATTGATCATGCTATGCCTCCTTGCCTGCACAACAGTCATTATTATGTTGCAGAATTTTGCCCATTGTATCAGTCTGCCTTTTTTTAAGCCTCATCTTATGTAGTGTAGATTTTGTGCTTGTGTTCATCTATTCTGTACCCAGTTACCACCACAAGGCTTCTGTCATGTGGGGCCGTGTGTATGGCCGGTGCCACAAGGCCAAGGACCAGCTGGCCCTAGAGGCTGCAGGATAGGCATTATCTCTAAATTAGTTGCAATTAGGAAGGTTTAGATATACCTTCCATTAGATAAGATCCTTCACATCAGATTAGTGGATCCTTAAGATCCTTTCCTTTTGCAATTAGATTGGATTCGTTAGGCCTACTCTATTTAAAGGAGAAGAGGATGCTTGAATAAAGTAAGCAAGGATTAGGAAGTTGCCTGATCCCTTGCGCCTCCTTTACATCCCATCTTCCTTCCGGTGTGGCTGGGGACCTTCCCGGCTGTACGTTCATCACGGCGCCGAAGCGCTGCCACACTCACCCGCTCCAATCCTCCCTACCATCTTCGTTCCAATCGTCCATCGCTTGACATCTTGGTATCAGAGTCGCCCGTTGGTACGGCAGTCATGTCAAGCAATGGTGGTGGCGATGACTTCCAACAGGCGATGCGCAAGTTCGCTGAAGACTGCCAAAGTTCTCGCCAACATCAACGACCATCTCACCCGGCATGCCGAGTTGATTGAAGCCAACAACAGCCGGTTAACTCGGCACGATCGTCGCCTTGCACGCATGGAAGGGCAGCCTGTCGGCGAAGGAGGGGATGATGAGGAAGCAGCTTCACAGCGAGAGAGCAACGGGGAGATGGCTCCAATCCAGCACCATCTCGGCGAAGGCTTGGTTGCCACGCCCGTAATGCCCTCTACCCGTTTGCCGCTTGTGCCAGTCTCGGTGCCGGGAGCGGGAAATCATTGAGCCCCACCTCGCTACCTTAAGCTGAACTTCCCGACCTTCGACATGGACTCGATGCCGTGGATAAACCGATGTGAACAATTTTTTCGGGCGCAACAAACACCATTGGAGGATAAAGTCTGGCTTGCCACATACCACATGTCCGGCCTAGCATAGCTGTGGTGCATGCGGATTGAGTGCATGGACGGCATGCCCAACTGGCGACACTTCACAGACCTCGTCAACAGAAGGTTCGGAACTCCGACGCACCATAATCCTCTAGGAGAATTAATAGGGCTCCGACGCACGACATCGGTGTAGTTCACCGAAAATTTATTAACCTTATTAGCCTGTTGTGGTCACCTTCATGAGGAGCAACAAGTGATGCTCTTCACGGCAGGGCTGGGCGAGCCCCTGAAGACGCACGTCAAGCTCCAGCATCCACCTGATTTGGAGGTTGCCATGGACCTGGCCAGGGTGTACGAACGCTTATTGCTGCATCCGCTAGTCCCCTCGGCCTCTGCCGCTTCCTCCAAACCATCATTCACCAGACAGATGCCTGCCCACACAGCTATGTTGGGTGTGGTGGCCTCCAGCCTGGCGACATCGTTGCCGGCGAACTAGGGCGCATCAGTCCCATGCAAGCCGTTCAAACGGCTCACACCAGCCGAGATGGAGGACCAGAGGGGCAAAGGACTCTGCTACAATTGCGACAAGAAGTTCGTACCAGGCCACCAACGATTCTACAAGCGTCTCTTTCTGCTCCAAGTCGAACCGGACGAGGATGCTCTGGAAGTAGACGGGGATGTCACCATCTCCCTCGCTCTCATCGGGATTTGCAAGTCCCAAACGATGCAACTGTCCGTGCTAATTAACGGAGTGTCCTTAGTGGCTTTGGTCGACTCGGGCTCTACACACAACTTCATCACCTCAGAGATTTGTCGATCAGGTGGACTTGAAGCTTGCGCCCCATATAGGGCTCTCCATGGCCATCGCCAATGCGGACAGGGTGGCCAGTAGTGGGGTGTGCCACACAACACCCATCGCCATCGACAAGGAACGCTTTGTGCTTGGCTTCCTCACTATTTCGTTGGGCGGCTTTGACGTCGTCCTCGAGGTCCAATGGCTTCGCACACTTGGGCCAATTCTTTGGGATTTCAGTCAGCTGACTATGAGCTACCAATGCCAGGATCGATACATCACTTGGTGTGGCTCTGTCCCGGCCAGTGGCGCATCTACATTCAATGTCAGCCACGGGGGAGTTTATGGAGGAACTCCTTTCGGAATTCCCGGCGGTGTTCACTAAACCTCAAGGACTTCCTCCCCTGCGCAGCCGCGACCACCGCATCCACCTCCCTGGCACCGGCACGATGGTGGTTCGGCCGTACAGGTATCTGGCGCTGCAAAAGAACGAGTTGGAGCGGCAATGCACTGCCATGTGAGAACAAGGCATCATTCACTGTAGCAGCTCTGCGTTCTCGGCTCCAGTCTTGTAAAGAAGAAGGATGGATCATGGCGTTTTTGCGTCGACTACCGAGCCTTGAATGATAAAACCATCAAGGGCAAATTTCCTATCCAGGTGGTCGAAGAGCTCTTGGACAAGCTTAAGGGAGCATGATTTTTCACCAAGCTCGACCTCCGCTCGGGTTATCATTAGTTCCGGATGGCATCGGAAGACGTGGAGAAAACTGCATTTCGCACTCATGAGGGCTTATTTGAATTTTTGGTTATGCCTTTCGGCCTGTCCAATGCGTCAACGGCATTTCAGACTCTCATGAACGAGGTTCTGCGGCCCTACCTATGTCGTTTCGTCTTGGTGTTCTTTGACGATATATTGATTTACAATTCCTCTTGGGCGGATCATTTGTGACATGTCCGGGCAGTGCTCCAGTGTCTCCAACAACATCAGCTCTTCCTGAAAAAATCTAAATGCCTTTTTGGGGACACTTTTGTGTCGTACCTTGGCCATGTCATTCGGGCCGAGGGCGTCGCCATGGACCAGACCAAGGTGGCCAGCGCCCTCGACTAGTCGCGGTCCTAGTCGGTGTGTGATCTCCACAGTTTTCTGGGCTTGGCCGGTTACTGTCGACGCTTTATCAAGGATTATAGCACGATTGTGTCACCCTTGATGCGGCTACTTCGCAAGGAGGGCTTCGCGTGATCGTCGGAGGCCGACGTGGCATTCGCAGCACTCAAGGGGGTGCTGACTTCAGCGTATGTGCTACAATTGTTGGACTTTACTGCTCCATTTGTGGTGGAATGCGATGCCTTGGGCACCGGATTTTGTGCTGTGCTTCATCAAGGTGCCGACGCCATTGCATTCTTCAGTTGACCCATTGCCATGCATCACGCCAAGTTGGTTGCCTATGAGTGCGAGTTAATTGGCCTCGTTTAGGCCGTTCGCCATTAGCGGCCATATCTATGGGGACGTCCATTCAAAGTTTGCACGGATCATTACGCTCTCAAATTCCTTCTCGACCAACGGTTGTCTACTATTCCTCAACATCAATGGGTGAGCAAACTGTTTGGCTTTGATTTTGCTGTGGAGTTCAAGCTAGGACGCCTTAACGTTGTGGCCGACACACTCTCAAGGACGGACGTCAACCTAGGCACCATTCTCGCCATATCTACCTCATGGTTCAAATCTTTGCCGAGCTCCACTAGGCAGCGCTCATGGAGCCCAAGCTTTTGGCTTTACGTGCACGCATTGAGACAGGCGACCTCACTACTCCATGGTCGCTGGTGGACGGAGTGGTGTGCTTTGGTCGGCGTGCCCACATTCCAACATCTTCCTTGCTCCACTCGGCAGTCCTGGTGGCAATCCATGATGGGCCGTATGAGAGCATTTAAAAGACCCTGCGTTGCCTCCACCAAAATTTTCATATCCCTCAGGATAGGGCAGTGGTGCAGGAGTATGTCCGTGCCTGCACCGTTTGTCAGCGCAACAAGGCCGAACAGCTCCAGCCAGCCGGACTGCTATCTCCCTTGGAGGTACCATTCCGCATTTGGTCGGATATCTCCATGGATTTTATCGGGGGGGTTGCCAAAGGTGGGCGCGAAGTCCGTCATCTTGACCGTCGTGGATCGATTCTCCAAGTATACTCACTTCATTCCATTGGCACATCCGTATTTGGCATCCTTCGTCGACCAAGTTTTCTTTGCTGAGATTGTTCGGCCACACGGGTTATCGGCATCTATTGTCTCCGACAGAGAACCAGTCTTTACATCCAACTTCTGGAAAGACCTATTTCAGCAATGCGGCACAAACCTTGCTATGAGCATGGCATTTCATCCCCAATTTGATGGGCAATCCGAGGTGGTCAACAAGGTCATCACTATGTACCTTCGTTGTATGATGGGAGATCGTCCTCGCCAATGGCTTAGATGGTTGCCCTGGTCTGAATTCATCTATAACACCGCCTACCATTCGGCTCTGAACACTACTCCATTTTGGGTTGTTTTCGTGAGTATGAGCCTAGCGAAGCACGCATGTCGACAGTGGACCAAGAACTCTAAGACCGCGACTTGTTTTTGTCAGATGTTTGTGGCCGGTTACTACATGCTCAAGAATTTTATAAAAAGGTCTATGACCACAAGCATCGTAGCGTCCACTTTGTTGTGGGTGATTTTGTGTGGGTGCAACTTCACCACAGGGCAGCGGCCACATTGTCGGGCGCACGACGTGGTAAGCTCGGCCCTAAGTACTATGGACCATATCACATCCTCTCCGACATCAATGAGGTGGCATATCAGTTGGACTTGCCAAAGTCAGCTCGTTTACATGATGTCTTTCATGTGAACCTCCTCAAGAAGTTTGAAGGCATTCCTCCAGCAGCTCAGCCGCCATTGCCACCTCTGCTCCATGGATGGGTCATTCCAACACCGGCCAAGGTGCTACGTGCCAGACTAGCAAGAGACAAGTGGCAAATCCTCGTCCAGTGGGAAGGACTCCAAGCAGTTGATGCGTCTTGGAAAGATGTGACTACTTTTTGGGGCTCTTATCCCTCCTTTTAGCTTGAGGACGAGCTGTTTGTCAACGAGGGAGAGATGTCATGTGGGGCCTTGTGTATGGCCTGCGCCACAAGGCCAAGGACCACCTGGCCCTAGAGGGCGTAGGATAGGCATTATCTCTAAATTAGTTGCAAATAGGAAGGTTTAGATATACCTTCCATTAGATAAGATCCTTCAGATCAGATTAGTGGATCCTTAAGATCCTTTCATTTTGCAATTAGATTGGATCTGTTAGGCCTTCTCTATTTAAAGGAGAAGAGGATGCTTGAATAAAGTAAGCAAGGAGTAGGAAGTCACCTGATCCCTTGCGCCTCCTTTACATCTCATCTTCCTTCCGGTGCGGCTAGGGTCCTTCCCGGCTGCTTGTTCATCACGGCGCTGAAGTGCCGCCCACACTCACCCCCCCCAATCCTCTGCTACCGTCTTTGTTCCGAACGCCCATCACCTGACAACTTCACTTTACATCAGTAGTTTCTTGTTATACGCAAAATACAATAAGGGTATACACATGTTGTCTAGAGTATGTATCACTCTCTTGTTTTGTTTACTATAAATTTCAATGACTCTGTTTGAATGATCTAGTCACTTGGGCTACTATGAGGCTTATAGTAATTGTCTTTTCAACATACTTGACTTGGTTTGCTAGACTTAATGACACACTTGTAGTGACGTAGTCAGTGTAACTGTGAAGTTTACTGTGCATGCATCCAACTACGGACAAGCATTTCTGATTATACCACTTCTAGCTCTGCATTTAACCTTGATATTATTTGCATTTGCTTCCTCTCGTCACAAAGGTCCTTTGGCAATGGCTGCGTTCAAATCCACTCAAGCTTTGGCTTTTTTACTGTGTGCTATAGTAACTCGTTTCAAATGGTACATCTTTTTAAGGTGGGGTCTACAGGTACCAAGTTCAGCTGTACCGACCAAAATCGTTGGTCGCATGCGATTTTAGTCCTCTTTGTAGTGTTTCTTATGAACACTCAAAATTCGAAAACCATTAGTCAAAAGCCATAGCTATAGTCCAAAAGAACCCAATGAATATATAGCCCTAATAATTTGTAGTTGTTGAGCTGCAAGTTTCTGCTGATCTTTTATTCTGCTCTCTCACTTGGACCTGCTCGAAAGTAGCTATTTACACTGTGCCTTAATCTAGATTTTACTTGAATACTATATTTTGCTCATTACTACTGCAACTGTCATTTTTCACATGCAACTGTCATTCATTACAACTGTCTTTTTTTTATTTCAAAGTGGAACAATATCCTTTTTTAAAAAAAAGATATTATATAATTTTGTACTTCCGTTAATATGTTGAGTCTTATCACCTGGACCCGGCTCTCATCAGGGGGTTCCTAGTTATTATTCAATACAATTTAAGACTGTATTTTAAAGATGTAGAGACTACAGACACATGTTAGTTTCAGGAACATCAACATATAGTCATATAGCGGATGTTGGATAGGATTCTCGCGCCGGGGGGGGGGGGGGGGGGGGGATGAGCAGATTTCTCCATAGATGGTTCAGTTCGATCACCGGCATTCAGTTTTAGCATCGACAATGCGAATGTCCATGTACTTGTTGAAAGATTCCATGCATCATTGGAAGTTTATGAATGATATGCTTACATTCCTAAACCTTACATCAGCAATTACTCTTAATTGGGCTGGTTGGTCTACTTGAGTCATGGATGGTGGAAAAACAATTGTTGTCTGCTTCTTTTAATTGAAGTGTTTGTCAAGTATTCTGAGAGTAGGAAGCTAGCCTTACAATACCTTCTGTTCAACATATATAATTCTTCTTTAGGTATATTAGCTCACCAATGTCCTGAGAAACTCTGTTTTCATTGATTTCTCTTACCTAACCCAAAAGATAATTAACTGTCTTAAATGTTCCTAGCCATGTCAAGCTTCCATGACGTGGATTAAATTGGGGGGGGGGGGTAGTTAGTAAGATATCATATCTTGCTATTGCTTATTATCTGTCCTGAATGTATCGTCACCTTCATGTTTAATATATGTGAACAAAACAGGTACTAGTGCTCTTGTTTTAGATTATCATTTGGACTGCAGGAAATTCATAAGTTCAACTTCTATGCAATTTTGAGTTTCTTTTTCAAGTTATTTTGAGCTACTTTTTTTACCTATGTGCAGGGTTATCAACCTTCTCGTCTGGGCAAGCCTCCACAAGAGCCACCTGCTCCTCCGAACAACATCCTTTTCATCCAGAACTTGCCGGACCAGACCACAAGCATGATGCTCCAGATCCTGTTCCAGCAGTACCCCGGTTTCCGGGAAGTCCGGATGATTGAAGCCAAGCCAGGCATTGCTTTTGTGGAGTACGAGGACGACAGCCAGTCCATGGTTGCAATGCAAGCCCTCCAGGGTTTCAAGATCACCCCACACAACCCAATGGCTGTATCTTATGCAAAAAAATGAATGATCCATGGGATCCTCGAACCGGCCAAAAACACTGTACTCGTAAGATTTTTAGCCCTAAGAATTCAAGCCGCTGTATCAGCTTTCTAACCCTGTATTTTTGGAAAGCACTTTCTTAGTTTAAAAGTTAATCTTTGTTACTTTAAATCAGATTTGGTCTTCAGTCTTAATGTGAACCCAGCATTTGATACTGTCAAGTCTGGTATTGTGGCCTATGTAGGCTACATTATCTTTTGCCTACAGTGGTAGGAGTAGTAAGGGGGCGTTTCATCTTTTGCCTACAGTGGTAGTAGTAAGGGGGCGTTTCATCTTTTGCCTACAGTGTCAATTTAGCGAAACCCACTCTTCAAAGTGGCAAATGATCAATTTTCTCGGTAGGAAGGGGTCTGTGAAACGGGCAGGGTTTCTGGCTTTTGGTTGAAGTTCTTGGCTTTGGAATAGTAGCGGTTGGGAGGTGTTTGATTCGATCGGAGCTTTTGGCTTTTCCTCTCCTCCCATCCTCTTTTGAGTCCTCCCCTTCCCTCAACTTCTCCTAAGCCTCGAGCTAGGGTTTCGCAGCTGGCGGCCTTCTCGCCTCAACGTCGGTGGACGGTGGGCGGAGTTGGCACCGGACCTTCCCTTCCCCATGCTCGTGCCCCTCCTTTCTTCGCCGCCATCCTCTTGTCTCCGCTCGGCCCGCGCCACTGAAGGGAGGTCGTCACCACCAGAATCGATCTCGGGGAGGATGATGACGCCTGGGCTGTGATGGAGGCGGAGTTTGTGACGGCGCCATCAGGGCGGGGAGGCGAAGTGCATGGCGGCTTGGAGAAATCACTATCAGAAGCCTGGCGCTTGATTATCCCTCGCTTCAAAGCCAAGAGAGAATCATGTCCTATATTCCCTCCTGGCGTTGTCCATGGTCAGAGATAATGTATTGCCAAAATCAGAAGTGCCACCTTAGTAGTCGCAGGCATGATTGTTGAACAAGTATTTTAGTGGTGGGATGGTAGGTTTCGTGGATCTGTTTTTTTATGAAAGGTGTGCATCCTTCCATTGCTATTTGTGTCAATTAGTGTTGTTGCATTCGTGGCCCTCAAATTAGGTGTGTACCTGTCTATTCTCCTCGTATGAGTAACTTTGAAGTCGAAGAACGTATGTGTGCATGCTAGCCATGCATTGGCACGTTTCTAGTGGAAGTGGTTGGCAAGGCAGGCTTGTGTAGTTGTGTTGCCCAAAAAAAATCTCTGCTTGTGCTCACTCGTGCAACCTATGCTAGTCTTGTCTGGTTGGTACATGTAGCCTGGTAGGGTTGAAGCTGGTAGGGCGTTGTCGTTGGGCACCGTTTGTTCTTGCAAATCATACAGCCACGAAATCTTGGTAGTATAGTGTACGGCTGTTGTGAATAGCATCGTTGTCGTGTAACGAGGGACGGTTGAAATCATGCGACATTTAGAAGGCGTCTACTAGTTGTTTTTGCCTTTAGGAGTGTCTAATTCTTCACCAGAGCTGGGTTGGATATTTTGGATTTAGATTATTTTTTGTTGTTGTGTTAATATTTACAGGTTATTTCTGCCCTTGGTAAACATACTACAGACTTAAAAAAACTCACACGAAGGAGTGGCGAGTAAATGCTAGTACTATGTGCAATTGTGCAAAGATGTGCATGGGCAGCTCGGGATTGGTAGTTCTGCGTTCTTTCCTCCATAAAATAGTGAGATGCGGTCTGCTAGCAAACAAAGCAACATATAAACTTCCTGGTCGTGCTCTCATCTCTGCCAAGGAGAAAGTGTATGCATATAAACTTCCTGGTCGTGCTCTCATCTCTGCCAAGGAGAGAGTGTGTGCGAAGGGGGAAAGCACCCAAAAAAAGGTTTCATGATGTTACTGCAAATCCGATGAAGCGATGCTCGATTCTGATTTTTGTTACCTCTGTTTCAGTTGTCACCGTATCTAGGCGACCCCCTCGAAACTGCTGCAACATTTCACTCGAATCATTCAGGAATTACGTCGACTTTTCACTGGAATCATTCAGAAATTACCTTTCGACTGTCAGTTCGTTAGCTAACGCACGCACGCGCGGCAGTAAATGGGCACAATCACAGGTTTAACACGTTCACATGCACTCCGCCGGAGGAAGAGCGATTGGGCGGGCCCCGCTGGTAGAGGAGAGCACAAGAAGAGAGAGGAGTAATTAACTCCTTTAATTCCCTCCCTCTCTCTCTCTCTAATTAACTCATTTAATTCTCCCCTCTCTGTCTCTCTCTCTCTCTGCGCGCTTATGTGTTGTGCGCGCAAGACACCCCTGGAAGTACGAGAAAGAGACCGAGAGAAGAAACAAACGGCCGCCCCAGCGAAGATCACCACACCAAGCCTTTGAAGAGAGTCTTTAGCAGCAGCGCCAAAAGTGTAAAGGAAGGATCTTTTGTCGAGTTCTGTGCTCCTGCCTGACTCTGATTCTGAGCCGTCGGAATTGGAAGGTGCACAGTGCTCACCACCAGAGAGAAAAGCTGCCATTGCTGCAGCAGCAGCAGCAGCAGGAGGTGGAGGAGGAGGACTGGAGGAGGGCAGGCCGTTCGTGGAGCAAGGGCAATGCCCCTCTCAAGGCACAAGGTCGCCAACGAGTACTCCCTCGGCGGCCGCGACCTCTACAAGAGGGCCGACCAGCACGACCCCGAGGCCATCCTCGATGGCGTCGCCATGGCCGGCCTCGTCGGCGTCCTCCGCCAGCTCGGCGACCTCGCGGAGTACGTCTGCCCGCCCGCCCATCTCTCTCTTTGTCTGCCATGGTGCTTGCTATCTTAGCTTCTTTGCCTTAGCGCTGGTTGCATTTTGAGTTCTTCTCTTGGATGAGTTCTTCGAAATATTTTCGATTTGTTGCGTCATGATTCCTGGTGCAATAGCATATTGATCGCAGTAGTTCACCTAATGCTTTTCTTATGAACAAAATCGGAGGTTTTCAAACTCTTTTTTTGGGACACGGCATAGGTGATTGATGTATTAGTTGTTTGACTTTCAGGTAGCTAACTCTGTTGATGGCCTTGTCCTAGCTCAGCAACAGAGAGCACTTTCTTTCCTGATTCAACCACTTTCTTGCCATCATACAACTTCTATATTTTTTTAATCTTCTGTTCGCATTCGTGCATTGAAGAAAGCTCTGGTTAATTTCTGGAGTCTTAAGGTTGAAGCAAGGAAAATAGAAAAGTGCAACCAAAGTTTAAATTGACACTTAGGAAGTGCAGGATGCTGCATTACAATCAAGTTTGTTAATTCCATTTAAAATCATTTTCCCCTCTTGAGATTGCGGTGGCAATGATATTTGCATTTATGTTGTTCATCAACTTCAACTTTAGCGTGTGTGTGTGTTTGGGGGGGGGGGGGGGGGGGTCTCCAGTACGGCTTAGCTATAATAACCATGTTCTGGCTTTAAAGTTCAAACGTTCTTGAATTCCAGTTAAGCCGGACAACTAGGCACCTGTTAGGGCTTATCTTCAGTTTTCCTAGGCTCCTTTCGGTTTAGCAGTGGCATTTAATAAGCACATTTTTGAAACGAAATTTTGTAAGCACTTTCATTTGGTGGTTGTTTAAATGTGCTAACTAATTACAACCTCCATTCAAGAGCAAAAACAGTTTTTTTTTCTATAGTCGGTAAAGATTCCGTCAACTAGCCAGATTGCACAGCACAACACAGCAACGAGAAACTGTCGGAAACTAGAATTGTAGACAGATGTATCACAAATTCATAACAGAGACCACTGTGCCCATTATATGTGTGCAGATTTGCTGCACAGGTGTTCCATGGTCTATATGATGAGGTGATGATCGCATCGGCACGAGGGCATGGGCTCATGCTCCGGGTGCATCAGCTGGAGGCAGAGCTGCCACTCATGGAGAAAGACTCATGTCAGAGAGACTACCTGTATGTTGCTTCTAACAGGGGTAGGTTCAGCAGAAAGTACAAACTTCTCTGCAACCTTATCTTCCACTACTAGTTCTTTTCTGCAAATAAAAGCGTTGCTCTGTTTCACATGCCATTGGTTGATCTCTTTGCAGGAGTTGATTGGCATGCGAATCCGAGGGTGGAGCATGGGGCTGTGACGAGAGGCGACACGCCTCGCTTCATCATGCAGTCCATCAAACAGTGTCATGGGCCTCCCAAATTGTTCATGCTTGACAAGTATGATGAGTTACCTTTCTGTTCTCTTTGTGAGTTGTAGCTACTGAATGAAATGTAGGTCTGCATGAATCATGATCATGTACTCTTGTTTAACTTGCAGGTATGATATTGGTGGTGAGGGAGCGTGCTTGAAGAGATACACGGACCCATCCTTCTTCAAGACGGATTCCGCATGTTCTAGCATGCTGCAGGAAGGAATTCAAAGAGAAAGAAGACCTCTTAGAGCCATGGTAATAAGCATAAAACTCAGTGCTATTACTACACGAAGTTCCTATATGGTTCATTCAGTAGTGGATGTGTCCATTAACCCTTCATCCTTAGTTAAGAATTTTGACAGATCTTATGTAAGTCAGATAAAATGTCAGACTGAAAGTTTCTTCTGCTAATTGTTGTACACTCTAATCCACAACACTTACCGAAAAGAGAGAACGACTCTACTTGACTGAACCTTTAAAGATGTGATATTCAACATTTTTTTGTTCCTCTTTTCCAGGAGATTAGGCCGAACCTGCAGAATTCTGAGATTTTCAGACCTCCTAATGCAGCCAACAATGACTCCAAGTACCTTTTCTCCCAAAATCCTCTGAAAGTGACATTTTTTTTCTTTCTCTGCTAGTTTCTTCTCAGATAAAGTTACTATTTCGCTCTGTAGACTGGAGGCAGATTTGTGTGGTGAAAATTTGGATGAAGTCCCAACAAGGCACGGACGACTGAAGTACCGGCAGCTAAACGGATCCGTGTTCCGAAGCTTCAGACCACAGATGCAGAATCTTTATGAAAAGGCTTCATCCGAGCAGAAACCCACCTCCATGGATCAGTCAGAAGTTCAGATGTCTTTCGCCGACTCACCTGACTCAAACACCGAAGAGAGAGACATCATGGTGGACACTTCCAGCAGCATGGACAAAGGCAAGGAAGACCACTGCGCCATGGTGGTTCGCAAGAACAGTTCGTTTTCTGAAGAAGCCTTGTCGCGTTCTTCAGATGCTCGATCAGTAGGAAGCACCAAGGGATACAACTCTGAAGTTGACATTTACGTGGACGCACTCACCACAATGGACTCTGAAGTGGAGACAGATTCAGAGCACAGAGACCATGGACAACGTGCCTTTGCACAGGTGGAGTCAGGCAAAATATGCTCTGATACACACGATGCCGTGGCATCGAGGTCTAGTAGCTTCAGCAAGAAAGACTCGCTGGTTCCTTACTCTTCAGATGTTGGCTCAGAAAACGGAGATAAAGCTGATCACCCCCAAGAAGACGTCACTGTCTCCATAATACAAGCCAAACCTGTTGCTGGTGAACATGAGAGGACTAGCTCGTTGGAGGAATTGTTTGTGCAAGAAAAACCGGTTTCTTGCGAGCATGAGAGGACTAATTCCTTGGTGCTCACCGGAGATGTCCATGCTTCAGAGCCAGACATGAGAGCATCAACTACTGAATCAAACCCTAATGGTATTGTCAGTAATGCTACGTCAGATGGTACAGTCGACAGTACTAAGAAGGTCAAGGAGAACCCCAACATTGCAACCATTTCCTTCAAGAAAACAGCAAGCAAGAGGTCGAAGTATGTGGGCAGCATGGAGCTGCTCGCTTCGAAAGTTGGCATTTTGCCGAGGAAACTCTCCAAGAAGCATGATCCGTTCTCTGATTCCCTCAGGAACATGGCAAAGGTGCTGCTTGAGCTGAAGTATGATGGCACTGAAGATACTGACTTAAATGACTTCGAAGCAAATGGTGACGGATGCAACTTAAAGTGTCTAGAAATGCTTCACCCTCCTGTTGAAATTAAGGAGGGGAGTGTCATGGACAGCATTCCTTCTAATTCACCTCAAGATGATGTTGGTTCAAGAGAATGCCAGCTGGAAGAAGTGAACCAAGAGTCTGACCATGATGCTCCACCTGCTGACAGTCCCCAAGATTCAGTCCTTGATGGAAATGGCTTTCAGCATGCCAACATTGTCTACTTGACGGGCATCACATCACCGAGTCTACGAGGGGAAGAAAGATGTGCAGGTGCTGCAACTGATGAGCATTCATCTACTGGCATGCTTGATCACACATCGGAGCTTATTCGAGAGCAGATTGAGGATATTCACACTGAAGTTTTTTCTGAAAATGCATCTGATATGGGTGAAGAGTTGAAAGATGTCAGCATTTGCGAAGAGCAGGTGAACACAAAAGATTCCGAGGAATGCGGTGAATCAGATGAATATGCAGTGGATGATGAAACCACAGAGTACATGGAAGAGCAAGTGGTTTCAGATGGTGTTATCACCTCGCCGACTTCATCCAAGCAATCTGATGATCCTTGCCGAATAACTCCACTCACCCTCACAGATGCAGATGATGCGATAGCATGTAAAGGCGTGAACAACGACATCCCTGAAATGGAGCATATCACATTGTTGGAAACAATCACGGAAACTGATCTACCTAAAGTGGTAACTGAGTCAGTAATCACCTGTGAGGCTGCCGTGCCAGAGAATGAACAATGCTATTTACATCCAGAAACTAGTTTTTCACAAGATATTGTTCTCAGCAGCTGTGAAATTGTAGGCCAAAATGAGCAACTGCGGCTGTGCAACTCATCCATGATGGCTGAGACTACAGATATAACTATAAACACCGAGGAAATACACGAATTACATCGACCAGTGCATCAGGAACCACCTAATTCATGTAACAGCAGCAGTACTGAACTTTTTGGAGATCCACTAGCTCCTGACTCCAGAGATGTGCAGCTACCGAACATCTCAAGTTTTGATTGGATGCTTAATGGTGCAATGCAGCAGTCGTTGAATGCACTTCCAGCTCAGCCAACTTATGGAATTCTACAAGAAAATGGTTCTTCTGAAGATGCACCGCCACTTCCACCTCTTCCGCCAATGCAGTGGCGAACAGCCAAGCTTCAGACAGGATCCGCAGCTTTATTTGCAAAATTTGGGAGACCACCAAGGCCAAAACCTCCAATGAAACACCAGGAAAGTGAGAGTAACTCTTCACTGGATGAAACAAATGAAGAGTCTGAAATGCTTCAGGAAGAAGGTCTGCACAACAACTTTACTTCGCAGAAGGAAACGGCACAGGCAACAATTTCTAATGAGAATGGGAAAAATCCATTCCTTGACAAGGATTCTCAAGTAAAGCATCTCCAAGAAGGATACGAAGAGTGTGATGTGCAGGCTTCTAATTTGCACACTTTGCAGTTACCTGAGCTTATGGTAATTCCAGAGGAGGCTTGGTCTGAGCTTGTAGATATAAAACCAATACTGGAACAGGAGAAAGAACGAATACACAAGCTTAGCAATGGAGCTTCTGATTGCAATGGCATGCATGCTACTGGTTTGCCAACAGAAAAGAGAAATGAGGAATGTGGAAGATCTGATCAAAAGGAAAAGGAATGTTCAGCTGCAGATAGCAACACAGTTGCAGATTCAGAAGAGAACAAACCGAATGGAGTAACTAGTCAGGATGGCATGCAGAATCCTGACTTGTCGGTGCAACAGGAAGATGTAGAACGTGGTAGTTCTAATGACAAGGCAAGGGAGTTTTCTTCAGCATTAGAAGAGGAACTGGCAAATTTACCTCCTCATCCAGTGCCAAAACAACCTAGATATCCTCTACTTCAAGTTACTTCTCATGATAGAAGCATGGTATGACTACTTTCATTGTCTGCTTCTTATCACTTTAAGGTCTTCACCTGACCAAAATTAATATCTTTTTTCTTTCATTTTCTAGCTAAGAAAGGCTCCAACTTTAGTTCAGCCTTCAAGTAAGCTTTCAGATGAGAACAACACAATACTGGAACAGATAAAGAACAAGGTAAGCCTCCACAGCTGCACCTAAACAACATTGTCATTTCAGTTAAATATACCCTATTGTAATTTTGATTGCTTTACAGTCTTTCAACTTGAAGCCGGTTCTTCCAAAGAGACCAAATGTGATGGGTGGTCCAAGAACGAACCTACAAGTGGTGGCCATTCTGGAGAGGGCTAACGCCATTCGCCAGGTTAATAATTTTCTCGCTACATCGTATTTATCTTGCTACAATTTCAAGTTGATCATAGCTTTATCAAACATGATTGTACGATGATACTTTCTTCTAAAACAGGCTGTTGCTGATGACGATGACGAGGATAGCTGGAGTGAGTAGCTGATTCCTGAGAGCAATTTGGCACCTGATGCTTCTCAAGTTATGTGCCGATCCAGGTCTTTGTGTTGTCGTTCTTACATGGAGCAAACGATGGAATGGAGCCAATGGACTACAGGACTTCATGTCAAGACAGGTTTTTTTTCCTCTCCTTCGAGGACACCATGTCAAGACAGTTGATATGTGCCAGTGAAGTTCATGCCGAGATAGAAGCAACACTGTAAAAATTTTATCTATCCACTAGTGATTGCTGCGTTTTGGGACACATCATGTGTTTATTATCTTTTGATGCGCCTCCTGAAGTTTGATGCTTGATAAAGGACTGTGTGTGCCTGTGTTTTTGTAATTAACTGAGTGTGTATAGAATGAAGCATAAATGTCGAACTGTTCGTGTAATATCCTGGCCCGGCCCAGCCCGGTCCGGCCCATGTATGCCACGTATATGAGAGAGAGAGAGAGCGCCAGAGGGAGAGGCCAAACGGGATTTTTTCTCATCCTTCCCGAGCATTCTCGCTGCTGCCACCTCCCCGCGCTCACCTGCAGCTGCTGCTCCCCTCGCGCGCTGCGGTCGCCGCTGCTAGCCCACCGGCGCCGCCGCTCGTCAGCCCCCCCGCCGCCGCCGCTCGCGCACGCGCTGCGTGTCGCTGCCGCCCGTGCGCCGCTGCTGCCGTGCGCCGTGCGTCGCCCAGCCACCGCTGCCGCCGCTTTCCCGCTTGCCTGCCACGGCACGCGCCGCGCGCCGCCGTGCTGCGCCTAGGGCTGTAAACGAGCCGAGCTCGAGCGAGCTTGACCTAGCAAGCTCGAGCTCGGTAGAAACTCGAGCCGAGCTCGAGCGAGCCTAAGATCAACATCGAACTTTAAGCTGGGCTCGAGCTCGGTTCGAGTTTCTACCGAGCTCACTCGAGCTCGGCTCGTGTAGGCTCGATGCGTACCTGCATCCGAATCCCGCTCGAGGAGGGGCGGCGCCGGCGGGGGAGGAGGGGCGCCGGGGGGAGGAGACGCGTCGGCGGCGGGGGAGAGGAGGGGCGGCGGCGGGCCGGCCGGCCGGGTCGAGGAGGGGCGCTGGGGGGAGGAGAGGAGTCGGCGGCGGGGGAGAGGAGGGGCGGCGGCTGGCCGGGTTGAGGAGGGGCGCCGGGGGGACGAGGGGCGGCGGCGGGGGGCGAGGAGAGGCGGCGGCCGGCGGGGACGAGGAGGGGGACCGGGGGGGGGGGGGGCGGCGGGGGAGAGGAAGGGGACGGGGGGCGGCGGTGGGGCGAGAGGCGAGGAGCCGAGGAGGGGAACGGGGGGAGGAGGGGCGGGGGGCGGCGACGCCGGCGAGGAGGGGTGGGGGGCCAGGAGGGGCGGGGAGCGGAGGCGGGTAGGGGAGAGGTCAGAGGAGGGAGGGGGCCTGCCGGCCTGGCGTGGCCCGCGCGGGCGCGCGGCGCCTGGGAATCTGGGGGGATGGGGTGGGGGATTTTGAGAGGAGAGGCGGGAGGGGGTGTGGGGGAATTAGGGAGGGTAAAAAAATCTTAAGCTCGCGAGCTATTCGAGCTCGGCTCGTTAAAGCTCGTGAGCTTAAGATGAAGCTCGAATTCGATTCGTTTGGAGCTCGAGCCAAGCTCGAATCGAGTCTAGAGCGAGCCAAGCTCGAGCAGCTCACGAGCCTCGAGCTTTTTTTACAGCCCTAGCTGCGCCGCCGTCGCCGCTCCCCGGCTCCGCCGGCCGCGCGCCGAGCAAGGGAGCAGGGGGAGGGCCGAGCTTCGGCGTGGAGAGGAGAAGCCAGGGGCGCCGGCCGTGAGGGAGAGAAGAAGGAGGCGCAGGAGTGAGGGAGTGAGGGGGAAGTTGCCGCCGAGTGAAAAAGAAAGGGGGAGGCGTCGGCGTGGGAAGAAAAAGAGAGAGATGGCCGGCGTGAGAAGAAGAGAGGAAGGCCAGGAGTGCTGGCCGGCTGAGAAAGGAAAAAAAAGGAGAGAAGAAAAGAGGAAAGGAAGAAAGAGAAGAGAGAGAGGAAAAAAAAGGAAAAGGGCGACCTGCCGTCAGATTCATCAAATCCGGCCAAGAGTACCCCGATCCTGTCGCTCGGGGCTAGGGTAACGCCTCGAAACCTTCTCCCTGTTTATTTGCCGAGTCGGGCATTATTAATACCGATCATTATAATTGATGCATGTGATCAGTTAGGTATCGTTTATTAATATGAATGCCTGGACAACGAAAGTGGTACTGCCACTGTTGATTTGGTCGATCTGTGGCAGAAGGGGGAGAAGGAAAGCATAATTTGAGGTTAAACAGTATAACTGATAAAGTGAGATTAAACGTGTAGAAATTGATCGGCGAGTATAAATAATGGGATCGCTCAATTTATAGATTGGTTAAGCATCGGTTCAATGAGAGGTTGCCCGGTGAGACAGGAGTGGGTTATGTCGATTGAACGTTTGAGCGATGTTATTTACTCGTAATTGAATGTATTGCATGAGTGATAAATTGAAATAATTAATGGTTATTCAGGTGGCGGTTCGAGTTTGGTGCCGTCCACGCACCATCCGCCAGGTTAACAGGCAAGTGCATGGTAGATAGTAAATTGTGATGAATGTTATTCGTGTTCCCATGCCATGGTTTACAGTATTTATGAGATGATGCATGTGATTATGTGCTAATCATAGTTTGATGAGTAACATTTATGATTAGATATTCACATTTGGAGCATATTGCATCATGCAATTGCATAAGAGCCAGGTCGGTGAGAAAGTCTTACGACTAGTCCGGAGTGCTCTTGAATAAGACCTACAGAGGTAAGCACTCCACGGGAGTGGAGGTTGTGACCTCGTATGAAAGAGGACGAGGCGAGTGGTCCATCGACGGGTAGACACTCCGCTATACCGGTATACGCTACAGTTACAGAGCATACAGATGCATTGCATGATATTGCATTGCATTACAGTGACAGAAAGTGATACAGTTACAGACAGTTGTGATTTACAGTTTACAGACAGTTGTGCATTACAGTTTACAGTTACAGTTGATTTATAGTTTACAGACAGTTGTGCATTACAGTTTACAGTTACAGTTGATTTACAGTTTACAGTTACAGTTGATTTACAGTTTACAGTTACAGTTGATTTACAGTTTACAGTTACAGCTGCGATTTACAGTTTACAGTTACAGTTGCGATTTACAGTTTACAGTTACAGTTGTGATTTACAGTTTACAGTTACAGTTGAGATTTACAGTTTACAGTTACAGAATTGATTTACAGTTTACAGACATATGGTTGAATTACAGTTTACAGACATA
Organism: Dendrocalamus latiflorus; assembly: GCA_017311315.1. Taxonomy (NCBI): domain Eukaryota; kingdom Viridiplantae; phylum Streptophyta; class Magnoliopsida; order Poales; family Poaceae; genus Dendrocalamus; species Dendrocalamus latiflorus. The sequence continues at coordinate 40,627,991 of CM029611.1, forward strand.
GGGTTGAATTACAGTTTACAGACATAGAATTGATTTACAGTGTACAGTTACAGACTTAGCTTACAGTTTACAGTCATAGAGTGGAATTACAGCTTACAGATCATGAAGTTGATTGAAATGACTAAAGTGATGTTACTGTTTTATCGTGTGCTTGCTGAGTCTCCGGACTCACCCTTGCTTTGTCGTTGTTTTTAGGTGAAGAATGACGACATGCATGGGATGGGATAGCACTTTTGGCACTGCACAAATGAAATAACAGTTTAGCCGTATACGGAGTCTCTATGTTTGTTATAATGCTAAGAATTGTGGCTCGTTGTTTGATTTAGCTTGCTTACGAGCCAGGATGGCGGGTCTCCATGGTCGTGGAGCCCACCGTTTCTGTTTATATTATAACTTGTGAAATATGAAGTTAGTTGCTTTTGCAATCATCCTACTGTTATATATGGTTTGATATCTGTGGGTAATGATATTAAAAGGAAATAGAGGTGCTGCTAAAAGTTGAATAGCAACACCTTCGAATTGGTAAGTGGATGGTGGTAGCATCTTGGGCCCTGTGGAGGGCCGGGATGTTACAGTTGGTATCAGAGCGGGCATTAGGTCCGTGGTAAAGAAATTGGATTTAGGCCTAATAATAAAATTTGACACACTTGGTTGCACAGTAGGATTGGTTTTGGGATTTGGGGATTTGCATTGCATATGCGTTTTCCCTAATTGTGTTGTGGATTGGTATTGTTACAGTTGATGATTGTGTGATTGCTTCTCTGTGGTGAGCAGAGATGCCGAGAGGTAGAGGTCGTGGTCGCGGTGCGCGCCGAGGCCGTGGAGGCCGTGGTCGTGGCCGTGCCCAAGCAGAGCCATCGCTAGAGGTTCAGCAGGAGGCACCCGACGTGGAAGTTGGGTCTGCTAAGCTGTCTGTAGCTGGGGATCAGGCAAGGTCTTCAGCCTTGTTGCGGGAGTTTGTAGAGGAGGTTCGTGCGTTACGACGACAAGCGCCTGCAGCTGCTGCGGCTGTACCTGCTGCTGTCCCGACTGCCGATCCAGTCGCGTCGGAGCCAAGAATGGGCCTTCGCGAATGGATGGCGCTGCGGTTGGACACCTTTGATGGGACGGGTACGCCAGTTCAAGCTGCAGACTGGTTGCGCTATATGGGAAGACAGTTTGAAGCGTTAGAGATGACGTCACAGCTTAGAGCTCGCTTTGTGGCCTTTCAGTTGAAAGGTCAGGCGGACATCTGGTGGGAGGGAGTCCTTTCAGCCAGGACCCCTGCCGATGGTCCAGCCACCTGGGAGGTCTTCGTTGAGCAGTTCAAGGCGAAGTACTACCCAGAGTCTTTTGTGGAAAGTATGGAAGTTGCCCTGTCGACCCTTGTGCAAGGAAAGATGACAGTAGCTGAGTACGAGGTGCGGTTTAATGACTTGATCCGCTTCGTACCGTCAGTTGCAAAAAGTGACCTTGAGAAGGCCAAAAGGTTCTGCCGAGGGCTCAGTTCTGAGTATCGGCATGTTATGGGTGCTACTGCGCCACGTGACTTTAGGTCTGTGGTTGAGCAGGCTAGAGGAATGGAGCTGGAGATGCACCTTACTAAAGGGTCGCAACCCTCTGGTGGTCAGAGTGCTTCTGGTGGTGACCAGAAGAGGAGCTACAGTGAGAGAGGTGGGTCATCTCAGCGGCCCGCTCCTAAGAAGTCCAAGTGGAGTCGACGTTCTTCACAGTCGTCCAAGTCTAAATCGTTGACATCGTCGTCTCCTGCACCACCAGCTTTGCGTCCTGTCCCTGGACAGGGCATGATTTGCTTTAAGTGTGGTGGTGAACACCGAGCTGCTGAGTGTACCTGGACAGGGGAGTGTCGACACTGTGGTCGGATGGGCCACATGGAGAAGGTCTGTCGACAGAATCCCTCCAGTATCATTAAGTGGGAGCCAGTGTCTGCGTTATCAAATGTCTCATCCCGGGGGTCAGTCCAGGTGTTGGCAGCTGCTCCTACACAGCAGCCTTCCTGGGCGCCGCCTGCCGGATATTGCTGGCCTCCTACCCCAGTTACCCCACTTCAGTATGCTGCACAGTCTCCCTTTCCGATGCCGTCACAGCAGAGTGTCGGGGCTCTTGCTGCCCCAGTGCCGACTGGAGTCTACACATTGCCTGCCACTGAGTCTGCGAGTTGACTGGACGTGGTGACAGGTACTTTGTTAGTGGATTCACATAGTGCTCTTGTTCTTTTCGACTCCGGTGCCACGTATTCCTTTGTTTCCTGATGAGCTTCCGGGAATGCCACCCGCAAGAGATGTGGAGTTTAGGATTGAACTTGTTCCTGGCACTCGACCTATCTCTATGTCCCCGTACCGGTTAGCACGACCACTCCAAGAAGAGTTGAAGAAGCAATTGGATGAGTTGTTGTCCAAGGGGTTGATTCGATGCAGTGTATCGCCTTGGGGGAGCCCCCGTCCTATTTACTGAGAAGAAGGATGGGAGTTGGCGCATGTGTATAGATTATCGTGCTCTTAATCGGGTGACCATCAAGAATAAATACCCGTTGCCTCGCATCGAGGACTTGTTTGATCAATTGAAGGGAGCCAAGGTGTTTTCCAAAATTGATCTACAATCTGGGTATAATCAGATTCGAGTGCGGGAGCAAGATATTGAAAAGACAGCTTTCTCCACAAGGTATGGGCACTATGAGTATAAAGTTATGTCCTTTGGATTAACAAATGCCCCTGCTATCTTTATGGAGACAATGAACAGCATGCTACACAAGTATTTGGATGACTTTGTAGTCGTGTTCATTGATGATATCTTGATTTATTCCAAGACGGAGGAAGAGCATGAGCAGCATTTGAGGCTTGTGCTTGAGACTCTGAGCGAAAATCAATTCTTTGCCCAGTTAAAGAAATGTGAGTTCTGGATTTCTGAAGTGGGCTTCCTAGGACATGTGATTAACCAGGAGGGCATTTCAGTAGATCCAGCCAAAATTTCTACAGTAGTAGACTGGAAGAGACCGTCCAATGTTAAGGAGGTGAGAAGTTTTCTTGGCTTAGCTGGTTATTACATGCGTTTTGTGAAGGATTTCTCCATTATTGCTAAGCCAATGTCTCAACTCACGCAGAAGGGCGTGAAATTCCAGTGGACCGGTGAATGTGAGCGCAGTTTAAATGTTTTGAAAGAGAAATTGGTAACTGCTCCTGTTCTCACTCTTCCTGAGCCAGGGAAACGTTTCACGGTCTACTCGGATGCATCGCGAGTAGGTTTGGGCTGCGTGCTCATGCAAGACAACAAAGTGATCGCGTATGCCTCACGATAATTAAAGAAACATGAGCAGAATTACCCTACTAACGATTTAGAGCTGGCCGCAGTGGTTTTTGCTCTAAAGATCTGGAGGCATTATTTGTATGGAGAATCCTGTGATATTTTCACTGACCACAAGAGCCTCAAGTACATCTTCACGCAGAAAGAATTGAATTTGAGGCAAAGAAGGTGGTTAGAATTGATCAAGGATTATGATCTCACTCTCCAGTACCATCCGGGCAAAGCAAATGTGGTTGCTGATGCCCTTAGTCGCAAGACGACACCCTCCACTGTAGGTTGTCTCGTTGCTGACTTTGAGCGGATGGGAATTTCATATTGTTATGCCGGTACAGCACAGGTAGAGACACAGTTGTTACTGGAATCGGCAATTCCAGAACGGGTGAAAGAAGCACAACATCACGATAGGTTGCTTCAAAAAGTGAGGAAGCGCCTCGATGAAGGAAAATCGGGGGACTTTAGCCTTGATGAGTCGGGCGCAAACGGTTTAGGGGCCGTCTTTGTGTGCCACAAAAGGCTCAGGTCAAGGACGATATTTTGAGAGAGGCTCATCGTACCCCGTACACGATACATCCTGGCGAGAACAAGATGTATCGGGATTTGAAAAAGAGTTTTTGGTGGAAGAGTATGAAAGTGGATGTCGCGCAGTATGTGGCGTCTTGTGGGATTTGCCAGCAAGTGAAGGCTGAGCATAAGCGTCCTGCTGGATTAATGCAGCCTTTAGATGTTCCACAGTGGCCATGGGATGATGTTACCATGGACTTTGTAATTGGCTTGCCTCGTAGCCAGCGAGGTAAGGATGCGATTTGGGTAGTGGTGGACCGATTCAGTAAGTCCGCGCACTTTATCCCTATTCGTACGACGAATTCGGCGAGTGATTTAGCACCTATCTATGTGCGTGAGATAGTGACATTACATGGTGTGCCCAAGACGATAGTTTCGGACAGAGATGCTAAGTTTGTCTCCAAGTTTTGGGAGAGCTTGCAAAGCGCTTTGGGCACAAAACTTCAATTTAGTACTGCTTTCCATCCACAGACAGATGGGCAATCCGAACGCACCATTCAAACACTAGAGGACATGTTGAGGTCCTGTGTTCTGTCGTGGAAGGGTAGCTGGGAGGATCACTTGGCACTCGCGGAGTTTGCCTACAACAACAGCTACCACTCCAGTGTTCGGGCCGCGCCATTTGAGGTTCTGTATGGGCGGAAATGTAGATCGCCACTCTGTTGGGATGCCGTAGGCGAAAAGGCAGTCCTAGGTCCAGATTGGGTCCAGCAGACAGTGGAACGAGTGGCGGAAATTAGACATAATTTGTTAGCTGCCCAGAGTAGGCAGAAGAGCTATGCGGATGTTAGAAGGCGAGATTTAGAATTCAAAGTGGGGGATCATGTGCTTTTGAGAGTGTCTCCCACTAAAGGGATTATGAGATTTGGGATCAAAGGGAAGCTTAGCCCAAGGTATATTGGGCCGTTTCCGATTCAGGCACGAATTGGAAAGTTAGCATATCGTTTGGGTCTTCCCGAGTCTATGCGAGGAGTTCATAATGTGTTTCATGTATCTATGTTGAGAAAGTACTTAAGGGATCCGGAACATGAGATTGTTCTAAAACCATTGCCCCTTAAGCAAGACCTCACCTTCGAGTCCCGTCCAGTTCGGATTCTGGAGGAATTGGAGAAAGTGTTGAGGCACAGAACGTTAAAGTATGTTAGTCCTATGGTCGCATCAGACTGAGCGAGAAGCGACGTGGGAATTGGAATCTCGCATGCGCGAGAAATACCCAGAGTTGTTTTCTAAGGGTACGCGTTACAGCTAATTTATGTTTGACTTAGTTGTTTGTTTTCGTACAGATAATCGAGCTGCAGAATTCGAGGTCGAATTCTGTTAAGGGTGGTAGAATGTAATATCCTGGCCCGGCCCAGCCCGGTCCGGCCCATGTATGCCACGTATATGAGAGAGAGAGAGAGCCAGAGGGAGAGGCCAAACGGGATTTTTTCTCATCCTTCCCGAGCATTCTCGCTGCTGCCACCTCCCCGCGCTCACCTGCAGCTGCTGCTCCCCTCGCGCGCTGCGGTCGCTGCTGCTAGCCCACCGGCGCCGCCGCTCGTCAGCCCCGCCGCCGCCGCCGCTCGCGCACGCGCTGCATGTCGCTGCCGCCCGTGCGCCGCTGCTGCCGTGCGCCGTGCGTCGCCCAGCCACCGCTGCCGCCGCTTTCCCGCTTGCCTGCCACCGCACGCGCCGCGCGCCGCCGTGCTGCGCCGCCGTCGCCGCTCCCCGGCTCCGCCGGCCGCGCGCCGAGCAAGGGAGCAGGGGGAGGGCCGAGCTTCGGCGTGGAGAGGAGAAGCCAGGGGCGCCAGCCGTGAGGGAGAGAAGAAGGAGGTGCAGGAGTGAGGGAGTGAGGGGGAAGTTGCCGCCGAGTGAAAAAGAAAGGGGGAGGCGTCGGCGTGGGAAGAAAAAGAGAGAGATGGCCGGCGTGAGAAGAAGAGAGGAAGGCCAGGAGTGCTGGCCGGCTGAGAAAGGAAAAAAAAGGAGAGAAGAAAAGAGGAAAGGAAGAAAGAGAAGAGAGAGGAAAAAAAGGAAAAGGGTGACCTGCCGTCAGATTCATCAGATCCGGCCAAGAGTACCCCGATCCTGTCGCTCGGGGCTAGGGTAACGCCTCGAAACCTTCTCCCTGTTTATTTGCCGAGTCGGGCATTATTAATACCGATCATTATAATTGATGCATGTGATCAGTTAGGTATCGTTTATTAATATGAATGCCTGGACAACAAAAGTGGTACTGCCACTGTTGATTTGGTCGATCTGTGGCAGAAGGGGGAGAAGGAAAGCATAATTTGAGGTTAAACAGTATAACTGATAAAGTGAGATTAAACGTGTAGAAATTGATCGGCGAGTATAAATAATGGGATCGCTCAATTTATAGATTGGTTAAGCATCGGGTCAATGAGAGGTTGCCCGGTGAGACAGGAGTGGGTTATGTCGATTGAACGTTTGAGCGATGTTATTTACTCGTAATTGAATGTATTGCATGAGTGATAAATTGAAATAATTAATGCTTGTTCAGGTGGCAGTTCGAGTTTGGTGCCGTCCACGCACCATCCGCCAGGTTAACAGGCAAGTGCATGGTAGATAGTAAATTGTGATGAATGTTATTCATGTTCCCATGCCATGGTTTACAGTATTTATGAGATGATGCATGTGATTATGTGCTAATCATAGTTTGATGAGTAACATTTATGATTAGACATTCACATTTGGAGCATATTGCATCATGCAATTGCATAAGAGCCAGGTCAGTGAGAAAGTCTTACGACTAGTCTGGAGTGCTCTTGAATAAGACCTACAGAGGTAGGCACTCCACGGGAGTGGAGGTTGTGACCTCGTATGAAAGAGGACGAGGCGAGTGGTCCATCGACGGGTGGACACTCCGCTATACCGGTATACGCTACAGTTACAGAGCATACAGATGCATTGCATGATATTGCATCGCATTACAGTGACAGAAAGTGATACAGTTACAGACAGATGTGATTTACAGTTTACAGACAGTTGTGCATTACAGTTTACAGTTACAGTTGATTTATAGTTTACAGACAGTTGTGCATTACAGTTTACAGTTACAGTTGATTTACAGTTTACAGTTACAGTTGATTTACAGTTTACAGTTACAGTTGATTTACAGTTTACAGTTACAGCTGCGATTTACAGTTTACAGTTACAGTTGCGATTTACAGTTTACAGTTACAGCTGCGATTTACAGTTTACAGTTACAGTTGTGATTTACAGTTTACAGTTACAGTTGAGATTTACAGTTTACAGTTACAGAATTGATTTACAGTTTACAGACATATGGTTGAATTACAGTTTACAGACATAGGGTTGAATTACAGTTTACAGACATAGAATTGATTTACAGTGTACAGTTACAGACTTTGCTTACAGTTTACAGTCATAGAGTGGAATTACAGCTTACAGATCATGAAGTTGATTGAAATGACTAAAGTGATGTTACTGTTTTATCGTGTGTTTGCTGAGTCTCCGGACTCACCCTTGCTTTGTCGTTGTTTTTAGGTGAAGAATGACGACATGCATGGGATGGGATAACACTTTTGGCACTGCACAGATGAAATAACAGTTTAGCCGTATACGGAGTCTCTATGTTTGTTATAATGCTAAGAATTGTGGCTCGTTGTTTGATTTAGCTTGCTTACGAGCCAGGATGGCGGGTCTCCATGGTCGTGGAGCCCACCGTTTCTGTTTATATTATAACTTGTGAAATATGAAGTTAGTTGCTTTTGCAATCATCCTACTGTTATATATGGTTTGATATCTGTGGGTACTGATAATAAAAGAACAGGGAATGTGCTGCTAAAAGTTGAATTAGCAACACTTGTGGAATTGGTAAGGGTGTGTGGTAGCATCTTGGGCCCTGTGGAGGGCCGGGGTGTTACAGTTCGAGTAAACATCTGAGCTTATGTACAGATATGATCATCCTGCAAAAAGAAAAAAAAACGAGAATACGTAGGAGAGATGATACTGAAACAAAACCGAAATTCAGAAGTAATTTGAATTCTTGTTTGATTTCTCTTGAATCCTTAGCTTAAACCCACACCTATCCCAGCCATTCATGCCTTGATCTCCCTACCGCTTCGCCCCTTCATTCGTTTTGCGCACGGGTACTGTTCATCATCTGAAAATATTGCCACCGTCCCGATTCTTCTGCTCCTGCACCTTCCCGTTTCTTCCCGCCGCTGCCACACTGCTGCAATCGGTCAGAGATCGTACCACCTCGCTCCTCCCGCCTCTGACACCCTCTTAAATTTATGTTTTACAACAGCATAGAATTTGTTTTGAGTTAAATTTATGGAAAATACAAGCTGTTCTGAAATAAAAAGTAATTAGTGAAAAGCCAGTCATTGAGTGTTCTTACCGGGGTTTCTGTTTCTTATTTCTATTGGATTTCATGCATTTTTTTCTGTTTCTTAGTTCTATTGGATTTCATGCATTCTTCTTCTTTCTGTTGTGTTGCTACAGAATTTTAATTGATTAACCAATAACACCTTCATTATATAGGCTAGAATTTGGATGGAGAAAGCATCAAGATATCGATCTACAGTCTGGAAAGTCAGAAATAAACGCCCAGGTTAGCGGTCTGCTGTCTAATATATACCCTGCCTACATTTCAAGGGCCCTTCAGTATCTCTTTTTTTTCGAGAATGGCCCTTCAGTATCTTCAATTTACTAATGTAAAAAATGCATTTGTACTTCTTCTGTTTGCTGGACCTAACAGATCGTTTTTGTTGTAGGATACAATGCTAGTGACTCAGATTCAGATAGCGCTAAGGAAACAGGCAAATAATGAACTTTCAGAGTTAATGAGATTACTGGCAGGGTGAGTTTCATGCCCCCATGTGCCATTGTGATCCAGAACTGCCTCTTTCTTGAGGTGTCTCCAAGTTAGGATTTACAATTTGAGTTAGTGAAAAAAAAATCCTTGTTTGTCACTTGTCAGTTCATCAATACCCCATACTTTTAATTGACTAGAATACAATTAGGCTGTACACTGAAAAAGATAGGATTTTTTAGGAGTGATTGATTGCTTGGTATGGACCCTTTTAATGTATCCCATTATTTTCCTTATTATGAAAAATGAAGGTTTGAAGGATCTGTTTTTATCTGTATCCAGAAAAATCTCTGTTAAGTAATAGTCTTACGAAGACCTGGAAAACATTACTGTTATCTTTCGTCCCTTCTCTTGGGGACGTGAGCATGTGTCTAGCTTAGAAAGGCAAGGTTATATACATATGGAATTCGGTCTTTAAATGTTTGAAAAGGAATACATTTTAGTGCGCTTTGTATATTTCCTACCAGGGTGTATGCCTTGTAAATCCCCATTACTGCTGCTTGTTCCATTTCAATAGATTCAAAGCATTTTATTCTCAGAAAAAAAAGGATTCAAAGCATTTGATTTTGTTTAAGTAGCTTATTTTGCAGTGCTTGCAGTGACTACGAATCCAGCAAGGCAACACAAACTACCACTTGATGCTTCAAATATGCAGTTGTATCAAGGCAATTATTTGCGCGCCCCATGAGTTAGCATGTATGGTGTTCTGTTTTCAGGCCTTTTCTTTTTCTTTTTCTTGTGTCTTAAATCTGTTTATCATCACAAATGTGAAATTCTCAGGATGGTTTTGTTTTTCATTGAACATACAAGGCATCAGCAGGATATTGGATTACATGTTGTGCTACTCGTATTCTCATTTCTTCCTGCACTCCAAGTCTGGGCATGTTGTGTTTTGTGCATCCTCAGAGAAGTCCCATCTGTTCTGTTCTCTGAATGAGTATTAGGTTTGATGGGTGCTTGAAGTGATTTGTGGCTTAGCATTGGATTATGCCACATGCCAGGCCTCGGTTGATAGTTGATGCTTATCATCAGAAACTTATCGAAGTGCGGATGACCTTTTAGCATGCTTTTACTCATCACCAGAAGCTTATCGATCGAGTAGTGAATAGTCTTAGGAGGAGGCCTGGAAGAACATAGTGTTTGCCTTTCTTTCATTTCATGGAGGGCTGGAGGCTTTGCTATTCTCCTGAGCGTGGACGATAGTTACACAAGAAGAGAAGCTTGCGTATCATAGGGAAAAACTGAAGTACCGACGGGGAAACCTTTTGTACCTTGTGTTTTTTCGTAATTGTTGAAGCTAGCTTGCATAATTACCATGGCAAATGAGCGACTTGCAGTGAGTACAAATGAAAAGCTATCAATGTTTCTCTGGGCCCCACTCTTCCCCTCTCGTTTCATTACGTTCGCCCAGATGGTGAGATCTGGCCCCTCTCCTCCTTCTCCAGCTAAACGTCGGCGTCGATTATGATGAGGGACCTATCTCCCTATACACAGGAGTGAAGCCAGAAAAAAAATTGAGGGTGTGCCAAACTATTTATAGGTCTAAATTAAGTTGACACAAAATTAGTATTTTACTTTTATAAAATTTCAAATTCATATAGAAATTATAAATTGGATGAAGACAAACAATGAAAAATAGAGAAATAGAAAGTAGGTACCTCAATAATAGAAAGCGCCATGAGTGCGGAGTAGCGATAAGTCACTATGTATAAAACATATCAAAATTAGTGATATAATAGAAAATTATGAATGACAATGAAAATTTAGATCATATAAAATATACCATAATTAAGCTAATTTGAATCAGCAGACAATAGAAACAAAAGGCGGTATCTTTTTCCACACTTTATCCATTGTTCTTATCATTTTCACGGCGGGGGGCTTGGCGGCAGCAGTGCCTTCGGGGCACGTGCAGGACCACATCATCGCGGAGCGGTGGCGGAGGGAGAAGATCAACCCGAGGTTCATTGAGCTCTCCACCGTCATCCTCGGACTCAAGAAAGTTCATATATATTTCACTTTCTTTTTTCTTTGATTGATTATCTGTTATTTAATTTTATGATTTTCACTACTACTCCTCCTCCTCCTCTTCTTCTTTAATTTTATGATTTACATATATTATTTCACTTTCTTTCTTTGATTGATTGATTAGCTCTTCTTTAATTTTATGATTTTTCACTTCTCCTCCTCCTCCATGTCGTCGTCTTCTTTAATTTCATGCTTGTTATTAACTTTCCCATCAAAGAGAGCTAGCTTTTTTTTGGGTTTGTTAATCTCTCTCTTTCTCTCTCTATTTTTACTATGTATAAAGTTGCCACCGGAGGAGGTGAGGCTCAAGCCTCACTAAGCTCCCCCGGTGGCTACGCCTCTGCCTATACAGTTGTAGGCTAGGTTTCTTTTTGCCCCCTCCTCTACCAGTGTGTGTTTAGGCGGTATGTCTAGTATAGGTTTTTGCTTGTTTGTTTTTGCTCACCGAAAGCCCAATTTTCGGTCTCTATCCGACACGTCGCTGTTGAGTTCCCCTTTCTTCTCCCCTTGCTCTAGAGGATCTATACCTTCATTCCTTGACATATACCATGAGTCCACACCCAGATCGACTGAAGACACCTTTGAGTGTCGGGTTCTTACTGGACTCAACAAGACTTTCATCGTTGATTCCAATGAATTTTACCTCCTCAAGAGACAAGGTTTGCAAAGGAGGTGTTGGGGGAGTTGCCCTCACCTTGGCCCAGTCAGCACATTGTACCAGTCAGCCCAATAATCATGAGGCCACATGACTGGCCCAAGGGTACTGTCGCAAGAGAAAAGATGGTATTGCCCCTATTGTTGTAAACCTAGATATGGGTATTTATGTAACAAGTCTCTTCATGGCTATAAATATGTGTCTTAGAGCACCATAGGGAGGCAGGCTCTTTTTGTTCAGACAAATCTAGGTAGTACAGATTTCTATCCTTTGTCTCCATGGTTTGTAAGGCTCCGGACAGCCCCTTTGAAGCCTCCCCATAGCCCCCTTATTCACTGTTTGGTCTGTAACCACAACAATTGCCGCCGTCCGTGGGGGACAGGCATAGAAGCGATGAATTGAGAAAGGAGTGTCCGGACACAATGGCACCAAAAAAGACGGCCATGTCGACTACTAGGCGAAAGAGGAGCACAACCATCGAGACTGCCACAGCGAGGGCGAGGGAGCTGGTTTGCAGAGGTCCCTGCCCCCATGGCAGCGACACATCGGATAGGCAGTGCCCCGACCCATGGTAGGTAACGAAGGTGGCTATTCGGCAACCACGCTAATGACGGAGTGGGAAGCATCGCTAATGAAGGACCCAATCACAGCGGGCAACCGAAACATCGAAGTTCGTGCCACTCAACCAGTGGTCTCCGCCGGCATTGACACCATTGCTGTCACCACATAGGGAGGGGGGCATCCTCCCTCCAGCGCCGAGTGCGGGTGAAGGCCCCCTTGATGCAGTCCTCAAAACGCTACAACGGGAATTAGTGGACCTGAGATAGTAGGGAACAATATAGAAGGTATACACCACACCGTTGTTATTACCTATACCTTTTCTTACAAAAAAATGAGCTCTCTCTCCTAGGGCATCCTAAGGGTCATATTTGTAGCCAAGAGAAGGTTGTTTATACAAATGCTCCATTAGACCTATAATAGTAAGGGCAAACATGTCTTTTCTTGGCATAGGCATTTTGGGTTTACCATGTAATTACACATGCAATGGGTATTTGGCGTAGTGGGCAGATTGGGCCAAGATGAGGGCTACTCCCTCAACATTGTCCATGAATCTCATGCCAAATTAGATAACTATTACTCTAGAAATATGACTTGAGCTAATTCCAGTATTATTGGTCACTTGGGTAACAGCTTCTACAAAAGCTTTAGAAATTGTGTCGGGCTATCAGTAGCTGAAGAGGTAGTTATTTGAGAGATAGGTTTGGTTTTCTATTCACACGTCGGTTGCTACTTTTCTATTCACACGTCGGTTGCTACTGTTTTCATCCCTTCTGAAAAATGCTACATATGAGACATTTTTGGTGGGAAACTTCGTTGTTGTGCACAATTTCAGTTTGATTATGCTTTTAGCTGATCAATATTCCATCTTTCCCAAATCTCCCTTAACGAAATAAATAGAAGCTCAAGTGATTGCCTTGCCCTATGGGAGTATGCTAAATTACAATGGAACAGAAGGCAAGTAGAGTGGTTGGTGCTGAGCTGTAGGTATAAACTGTTTAATATGGTTTCATACTCTTCGTTGTGAGCTGCATAAATCATGAGTCGGTAGCCTGGTGTAGTACTAAGAATTGTCGTTGGATATTTATCTGGCCACTTCAGTACATTGATCGTGCAAAACTGCACACCCGCAAGTGAACGGGCTGCCGCCAAGATAGCAGCGAATGTCGTGTTCTCCACAGGGACTAGATTACTGGAGACACAACCCTTAACCAAATCTAAGACGCACGAACAGGGAAATGAAGACTAATCTGCAGAACCTATGACAAACTAAAGCTAGAAATCAGATCTGCAAAAGAAAGAAATAAGAGAAAGGAAGAGCCAGGGGAGGAAACTGCGAAATAGGGACTACTGGACTGGACTAACTCTACCGTGAAACAGGAAAGAAGAGACTAAGGAAGAGAAGCAAGAAATACAAGAGGATGAGCGAGAGATGAGGAAAGAAGACTAGAAGATTCTAAGACTAGCAGATTACAAGAAGCAGTAAGAACGAGGGGAGAGTAGAAAAGAGTGAACAAAGGTAAGAAGACTACAGAAGGAGAGAAGATTGAGAACTAACTAGATGAGAAGAGAATGGCACAGCCTAAGAAAGAAAAGGGAAGAAAGAAGGGGGAAAGAGAAGGCTAGAACCAGAAGGTAGGAAAGAATAGAAGGGGAAAAGACTGAGAACTAGCGCTGCAGAGAGAAAGAAGAGAGACTAAGAATGAAGAGCTTTCTAGGAGAAGAAGAGGCTGCCGAGAGGAAGTCAGAAGGGTAGAAGAAACGCTAACTAGATAGAGGAAAGAACTAAAGAGAAGGTGAGGGAGGAGTCGAAGGAAGGAGAGCGCAGAGAACTACCGAGAGGAGAGAGATCGAAGGAATGAGGCACACGCAGCACAGAGGCAAGGAGTAAGAAGGGAAAGGATCGGAGGCAAGAGATCGCAAAATAAGAAAGAGATCGAGAGGAGAAGAGAAATGCTACTGCTATACCACTACTTCACGGCTAACAACAGATTAAGCACAGAAAAAAAAACAGAAATCCTAACCATACATCTAAAAAGCAAACTAAATATTGCAGAGAACAAACAAATTAATCTAAACATAAACTAAAGCGCAAGTAACAGATCTAGACTATGACTATTTTTTTCTTTTCTACTAACAGATCAAATAATAACAGCAAGAACAAAGTAAGCCCTAACAGAGAATTTAAATCTAACCCAACAGAAGGTAATCATAAGCATAGCATAATATTGGATCTATTAGTAGGAGCATAAACTACAGAAGAGCTAACAGATCATCTAATAACATAAATCTAAACTAGAGGACAACATCAAACGAACACCTCAGAACAGCAAGAACATGTAAAAGCATTCATAGTACTTAGATCTGAAATATATATATAGCACATGCGCATAACAGCTCCAACACATAAGCATCTCATCATAGCAGGAACAAGAACCACATTTCAAGCATCCAGATCAACAAAGACCATACATGCACATCACAGATTTTAATATAAGAGCATCCTCAAGAAAAGCATGCCATCATAGTACTAAATATTAGATCGGGAATGAAACAACCCATAAACGGCAGATCTGAGCCGGAGAAGATCATTTGTAGGGGATGCAGGCAGATGTTGCAGATCCGGCCTTGGAGAAGCAGATCCGGCCGTGTAGACGAAGCAGTGAAGTTGGTGCCGTGTAGAGGTAGTAGATCGGCCGAAGAAAACGAGGGGGTAGTAGATCCGTGAGCTTCAGACGTGATGGAGCAGATCTGGCCGGAGGGGTTGCAGATGTTGAAGTAGAAGAGTTGCAGGGGCCTTCGGTCAGCAGAAGAAATGGCGGACGTTGGAGAAGATTCGAAACAGCAGTAGGGATTCATTAGATGGATCTGAGCACTGGAATGGAGGAGATGCCATGGGGGATCGATGGGGTCTTGGAGGTCATGGAATGGGGTGGCCGGGTGATGGAGATGGTGCGGCGCGGTAGAGGCGTGCGGATTTGGGTGTGTTGGAGCTCGGTTCTAGTAGAGGAAAGGCCGGTGGATGGCTAGGGTTCTTAGAGCATGGAAGGGGGATGGGTGGCGGCTGCTCGGTGAGGAGAGATGCGGCGTGGTGGAGTTGGTGGAGGTGCTCGGGAGATGGAGTAGGGCGGCCGGTTGTGGGAGATGGATGAGGATGGTATGGAGGCGGCGAAGAAGATAGCAGTCGGTTGGCTAGGGTTTTCGGGTGTGGGATATGGGAGCGCGTTCGCGAATGAGGATGGGTGGCGGCTCTGGTTCTGGTGGAGTGGATATATCCCCCCCCCCCCGTGGTGAATGCTGCTTATATACTTGCGGCGGCTGGCTAGGGTTTCAGTTCACGGGCGCCCGGAGGGGTTAGGGTTTGCTGGCATTTTTGCACTCTAGTCCTCCTCCTTCTGCTGATTTGCAACCATTGCTCATCCCATGCTGATATCTGTGAAGTTTGCGCCTATTTCGCGCCGACCTGCAAGGATATTACAAACCACTGTAAATTGTCCAAAATGAGAGCAAAATGTGTATAATTAATGAATTTATGGCTAATTTGAGCTACTAACAACAGGGTTATGGTGTGAAAATTTGGTCCTCCCCCAAGCTTAAGTCAAACATACACTCTGAAATAAAAATTCAGTATTGGAAACAGCTCACCGGGTGCAAAAGTTGAACCAGACAGTATCACATCACCCCAAAAAGCTTCCTGCCATGCTTGGATGATGGATCAGCATGTACCTGCAAATGGAAAAATAAAAAGGGAAAGGATAAACCGACAAAAAGGCAAAATAGAGAAAGGAAAACTGAAGTAAAGCAGTAAAATGCTCAGGTTGCCTCCTGAGAAGCGCTTGTTTTAGGTCCTTAGCTTGACCAACAAATGATTATCATGTAGGCTCAAAAGACATTGGAGAATCACAGTCAGGACTGACTTGATCTCCATCATTATCCTCATCATTAAGTTCAGGAAAGGGTTCCCCAACAAGGTAATGTTTCAATCTCTGCCCATTAACTTTGAAAATGCCCCCAGATTGACTCTCAACCTCAAAAGCTCCACTACCTAGCACTTTCTTGACTACACAAGGCCCAAACCATCTAGATTTGAACTTTCCAGGAAACAAATGGAACCTAGAGTCAAAAACCAAGACAAGCTGTCCAGGTTGGAAGTCACGCCTCAAAATGTGACGATCATGTATCTTTTTAGATCTCTCTTTGTAAATCCTCGAGCTTTCATAAGCATCAAGCCTCAATTCATCAAGTTCACACAGCTGCAACTTTCTATGTTTCCCAGCTAGACCCATGTCCAAGTTGAGTTTTCTAATTGCCCAATGTGCTCTATGCTCAAGTTCAACAGGAAGATGACAAGCTTTTCCATAAACCAACCTAAAGGGGGACATGCCAATAGGTGTTTTAAATGCTGTCCTATAAGCCCACAATGCATCATAAAGCTTAAGAGACCAATCTGTCCTGGATTTGGACACAACTTTTTCAAGGATTTGCTTTATCTCTCTATTGGAAACTTCAACTTGCCCATTAGCTTGAGGATGATAAGGTGTGGTTACCCTATGATTATGGACTCCATATTTGGCTAGAAGAGCTTCAAACTGCTTGTGATTAAAGTGAGACCCGCCATCACTTATCACAACTCTAGGAATTCCAAACCTAGGAAAGATGATTTGCCTAAACAACCTACAAACAGATTTTGAATCTGCATGGACAGTGGGTATAGCCTCAACCCATTTGGACACATAATCCACTGCCACAAGAATGTGCTTGTACCCTTGAGAAGAAGGCAAAGGTCCTATGTAATCTATTCCCCAAACATCAAAGAGTTCTACCTCAAGAATACCATGTTGTGGCATCTCATGTCATCTTGACATGTTCCCTGCATGCTGACAGGGATCACAAGACTGAATGTATGCATGAATATCCTTGAACATGGTAGGCCAATAAAATCCAGCTTAAAGAACCTTAGCTTGGGTCTTAGCAGTTCCAGCATGACCACCAAAAGGTGCAGAATGACAATGAAACATCACATTTTGAACCTCCTCATGAGGAAGACAACGTCGAACAACCCCATCTACACAATGCCTATACAGATATGGGTCATCCCAAAAGAACTTACGTGCCTCATGTGTGAATTTCCTACGCTGCTGATAGGAGAGATCAGGAGGGACTGCATTGCAAACCAAGTAGTTCACTATGTCTGCATACCAAGGGGTTTTAGACTGAACAAGAGAAACTTCTAATAGATGGTCTCCAGGAAGAGAGTCTTCAATAGGAAGTATAGAAGCTGAATCTGAATGGGGCAGTCTAGATAAATGGTCAGCCACTAGGTTCTCAGCCCCTTTTTATCTCTAATCTCAACATCAAACTCTTGCAACAACAGAATCCAGCGAATGAGGCGAGGTTTAGCATCCTTTTTACTCAAAAGATACCTAATGGCTGCATGATCTGTGTACACTATGCATTTTGAGCCAACTAGGTAGGATCTAAACTTGTCAAATGCAAATACTACAGCTAGCAATTCTTTTTCAGTGGTTGTGTAATTAATTTGAGTGTCATCTAAAGTCCTGCTAGCATAGTAGATGACATGCAAGGCTTTTTCATGCCGCTGCCCCAAAACAGCCCCCACAGCACAGTCACTAGCATCACACATAAGCTCAAAGGGCCTCCCAATCAGGAGGCTGCACAATGGGTGCAGAAATGAGAGCAGTCTTGATCTTACTAAATGCATCCATGCAAGCCTCATCAAAAACAAAAGGGATATCGCTGCCCAAAAGATGAGTGAGAGGACAGGCAATCTTAGAAAAGTCCTTAATGAATCTGCGGTAAAAACCAGCATGCCCCAAAAAACTGCGAACACCTTTCACATTAACAGGAGGGGGTAAGCGCTCAATCACCTCAACTTTAGCTCTATCCACCTCAATCCCTCTAGAAGACACTAAATGACCAAGGACTATCCCCTCTCTAACTAGAAAATGACATTTCTTCCAATTGAGGACCAAATTGGCCTCAAGACAGCGCTGAAGGACAGTTTCAAGGTTGGCCAAACAGCTCTCAAAGGTCTGTCCATAAACAGTGAAATCATCCATGAAAACTTCCATGATTTTCTCAATAAGATCAGTGAAAATGGACATGACACAGCGCTGGAAGGTCCCTGGGGCATTACAAAGTCCAAATGGCAGCCTACGGTAAGCAAATGTACCATAGGGGCAAGTGAATGTGGTCTTTTCCTGATCTGATGGATGTATTAGAATCTGCAGAAAACCTGAATATCCATCCAGATAACAGAAATAAGAATGACGGGCCAGTCTCTCTAGCATTTGGTCAATGAAAGGCAAAAGAAAATGGTCCTTGCGAGTGGCCTTGTTAAGCTTCCTATAGTCAGTGCACATGCGCCAGCCTGTGGTTGTTCTTGTGGGAATTAGATCACCTTTTTCATTGGCAACCACTGTTATGCCCCCTTTCTTAGGCACAATATGAATGGGACTGACCCACTGACTATCTGAAATAGGATAGATGATGTTAGCACCTAGAAGCTTGAGGATTTCTTTCTTGACAACCTCCTGCATGTGAGGATTAAGCCTACACTGGTGCTCACGCGTTGGCTTAGCATCATCCTCAAGGTGAATACGATGCATGCAGGTGGCTGGATCAATGCCCTTCATATCATCTATAGAGTATCCAATGACAGCTCTATATTTACGAAGGATCTCAAGAAGTTGATCAGCCTCTAAAGGTGTCAAATGGGCACTAACAATAACAGGACAGGTCTGATCTGGTCCCAGAAATTCATATCTAAGATGATTAGGAAGTGGTTTCAGCTCTACCTTTGGGGCTGTGGGCTGCCTAAGGTCTGGGATTTGAGAAGGCTCTACAGGAGCATCAATGAGTGCAACGTGATGAGAATTAACAGCAGTGCACTCATCCTCAATTGATGTCACTTCTTCAACATTTTCATATGTTTCAACAACACATTTGTCAACCAAATCAAGTGAGAAACACTGATCTGGACAGTGAGGAAGATGAGTGGGATGCCTCATATCAAATGTTAGCTTCTCTTGACCAAATTGGAGAGTAAGCTTAGCATCCTTGACATCAATTACAGCACCTGCAGTAGCAAGGAATGGTCTCCCAAGGATGACAGGTTCACTTCTATCCTCCATCTCTAAGACAACAAAATCTACAGGGAAGGCAAAGGTACCAACTACCACAGGAACGTCCACTAAAATACCAGCTGGGTGACGATATGTGCGATCAGCCAACTGCAATTTCATGGCTGTTGGCTGCAGATCGCCCAAAGGGAGCGCGTCACAAACTGATAATGGGAGGACACTAACACTTGAGCCTAAGTCACAAAGAGCTCTAAAGTTCTTGGAGCCTAGAATGCAAGGTATGCAAAAGCTACCAGGGTCATCTAACTTAGGAGGTAGCTTGTTCTGTATGATAGCGCTACACTCCTTAGTTAGAGTGACCACCTCAAGCTCATCCATACTCCGCTTCTTGGTAAGCAACTCCTTGAAGAATTTGGCATACATAGGCACATGTAGGACAGCCTCTAGAATGGGAATGGTGATCTGAACATCCTTCATCCTCTCTAGGAATTTAGCAAACTGCTTGTCCTCATTGGATTTTTCTAACCGCTCAGGGAATGGCAATTTGGGTTTTGTGGAGGGGACAGCTGCTGTAGTGGATGATGAGGGAATATCAAATGTTTTGGCTGGTGTTATGGAGCTGGGTTGGTGCAGATTCTGCTGCTATGAATCAGGTTTTTCTTGCTGGACAGACCTAAAGACAGGGGGCACATACAAGGGTGGTGTAGGAAGAAGTGGTTCTGATGTGGTTTTTCCACTCCTAGTAGTAATTGCTCCACAATGGCCACGAGGATTTGCCTCAGGCTGTGCAGGAAGCCTCCCAGGTGTGCTGGATGAAGCCTGTGATGCTTGCAAACTCTCCACACGACTAGCCAAATTAGTCAATTGAGTCTTTGCATCATTGTATTGAGCTTCCATCTTAGCTACATGTGATGCAAGGAGCTGTTCAATTCTGGTCAACTGATCTGATTGAGAAGTAGTAGGTGGAGGGTTTGGAACATGCATCATAGGTTGCTGAAATGAGGCATGTGAAGGGGCTTGCTGCTGTCTAAAGCCTTGTGCTGATGTTCCCACAGGGAAGGATGACACACTAGGGTTGGTGTTCTTGTAAGACAAGTTTGGATGACGCCAACCTGGGTTGTAGGTTTGAGAAAACTGCCCATGTGATTGAGCATAGTTCACTTCAGATGATTCAGCTGTGGAAGTTAAGGGGCACTCAGCTGGAGTATGCCCTTGAGATCCACAAATCTGACATCCAGTGGCTATATGGGCTGAAGATGAGGGCATGAGCTGCGCCATTTGACGTGTGAGGATTTGAATCTGAGCTGATAAGGCATCATTAGAGCTCACCTCATAGATACCAGGACGTGGAGGAGCAGAAGCTCTCTCACTGGACCATTGAAAGTGGTGGGAGGACATACTCTCAATCAAGCTGAAAGCTTCATCAAGAGTTTTGTTCATTATCCCTCCTCCTGCTGCAGAATCTACAAAGGCTCTTGTGTGGTGTGTAAGACCTTTGTAAAAAATCTGCAGCACAAGCCATCTTTCAAGGCCATGGTGAGGACACATCCTAAGCAGGGTTTGATACCTCTGCCAAGCATCATACAAACTCTCACCCTCAGATTGTGAAAACCTAGTAATCTGGTCACGCACCTCTGCTGCCTTGGAAGGAGGAAAATACCTCTCAAAAAAAGCCTGCAGTAGGTGTTCCCATGTGTCCTTAAGATGCAGGGGCAGAGAATGCAACCAAGTCTTAGCACCATCTCTAAGAGAGAAAGGGAACAATGAGAGCCTAATGGCATCAGTTGTGACTCCATTGCACTTCAAAGTGTTACAATATTCTAAGAAGGTGCGAATGTGTTCATTGGGATCCTCAGTGGGAGAACCTCCAAATCTGGTCTGCTGGACCATGGTAATGAGTGCAGGTTTTAGCTCAAAGTTGTTTGCCTGAATGGCAGGTTGGACAATTCCAGGGGCTATACCCTGGTCTCTAGGAATCCAAAGGTCACGAAGAAGAGGCTGGGGGTTCTGATCTCCCATTGCTTCTTGATGGGGAAGTTGATTCTCTCTCTTCAGCTTATGAAAAGTGCGCTCAATCTCAGGATCAAAAGGAGCCAACGAATGGTCTCCACTTCTGCGCATAAGCTGAGAAGTAGGGCCGAAAAGGGAGGAAGGAAACTAAAGAAATGACTTAGTCTATGGTCTAGCGCGATCACCAATATCTAATCCCGGCAACGGCGCCAATTTCTTGATCGTGCAAAACTGCATACCCGCAAGTGAACGGGCTGCCGCCAAGATAGCAGCGAATGTCGTGTTCTCCATAGGGACTAGATTACTGGAGACACAACCCTTAACCAAATCTAAGACGCACGAACAGGGAAATGAAGACTAATCTGCAGAACCTATGACAAACTAAAGCTAGAAATCAGATCTGCAAAAGAAAGAAATAAGAGAAAGGAAGAGCCAGGGGAGGAAACTGCGAAATAGGGACTACTGGACTGGACTAACTCTACCGTGAAACAGGAAAGAAGAGACTAAGGAAGAGAAGCAAGAAATACAAGAGGATGAGCGAGAGATGAGGAAAGAAGACTAGAAGATTCTAAGACTAGCATATTACAAGAAGCAGTAAGAACGAGGGGAGAGTAGAAAAGAGTGAACAAAGGTAAGAAGACTACAGAAGGAGAGAAGATTGAGAACTAACTAGATGAGAAGAGAATGACACAGCCTAAGAAAGAAAAGGGAAGAAAGAAGGGGGAAAGAGAAGGCTAGAACCAGAAGGTAGGAAAGAATAGAAGGGGAAAAGACTGAGAACTAGCGCTGCAGAGAGAAAGAAGAGAGACTAAGAATGAAGAGCTTTCTAGGAGAAGAAGAGGCTGCCGAGAGGAAGTCAGAAGGGTAGAAGAAACGCTAACTAGATAGAGGAAAGAACTAAAGAGAAGGTGAGGGAGGAGTCGAAGGGAGGAGAGCGCAGAGAACTACCGAGAGGAGAGAGATTGAAGGAATGAGGCACACGCAGCACAGAGGCAAGGAGTAAGAAGGGAAAGGATCGGAGGCAAGAGATCGCAAAATAAGAAAGAGATCGAGAGGAGAAGAGAAATGCTACTGCTATACCACTACTTCACGGCTAACAACAGATTAAGCACAGAAAAAAACAGAAATCCTAACCATACATCTAAAAAGCAAACTAAATACTACAGAGAACAAACAAATTAATCTAAACATAAACTAAAGCGCAAGTAACAGATCTAGACTATGACTATTTTTTTCTTTTCTACTAACAGATCAAATAATAACAGCAAGAACAAAGTAAGCCCTAACAGAGAATTTAAATCTAACCCAACAGAAGGTAATCATAAGCATAGCATAATATTGGATCTATTAGTAGGAGCATAAACTACAGAAGAGCTAACAGATCATCTAATAACATAAATCTAAACTAGAGGACAACATCAAACGAACACCTCAGAACAGCAAGAACATGTAAAAGCATTCATAGTACTTAGATCTGAAATATATATATAGCACATGCGCATAACAGCTCCAACACATAAGCATCTCATCATAGCAGGAACAAGAACCACATTTCAAGCATCCAGATCAACAAAGACCATACATGCACAATACAGATTTTAATATAAGAGCATCCTCAAGAAAAGCATGCCATCATAGTACTAAATATTAGATCGGGAATGAAACAACCCATAAACGGCAGATCTGAGCCGGAGAAGATCATTTGTAGGGGATGCAGGCAGATGTTGCAGATCCGGCCTTGGAGAAGCAGATCCGGCCGTGTAGACGAAGCAGTGAAGTTGGTGCCGTGTAGAGGTAGTAGATCGGCCGAAGAAAATGAGGGGGTAGTAGATCCGTGAGCTTCAGACGTGATGGAGCAGATCTGGCCGGAGGGGTTGCAGATGTTGAAGTAGAAGAGTTGCAGGGGCCTTCGGTCAGCAGAAGAAATGGCGGACGTTGGAGAAGATTCGAAACAGCAGTAGGGATTCATTAGATGGATCTGAGCACTGGAATGGAGGAGATGCCATGGGGGATCGATGGGGTCTTGGAGGTCATGGAATGGGGTGGCCGGGTGATGGAGATGGTGCGGCGCGGTAGAGGCGTGCGGATTTGGGTGTGTTGGAGCTCGGTTCTAGTAGAGGAAAGGCCGGTGGATGGCTAGGGTTCTTAGAGCATGGAAGGGGGATGGGTGGCGGCTGCTCGGTGAGGAGAGATGCGGCGTGGTGGAGTTGGTGGAGGTGCTCGGGAGATGGAGTAGGGCGGCCGGTTGTGGGAGATGGATGAGGATGGTATGGAGGCGGCGAAGAAGATAGCAGTCGGTTGGCTAGGGTTTTCGGGTGTGGGATATGGGAGCGCGTTCGCGAATGAGGATGGGTGGCGGCTCTGGTTCTGGTGGAGTGGATATATCCCCCCCCCCCGGTGGTGAATGCTGCTTATATACTTGCGGCGGCTGGCTAGGGTTTCAGTTCACGGGCGCCCGGAGGGGTTAGGGTTTGCTGGCATTTTTGCACTCTAGTCCTCCTCCTTCTGCTGATTTGCAACCATTGCTCATCCCATGCTGATATCTGTGAAGTTTGCGCCTATTTCGCGCCGACCTGCAAGGATATTACAAACCACTGTAAATTGTCCAAAATGAGAGCAAAATGTGTATAATTAATGAATTTATGGCTAATTTGAGCTACTAACAACAGGGTTATGGTGTGAAAATTTGGTGTTAATAAGATGCATATCATACATACGAGATAGTCTATCGAACATAGTATAATGTCTTCGACACACCATGAACTTATCCCCAGCTTAGTACCTTAGGCTGGCTGCCGAAAACTAGCACATTAGGTTGGCTGCCAAAAACTAGGACACTATCATAGATCATAATTGGTTATTACTAGAGTTGATGTCATGATTGGTTCGAAAATGAGAGAGGATGTATTCCTTATTCTAATAGGCTCACTGTTGTTGATTAGCATGACATACTATTTACTAGATCTGTTTTTTTACTGTTTTCGACAGGTTCTGAAGTTTGAGGCGACTGCGCCTACATTATGTAACGCGTAATGGTGACAATGGGTCTTCACTGCTAATTTCACTCTCGGGCTCCCATGTTTGTCTCAGTTGCGTTTTTTATTCGAGTCTATGAAGTCCAATGTCTTGAGCGCAAATGGATTCTTGCTCATTACATTTTTTACTAATAATATGATTATGAAAAATAAAAAGAGACCATGAAGATCACGATGTCATACTGATGCTTTCTTCATTTTGTTGTACAAAATGGGATCATTGATGCTGCCAAATGTACTGAATAATTTGAAATGCTCAAAATTTTCTGTCATACCGACAGGTTGCAATGTAAATCTTTTAGAT
Source organism: Dendrocalamus latiflorus (assembly GCA_017311315.1). Classification (NCBI taxonomy): domain Eukaryota; kingdom Viridiplantae; phylum Streptophyta; class Magnoliopsida; order Poales; family Poaceae; genus Dendrocalamus; species Dendrocalamus latiflorus. The sequence goes on from CM029611.1 coordinate 40,652,382, forward strand.
GTTCAAGACCTTGGCGGATGATAGAATAGAAAGTGAAATGTGTGTCTGCTTAGTAATTGAATTCAGAGCATTCATGTAATTGTTATGCATCATACGAGTTGATTATCATGATCCAATGGCACTGGGCAGGATGAACTGAGCTGCCTGTAGGGCCTTGATCACCGAAGTTATATAGTTGAGGCAAATTTTATCACTACTCGACTAGGCACGAAGCCATTGTATAACATATATGTTGCACCATTGGTTAAATTTGCCATTGTGTTGTATGCTATGGAAACAATGGTAGTGTTCACAATGTACCTTCTTTCTATATTTTTTTTAGATCAAGGGAAACTTTCATTAAGTGAATGAAAAAGGTCCCAGCCTCTACAATCTGAAGATCGTACGCAGCTTAAAGGTTACAACCAAGAGCATACAAGCACAAGAACTAACACAAAACAAAAGACACAAGATACATGAAAAAACAGACACTACGCCTCAATCCTATTCCGGAACTTCCATCCAAATTTCTATATACATGTTATTTATTGTCTTTGACCTGAACAGCATTGTCAGTCAAAAGAATTGACAGATCAAAAAACTTTTTGCCAAATGTCAACAGAGCTCTTCATGTTTTATGCCTGGCCTGGTTTAGCACGCAAACCTATCTAGTATTTCCTAGTAGGAGGACGTAACCTTGCTCCGCAGCTAGCTCCTGGCAGGCCTTGATCCGCAGCTGCACACAACACATTGATACGAGAGCACCTCTTGGCTCAGTTTCACAAGTATTTTTAGGCATATACATGTGTGTTGAGCTACTCATGCATCATTCAATAATACTAGCAGGGAAAGCATGACGCCACGCCACGCGAACTATCATGTACATCGAAGCAAAAGAGTCAAAACTCGCAAGGGGCTTTCCTGGGAAAATCGATGACCCATACATATTTTTTTTAAAAAAACGAATGTATTTTTTTAAAAGCAAGGACCTATATGTATTTTTGGGAAAACCGCAGGGCAATTATCCCGTAAAAGAAGGGCCTCTCTAGAAAATTTGAGGACCCAGTCCTTTTTGTGAAATCACTGATGTGGCGGGACCTTTCTATAAGAATCAAGGACCATACACAAATTTAAAAAAGCGGAGAGCCTTTTCGCAAAGATGCTGATGTGGATGCCCTCCTCGGGGTGGAATGCCCTAGGGCTTAATATATACAAGCAGTAGAAGCGTGGTGCCATGCTGCGCTAGTTACCGTGTTGACTGAAACAAAAGAGCCGACAATTTGGGAGGCTCTTTTCGAAAAATTAAGGACCCGTACATAATTTCAGAAAAATCAAAGATCTTTTTTTTTGCAAAAAACTAAGAAACCATACGTAATTTTGGAGAAACTACGGGCGTTATCCCGCAAAAGGAGGGGCTCCCTGAAAACTAAGGATCCATGCGTAATTTTGGCAAAACGGAGGGTTTTTCAGCGGAAAGATGACATGATTGAAGTCTTTCTAAATCGAGGACCGCACACGATTTGGAAAAGCTAAAAGGCCTATTTGCAAATTCACTGATGTGGCTGACCTCCCCGTGGGCGCACCCCGGGTGTAACAGGGAGATGCAGACAACTGCTACACAATCTGGCTCTCTTCTCTTCTTTTTTGTTAATTTTCCTTGTCTTTCATGATAATTGTGTACACATGCATGCATTGCATTATCATCTTCCTAAGTTTTTTTATGTGTCTTTTGATATTACTACTCCAGAGGCCTAAAGCAGCACTCAACTCAATCGAAGCGGCACAAAATCAGCATCAGGAGACACAAGGCCAGATTCGAGCTTACAAGAAGGGGGACCCGTATTCACTTGAACCCCTGTTCACAGGATCTTTAAGAGTAGCGGCGAGGAAAGCTTATGAAGACAGTATCAAGTTTCTGGACGGACTGCTATATTCTTCTTTTGATTATCATTTCAACCAATGCAGGTTTTTTTAATCTAAGGATCAGCCCCTGCTTTCTTTATTACAAACAGAAAACGAACACAGTTTACGAGTATTTACAGCTTCTTATTTCTCATTGTCTAGCTTCCGGTTTCAACTAATGCAGATAGTTTTCAAGCTTTGTCTAGCTCATAATTTCTCCTTGTCTGGCATCCAATTTCAACTAATGCAGATAGTTTTGTCCACCTTCCAATTTCTCACTATTAATGTCTTTTTTTGACTAATTTGCAGCTTATGATGATTTTGGAGTGGAGGTGACTAGTTAGTGCCCGCAGTCCATTATTTCATACATAATTAATAGGATTTGACATGTTAAAACTGATTGCGATTGCAGCCTGTCTGTAATACCCCAAATTGCATAAAGGGAAACATTAGAGGTAAATAAAGGGGAGAGTATAGTTTTGCCGTCAGATCCATCGATTTTAGAGTATCGATGTAGTGTCGCTCGCAGAGGTTCCCAGACAACCCCAGGACAGTCGGCACCGTCTAGAGAGCCGAGTAGCACCCTCAGAGGTTCCCAGACCGCCTAGGGGTAGTCGGCACAATCTCGCGACATAGGTTTTCTTCATCCGGCAATTCTAACCTTACCTTTCACTGTATTACCGCTGAAGTAAAAGAAATCCCAAAACCAGCACAGTATTGGACCAAAATGCCCTTGAGCATTCAGTTGTATGGCAAAGGAAGGGAAGGGCATGCCAGTCATTTCAATGCAAAGGGCAGCCCAACCATGCCTTTATAAAGCCAATGCACCGTAACAAGCCTCATCTTCTCACCTCATTGCTCAGTTAGGATAAGAACAAAGCCAGTAGAAGCATACTCTTCCTTCACTCCTCACTGCCAAGGCCGAGAGCCCCCAAAACACAAGCACGTCCTCCAAGCTCTCCGCAGAGAAGGGGGAGCCCCAAAGAGGAGGAGCAAAGGAGCAGCCGGCCATGGCGGCTAGGGGAAGAATCACCTGAACCTCAGCCTCATCCACATCATCCTTGTTCTAGCTCGACAAGCAAGTAAGCCTGGCCTCACCTCCCATATTCCGGCACCGTGTCATAGCACGTTAGCATGCAAAAGCAGAAGCTAGATTGGTGGGGAAGGGTGTACTGCCCTGTTGGGGAGGTGGCCGGGTGTAGAGGAGGCGGCCAGCGGCCGTTGGCCGTGCCGGCCGATGTGGCGCCGAGCGCTCCACTGCGTGCGCGCTCGGGGAGGCGGTAGGATCCGGTCCCGGCCGGATCCAGGCGGGGAGGGTGGCGCGGGGGGGGGGGGGGGCGGTGCTACAGGGGCGGCCGGATCTGGGCTGGTCGGCTGGCTTGGGAGGAGCCACCGGCGCCGGCGCTCCTCGGGCCGAGAGCCTCCGCGCCGCTCGGCTGCGCAAGGGAGAGAGGCGAGCGGAGGCCGACCGGCGGTGGCCCAGGGCCGACGAGCCGGGCAGGGCCCCGCGCCAACGCCGCGCCGCCAGGGGAAGATCGCCCGCACGCGAGAAAGAGAGAGGGGGTGGGAGAGGGGAGGAAGGAAGATGGGGACGACAGGAGGAGCCGCCGGCGGTGAGGGGGTCGCCGGCTGGCCCTGCGTCGCCGCGCCGCCCCTGGCGAGGCCGGCGGGAGGAGAGGTCTGTTCGGCCGGGTGGAATAGGGGGGAGAGAGAGATAGCCAGGTGAGGAAATAGATGGCAAGGCCATTCGGCCAAGACAGGGAAAAGGGGTAAAGGCCATTCGGCCAAACCAGTAGAGAAGGAAGGAAAGAAAAGAAGAAAAGAAAAAAAAGAGAGAGGGAAGAAAAGAAAAGAGGAGAAAAAGAAAAGAAAAAGGCGGTTTGGCGCCTGCGTGTCGGGACCTTGACCCCGTACATTCTACGCTCGAGTCGAGTCAGCGCGTAGGATCGTTGATATCCATTTAAGCTTTGGATTTTTATTTTGCTGTTAAGTCGGGGTGACATGTACGCAGGTGGAGTTCCTGGGTCGGAGCCGTCCACGCGTCATCCCCGAGGCTAACCAGGCAAGTGCATTGTAAAGCAGTGAATTCGGGTAGTGATTTCGGTTAAATTGAAGGATGATGCACCGCTTACCGTGGTGAGGTAAGTTAAATATTTCCGGGTAAAACCTCGCTTACCATGTTGGGGTAAGTTGATTATACTTGGAATGCATACTGAGAAATGATGCACAGTAAATGTTGGGACATGTCATGTTGATATGCATAGTCCGAGAACTTGCATTGCATGCATGCCATGGAAAGAGATAGCATTGGTCCACGTTGAGTGGACGCTCCACGGGAGTGGAGTTGAGGTCCCCGTATGAGAATTTCGGGCTACTGAGGTCCCCGTATGAAACAGCACGGGCTTGAGGTCCCCGCATGAAACAGGGCGGGCTTGGGTGAGCATCGACGGGTGCTCACTCTGCTATACCGGTATAGACTAAAGAGTTGAGAAAGAAATGCATGAGCATGAGCATGTGCATGATGAATAGTTCATCGGAACGTAAAATGGTTAAATGGAAAAGTGGATAATGAAACTGAGATGATTATGGACTAATAAATGAACCTGTTATTTGATGTTTGCTTGTACTTGCTGAGTCGGTGGACTCAGCCTTGCTTTGTTGATGTTTTTTTAGGTGACCGATGAGGACGACAAGCGGACGGGATTAGCACATGAATGATTGGCACGAACCAGTAGCACTTTTGGATCACCTTTTGTCAGTGTACTTTAGCTTTTACTAGGCTAGAGTATCCACTAGAAATGCTATGATGTAACTGAACGCAGCACAATAAATAAATTAGTGTTGGTTTTAAATTCTCCTGTGTTGATGAAGTGGTAAGAGTAGTAGAGGTGGTAGCATCTTGGCCCAGAGAGTGGGCGGGGTGTTACAGTTGGTATCAGAGCGGGCGTTAGGTCCGTGGTAAAGAAACTTGATAGCTTAGTTTAATTATTCAATTAAAATTTGACTTAGGCCTAAATAAAAATAAATAAAATTAAAATTTGACACACTGGTGCACCATAGGTTGGGAATGGGTCTTGCAATGTATTTACGCATTTGCTAGCTGTGACATTAATTTGTGCTGTTAAAATAAATGTTTGATTGGCTGTCTGTCGTGAACAGATATGCCGAGAGGTAGAGGACGTGGACGTGGCCGTGGAGGCCGGGGTCGTGGCCGTAGTCATTCCCAAGCGGAGCCACCGCTTGAGGTTCCGCAGGAGGCACCTGATGCGGAGGTTGCTTCTACTGAACATTCTGTAGCTAGAGATCCGGCAAGGTCTTCAGCCTTGCTGCAGGAGTTCATAGAGGAAATCCGTTCGCTTCATCGACAACCAGCAGCTGCTGCTGCGGTTGTACCCGCTGTTGCCCCTGTTGCCGTTCCGGTCGTACAGGAGGCAAGGATGGGCCTTCGGGAGTGGTTGGCCCTGCGACTAGACACCTTTGACGGTTCGGGCACACCAGTCCAGGCTGCGGATTGGTTGCGCTACATGGAGAGGCAATTTGAAGCCCTTGAGATGAGCTCTCAGTTGAAAGCTCGCTTTGTGGCTTTCCAATTGAAGGGTCAGGCGGACATCTGGTGGGAAGGGGTTCTTTCAGCCAAGACTCCTGCCCAGGGTCCCGCTACCTGGGAAATCTTTGTCGAACAGTTCAAGGCGAAGTATTACCCAGATTCTTTTGTGGAAAGTATGGAGGTCGCTTTGTCAACCTTCGTACAGGGAAAGATGACCGTGGCTGAGTACAAGGCAGCATTCAACAATCTGATCCGCTTCGTGCCATCGATCGCGACTAACGACCTTGAGAAGGCCAAAAGGTTCCGCCGAGGACTCAACGCTGAGTTTCGGCATGTGATGGGAGCTACTGCACCGCGCGACTTTAGGTCCGTGGTGGAGCAGGCCAGAGGGATGGAGCTGGAGATGCAGCTCACTAAAGGGCTGCAACCTTCTGGTGGTCCGAGCGCTTCTGGTGGTGACCAGAAGAGGAGCTACACTGAAGGGGGTGGGTCATTGCAGCGGCCCGCTCCCAAGAAGTCCAAGTGGGGCCAGCGCCCCCCACAATCGTCCAAGTCCAAGACTTCGAGGTTGTCTTCTTCAGTGCCTCGTTCTTCATCGGTGACCCCAGCCTTGCGTCCTGTTCCAGGGCAAGGCATGATCTGTTTCAAGTGCGGTGAGGGACACCGTGCTGCTGAGTGTTCTTGGACTGGGAACTGTCGGCATTGTGGCTTGATGGGCCACAAAATGTCGGTTTGTCGTCAGAATCCTGCTAGCATCATCAAGTGGGAGCCAGTATCTTCATCTTCGTCGAATTCTACACCGCGGGGTTCAGTCCAGATGATGGCGGCTGCCCCTGTGCTGCAGCCTCCTTTATCTTGGGCTCCACCCGCTGGGTATTATTGGCATCCTGCACCGACTCCTCCATTTCAGCATGCTGCATCACCTCCAGTTCCGTTGCCGCCACAGCAGAGCGTTGGGGCTCTTGTCACCCCGACACCACCCGGAGTCTACTCACTGCCTGCTGCCGAGTCCGCGGGTCGACCTGACGTGGTGACAGGTACCCTGCTAGTGGACTCATGTGAAGCCCTTGTTCTTTTTGACTCTGGTGCTACCTATTCTTTTGTATCTCGGGAGTTTGTTGGGAAGGCCAAGTTGAGTATCCAACAAATTTCTCAATCAGTTGTGGTTAGTACCCCGAGAGGTATCCTAGCGAGCTCTACAGTATGCCCTGGCTGTGTGGTTGCAATAGATGGCGAGGAATTTGTTGCCAACCTCATGGTTATTCAGTTGGAGCCATTTGATGTTATCCTTGGCATGGATTGGTTGCATCGCTACCAAGCCGTGATTTCCTGCTTCTGGAGGACAGTCACTTTGCAAGCTCCTTCGTGGAAGGAGATAATCTTTCAGGGGAATGCACCCACGTGTTCCCTCTTTGTGTTGGCCAGCCTGTTCCCTGGCCGACGTACAATGAAGTCTGGGTTATTTCTAGCCCTTACGGAGAAGCCAAGTGCGCAGTTGCACATTGAGGATATTCCTGTGGTGCGTGAGTATCCCGATGTGTTTCCTGATGAGCTTCCGGGTATGCCACCCAAGCGAGATGTGGAGTTCAGAATTGATCTTATTCCTGGCACAAGACCTATTTCCATGTCTCCCTACCGTTTGGCACGACCCTTACAAGAGGAGTTGAAAAAGCAGTTGGACGAGTTGCTGTCCAAAGGCATGATTCGTCGCAGTGTGTCACCTTGGGGAGCCCCTGTCCTATTCACTGAGAAAAAGGATGGGAGTTGGCGCATGTGTATAGAATGTCGTGCTCTCAATCAGGTGACTATCAAGAATAAATACCCATTGCCTCGCATCGAGGACCTGTTTGATCAACTGAAAGGGGCCAAGGTGTTCTCCAAAATTGATCAGCGGTCTGGGTATAATCAAATCCGAGTGCGCGAGCAAGACATTGAAAAGACAGCTTTCTCCACAAGATATGGGCACTATGAGTTTACAGTTATGTCTTTTGGACTGACAAATGCCCCTGCTATCTTCATGGAGACGATGAACAATATGCTACACAAGTATTTGGATGACTTTGTAGTGGTGTTCATCGATGATATCTTGATTTATTCCAAGACGGAGGAAGAGCATGAGCAGCATCTGAGACTCGTGCTTGAGACTTTGAGGAAGAATCAGTTCTTTGCCAAATTGAAGAAGTGCGAGTTTTGGATTTCTGAAGTGAGCTTCCTGGGTCATGTAATTAACCAGGAAGGCGTTTCAGTTGATCCAAGCAAGATTTCCACTGTCGTGGAGTGGAAGAGGCCATGTAGTGTTAAAGAAGTGAGGAGTTTTCTTGGCATAGCTGGTTATTACCGGTGTTTCGTGAAAGACTTCTCTCTCATTGCCAAGCCAATGTCTCAACTCACGCGGAAAGGTGTGAAATTCCAGTGGACCGATGAATGTGAGCGCAGCTTTAAAACTCTGAAAGAGAAGTTGGTAACTGCTCCTGTTCTCACACTTCGTGAGCCGGGGAAGCGTTTCACGGTCTACTCGGACGCGTCTCGAGTGGGTCTGGGTTGCGTGCTTATGCAAGACAATAAAGTGATCGCGTATGCCTCGCGACAGTTGAAGAAGCATGAGCAAAATTACCCTACCCATGACTTAGAGCTTGCCGCGGTGGTATTTGCTCTAAAGATTTGGAGGCATTATTTGTATGGAGAATCTTGTGATATTTTCACTGACCACAAAAGCCTCAAATACATTTTCACTCAGAAGGAGCTGAATTTGAGGCAGCGGAGGTGGTTAGAGTTGATTAAAGACTACGATCTTACACTGCAGTACCATCCGGGCAAGGCAAATGTGGTTGCTGATGCCCTTAGTCGCAAGATGACACCCTCCACTCTGGATTGTCTTGTTGCTGACTTTGAACGGATGGGAATTTCCTATTGTTTTACTGGCACAGCACAGGCTGAGATGCAGCTGTCGCTGGAATCAGCAATCCCAGAGCGAGTGAAGGAGGCGCAACAGCATGATCGTTTGCTACAACAAGTGAGAAAGTGACTTGATGAAGGAAAAACGGGGGATTTCAGCCTTGATGAGTCAGGCGCATTGCGGTTTAAAGGCCGCCTTTGCGTGTCGCAAAAGGCTCAAGTCAAGGATGATATTTTGAGAGAAGCTCATCGTACCCCGTACACGGTGCATCCTGGAGAGACCAAGATATATCATGATCTCAAAAAGAACTTCTGGTGGAAAAGGATGAAAGTGGATATCGCCAAGTATGTGGCATCTTGCGGGGTTTGCCAGCAAGTGAAGGCTGAGCACAAGCGTCCCGCTGGGCTATTGCAGCCTTTGGAGGTTCCTCAGTGGCCATGGGATGATATCACCATGGATTTCGTAGTCGGCTTACCTCGTACCCAGCGAGGTAAAGATGCGATTTGGGTAGTGGTGGACCGGTTCAGTAAGTCCGCGCACTTCATCCCCATTCGCACCACGAACTCAGCGAGTGAGTTGGCACCCATTTATGTGCGAGAAATAGTAAGGTTGCATGGTGTGCCAAAGACCATAGTTTCGGACAGAGACGCCAAGTTTGTCTCCAAATTCTGGGAGAGCTTGCAGGGCGCTCTGGGTACGAAACTCCAGTTCAGTACTGCTTTCCACCCACAGACGGATGGACAGTCTGAACGCACCATTCAGACACTAGAGGACATGTTGAGGTCCTGTGTTCTGTCCTGGAGGGGTAGCTGGGAGGATCATTTGGCACTCGCGGAGTTTGCCTATAACAACAGCTACCACTCCAGTGTTCGAGCATCGCCGTTTGAGGTTTTGTATGGGCGAAAATGAAGATCGCCACTGTGTTGGGATGCAGTGGGCGAGAAGGCTGTTTTGGGGCCAGATTGGGTCCAGCAAACAGTAGAGCGAGTGACAGAGATTAGACAGAATCTGCTAGCTGCCCAGAGTAGGCAGAAGAGCTATGCAGATGTCAGAAGGCGAGAACTAGAGTTCAAAGTGGGGGATCGGGTGCTTTTGAGAGTATCTCCCACTAAAGGCATAGTACGATTTGGTACCAAAGGGAAGCTTAGCCCGATGTACATTGGGCCATTTCTAATTCGGGAACAGATTGGAAAATTGGCATATTGTTTGGATCTCCCTGACTCCATGCGAGGAGTGCATGATGTGTTTCATGTGTCAATGTTGAGAAAGTATTTGCGAGATCCAGAGCATGAGATTGTGCTAGAACCGGTGTCTATAAAGCAAGATCTCACCTTCGAGTCCCGTCCAGTTCGGATTCTGGAGGAATCAGAGAAGGTGTTGAGGCATAAAACGATAAAGTATGTTAAAGTGCTTTGGACACATCAGTCTGAGCGAGAAGCAACATGGGAGTTGGAATCTCGCATGCGCGAGAAGTACCCGGACTTGTTCTTCATGGGTACGAGTTAATGTTATGTTATGTGCAGTTTATTATATTTTGTTCATTCGTGTATATTGTTGAATGCCAGAATTCGGGGTCGAATTCTGTTAAGGGGGGTAGAATGTAATACCCCAAATTGCATAAAGGGAAACATTAGAGGTAAATAAAGGGGAGAGTATAGTTTTGCCGTCAGATCCATCGATTTTCAGAGTATCGATGTAGTGTCGCTCGCAGAGGTTCCCATACAACCCCAGGACAGTCGGCACCGTCTAGAGAGCCGAGTAGCACCCTCAGAGGTTCCCAGACCGCCTAGGGGTAGTCGGCACAATCTCGCGACATAGGTTTTCTTCATCCGGCAATTCTAACCTTACCTTTCACTGTATTACCGCTGAAGTAAAAGAAATCCCAAAACCAGCACAGTATTGGACCAAAATGCCCTTGAGCATTCAGTTGTATGGCAAAGGAAGGGAAGGGCATGCCAGTCATTTCAATGCAAAGGGCAGCCCAACCATGCCTTTATAAAGCCAATGCACCGTAACAAGCCTCATCTTCTCACCTCATTGCTCAGTTAGGATAAGAACAAAGCCAGTAGAAGCATACTCTTCCTTCACTCCTCACTGCCAAGGCCGAGAGCCCCCAAAACACAAGCACGTCCTCCAAGCTCTCCGCAGAGAAGGGGGAGCCCCAAAGAGGAGGAGCAAAGGAGCAGCCAGCCATGGCGGCTAGGGGAAGAATCACCTGAACCTCAACCTCATCCACCTCATCCTTGTTCTAGCTCGACAAGCAAGTAAGCCTGGCCTCACCTCCCATATTCCGGCACCGTGGCATAGCACGTTAGCATGCAAAAGCAGAAGCTAGATTGGTGGGGAAGGGTGTACTGCCCTGTTGGGGAGGTGGCCGGGTGTAGAGGAGGCGGCCGGCGGCCGTTGGCCGTGCCGGCCGACGTGGCGCCGAGCGCTCCACTGCGTGCGCGCTCGGGGAGGCGGTAGGATCCGGTCCCGGCCGGATCCAGGCGGGGAGGGTGGCGCGGGGGGGCGGTGCTACAGGGGGCGGCCGGATCTGGGCTGGTCGGCCGGCTTGGGAGGAGCCACCGGCGCCGGCGCTCCTCGGGCCGAGAGCCTCCGCGCCGCTCGGCTGCGCAAGGGAGAGAGGCGAGCGGAGGCCGACCGGCGGTGGCCCGGGGCCGACGAGCCGGGCAGGGCCCCGCGCCGACGCCGCGCCGCCAGGGGAAGATCGCCCGCACGCGAGAAAGAGAGAGGGGGTGGGAGCGGGGAGGAAGGAAGAAGGGGTGCGGCAGGAGGAGCCGCCGGTGGTGAGGGGGTCGCCGGCCGGCCCTGCGTCGCCGCGCCGCCCCTGGCGAGGCCGGCGGGAGGAGAGGTATGTTCGGTCGGGTGGAATAGGGGGGAGAGAGAGATAGCCAGGTGAGGAAATAGATGGCAAGGCCATTCGGCCAAGACAGGGAAAAGGGGTAAAGGCCATTCGGCCAAACCAGTAGAGAAGGAAGGAAAGAAAAGAAGAAAAGAAAAAAAAAGGGAGAGGGAAGAAAAGAAAAGAGGAGAAAAAGAAAAGAGGAGAAAAAGAAAAGAAAAAGGCGGTTTGGCGCCTGCGTGTCGGGACCTTGACCCCGTACATTCTACGCTCGAGTCGAGTCAGCGCGTAGGATCGTTGATATCCATTTAAGCTTTGGATTTTTATTTTGCCGTTAAGTCGGGGTGACATGTACGCAGGTGGAGTTCCCGGGTCGGAGCCGTCCACGCGTCATCCCCGAGGCTAACCAGGCAAGTGCATTGTAAAGCAGTGAATTCGGGTAGTGATTTCGATTAAATTGAAGGATGATGCACCGCTTACCGTGGTGAGGTAAGTTAAAGATTTCCGGGTAAAACCTCGCTTACCATGTTGGGGTAAGTTGATTATACTTGGAATGCATACTGAGAAATGATGCACAGTAAATGTTGGGACATGTCATGTTGATATGCATAGTCGGAGAACTTGCATTGCATGCATGCCATGGAAAGAGATAGCATTGGTCCACGTTGAGTGGACGCTCCACGGGAGTGGAGTTGAGGTCCCCGTATGAGAATTTCGGGCTACTGAGGTCCCCGTATGAAACAGGACGGGCTTGAGGTCTCCGCATGAAACAGGGCGGGCTTGGGTGAGCATCGACGGGTGCTCACTCTGCTATACCGGTATAGACTAAAGAGTTGAGAAAGAAATGCATGAGCATGTGCATGTGCATGATGAATAGTTCATCGGAACGTAAAATGGTTAAATGGAAAAGTGGATAATGAAACTGAGATGATTATGAACTAATAAATGAACCTGTTATTTGATGTTTTGCTTGTACTTGCTGAGTCGGTGGACTCAGCCTTGCTTTGTTGATGTTTTTTTTAGGTGACCGATGAGGACGACAAGCGGACGGGATTAGCACATGAATGATTGGCACGAACCAGTAGCACTTTTGGATCACCTTTTGTCAGTGTACTTTAGCTTTTACTAGGCTAGAGTATCCACTAGAAATGCTATGATGTAACTGAACGCAGCACAATAAATAAATTAGTGTTGGTTTTAAATTCTCCTGTGTTGATGAAGTGGTAAGAGTAGTAGAGGCGGTAGCATCTTGGCCCAGAGAGTGGGCGGGGTGTTACACTGTCCATCTTTCCATTTCTGTATGTTGCACATTTGCACTCTAAAATCAACTGTGAGCATAACCTATCGTGTATGCTTGCTTGCTGAACTGAAAGTAAGGTTTATGTTTTTAGAACTTAGCAGCCTTTTGGTTATTCAAATTTTGCAGAGTTGGGTGTGCACCCTTTCTTTGGAATCTTCAGTCAACATCAACTTCCCTTACAATTGGCTCACACTGCTATTTAACCTATAGAAATTTGCATGGCTTTCGACCTGTCTTGGTAAGTTCCCTTTTTTTCTTCCAGGTTCCAGCTTGGCCATGTTCTTTTAAGATTGGCCCTCGTGCACCTCCATTGGATCAGTTTATGACCTTTTTTTTTACTTTTTCTCCCAATTTTCTGCAACTAAGTTGAAGTTTTAGAAATGCTAGCTAATTCCTGATAAGTATTTACTTTCAGTCCTGAGCGCGGAGCTTGTTATGTAAAATCACTTTTAACCTGTGGGAGTTACATGTTAACTGTCATCCAAAGTGGCTATATTGTGTTGCTATTCCTTAGCAACCTCGCATTGATTTTGATATTTCCCCTCGCATTGATTTTGATGTTTCCCATTCGGACCTCTGCCCTGGTTGGTTTTGCACAATAGATGTGTTCTGCAAGTTCGCTGAGTGGCTAACTGCATTATAGAGTACAGAGTACTGCTTGATAGAGAATTGCTCACAAATCATGCTTATATATCTTTTTTTGCGTGCTCTTCAGTTTATTGCATGTAATAAATGCTTGAAAACATATGTAATTCTTGAACCATACATTTGTCAAATTTCTTGTAGCAACAAGAGTATGATTTATGTTTGAATTTTGATTGATGAAAACTGCCTGTTCCTCTCTTGGTCATTCTATGTGACCCCTCGTGCGAACATTTATGCCCTATTGCATTCGCTGATTGATATTCCGTTCCCTACAAGCTGCAGGTATGAAGATATCGGATTCAAATGCGGAGCGTGAGCCTACGAAGATGTCGGGTCCAAATGCGGACCGTGAGACTACGAAGATATCGGATCCTAATGCGGACCGTGAGCTTCTGAATTGTTAGATTGACCGTTCATTTTAGCTTGAGCTTTTAGCTTATTTTTTACTATTTATAAATTTCATTTTTTTCTAATTTTTTGGTTTTTTAGCTTTTTGCCGGTTCTTTTTTTTCCGTATTCGTTTGCATTGTCTGTAATAGGCTAATCCATTTTTAATTTTAAGTTTTTTAAATTTAGTTACGCCAAATAAATCACCATCAGCTATAGTATAATTTTAGTCTGCTACAATGTAATTTTAACCATAAATCAGTTTATTTTAGCCCAACCGAGCGGCACCAAAATAATGCTGCTGGAGAAGCCCTAATTTAACTCGTCTCTCTTGCAAATGCACACGGGAAGCTGCGATGTCCAGCTAAATGGGCTATTGTTAGCTGCCAAGTGCCAACATGAACCGGTCAAATAGTTGTTTTATCTTGCTAATGAACTATTAGAATTTTTGTTTGGGTCACTATGTGCTGATATGTAATGTGACAATGACCCTTTTGAACCTCTGGAAAAACACGTGTTTAAGGTGCAGCGAGGCCTAGGATGAGTTAAGAGATTGCTATGCACCACATCCCTCGCTGCATCGCTGTAATGCTGTCAGGGATCAAATTGGCCGTCTTCTACGTACTCTCCTTCGTCTCCACTGCGCTGCTCCTCACCCGGATTCAGCCCGGTAGCAGCCTGTCCGTCCGGTGCCTCCGCCGGGAATTTCGCCGTCTTGATGAAGCGCGGCGCACGGTGGGAAAAGCTACCTTCTACTTGTCATGCACCATAACTGACAGCTAGATACTTATCTTTACTATTATAAAAGAATGAATTAGTGGTTGTAGGTCCCTTCAACAACTCTATTCTCTTCTCACCATTCTTCACTTACCAGCTGATTAGATCAACTTTCTATAGCACGATTCTCTATATATTCAATGAGTTCCATTGCAACGTACGGGTACGTAACTAATCAACTAAGGTGGTGATCGGTTCGGCTGAAAAGCTCGTGGCTTATGGCTGAAAACACTGTAGCTGGCTGAAAAAAGCACTGTAGCTGACAGTGGCTTATTTAGCATAATTAAATTTAAAAATAAAAAAATATGTTAGCCCATTACGTATAATACAAACAAATACGGGAAAAAAAAGAACCGGCAAAAAATCTCAACAAAAAGTCAAAAGTTCAGAAAAAGACGAAACTTATGAATAGTGAAAAATAAGCCAGAAGCCGAAGCCAAGTTGATCAGAGCTATGTGGCTTTTATGTGTGGTTTTTAGTTGAGATGGCATTGCAGTGATTTTTAGGTTTTGGCTGAAATGGCAAATTGATGCAAATGTACCAGGAGGCAGGAATTATGGCCGGATGTTGATTTTTCCCCCCGTAAACAGTGGTAGGCGGATCCTCGCTTTTACCAATCCAGAAGACAGTAACTTCCAATCAAAACTGCAAGGTTGTGTACATGTCTACAGTCAGCACACAGCAACCAGCATTTTAACCACTGCCTTGATTTATCACTGCATTTCCAGGTAGCCATAACACATTGTTCGTGAAGAAGGGTGTTCTTTGGATTGCTGAATAAAAAGGATTTAAGTAAACATACTCCGACCATTTTAACCAAATACAAACACCGGTCCTCAACTATTTCACTAAACCGAGTCACGGAGGTGATTCTGGTGCTGATGGGGCATGGTCACATATAGAGTCCCTCCGGTACACCTTCCTTTTTCTTGAACATGACCTTCTCTTTGGCCTTCTTGAAGTCAGCATGTGTCACCTAAAGCAACAGAAGACAAAAGAGCAGGAATGTAAAACATTCATGCAGCTATACTTGGAATTTTTTTAAAAATAATCTATTTTTATTCAAAATTACAGAAATATACTCACGCAATTTTTTTTTTACAGAAATGACCTCCATTCGCCCAACCGTTGGGCGACTAGAACCTGTTGCCCAACGGCCGCACAACACACAAGCAATCCATAGACCGTTGGGCAACATAATTGCACTCGCCGAGCAGTTAGGCGACAGGTACCAGTCACCCAACCGTTGGACGATAGGTACCAATCGCCCAACCGTTCGACAACTGGACACCCATATAAATCGGCCGCTCAGCGAAGACCCGGCCATTTGCATTCGCCAACGCTGCGCCGTGCGAAGAGATTAAAGAGAAGGGAAAGAAAGAAGAGAAGAGGAGAGGGAAGAAAAAGAGAGGGGAGGAGAGAGAGAGGAAGAAAGAGAGGATCCGCTACTTCTGCGAGGTAAAATTTTTTATATGTTGTAGTCAATATTTTTTGTATGAAATTAATAGTTTGTTTATTGTATAATTAGCACCCGTAGAAAATTATAGCTGTAGAAAAGAATAATACAACTTTAGTATGAAGTAAATAGTCATAAAAAATTTGGTTAATATAGTTTATAGAAAATTTAGATATAATTGTAGAAAATTAGCATCCATAGAGAATTATAGTTGTAGAAAATTAGCATTGTAGCAAATTATCATCCTAGAAAATTGTAGTTATTGAAAGTTTAGTCAATATTATACACAAAATAAGCATCCGTAAAAATTATAATTGTTCAAAATTTAGTCAATACTTTTATACAGAGTAAATAGTTCGCTTTGTGCAAAACATTGTTCCGTAACATTTATGATTAATTACTAATGAATATAATGTCGTTCGTATATTGAAAATTCACGCGTACTGTTAAAACTGGTGTATTGGCGTTTAAATCAGTATGTCTTATAAATTGTCGAAACCCATTAGGAACTATTTACAGTAGTAGAGAGCTGAAGCAGCGAGAGAGGAGTGGTGTCGATGTACGTGGGAGCCAATAGAGAGTTTATGCATATTGGGTCGAAGAAAAGGGAGTGTTGTCGGTGCGAATGAGGATAGGTTACGCTATGAGGGTAGTGTAGTTGGTCATGATAGGCGAACGGTCGTAGAAATATAAATTACAGTACAACAGTACTTGCATAATATGCGATACGATTTGACCAGTTGCAACATTGAAAATATTTAGAAAATATTTACAGGCAGACATCAGTAATGCCGATACTCACTACATTGAAAGTGTGTTACGATGTCGGCATCATTTGTGAAGATCCAAACGGTGTTAACTTGAGCAGTTTTGCGCAAGTCACTCTGGTACACCCGGATGACGAGAATACTCAAATCGCAGATGTGATGCACTTGCTCACCCGCAGCTTCTCCTTAGACTCTGAAGTGTGCAGCGTTGTCATACAACAGCTTTGGAGTCGATCTCCCACGGACATTAGATGAAAGTTGAGAACATTAATACGTACTATTGTGTGGAAAGGGTTTATGTAAGGCTATTAGCGCCGTGGATACGAGTGTATGCTGCTTGTGCAACCATACCCAATAGAAGTTGTACAAGGCTATACCGACGGCTATCATCCGAGCAGCTCGGGTGCCAAGCATGTTGGTCAAGAGTACCCGGAGGGCGATGTCATAAAGGTTAGGAGGAAGTTGCTCATGATGAGGCCGATGCGGCACATGGACGAGAGGAAAAAAGGTCACAGCATGATGAGCCTACAGGACAAGCTGATGAAGAGTAGCATGTGGAGTACAAAGTGCATCAAATGGAGAGCGCTGACCGGATGACCTAGGCTAAAGAGGCAGCTGTACAGGAAGACAATGAGGACGATACTCCCATCCCGTAGGAATGAAACATTTTTTATGCTGAGGGTGTTGCTGCGTATGACAAACACGAATCACCATGGGAATATCATGGCATAGAGGTTCGTTTACACTCAATATTTCCTAAGGAATCGTTGCAGGATTCCATCAAATTGTATGCTCTATCCATGCAGCAGACTTTTCAGGGGTCATTTACCCTCATGCATGGTCAGGGGCCATTTGCGTAAAAATTGGCTCAGTTGCAACCGAACAGTCGGGCAACTAGACTTCCAGCCACCCGACAGTTCGGCGACAGGTCCCAATCGCCCAACAGTGGGGTGCAACCTGTCGTCCAACGGCCCACCGATTAAATGCCTGTCACGCGGCTGTTGAGCGCCAACGTCCAATCGCCCAACGGTTGAGTGACTGGAGATCATTCTTGTAAAAAAAATTTGTGTGGGTATATTTCTAATTTCAAATAAAAATGGATTATTTTTTTAAAAAAAATTGATATACTTGTGTGTAGCCAAGACTTTCATGCAAATATACTTTTGTGCTCTTGTGCAAATATGCAAATATATACTCTCGTGTGTAGTCGACTCGACAAAAAGACCACTTTGATGACATGAACTGTTCACAAGGATCCGCAAAGTGAATTTGGTGGTTATTGTGCCTTTCCCAAGCATTGCCACCCATAACCAAGCTCAAAAGGATATATTAATGTCACGACATTTTATTGGTATAATGAGCAGTTCACCAGTACTAAGTAAAAAACATAAGGCTCTGATTCGGACAAAGATGTTGTTGCCTTACCTTCATCCTGCGTTCTCTTAAAGCAAGCAATCCAGCTTCAGTACATATTGCTTTGATATCAGCACCAGAAAACTCATCCTTGGTCATCACAAATTCTTCTAGGTTCACATCATCTGCCAATGTCATCTTAGATGTGTGTATCTGCACCATAACATAGTCTTGATAAGAATCCTTAATTTCATAATCTTGATAAGAATAAACATGTTAATTCATCAATATATCGTAGAAAAGCACCTGGAAGATGCGCCGCCTGGTTTTAATATCTGGTAAAGGAAATTCAATCTTTCTGTCTATTCGACCTGGTCGAAGCAAGGCCGGGTCAAGACTTTCAATGCGATTTGTTGCTAGAATAACTTTAACATCTCCTCTTGAATCAAAACCATCCAGCTGATTTAACAACTCCAACATGGTTCTCTGAATCTCACGCTCTCCTCCCGAATGAGCATCATACCTAACAATGACAAAAGGATCATCAGAACTCACATTAACTTGTGGGGAAAACTCCATAAACACACCCATAAGTCACCTACTTCTTTTAATTTGCACCCCCCCCCCCCCCAACAAATATCTAATTCCTGTTTACTTTGCCCCCCATAAGTTCAGTTGGCGTGCAAATACGCCCAGGCCGCATGTTAGCACTCTTTCTCGTGGTTTTCATTACCTTTGGCACTTACTTCAATGGTGTCAATACTTGTTTCAATGATTTTAATACTTATTTCAATTATTTTGGTGACTTCGATACTTGTCATACACTATTTCATTACTTATGTTCTAATGCTGAAATTGTGTATTAAAAAACCAAAAGCACTCAAATTTTTGAATTAAGTATTAAAATCACTTAAATAAGTACTAAAATCATTGAAACATGTGCCAAAGATAATTAAAACCACAAGAAAATAGTGTAAACATACGACCCAGCGAGGCATTTGTAAGCCAACTTATGGGGGCAAAGTAAACGAAAATGAGATATGTGGGGCAAATTAAAAAAGCAGGTGACTTATGGAGGTTTTTATGGATTTCCCCTAACTTATTTATGGGAAGTTCTAGCCATTTTTTCCATATGCAAAAAATATTCATCCTGTAGTGAACATTCAACATGTGGCATATCCTACCTCTTTGTTCCAACTGCGTCAATCTCATCAATAAAGACAATTGAAGGAGATAGATCATCAGCCACCCTAAACAGTTCTCTTACAAGCTTGGGGCCATCGCCAAGGTACTTTTGGATCAACTCACTCCCAACAACACGCAAGAATGTTGCTGATGTAGAATTGGCAACAGCCTGCAGCATTAACAATTAAAACCAATCGCACAAAGTTACTCAACTTTTAAGAAAAAACGGAACATAAAAAACTACCATTTAGTGGGTTTACTAATTTATTAAAAACAAATGCTCAGATGGAGCAAAACACGGAAGTTCAAGCCTTCAGTGTCCTAAAGGAACAGATACGAACCTTTGCAAGTAGCGTTTTCCCTGTTCCAGGTTCCCCATATAATATAACTCCCTTGGGAGGCCTGATTCCGATGTCCTCATATAGCTCAGGATGTGTCAATGGAAGTTCAACTGCCTCTTTGATTTCTTGAATTTGGGCATCCAAACCACCAATGTCAGCATAAGACTCCAGAGGTGCCTTTTCAACTTTCATGACGGAAACCATAGGATCAACTTCATCTTGCAAAATTCCAACCACAGAGAGAACCTGAAAGAAGTGATCCTCAGTAAGCTTCTGACATATAAAAAAAGTACAAAAAGATATCGAGTTCATCACATCAAACAGTGCAATAATAATTCCACCCTTTACATGTAACAGCACAATAAGATTTCTAAAGTGACATGAAGCTGAGGAGGATCTAGAGATGTATGCAGCGGAAATAATTGAACATGCATCTGAGAATAGTTGTGCCACAAAGAAAATAGATCATTACCAACTGCACAAATAATACAAGATCAGAAGAATTAAATGAAGAACAATGAAAACTTAAAAGTGAAATACTCCAACAGCAAAAGATATAACTGAATTTACTAAATGCATCTGAATCACAATTATTTATCCTTTCCACAGAGTATACCACTAACATATGCAGTGAGACATTGTCCATATTAATCACTCTTTTCTAAGTCAGTCCATGTATTGACCCTTAGACAGGGTTCTCATGGTGTTCTAAATCAAGGCTGCTAACTTGCACATGACCACCACTATCAAGTGCTTAAAGATGGTGAACACTCGCTAGCCACTATATAGAACAGTGGTTCCACCAAATTTAAATATAACTCCCCAAACCTTTGCAGTCCCAAAATGTAAGGCATGTCCCCGCTCATAGTAGGGGAAAACCACATTTGTGATGGTATAACCAATTCAACCAATAAAAATGCAGAACACAAAAGTAGGAAAATATCTACAGGTACAATCTTTCGAAAGCAATAAGCCAATAACACAAATTATGTTTTATAATCTTAATATGGAGTCAGGACCAGGTTGAACAAATTATTTACTTCTGCAACTGTCAATAGTTGATAACCCTTCAAAAGAAAGTTTGGTGATTTTGTTCAGGCCTGAAATTGGTTACCACTGTACACATGTTCGAACAAAAAGGTAGCATTAACCAAACATATTCTTCGTGTGGTTTTGTCTGAAGAAACCCATGAAAAAGTCGCTTAGCAATTACACTTACCAAGTTTGCAGAGACCACATAAGCGTTGTCTCACAACACAGTTCATGCATAGACTATCTTAATTTATTGTTGTACACACATGGTTTACTTTGAATTTGTTCTGAAAACTATTTCCATCTACAAGCAACTCTACCTTACCAAACACCGCATCTGTCACGGTTGTAAAGCTATTAAACATGCTATGACTATATCCATCTCAATTTCCATGTTTCTCCCAATCTTACCACACCCCGATGTTCTCATAATATGCCCAAGTTCACCAAATCGACCTATTTTAATTCACTGGATTTGGTTATTGCTAGCCTCCTTCACAAATCTAATCCTCCCTTGAAAAATTTCAACCTTTTCGACCCAACGAATTCCTCAGCATCACATTAAATCACTAACTGGAACTTGCCTTAACGTTTTTGGGGAAATTGCACATATACCCCATAGTTAGTAGGCACTTGTAAGTTTGTCCCACACTTAAGTGACCTTGTAATTTTGCCCCATACTTGACATGCCCCAAGGTTTATAGCGGCCAAAACTACTGCCGCACTTCGAATCCCTCCGCCCAATTCATCAGATCAATGAAAATTGTACAGATCTGTACCTTGTTATGCATCAGTATGGCGCACCCGGGTTCGAGCTGGTCCTTGTCGACGAACGACAGTATCCCGACATAGTACTCGGGCCCGACGGACGACGAGACGATGGCGTGGCTCTCGTCGATGATCTCCTCAAGAGATCCTACGCTCATGGGCGTGCCGCGGAGGTCGTCGACCTTGGATCGGTCCTCCTCCGTCTTGTCCTCGCTGGGGCGCAGCCGCTCCTGGCTGACCACGAACTCCTCCTCCATGAGGAGGTAGTCCTTGACGCGCTCGAGCTTGAGAAGGCGGAGTCGGCACTTGGATAGCGGCGCCACGGCGGGCAACCGCGCCGCAGCCTCGGACCCCTTCTGCTTCCGCTGCTTGCGGCCGACGCGGGACGGCGCGGCGGGGGGCTCGAACTTGCGGTCCTTCTTGTCGCCGTCGCCAGGCTTGCGGTCTCCGGGGAGGCCGCCTTGCTTGCCCATGCCGCCCGGAGTGCCCTGCCCCATCGCCGCCGGTCAGTTGCTTCGATTCGAGGGTTAGGGTTTGGGTCGGGGTCTCGGGGAGACGGGAGAGGAGAGAAGAGGGCAGAATACAGAGACGTTTTGTTTTTCTTTGGTGATAAGAGCATCTCTCTTTCTCACCCCTATCTTAAAATATTATGTATGAAAGCTAAAAACAAGCTCCAACAGATACTCTAAAACACATCTAATAATTTTGGTACTCTAAAATTGAGGTGGATCACCATCAAATATACAGTACCTAGATAGTAATTTTAGGGATCCAAGTTTAGAGTAGCTGCTGAAGGAGGGGAAAGATTTAGAGGACAATTTTTTTAGAAAGACTCCCAATATGAGATTTTAGAGGACAAAATATTGAACCTCTCTTGGAGATGCTCTAAGACTGATCGATATATAGGTTCTCTATCTCACTTTTCTTTTCTTTTTCCCCCTTTCCTCTATCACCGACTTGTCAGTGCAGAAGGAAAAAACAAGTATACATGATTACATGGTGGCATACTGATTCCAGGCCGTCGGTCTCCGTTCTATGGATGAAGTTTGTTTCTGATGCATGCAAAATATGTTATTTTCGTGTTGGTACACGATATAAGCTCAGATTTTCTCTCCTCTATTCCTATAAATAGAGAGTTTATCTATTTATTTCTCTTTTGCTACTATACCCAAGACACAGTTCCAACGATGAGCAACAACTTGTGGGCATGGGTCTCCCCTAACATACACTTTCTCTTCATTGTGCGCAATGTAATTGCCTCCCCACTTCTTAGGAACTCCTCCCCACGTCTCCCTCTCCCTTGATCAAAACGTCACACCCATCTCTTTCTCACGCCTTTTCCCTATGTTGCTGCCCCATGGCCGACTCCACACACCATCACCTTGTTGTCATCTCCCCTTGTTGCCTCTGGGAGCTTCCCACACTGCACTTCCTCCATAGACACCGTCGCTACCCCCCTCCGCCTCGCGATCCCCTCCCTTTCTCCATGTGCTTGTCGACCACCAGATCCAGACGAAGAACGCTCACCGGCTATCAGATCTAGACGGAGGAGGGAGGCGGCTACAGGGACAGTGAGGGAGGTGGCCTCGAGGACAACAAAGCGAACAATAGAGGGAGGCACTGCCATGCTGCTTCTGCAACTCGTCCTCTTGTGTCTCATCACCTTATCGGCTCTCTCGCTTGCAAATCGAAGACACTAGCTGCCAGATCCAAATGAAGGAGGGAGGCGGATGTGGGGACGGCAGAGCGAACGGTGGGGGAGACGGTGGAGGAAGGCGTCGTTATGTTGCTGTTGAACCTCATCCTCTCATGTCTTGTCACCTCATCGGCTCCTCCCTCGCCTGGTCGAGGATGCTGGCCGCTAGATTCGAATAGAGGATGCGCACCGGTCGCCAGATCCAGATGGAGAAGGGAGGTGGCTGTGGGGACGGCAAAGCGAACGGCAGGGGAGATGGCGGAGAGAGGCGCTGCCATGCTGTTGCTGCACCTCGTCCTCCTGTGTCTCGTCGCCTCATCAGCTCCCCCACTCGCGCGGATCGATGACATCGGTCGTTAGATCTAGACGGAGGACACTCGCCGGTCACCAGATCCAGACGGAGGAGGGAGGGATGCAGGGACAGCGAAGGGAGGCGGTCACGGGGAGGGAGAGCGAACGGTACGGGACAGTGGAGGGAGGCAGCTGTAGGGCATAGGAGCTGCATTGTTTTTGTGCTTAGTGCATTGTGCTGAGGTGATGCTATACAAGGAGGTCGTGGAGGCACCAGAGGTTGCCGATGTCTCACTGCTCTTGGTCGCCAGGCATGATAGGTATGCTAATATCTTTAAAATATATAAAAGAAACTCGAGGATATAAAATTCTTCTTGACAGGACGAGCGAACAAAACATGATATAATTTTGGTGCAAATTATGTGCTTCCGTTGCAACGCACGGGTATCTTATTAGTAAAGAGAAAAGAAGCACTCTTGAGTCTTAAGAGTCTATTTGGAAGAGTGGGTTTCTTAAGAGTCTATTTGGAAGAGCGGGTTTGCTATGAGATTTTTTAGTATTTAGTCCCTAAGGATTTGGATACAAACCCCCTTTTTCCAAAAAAGGTGGTAAGTGATGAATTCACACATTTAAAATTATGGTGCCCTAACACCATAGTGTCCCATTTTGGCAAAAGAAAGTTTACAAGCAATTATGGAGCTTTATTAGAGCCAAAGAGGGTCGTGCCTTATATTTTCCTAAATGTTTTGTTCACAATATTACTGAATTCCACATTTGCCATCTCTCCGAAGATTTATAAAAATGCTATCCACATTTGCTATCTACATTTGCTATCTTACATTGGTCCCTTCTTTTATTGTTTCAAGCTCCGCCATTGTTTTAAGGTGTACAAATCGATAATTTTTTTTGCTAAACAATAGTAGTTCTGATAAGATTGCCATCAACAACATCAATCCCACTCCGTTTTACAATATCCATATCTGTTGCTGCCTTCTTCAAGCCCTTTTTCCTTTCGGATGGAATCATGGAAAGCCAAAGCTGATATCGGGCCTTCGCGCAAGCCAATGGGTTGTTTTTCCCCTACGTTACAATGTTTACATGGGATGTTTGTCTTATTGAAGTACCCTTGCCATCAGATGGGCTACTGGGCTGCTTTGCTCAATGATTATCTACTAACAATCAGTATTTCATTCCTGTAAAAAAATTCAGTATTTAATTGCAATACATAAACATCATGTGAGACCATGTGGAGTTCAGCACATGGTTGTGATGAGTAATTGACCTTTGCATTACAGTTTGTGTAGAGGTTGAGTTTAGTTTTTGTGGTTTGTACAGAAGTTTGCTCTCTATGACTTGCTCTTTACGACCACTGATGTCTGTCTCTGTGTTCGGCAGTCATCCTTATGACTTTGAGGGCGTTAGTCAATTTTACGACTTTGGAAGTTGGTAGTCGATTATATGACTTTATGGTCGGCAGCCAAATTTACGACTTTGTGGTCGACAGCCGGTTTTACGACCATGTGGTTGATAGACGATATTATGACTTTGTGATTGGCAGCCAGTCTTATGACTTTGAAGTCGACAGTAGATTTTACGAGTTGGTGGTCGGTAGTAGGTTTTACGACTTGGTGATCGGCAGAGGCTTTTACGACTTCATGGTCGATAGTCGTAGCTCTGTCTGGCCATGGTCGATAGTCGCAGCTCTGTCTGGCCATGGTCGATAGTCGTAACTCTGTCTGGCCGTGGTCGATGGTCGTAGCGCTCTGCCTGTGTGATCGTAAGTCGTAGCGACCAAGTGTGTTAAAGTCGTAGCCGCTTTAAACGTTGGTCGTAGTGATTGCTACGTGGTCATAGCATCTGTCTTCATGGTCATAACAGCCTGTGCGATGGTTGTAACGACTTACTGAGTGGTCATAGACAGCTGGAAAGTCTTCTAGAGCTACGAGTATCTCATGTCCTGTGCATCTGAGTAGTCGTAAATGGTATAAGACCATCTGGGTTGTTCTTTGAGTACATTATATTTATGTAGATTGATGATTCCCGTGTATTGTGCAGTGCTAGGTAATATTTTGCTTGTCAGTGATGTTTGCAGGACTTTGAAGCTAGGTCATGGTAAGGTGTGGAAGGATCGGGATTAGACACAGGGAAGTGTTGAGGTCCAGAACGGCTAGGTGAAGCCGAAGATGACTAAGGCTGCAAGGTGGTTGCAAGCGTGGTCGGCAAGAAAAGCAGGAAGCTTCCTGGGAGGTGGTAGAAGGGCATTTTGGTAGATTACTCAAGACCTGAAAAGGAGGCAGTTCTGTCAAAGCATTCTTGTACTGTATGTGTTAATGGGTGCGGAAGAAAACCCAGTTGGTAGGTAGGGGGTTAATGGGTTATCTCCATTATCTAGAGGCTATAAAAAGGGATGGAGGGCTACCCATCCAGTGGACTTGGTGGTGTTCTTGTTTTCTTGCATGCGTTCGTTTTTGTGTGGAGCACTTGTGCTCTTGGTCCTCCGAGATGGAGTGGCTGTAGAATCAACTTCCAGAGCAATATATCATCTTTCTTTCTTTGTCTGTGTATGCTCGTATACTTGGAGTTGAGTTGGTGGTGGTCATATCAGTTGTGCTCTCTCTGGCTCTTTCCTTTCTTGATCTGAGACTTTGCTTTCAGTTGTTTTGGTGTTGATCTGACTTGCCTAGTGTTGGGAAAACTTACTCGAAGCCATCTTGGCTATTCTACTCCCAATTGCTTAGTCGGATTGTCATTTCTCTCTCTCTCAGCATTTCTTTTAGCGTTCTTGAAGTTTCGATAGAAAGATCTTTTTCTACTTGCTAAGTTTTTAATTAAAGCTTAGAGCAGCCTCTTGAGATCTTATTCCTGCTCTGTTCAAAGTTTCATGACCGGTTGATCCTTGAATCAGAAGTTATTCGGAATCTGGATCTTGCGATCGTGCGCCTCGCCGCCTCTCCTCTATTTCTTCCAAGAAGTTTATGACCGCATTCAATTCTTCGACCGATCAAGTTTTTCACTGCACTGTTCATCTTTTCGACCATGTTCAGATCTGTTACTCTCTTGCTTCCTTTTGTTGAAATCTGAACTGAGGCGGTCGTAGTCAGTGAAAGTCTCGGTCTGGAACGTCGATTGGATTTACGAGTATGTTGGTTTCGACCAAGATCAAGTTCCAGACTACATGGCACTGATTTTGACCATGTTGGTCTTTTGAGTTGTAGTCTGATTTCAACCACGTTGGTTGTTCAACCACTCGTTGACTTACGATCACGTTGGTTACGACCACAGATCTGAGGGTTCTCGACAACATCGATTGTTCGACCACTTGTTGGCGCTCGATCACGTTGTCTACGACTACAATCTCGTTGGGTTTGGTCTCGGCTGTTATTGACTACCGACCACATTGTCCTTCTGTCGAGTAGTCGGACAGACGTTCTCTCGGTCAGTTATCGACCACGTTGGTAGACTTCGACCATCTTACCGTTCTTGCTCTGTTCGGTCTCTCTTCTTGGTTTTCCAGTGAGCTCGTAACTCTAGTCTTCATAGCTCAGTAGCTATTGAAGAAGAAAGGCTAAGTGAATGCTTGAGGAGAATTTAAAGGCACCATTCACCCTCCTCTGTTGTCTGTCCGGTCCTACACATCACGAAATCAATCAAAACCAACCAACCACCAACAAAGTAATAGAGAGGAGCAAAATATAGCCCATAAAATTCTGACGCTACAATAGTCTCTGATACAAGCTACAATAAGATGCGAGCGCACACAGCTCTACTTCTCCATATCTTCAGAACAAGCAGTTCCCATCACAGCAGCAATATCTTTATACGGAGTCTTAAAGATAGCACAGAATTGAAATATCATTGTATTTAGGCATGCTGCATGTAAACCTATGTACAAATGTGGAAGCTACTAACAAGCAATCACTATAAGGCACAACACCTTCATGTGGAAGAGGGACATCACACGTTTTGCTTCTCCGGAGTGAATGAATCATGTAATGGGTTTAACTCTTCTACCAAGATGATTCACATGTACGTTAGTTTGGAGAGCTTGTATCCGGAAACCATGGCTGACAAGGCGAGGGCTACAAATGCAAAGAAGGCCATGCTGATCGCAGCAGCGGTCGCGTCGGTGAAGTTGTTGATCACTGCGGATCTCATGCGGTTCGTGATGGGGATAGCGGCCGATAGAGCAGACATTAGCAAGTATGCGACTACCTGCAAATGCATTCACCAGTCTCTGTTAGCTCTGATATATGGTTATGAAAATTTGCAACCGACAGATTCTCAGAAAAGAATATGCAATTGACAGGCAAGTCGAGGAATACAATTTTGCAAGCTAACTTAATCCAGAAGGCTCTTAAAAGAATAAAGGAGAATGAAATCCTATTCGTGTTGTCTTGCGCTACTCGACATGGTATCATGACATGAAACATAAACCCTGAGATAAATTACTTGTAACCTCCTGAATTGTGATCAAAGAATCTAATAACGGATAAACATGTCAACATGTTTGGTCCAAAACCTTCTTAGTTTTCATCTGGTTTATAAGCATGCACGACATGCATTGGTAAGAATTTCATGGAATGCAACATAACTGACTGGGAAACCTTGTTAGTCCTTTCATTAATTAACGAAATTTTTAGATATGCACTGTGAAAGTAAATTCAAGGGTTAAAGTTCCAGCAAATTTTGTTCTAACTACCCTTAGCATATTGGGGTCTGCTGATACAAATTTCGTATTTCAGAAAAAAAAATCATGACATCTGAAGCCATCAAAAGCAATCCATTACATGTAGTGACATGCTAAATAGTCATATTATTTGCAGGAGCTGACAAAAAATGCCCTTAATTAAGAAGCATAGGTCCAAAACAGTCATATCATTCAGGGCAGGCCAAGTAATTGTTGTCCCCAAGCATTTCAAAGTTCACAGTTCCACACGCATTTCAGTGCATTTAACCATCATCCAACATACATCATGAACAATTTTTTGACATGTAGTATTGTACTCTTCCAAGGCTCCAATCAAACTGAAAATTCAAAACATACATGGAACTTCGAGCAACTTCTGATGACTGGTCCCAAGTCCCAACCACTTCAATCTCCCCATGCCAGTGCTATACTAGCCACTACATTACCATCATTGTTGATGTTGGACTGTCATACGGATTGACCAAATTATTGGACCATTATTGAGAGCTACTAGCCCTCTTATCGTTCTTTTAGTTCCTTCCACAAGGAAAGAAGACAAGCTATAGGCTGTAAGTTGTAGTTATGTCTAGAAGCAGAACATCACAGTGTTCCATAGACCAATCTAGCTACTCCAACAGTCCAAGATGCCTCCATTAGAAAGCTAATCCCAGAACTATGCTAGTATATTAAACGCTTGGATGGATTCGAAATAACATGGGCGAAACAACTAGCAGTAGTGGATTGATGCCTCCTTTACCATGGAATTGGAATCTCTACTCTCCAATCTCCACTCTTGCTTTAACAGGTTAAATTACCCCCACCCTTTACCTCTTTATACTCTCCCCCTTTTCCCTTCTATGACCTTGGGCCAATTGAGGAATTGAGAAAAACAGCTCAAAGCAACTCACCTGATCACCGGCGAAATCGAGAAGCCTCCCCGACGCTGCGGCGACGGGGTCGACGCCGCCGCGCATCCGGTGGGCGTGCCGCAGCGCCTGCGCCAGCGAGTAGGCGAACGCCAGCGCCGCAATCGCGAGCAGGTACCTAGCAACACGGCACAGGCAAGAGCTAATTAAACCCGAATCGAAGACCAACCCGAGCCAACAGCTAAACTCGAATCACGCACAGGAGCTCCTGGTAGCGGTCGAACTCCATCCAGTCGCCGTGCTGGTTGGACGCGACTAGCACGAGCGCGATGAAGGCGAAGAGCGCGGCGGCGGCGTGCAGCGCGAGCGGGCTCTTGTCGAGCATGTCCTCCCGCCGCTGCCGCGCCACGACCGAATCCACCACACCGCCGCCGCGGCCCGCGGTGGAGGCGCCGTTGTGGGAGCTGTGGGCCGGATTCTCGGTGTCCGGCGGCTTGGCGGCAGCGTCAGTCCCGACCATCGCCATAGCTCACCAGTGGCAGCCTCTCGATCCTCGATGGCGACCGGCGAGAATGGGGAGGTACGCAATATTAAGCGGGGGTGGTGAGAGAGAACTATAAAAGCGCTTTGTGTGAGAAGCTGGAAAAGCACTTATGCATAGCTGAGGCGGAAGCAAGCCGGGGTTAGCAAGCACGACACGTTTCGCAGGCCAGCTAGTCAGTGAGAGTTTGTTGCTGTGAAAGTGGGTTTTGTTTGTTTTTTTGGACCTGCCAGGTCCGTTCGTGGGCGAGCGTAACGTACCGTTGACATGTGGGGTCGGATAGTTGGGTCCCGCGTGTCAGTCGATGCGCGGTTCCGTCGATGGGATAGGCGGGGGATGTTGTTTTCGTGGATGGGGTGGCGGGCCTCCATTTTGACTGCCGGATGTCGAAGAATGGCTAGCCGCTCGCGTGTTGTGGATTTGTGCCGCGTCGTTTTCCTCTCTAGAGATCGTCTTTCTTCACCTTTCGCTTTCCTACGTGACATCTGCTGTGGCTAGAGCTGAGAGTTATGCTGTGCCATGCCGGCATGGCGTGGGTTCATGGTACTTTGCACCATTTTGTGTTATACCGGTTCGGTCCAGTTATCTTATCGTGTTGTACTATATCGGTCTGTCTTGCTTGTGGCCAGGCCTAAGCACGGCCTAAATCCCGCCGTGCCATCGTTCGTGCCGTGCTAGCCTAAGCCCAACCTGAAGTAACTATACATGACGAAGGTGGCGACGACGATGGTGGCGACGGTCGTCATCTTCCTTTCTCTCGTACCCGCCTTGTTAAAAATTAGTTGAAATTGAATTAGTTGCATAAAAACATGGGCACGCAATGACGTAAATATTTCGGAAAAAAGTAGAATTTCTTTGATATTTTAAAAATACAATGTTACTGCCTCATTAAAAATCTTAAGCCCCAAAGTGGGGTTCCCCAAGTAAGGGTGTACATACTAACTATAACAATATGAGTACATAGTATATACTCATCAATGTCTAGGTCGTTCATGCGTTCGAGATCAGCATATGCCTGTACGATTTTAGGATCCTCCAGTTGATGCTGTTGCCGCTCTTTGGCTAATTCCCAGTTTTTTGTGCATGTGATTTCCTCCACCATCCTAGGCATAAGAGATGATCTTCTCTCTTCGATTATTCTCCCTACCGTGCTTAATGTCGCTTCTGAAGAGACGGTGGACACTGGCACCAGGAGAACATCCCGTGTGAAATGTGACAATACATGAAATATCCGCTTGTTGTTCTTCCACCACTCGAGCAAGTTTATCTTGCCTCCACCAATAAGATCAGGATCAATATTTGTAAAATTATGCTCCAAGTAGTGGTTCAACTCCGAGACAGAATTCCACTTGGAGGCCGCTTGAGACTGAGAGTATGAAGAAGTAGACTTGCCCTTTAGCTTCTTCCATAAGTGTGATGTCAAGTTTGTCTTTTCTTGTTACGTCTGCTGGGAGGCCCCCGATCTTTCGCTGCTGCCAAACTTATCATGATACATACGGAAAACACGAAAAAGCTCCTCTTTGACATGTGCGAAAGCTTCCCAATAATCAAGACTAAGGCATTCACCTAATCCCTCTATGCCAACCTGTAAACCTGCCAACTTATTTGTAGTATCGAAAATGATAGCAAAATAATACAAGTGTGAAATAGAACCAAAATATTTAATAATTTTTTCCTCCATTGCTACAATGGAATGGCCTAAAAGGGGATCCTTCCTAGATTTAGCAATTTTGTCTGCAATTAACCAAATAAATTCTATAACTAAGCAGGAAGTAGGATAATAAATACCAGATAGAACCTTTGTTGTGTTATAAAAAGGTCTTAAAAACTCTCGAAAACGACTAGCAATCTGCCAGATGACGGTCATCCATGCCATACTCTCCCATACTTGGTGAGAGCCGACGAGCATCAATGGGAGGACTAGGGGAGCAACGATAAGAGCTTACACTAAAGCGCCCTGCTGCCCTTTCATGCTACGACTCCTCTGCATATCACTTAGGAGCTCCTTGGTGCTCCGGCTCCTAAGTAGCATATTGTATGGATGGTGAATAAATAGAAAGTGTAGAGGGTTGTTGAAGAAATGAGAGATTGAATGTTTGTGAAGTAATGAGAGAAGAGAAGAATGTTTGTGAAGTAATGAGAGAAGAGAAGTAGATTTATAGACATTGGTCTTCTGAACGTTACTCACTTAAAAACCTGAACGTTGTGCTTGAACGTTATTTCTCTAACCGTTGAGTACACCTTTCTATGGTATATGCTCAGCTTTATTCTCTAGTTTTACTTTTCTCAACATTACTCTCCAACCTTATTCCCTTGAGTTTGACTCCTAGTCTATCTCTCTATCGGCGCCGCTTCCGCTGATCCGCTCAGCCGCTCCCCCCCTCTCTCTCTCTCACGCAGTCACTCACGCCTCATGCCCAGCGGCGCAAGTGTAGGATCAAGGATAACCGACTAGAGGGGGTGAATAGGAGGTTTTTAAATTTTCTTATCTTTTAATTAATTGTCTACAATTCTAATATAACAAGAGTGTAAAGCACTTAATACCTACACAATTCTAGTCAAGTAGAGAATCAACACTAGCTCTAACTCAAGTAAATGATCACAATGAGAATAATAAACAAGAGCAAAAAGGAATCAAGAGAGAAATAAGTACACTCGATGTTTTACCGTGGTGTTCAGAAACTTGCCGGTTTCCCCTAATCCACGTTGAGGTTAGCCCAAACGAATTGGATCGGCTCCACAAATTAAGCCGAAGCACCCCCAATCCACTAGTGGTAGTTCTTCTCTACTCCGGGTAAGTGAGCTCCAACCTTCACAAGCACACCAGGCCTCCTTACAAGCTTCTTTGAGAAGATCACCGGTCAACCTCCACCAAGTCGTCTAGGTGCCGGCAAACACCAAGAGTAACAAATCACGACTTCACTTGATTGCAAACAAGTGCCAAAGGATCAAACTCTTGAATGCAATGCACTTTTTAGCCCAACCACCTCAAATGAATGCACAAGGAGTAAAAGAGGTGTGGAGTGAATGCACAATGCTCAAAGATGTTCAATGAGGTCTCTAACATCTGTCCTTGAGCAGTGGTACAGGTATTTATACCCTTACCAACCAAATCTAGCCATTGGGAGAAATATTCAGGAAAAATCAAGGCGAGCGGAAGTACCGCAGGCCAATGGCCGGTACTTCTGCTGCGGCTCTGGCGCGGCAGAACGGCTATATCAGAGTCTCTGAACTAACCGTTTGAAAGTCGGCGCGGAACTACCGTCGTTATAAATCTGGTACTTCTGCTCTGCGGTAGTTCCAAGAAGTCAGCGCGGTAGTACCACTTGGGCCGGAACTGAAAGTTGGCGCTCTCTAGAAAAAAAGGTTCCGCCCTTGCCACTGGAGTTTCTGAGCTCCGGAAGTACCGCTTCGGACAGCGGAACTACCGCTTTGCACGGTAGTTCCGGCGTTAAACCTCTGGTACTTTCGGATTCCACATACCCTAAAAATCACCCGGAGGGTGCTCTCTGAAAAAAAGGCTCCACTCAGATGCCGGACCTTCCGACAAGCGGAAGTACCGCAACTTACACGCCGGTACTTCCGGTTGTCCAGACAGAGCATTGAACACTCTGGGGGGTGCTCTCTGGAAAAAGGTTCCGCTCGGATTTTCGAAGCTTCCGAGCACCGGAAGTACCGCTCAGGGCTACGGAACTTCCACTCAGCGGTAGTTCCGACGTTTAAACTTCGGTACTTCCGGTTTTCCAAACAGAGCACAGATTTGACTTTTAAACCAAATTTTCAATGAATGCATGATCCTAATTTGAACCAAATGGCACAAGAATTATGCTATCAAGGTACTTGCCATGATCCCTCTTTATGGTACGACATTTAACCTATAATCCGGTCTTTCACCTTTCTCCTAAGACCGGTAGAAGTAAAAAGAGGATCCTAGCCTAAATATACCTCTGTCTTGAGCCTTTTTTATCTTCACATTGATCCTTAGCATGCTTCTTGTCATCCGCTTAAGGATTTAATCTTTTAAACACTTATCAAACACATTAGTCTCATATTCACATAAGTTCATTAATTACCAAAACTATTTTTAGAGGCCTAGATGCTTTCAGCAGACCCTCTCCCCCTCTGCCTCTGCGCCTCTGCCCCTCCCTCCTCCCCTCCCAGTCCAGCGCAGGAGCGGTGCCCCTTCCCCTCGGCCCCTCCCTCCCCAGTCCCCTCCCCGATGGGCCCCTCCTCCCCTGGCCTCCCCCCACCCCGCCTCGGTTGCCCCCTCCTCCCCCGACCGCCTCCCTCCCCCACCCCGACGCCCCCTCCTCCCCCGGCGTCACCCTCCTCCAGTCCTCCCCCAGTGGCTCGGCATCCCTCCCCCTCCCCCCACCCCGACACGACGGCGCCCCCTCCTCTCCTAGCCTCCCTCCCCTCCCCCACCCCAACACGGCAGCGCCCCCTCCTCCCCCGGCCTCCCTCCCTTCCCAGTGCCACCCTCCTCCGATCCTCCCTCCCTTCCCCCTCCTCCTACCCCGGTGCAATGGTGCCCCCTCCTCTCCCAGCCTCCCTCCCCTCCCCCTCCCAATACCCAGGTGCGACGGTGCCCCATCCTCCCCTGGCCTCCCAGCCCCACCTCGGCGCGGCCCCTCCCCTCCCTTAGCCGAGGTGGGAGGTAGGGCGGCGCGGGAGGCGGAGCGGTGTCGAGGCGGGAGGCAGTTGTGACGACCCGTGTCATTACCATGGGGTAATAACACTAGTTAACGGATTGTTACTTGTCATTTCGGTAGAACACCGCATTTAACAAGCAACAAGCCAATCAGAGTAGTTGCAGCAGAACAATAATTAGAGACTGAAAGTACAATATTATTACAACCCGTAGGTGACTTAAGGTCGAGCCACCTAATTGTTCCATACGGTTACCATAATTCTGGTCCATTACACGACTAAGTACTACATTAGTGGGAGATACATGTTTATTTATAATGTAATACCCGTCTGTTCTGATATGACAATCTAAGGACTGTCTATTCCTCCCAGCCGTCAGGTATAGCCTCCACCTCGTCATCCTCTGCAACCTCATATCCCAAGGTGTCCTCATTTTCAAGCCCGCCCTCTTCAAAACCCAAAAATTCCCCTGCTGAGAATGCTC
This sequence comes from Dendrocalamus latiflorus, assembly GCA_017311315.1. Taxonomy (NCBI): domain Eukaryota; kingdom Viridiplantae; phylum Streptophyta; class Magnoliopsida; order Poales; family Poaceae; genus Dendrocalamus; species Dendrocalamus latiflorus. Next base: position 40,686,777 of record CM029611.1, read on the forward strand.
TGAAAGGGGGAGATTTAATAGCAAGAGTGAGTACATTGTACTCAGCAAGTTTATAAGTAATGATGCAATCTTAACCATATTTCTGTCCGTGTCATACCTGATCCAATCTTCCGAAAGACATAATATAAGTTTTGAAAGTTTGGCAATGTTTTAACTTATGAAATATCTATCAGTCATTCTGGAACAAAAGAAAACCAGTGTTTCTCCCCGTAGACTCTTATCCAAGAGACTGGCATGAATTCATGATTTTTAGTACTGCGTAGACTTGTATCACTTTACCCATAATTATTCTGAATTCTTATGGATACTGGTCATTCGCATTTCCTTTGATGCGACCCCAAATTCAGAATACAGAATATTTTCTCGACTCTTATCACTATATCTCCATCCGGCTATAAAGCCGTTGGTCGAGCGGTTCTAAATACTCGACACTCCACATATGCTAATATAAGCGACTTGGGACCCCCGGTTTTCTTACCGGCCTGAGTCCCCTTCCTAAGTTATTACTTACCCAGCATGGAGATAATAGCAATAAAAGAGAGTAACATGTTCTGCCCGTTCAGCATGGGAGTATGGTTGATACTGTTTTACGGTTCATTTCAGAATGAAGATTTTTTTCTAGTCCTTATATAATAACCATATGTAGAGGGTCTCACCTGCCTCTGAACTCTCAATCCAGAGCACCCTCTACCCTCCCTTATTAATCTCTTTACAGTCCACTGCTCCTCCAGTGGACCTGTTCTCATTTCATTCTTATCATGTTATCCATCCTTCTGATCATTTTATTTTTTTCTTTAGAAATTACTTTTAATGCAACATCCAGAAATTAGAAAATAACTGTCAAAAATAAAACATTTTCATGAACCACAGCAAGCTTGACAGCCTGCTTTACTTGCCTGACCGAGTGGTAGCTATCTCAGTGTTTGTCTGGACAGTCTCTTTTCCTGGAACCAAATCCCTTCCTGCATTATTTTAAGATAGAAATATCCCACTCTTAATTTCTAATTATAGATTTTCAAATGAAGCAGTAACCCTTGTTGAATTCATACTTAAGGGTTTGGTCCTTTAAATCTCTAGGCTTTATATTTATGAATATTATTTTCAGAGAGTTTTTGTTAATGGTTTCTTGTATATTTTAAATTGATATAACATACATGTATTTTATCTTGCTGTTTATTTTCCTTTTTATGTATTTCTGTGCTGGACTCAATTGTAAGTTATTTTTATTTTTTTATTTCAAATTTGGCCCACTCGGCCTCTCGGCCCGAGCAGGCCCGCTGACCGAGCCGGTCCAGTCGGCACCGTGGTCACTTGACCCGGCCGAACGCCTCGGCTCCTCCTCTCCCCCCTCTTTCTTGGCTACTCCCGAGCCTCCCCTTCCTCCTGCGGCGACTCCGCCCGCCTCAGCCCCGCCAGCCATGGCACTGCCGGCCGCCGGCCTTTCCGCGCTGCCCCTAGCTGTGCCTCGCCTCCCCCTCGGCTTCCCTCTCCTCTCGGCGCCACCGGTGTTCCGGCCTTGCCCTAGATGCTCGCCCCCTCCCGGTTTCTGCTGCCGATCTAAAATCGGCCGGTCCCCTCTGTTGATTTGAGGTGTTGGGTGCATGGATCTAGCTTGGTAAGTGAGTCTTGGATGGATGGATCTGGTTTTCCCCCTCTTTTCTTCTATCTTGATCCCGGCTATTTGCTGCGGTTGGCTTTGGTTTGGCCGGCGCTACTCCTTGAGCCGCCGCCTCCGGTTCTACCACGGTGGGCATGCGCCTCGGCGAAAACCGGGGCTTCACCGTCGCCTCTGGGCGTTGCCCTCTTCCTCCGTTACGGCGGTGCGCCATGGCAGCGGCACGCTGCCGGCGCACGGCTCTGTGCTGGCCTTTGCTGGCCCGTGCCCCGTCTGCTACTCGCCGGCCTCATGCGCCTCGGTGGCCATGAACCACCAACGCCATGTACTGCTTCTCCAGCCTCTTCGGGTTTTCTCCTTTCCTCCCTACTCCCTACTCCCTACTATTATGCATCTTTAATGATTTGTGTATACTATGCATGCTCTGGCGATTACTAGTGCGAATGTTGGTTTTTGATGAGCAACCATGTGGGGGCTGGGCATGGACATTGCGCCGGGGGAGCAATCGTCGATGCCCAGGGGCTCATGGACAGCTGCTAAAGCCTCTGTGCTGTGGGTTTGGGGTGAGCAACCGTGGGTTGCTTGGGACTGGGATGTGCACGGGAATTGCCGATCCCTGGTCTCAAGGGCTTACTGGATGGCCACCCTAATTTGTTAATCTAGTGTAGTGGATGGTCGAATTTCCATGCTTGAGTTCTACGGCTAGCTAGTGTGACTTACTTACATGAGAAACATGGGCTTTTCGGAGCCTTACCTTACTTGTGTCGTTGGCTTAAGGGGATGAGGTGGTTGTGCTTTCTTGGCTGTCTTGCCCTTGTACTTGGTGGTGTGGCTGGCTCCTGGGAGTATCTCCTGGCTGGTGTACTTGCTGCTGTCCTTCTGGTCGTGTTGGTTCCTTGGCCTCCGTCTGGGTGCTAGGGTTTAAATTGGGGTGTGCAACTTCTTGGGCAGTAAAGTGGTAGTATGGGATTGATTGGAGATATTGGTGTATTGTGCTGGTGTTTGATGGCCTGCACCGTCTCTATTTGCCTCCTCTCTTTTGGGCAGAGAGCTGGGCAGTGGCTTGGGCAGTGAGCATTGAAAGCTTGCTGGTGCTATGTGCGGTGGAATGCAGTGTGTGGGATGGTTCTGGCAGTGAGCTTTTTACTATAGCCCTCCCCTTTTGCAGTGCAATGGTTCTTCCTCCTGCTGCCTTGTGGCAGTGGGATGAAACGTGGCTTGGCCTTCTGCTGGTTATGCATGCATGGTGGACTCGTGTCCTCTATTAGTCATGCATGGCCGGTGGCTTTGTGTATGCATTTCAGAGGCTTCACAGGTAAGGAGGTAAGTTGCCGGATGATGAACATTTTGCTACGCGAGATGGTGCCGGTTTGTCCCTGACAAATCCGGGTATCTCTATGCGCGCTTGCCCAAGAGCAAGAATGATAACCCAATTTCTGACGGCAAATATTTCTATTCCATTTCAGTTTTGTAACTGTATTTTGGGCTAACAGTTTTGTGCAGGTATTTGGTGGTTGCGATAATATGTAGTCTGATGTATGTACGCTTTTTGTTGTATGAGATGGATTCCAAGTTTGTAATATCGAGTTGTAATTTTCATCCTTGTAACTTGAGAATGTAATTTTTGTATGAGAGTTCATTTATGAAATTTGTTGTATAGTTGGAATCTCTTCTGTAATTCAGATTGTTGATATATATATATATATATATATATATATATATATATATATATATATATATATATATTCTCATTTGATTTGTGAATGTGAGTTGGATTTATTATCATTATTATTTTTGTAATTATTGTTATTAACATTAATTATATTCTTAATAGTGTGTTGTTGATTATTTACTTTTGAGGGTTCTCACATTGCTTTGCTGTGATATTTCTGCTCTCTCCTCTGGTGGCTGCGTGTGATGTTTGGCTTGTGACAGTGCTGTGCTTGTGGCTTCTTGATATTGTGTTGATGTCTGGCTGTGGGCTTTCTCGAACGTGTGTGTTGTCTCAGTGACTAAGCTGTGCTGCCCTCCGGTTGCTATGTGGAGAAATTTAAAAAGGGCATTATGGTAATTTGGTTTACGTTGGCAGGTCTCTATGTCAAAACAGGTTTGTTTGCCGAGTGATGACCCTACGGTTGTGCGAGGTGCCGACTGGCCTCCAGACGGTCAGGTATCTCTATGAACGGATTACCCTGCCCGAACTTAACCTCTAGGGCTCTGACAGTCAATTTCTATCTGCTTTCTTTCGCTTGTTTTTATTCGCTCTTTTGTTTGGTCTTTTTCGGTATTATAATTACGGGTTCACTCATAAATGAAATAGCGGCATAGTGGCAACTCGACGACAGTGTCTAATGTATGAGATGACCTAAATGTATTTCGGCTTTCTCTTAATATTGATGTCTAAATGATACCGAATGTTATCTAAATGTAATTTCTATTCTTTGTTAATTCAGATGCAATGAATATGTATGAGATGAACTGGGATGTAAATTAATTCCCTAACTTCCAAAATAGATACTATTGTATTGCTTCATTTTCGAGATAGTTATTTGGTTAAGACACAAAATTGTAATTCGTATTGTAGCTATTATGTAATGCAAATTGTAAGATTTTTATTTGATTCTTTATAAGTTCTAGTTGTCGCTCAATGGATGTTATGGATTTTACCCTACACGGAGTGTAATATAATTACTGTAGTACTATGGACTGTTATATATTTTAATTGAGTGGAAAGCTTTTACTTTGTCGTGCAATTGAATTTTATTTCTCATTTTAGTCTACACCGTTTGATATTCGCCCTTGTCGATGAAATTGTGAAAACAACGTATTAGTTTATCGTTTGTTAAGTTCACTTTAAACGACTGCAAGAAAAGTTTAAATTCCCCCGTATTTTAGATCATTAGCTACATAATTAATCTTACTTAACATTCTAATTCGTCATTTAGGGTTAATAAACGACGTGGGTCGTTTCAGCAGTGCGGGGGCGGGAGGTGGTGCAGGAGGCCCGAGGCGACGCCGAGGCGGGAAGTGGCGCGGGAGGCAGAGCGGCACAGCTTCGAGGCCGAGCGCGAGAGGCGACGAGATGGCGAGTTGGGATGTGGAAGCTAGCAAGGTGGCGAGCCCGAGGCCATGAGGCGGGAGTTGGCGTGGTGGCCGGCTGGCCGCGTGAGCCCATGAGGCGGTGAGGAGGCGGGAGCGCGCGGAGCGGTGAGGCCGCGAGGCCAAGGCGGACGTCGGCGCTGGCGTGCCTGCCATGCTGTCGTCGTCACTGCAGTGCCACCTCCGGTATGCTCCTCCCCTCTACTCCCTCTCTCTACTCTGTGATGCTTGTGTTGTGGGGATGACTGTGTGATGGCGACAACCGACGGGAGGGCGAACTCCCTCTCTCTATCTGCTTTGTGATGCTTGTGTTGTGGGAATGACTATGGGATGGTGACGGGAGGTCGGAGGCGAGGCCACCACTGGCGCTAGCTGTGCCCCCCGTGCCGACCGTGCTTGCTGGGCTGGGTCGGCCCGAGCACGGCACGCCACATCGCGTTGTGCCATGCCGCCCATCGTGCCAGCTTTCCAGGCCCAGTCCGGCCCGCCATGTGTTGGGCCGGGCTGTGCTTGGGCTGGCCCAGAAAAGCATGGCCCGTCTCCCACCTCTAGCTATGACATCCCTCTATTACACCCAGGGATGCGCCCAGCGGCCAGCCAAGCGAATTTGCAAATAGGCCTTCCAGCTTTTCCCAAACTGTGTGTGGGTCCTTGGTTTTTACAGAAAGACCCCTGCCACATCATCTTTTTGCAGAAAACCCCTCTACTTTGCTGAAATTACATATGGGCCCTTGGTTTTTTCAAGGAGCCCCTCCTTTTGTTGGATAACGACCTACGGTTTTCCTGAAATTATGTATAGGTCCTTAATTATGCAAAACCAAGTTGAGTTATGCTTCCGTATTATAAACTCGATTTTAGCCAAAGGGATTTTAAAACTGTATATTCACCCTCTTTAGTCGGACTGCTCGACCATACAACCGTAGGTGACCATGTCAGGATTTTGTTATCGTTATATTTTTCTATGAAACTTGTTTTTTCTGAAATTCTAGCTGAAATTTATTAAAACTTGAGTTCTAAAATCGGGAACTCGTTGAAAGTTTCACCTGAAACTTACTTCAAATCTTCTAGAAACTTTTAAAAATGTGTGAAACTCATTGAAACTTAAAAGTTTTTAATTTTTTTATGAAGCCTCTTGAAACATCGTGAAATTTCTTAATGTACCACTGAAACGGTGTACCTTAGCTAGTTGTACTCTCGACTAATACATTTGTTTTTGGCCCATCGTAGGCCTAGCCTAGAAATTTAATGTCTTTAACTAGAGGCATCGGGCCCAGGATTGTCAGATCATTCAAAGTGGCAGTTCTATCGAGTTCACTAGCAACGGAATCGCGGTATCATACCGCGCTAGCTACCACGTGGACCGAAGTAAAAGAGCCGACAATTTGTAGGGGGCTTTTCCTAAAAAATCGAGGATCCATACGTATTTCTGGAGAGCAAGGTTTTTTGCAAAAAAAAAATCAAGGGCCCATACATAATAACAGGAAAACCGTGGGGCTTTACCCTGTAAAAGGAGGGCCTAAAAAAATGGAGGACCCATACGCAATTTTGGAGAGCTGGAGGGCCTTTTCGCATAAAAACTGACATGGAGGCGCTCCACAGGGTGGAATTCCCTGGGGCATAATATAGGTAGTATTCCTGAAAAATGAGGATCCATACGTTTTTTTAGAAAAGCAAAGTTTTTTTACAAAAAAAAATCAAAGGACTATACATAATAACAGGAAAACTGTGGGGCTTTACCCCGTGAAAAGGAGGGCCTCAGAAGAATAGAGGACTCGTACGCAATTTTGGAAAGCCGGAGGGCCTTTTCTCATAAAAGTTGACATGGAGGCGCTCCCTAGGGCGGAATCTATTCCTGAAAAATTGAGGATCCATACATATTTGGGGAGAAGCAAAGGTTTTTGCAAAAAATATCAAGGGCACATACGTAATAACAGGAAAATCGTAGGGCTTTACCGGTTAAAGGAGGGCCTTAGAAAAATGGAGGACCCATACACAATTTTGGAAAGGTGAAGGGCCTTTTTGCATAAAAGCTGAGGTGGAGGTGCTCCCTAGGGTAGTATCTATTCTTGAAAAATCAAGGATCCATATGTATTTCCAGAGAAGCAAAGATTTTTTTGCAAAAAAAATCAAGGGCCTATGTGTAATAATAGGAAAACTATGGGGCTTTACCCGTAAAAGGAGAGCCTTAGAAAAATATAGGTTTCGTACGTAATTTTAGAAAATGGAAGGGCCTTTTTGCATAAAAGCTGGCATGGAGACGATCCTTGGTCGGAATCCCCCGGGGCATAGAATTGGGAGCATTCGCTAAAGAAAGGCGGGTCTGGAGTCTGGACTAATGGATCATGCCTGTGATGGTCTCATGGCCTTTACTAAGGATGTGTTTGGTTGGAGGGATGGGGTAGGATGGGATGGGATAGAGATAGGATGAGATAGTTCCACAAAAAAAGTGGAACCACATGGTCCAGCATCTAAGAAGAATATTCTCTAAATTTGCACAGGCTCATCCCACTTTGGACCATCCATCCCACCACATCCCTCCAACCAGACATACAGATAGGCTTGATCAAAGGAACCATCTCATCTCATCTCACCATATCCCTCCAACCAAACACATCCTAACGCGCCTCCTGGGCAAGGGACGGCGCTGGGCTGTGGCTTCCACGGAGCTGGATGCGACCCTTGCCAGCCCGGGATGGGCGGTTATCCGTTTTTTCTGTGGGGCCCACAGTAAAGCACCTCGGCCTCGCCGCTTGGCGACTCCGGCAAGCACGGACGCCACATGGCGCCCACCGTATGCGACCTTTTTTGTCGGGACAGCTCACGGCCCCCTGTGAGTAGGCTGGCCTGCCTGACACGAGCCACATGCACACCCGAACCGGACGGCCCCAACGCAAACCGCGTCGTCCTCTTCGGGACTCTCTCCGGCTGAACGAAGCACGGGCCGGCGCTGCACCGAGTCCCGCGCCTCGACGGCAACGGTCACGCTGAGAAAGCGGCCGCTTCACGCTTTACCGTTGTGGTGGTCCTGTTCGTGGAATTTTTGGTACGAATAATCATTTTTTATTCAAAATTATAGAAATATATCTGTGAATTTTTTTTTTACAAAAATAGTCTCAAGTCGCCCAATGAGAGAGCGACTGAAGCCTATCGCCCAACCAGAAGCCGACTCTGTCCCTATCGCTCTACCATTTGCGATTGCATCCAGTCGCCCTCCCATTGGGCGACTTTCATGCAGTCGCCCAATGGTTGGGCGACTGCACTCAGGCCCCCGTGCCCAGCGGACTCAAATTCGTTTCGGCCTCGATTGAAACTGCTATAACTTTTGATCCCGTAGCCGAAATTGCTCCAATTTTTTTCTGAATGCTTTTGGATGTATGAAGAATAGCTCCACCAATTTTCACTATTTTTGGCGAAGGTTTGATACCTTTCGCTCAACCATTGGGCGACTGCATGAAAAGTCGCCCAATAGGAGGGCGACTGGATGCAGTCGCCCAATGGTTGAGCGACAGGTACAGAATCGGCTTCTGGTTGGGCGATAGGCTCCAGTCGCTCTCCCATTGGGCGACTTGAGCCTATTTTTGTAAAAAAATTTCCCGCGGGTATATTTCTGTAATTTTGAATAAAAAATGGATTATCCGTACAAAAAATTTCCTGTTCGTGCATGTATTTTTGCCTGGGGTAAAGCCTCCTCGCGTTGCCGTGTGACGAGGGTACTGCATGTCCTTGTACGGTCCAATGGTGTCATCTATAATTGTATATGCCTTCAGTATTTACGGAAACGGGAGAGCTACTGCCCATTGCCCAAGCTCTCATTTCTTCAGCTTCTGACTTATTTTTCACTATTCATAAATTTCATTTTTTCTGAACTTTTTGCTTTTTTGAGCTTTTTTGCCAGTTCTTTTTTCCCCGTATTCATTCGTGTTGTCCGTAATGAGCTAACATATTTTTTCTATTTTTAAAATTTTTAAATTTAATTACGCTAAATAAGCCACCTTCAGTTACAGTAAAATTTCAACCGCTATAGTGTAATTTCAGTTATAAACCACAACTTTTCAGCACAACAGAACGGGACCTATATATAACGAGATAGCCTCCGACACTCTCCCTCACCTCCCTCTCACCGTCATGCTCTCTCCACCTCTCTCCTTGCCGCCCTTCAGCCATTCCCCAGCTATCGCTCCTCCTCTCCTCGATGTGAGTAGCTTCACATTCCTCCACCCCCTCCTCCACCACCGGTGGTCGATGGCGATCTCACCGCCTCACCACATCGCTGTCTCCCCCTTCCCTGCAGTCACCACCCTGTCCAATTTAACATTCACAGCGCCACTGTCTCGCACGTTCCTCCCTCAGTCACCGCCCTCCGTCGCCGTCCAATGCCCTCCGCTACTGCCCACCGCTAGACCACTGCCTCCCTCTACATCCAAGGGGTATGGTGAACCCGTCGTCGCAGCAATGGAGGAGGAAGGGGAGGCAACACTATCCAATTAATGAAGAAGGTAACGATATATCGTTCATTAGTTTTTCTCCAAAAACCGCTACGGCAGGCAGCATCCATTTCAGTCCTCCGGCCGCAATACCTTTGCCTTGCCTCTTTGCCTTACATCAGAATAGCACCAATCACTAGCTTTGAAATGAGCTTGTCGTTGGTCGTTGCAAGGCTTCCAGTCAATTAAGGCCCAGTTCTAAACACTTTTTTTTTTGGCTTTTTGACTTTTAAAAATCGGTTTTTAAACAGAGTGGCTTCTTAAGGTGGTTCCTGTAAACCGTTTGTAGGAGTCACTGCAAAAGCTGCTTTGAACAGAGTGGTTTCTCAACGCGATTATTACTTACTTCCTCAATCTCTCCCATAATCAATTAAAAATAAAAACCACGATATGTTTGAACATAGCCTAGTCTAAACCGCGCCCATATATGATAGATGTATACTACAACAAACAAGACCTTACGGCGTGTTGGTGTGGATTTGTTGGTCCATCAGATATTCATCCCCCGTTCATTTTTCTTCGACTAGAATTATATTTGCGAGGGATCAAGTGGTTATGGACCAATTCATTTTATCCCTCTAACCAAACAGGAACATATTGAAGTTTATTTGAGGAATTTAGATACAAAATTAGTAAAGCATCTCCAATGGTTATAGCTAGCAACTAACTATAAGACTTCCACATCATCTATATAGTACACACTAAAGTTAGCATTCTAAAGAACTATCTATAAGGATAGCTATTTGATGCTTACATGCACACACAGAATTTATGGAAGCTGCCTCGTTTGGCGCTATAGACTATCTCTAGAGCTGTAGAGAGCTGCGTTCTCTTTGTTCATTTAATATCTTCCACGTAGGACAGTTGATGACATGGACTCTCTTGTAGATAGCTGCTATAGACCCATTGGAGATGCTCTAATAGTGCTCAGCGAAAGCAAATGCCGCAAATCAATGCATGCCAGGTGCTCTGCTAAGAGTTGTAGGCTTCAATCTTTGCAATTAATCTGAAGTCTAAACCCAACACAACCGACGAAACTATTTCTCTTCTATAAGGAGAACTGAACACGGCTGGTTAGACTCTTGTAATCTCTACACTAGTTTTGTACTCCCTGTGTTGTTTTTTATATGGCGCGCATATATTTTGATATTCAAACTTCTGCAAATTTGGATCAACAATTAGTGTAACACCATATATGTTATGTGAAGTTGAATTCGTATTTGAAAGTACTTTTTTATGATCATGATTATATAACTATGAACAACATAAAAAAATTAAGGGAAAGATGTAGGACTAGTATGACAATAGAGGAGAATAAATGGTGCCTTTAAATTTTCTCCAAGTAGTCGCCGATCATTCACTCCGATAGCTACAACGCTACGAAGATTAAGATAAAAAGTAAACAAAAAGCCAGTGAATCAAGAAACCAAGAATTCAAGAAAATCGGTGCTCTGGCGGTCAGATCGACTGCCAGGGGTGGCATGACCGATGCCTATCGATTGGACTGTCTGCTAGGTGTCGATCTAACTGGCCTTGGCGGTATGACAGGGAGAGTTACGGTCTGACCGGCCTCCCCTATTTCAGAACAGAAATTTCAGCCTGAGCTGATGCAACTTTTGGTGCAACTCAAAAATGCAAGCCCAAATGATTTGAAATTTTACACACGCCTTGTTTAAGATCTCAGGAATCTATTTCAACTAAGGATCACAACAATTAATGTCAAAGTTCAGATATTTATCAACATCAAGTAAGATTGCATTAAAATTGTGCAAAAACTAAAAACGAGAAATATGATTTGCTCGTAGATAGAAGATGGCTAAGATGACTTTAGATGTATTCCTATACGTCACAACAAGTAAGAACTCCTGAGGATTGGAGGCAAAAATACTCAGATCAAGAAATCACTCGGAGAGGTTAAGTCCAAGCAAAACCGAGCATCTCCAAGAACTTTTCAAATATGATGTCTAGATGGATAGAAATTAATTTCTATGAAACAATCCCATCACTTACTCGTCCTTAGCATCTAGCAAGATCAAGAAGGGTGTAAGATCGAGATGGCCGACTAGAGGAGGGTGAATCTTAAAAATTATCTTTTAATTATTATCAATTTCTGTTTGGCTAAAACTAAGTATATAATGCGGAAGCTTAACTTAATTTGATTTAGCACAAATAAAGCCTAAAACAATTATGTTCACCTAAGTGCACCAACAAATTAAGAATATGTCAAGATTTCTAATTAGGATGACAAGTAATCAATTTAATTATGTGAAAGTAAATTGCTTGAATGTAAATTGAATATAAGAAAACAAACCACAAAGACACGGTTCCTTTTTAACGTGGTATTTGCAGACTTGCTAGTCTCCCCTAATCCACGTTGAGGTAAATCCAAACGAATTGGACCAGCTCTACGAATTAAGCCAACCACCTCAAATATACTAGTGGTACCTCTTTTCCGCTCTGGGTAGGTGAGCTCCAACCTTCACACTTCGCTTGATCCTCTCACAACCTTCTTTGCGAAGATCACTGCGCATGACACCTCCAAGCCATATAGGAGTCGACAAACTCTGAGAGTAATAACTCGAGCCCCTCGCTTGATTCTCACCACGTACAACGAATGCACGAACTCAAGTGGATACCAAATCTACCTCTAGATGCAACATATGCAATCTATAGCCTTCCTCCTTGCTCACAAGGTGTAATATATGCACAGTTAAGAGGAGAATCTCATACTAGCTGAAAGGAGTGAAATGGAGTAAAGCAACAACTTCTCTAACTGGCCATAAGGGGGTATTTATACCCCACACCTCGCAACTAGCTGTTGGGACAGAAAAACAGGATTTTCGAAAGTACTACAGGCAAACTGCCGGTAGTTCCGCTCCCCTCGCAAATGGTCAAAAAACTAGCAGCTACAGTAGGCTATTGGTAGTTCCTCCGGCTAAAGTCTGGTACTACTGATCATCAAAAATACCATCGCACTCATGCGGAACTACCAATTCATCAGGGACGAGAAGACTCCCACGAAGGTGTCTCTCTGGAAAAATGTACCGCTGCACAAGTCAGTCGTTCCGCAACTCGAAAGTACCGCTCACACGGAGCCAGTAGTACCGCTCGCTAGTCGATGCTCACACAGAGCCGGAACTTCCGATCATCAATTACATCAGATGGATCGACTACTCAGGTCTCCGACCACGTTTTTCGGTTCAACGACATAGGTCTCCAACCAAGCCAGTCTCAGACCACGTTGGTTTCGACCACACAAGTCTCAACCATATCGATCTTCATCCATGTCAATCTTCGATCACATAAATGTCTGACCACCACATCGATCTTCAACCATGTTTCAATCACGTAGATTCGACCACATCGGTTTCGACCACACAGGTCTCGGCCACGTCGGTTCTGACCACGTTGGTTTCGATCACACAAATCTCAACCATATCGGTTTTGACCATGCTAGTTTCGATTATGCTGGTTTCGATCACATAGATCTCAAACACGTTGGTTTTGACTACGCTGGTTTCGATCATACGAATCATCGACCATGTCGATCTTCGACCTCATTGGTCTTCGGTCACACAGATCATCGACTACGTCGATCTTTGACCTCATTGGTTCGATCACGTTGGCTTGACCACATTGATCTTCGACCACATGGGTTCGACTATGATGGTTCTTGACTGCACAGGTCTTCCGACCACCAATGAACTCGATCATACCGTGATTACAACGCTAGTAATTCCATTCAGCGGTAGTACCATGCCACACAGGCCGGTAGTTCCAATTGTCCTAAGAATTGCAGATACTTCAATAAATTTTGTAAAACACATTTACAAACTATAATATCCTGCACACAAGGACCTAACATAATTTTTAATAAGTTGCAAAACACATTTGCACACTTTTAGAATCATGATACAAGGATTATATGAGTTTCAACCATTTGCAAAACATATTTGCAAATATAAGCCTCATAACACAAGAAATAGGAAATATAGACTTCAAACACTTGCAAAACACATTCGCAATATATAGTCTCATGTTAGAAGGATTCAACACATGAGTTTCAACTATTTGCAAAATACATTCGCAAATATAAGACTTATGCCTAGAAGAGCTAGAAGAGGTGAGGTTAAGCTATCAACATATGATAAGACTCAAGCTAGTAGACATGACCCCTCTTAATAGTACGACAACCTATACTAGCAAGACGATCTTTCAACCAAATACCAAGACCGGTAAAAAACTTGAAACACATTCTTAACCCTAGCTAGTCATATATTTGCCTTGAGTCACTGTCTTGATATGCATCAACTCATGATGCATTTTCTTCTTGATGGCCTTCAACTCATGAAGCTATTTTTTATCCGCATCTTGACTTGATGATCTTCAACACATGAAGTCATCCCAAGTCGCCCTCTTTTGTGAACCTAACGTATTCACCGAACTCATGAAAATTGTTAGTCCACAAATCAATTGTCATTAATTACTAAAACTTCACCATTAACTCATAATAAAGGGACTAGATTCTACAATATTTCCTTTTTGGTAATCCATGACAATCTCAACAAATAATGAGATAAAGATTAATTTTTGAGTATATAACATATATACAACAAAGATTGATTTTCGAGTATACAATATGTACACAACAATTGCATACTCTAAGATAACATTATTAAGCAATTAACTCATTTGAGTATGAGTGTTTATCTTTGAGGTTAATTGTTAGCAAAGCTTATACATCCGGTTGTCATTAATCATTCAACTATTAGCATATAATAGAGGAACTAGATGACAACCCGATTATGAGTATATATGAACTACACAAGCTATATATATACACACACACACACTCAAAGGATATGTTTTAAAGTAAAGATTCTTAATATGTGGAAAAGAGGAACATGGATCAATACTAATGAAACCTCAAAACATAGAGTGAACTCTCGTAAATATGTGCATACAAGAATGTATTGTGAAAGCATATGCACATATTTAAGTTAGACTATTTGGTGAAGTTCAATCTATATTTTGGATCCGAGGAATGCAATAAGATACAAGCATGTGATATCGAATGCACACATCTTATGATTTCCACCTTTTCATCCAAATGAGACTAAACAATATCATAATCATTAAACAAGTTAGTATTACAATTAGATTTGTCATTATCATAAAAACCAATTTAATAGAGTTTGAACTTACAAAGGGGAGAGAGAAGGTTAAAACCAATAAAACCAAGTGTAAATCAACCAAAATAAGATAGATAAATAAAATTGATATATTGTTATTTGAAGATGAATATTTTACAGCAACTCCACCTGGAGGACAAGATAGCACTCCACAACACTCACCCTTCTCAAAACCTAGCACTTGAACATTTCCATGAGTAAAGATAGGATGATTAGCTAGTAAGTCTCTATTCCAACCAGTTAAATAGATATGCCAATCAACACTTATCTAATATTAATGGATACTATCCACTAGCACATATGGGTGAAACCTGTAACCCCACACAACACGGGTTTTACTCACACACTACACTCATACACGCTTTTCAAATATGAGCATGAATCTATTAAGTCCTCAGCCTTTAAATCCAACTTAATCCTCTCAATTTCTCCTTGACCTAAACCACTATTCTAAACGCCGCTCAAGCACCATGGTTTTGATACAAGACAGTTTTTGATATTTTGGTCAACTTACCAAAATAACATTTCTTGATCCGGTCTTCATCCTCCCTTGCAAGCAATTGCTATGATTGTTACATGTAGTGTACCACTGACTTGCCACACGTCGGTAAGTCTTTTTTGTTCTGGTTCCACCAAACAACGTCTCACTTAGACCGATCAAACCACACGATACAACCCATCACTCGAACTTCTCTTTAACATTTTCCATCTTTTTTGTGTTAAGCTTAAAGCTCATCCATTTCACCGGTATACTTAATTGTTTTGGCCTTCAACTCCTCTAAAATAACAATGATTTATTATAGCATAACTCTGAATCTTCTTACACAGTTCTTCACACAGTCCTTCAAGGGAGTACTACGTTAGCAGTGATTTTTGAGATACAATGGCCCGTCAACTACTTTAGGAAGCATTGAAGCTTGAAGCTGTTACGTTAGATTCAATCAACACGGGTACAAACCCGAACATTGCCATTGAAGCAATACAACTGGCCGTGTACCTCCCCGTTCTCACTTTGTAGGCAATGGCACGAGTAGTAATTTTGTACCCACAAGCGGCTAACCGCTCGTTCTCTCCCGTTTCCGAAAACTTTTTTTTTCTAATTACTACGGAGGACGTACTTAACAGACGCATAAACGTCATATTAGCGACCCGTACGTTGCAACAGAGTCATAAAAATGGTGAGATGGAACTTACTACCTGACCAACTTCACACATCAAACATTGGAGAGCAAACGACAGATAGAGAAGTGTTGCCAGAATGCACGAGAAGATGGAAAAAATAGAGGGGGTGGGTGGTTGTATTCTGAGAGAGAGAGGGGAGAAGAGAGACGAATGATCCTGATCAAATCGGATGGCTGCAGAGAGGGGAGAGAAGAATACACCGACGACCACCAACTCCTCTTTATATAATAGTAGAGATATATGTTAAAATTTAAACGGAAGTTGTTGAATAAATTTTAAGTTTATCTTATATTTCATGAAATATAGAGCCATGTTTTCTCACTAAGGTGCCACTCAGTTAGGCTGTAATAAGCTGACTTATGACTAAAATTGCACTGTAGCTTGCTAAAATTACACTGTAGTTGATGATGACTTATTTTGTGTAACTAAATTTAAAAAAATAAAAAATAAAAAAAACATGTTAACCCATCATAGGCAATATAAACGAATATAGGAAAAAAGAACCGATAAAAAAGCTCAAAAAATCAAAACACCAAAAAAGATAAAATTTAAAAATAATAAGTTAAAAATTAAAATTTTAAGCTAAAATGAGCGGACCTAAATGCCCTATAAGATGAGGCGCCGGACCGATCCAGGATCGAACCAGGCGGGCAGCTCGCCGAAGTTCCCACTTCCCCGTCTCCGATTCCCACGGACGCAGCCGACGCAATCCACAAATAAGCATCCCATTTAGGCCATGGAATTTGCCGCCTACACCCCTCCCGTCGTGCAGTATTCCAAGCCCACCCTCCTGCTCCTCCTCCTCGTCGGCACCAACCACACCGCCGCCCGCTTCTGCGCCCGTTAAATTCCGCGTCTTTAGCCGCCGCTAGTTAAACTCGCCGTCCAGAACCTAGCGGTCGCGGCTGTTTGTCTCGCCGGGGGGCGACATGGAGCCGGCGGCGAGGCGGTGGTCCGGGCGCGGGGTCCTCCTCGGCGTCGTCGCGCTCGGGCTCTGGCTGCTGTGCGGGGAATTGGCCGCCGTTGGCGGCGGGGGGACGGCCAACCCCGCGGTCCCGACCGCCGTGGCCGGGAGGAAGACCTACGTCCAGGCGGCCGTCGGCTCGCCGGACGCTTGGCGCAGCCGTGAGTGGCGAAGGGCGGTCGACTACCACGCCGCCGTCCTCGGCGGGTACGTCGCGGACGGCCTGTTAGCGTCGTCCTCCCGCGCCGTCTGCCTCGGCGGCGCCCCGGAGGCGCTCGCGCTTCGGGAGCTCGGCGTGGCCGGCACCGTCGCGGTCGCCAAGAAGCGGTCCCCGCCTCTTGCCGTCGCCGGCAACGACAGCCACCTCCCGTTCCCCGAGTCCTCCGTCGACTTCGTCTTCACCGGCCGCGCCCTGGACTCCTCCAAGCGGCCAGCCGACCTCGCCGGCGAGGCGGCACGGATCTTGAAGCCGGACGGGCACCTCGTGGTCCTCACATCCGGCGCCGGCGACGCCTACAGCCTCCGGTCCCTCCAAGCTCTCTTCCCATCCCTCCAATTACTCCGATCCCACGAGATCAACGGCCCGGACGGCTCCGCCCTCCGGGAACTAGGCTTCCACAAGCTTGCAGGTATCCCCACCCCCACCGGTAATTCCACGAACAACTGCACATATCGCGAGCACAAGCTTCAAATCATCGGCCTCGCCGAGCCACTGATCCAAGAAGAGCCGCGAAAGCCATGGATCACACTAAAGAGAAACGTCAAGAACATCAAGTACCTTCCGGCGCTCGCAGGTATCGGCTTCAAGCGCCGATACGTGTACGTCGACGTCGGCGCCCGGAGCTACGGCTCCAGCATCGGCAGCTGGTTCCGAAAGCAGTACCCCAAGCAGAACCACACCTTCGAGGTGTTCGCCGTCGAGGCCGACCCGGCGTTCCACGCCGAGTACGCCTCCAAGAAAGGCGTCACCTTGCTCCCGTACGCCGCATGGGTCAAGAACGAGACGCTCACATTCGAGATCAACGATGATCCCGGCAAGGTGGAGGACAATGCCAAGGCGAACGGCCGGGGCATGGGCCGCATTAGGCCCGCGGCGGGGGCGACGGACGGGGTGTCATCCGGCGAGGTGCGGCGCATCCCGGCGTTTGACCTCGCTGAGTGGCTGAAGCGGACGGTGTCGGAGCAGGACTACGTGGTGATGAAGATGGACGTGGAGGGGACGGAGTTCGACCTGATCCCGAGGATGTTCGACACCGGCGCCATCTGCCTGGTCGACGAGCTGTTCCTCGAGTGCCATTACAACCGGTGGCAGAAATGCTGCCCCGGCGAGCGGTCGCCCAAGTACCAGAACACCTATGAGGAATGCCTGGAGCTGTTCACCTCGATCAGGGAGAGCGGAGTGCTTGTGCATCAATGGTGGTGATTGGTAGACAGCTGATAGCTTGAATTGTCACTCAGTCTCACAGATACATTTCAACCACAGGTGAAGCTTTTCAGTGTGTTTTCAATTTGGATTTGTTCCTTGAACATAGGGGTTGGATTCTTTGATTGCCATTGTTTCCTGTAGTTAGAAGATTGTTTCTTGTAGTTAGTTGAAGAGGAGGAAATTTGTAGCTGCGCTTCCAGTGAAACTTGCTGTGGAGTGCCATTGTTGTTGATGGGCCAATGAATCGTTATTTTTCTTCCTGGAACTAGTAAGGGCCTGTTTGGAACAGAGGAATTTCACAGGAATTTTGCAGGAATTTTGCAGGAAACAGTTCAATTCCCGCAGGAATCGGGAAAAATTCCCGCATTCCAAACAGGGCCTAACTGTTGAGGGTTCATTCATTGTAAGTTATGTTACATGATCCACTCTCTTCTGAATTGACGGTACAAATTGTGTAGGATGTTACTTCCTTCTCGTTTGCTACATGAGTTTTGTTGGTTCCTCAATCGTTGCTGAATTGCTCTCTTTCTCTAACATTACAAATGCTAATGAGAACTATTTCTGAAATGCTATCCTGTGGAGACCGACAGATTGTTCGTCAGTCCACTGAACCTGCCGCATTCCTGCATGCAGCTTGTGCAAATGCCTGCAAGAACAGTTCGTGTAAGTTCTGGCAGGGGAGGCAATTCTGGCTCTGAATGTCCGACGGTCGCATGTTTTTCATCCAGCTCGTGGCGGGCCTTACCTGAGTGTGCGTATCTAGTTGTAAACGCATGAATGCGACAGCTAAATTGAAAGACCTGACCAAAGCTTCTGGCTAGTTCTAGGTTGCTCCCACCGGCGATTCTATGAACAGCTGCACATATTGGCATGTCGCAAAATTTC
The DNA here is from genome assembly GCA_017311315.1 of Dendrocalamus latiflorus. Classification (NCBI taxonomy): domain Eukaryota; kingdom Viridiplantae; phylum Streptophyta; class Magnoliopsida; order Poales; family Poaceae; genus Dendrocalamus; species Dendrocalamus latiflorus. Next base: position 40,705,624 of record CM029611.1, read on the forward strand.
GAATTGCGGTCGCTTGCTTGATCATCAGTGCTGGTGATTGCTAGCTAACCTGATTTGTCATTCAGATAGATTTCAGCAACAGAGGAAGTTTTCAAGGTGCATTCCGTTTCCAAGGAAGATTCCTTTTGCCCTCTACAATGGGTTACTTTGCTGTGGTAGTGTCCTTGTTTCTTGCAGTTAAAACAAAAGCTATAAATATGTAGCTGTGCGTCCAGTAAAGTTGCTGTGGAGTTTAGTGTATCCCATACTCGTTTAAAAAATGAACTAACATTACGAACTATGTATCATGCAGATTTCTTCTTGCTAATTGCCAGACTCGAGATTTGTTAGAGCATCTCCAACAGTATGAGCTAGTTACTAGCTCTAAGACAACTTCTCCAATAGTACTAACTTTTAGCACATAGCTCATAACACAAATAACCTCACATGACACTCTCAGGTAATCTTGGAATGTGTGTATAAGACTAGCTCTTGATCAAGAGATAGCTTTTCTCTCTCTTCTATTAAAATATGAAATAATATACTTAGAGCTAGCTCATAAATCACTATTGGAGATGCTCTTAGGCCAGTCTCAATGCAAGATTTCACCTCCCAGTTTCCAAGATATAAAACAAAACATGAAACAAGTCTTTTCTCTCAGTGTATAGTTTCATTGCGCGGTTTCATAGGTTATTTTAGCCTTTCTGTGGTCCCCTCTTCCTTCTCTTCTCCAATCAGAAGCACGCTCGCACGAGATGAAACCCAACAAGGCTCTCAGTGGGGATTTCACACGATTATCAACGTTTTGGAAACAACGCTTAAAGGTTTCATGGGGATGAAACGTTTTCCTTCTCTCTCCTCCTAGTTTCATGCAAAAAGCTTCTTTTGGCTGATGTGGCATCGTATTTAATGTGCATGAAACCCTCCATGAAACTCCATTGAGACTGGCCTTAGTTTGGTCTAGGTCTCTTGAAGAGTTCTTTTTTCCCCTATGATGAGAAATGCCTCGGAAATGTGTTTCATTTAATGATGTTTTTCCTGAAATTAGCCAAATTTTACATGCAATTATGTGGCTAGATACTACAATACATATGCTTACATTCGTTAATACAACTCTAATGTGTATGACTGAAAATATAGCTCCAATATATAACTGAAACAACTTCAATATATATTGGATTTATCTATACCTAATATAGACGTCCTAAAATAAGCAGTCTTGATCTTTCTCCTTTTTATCCAACAGATACGAAAAATTCTAGCATCTCAGACAGAACGTAACGCCTCGTTTGAATAGTATATTACAAGCCAGACCCATTCATCGGTGATCGTAATCGTTTGCACTCGGCTTTACATGATACATTAGTGCATAGCACAGAGATATTATCGAAATGTGTTACCCGTTCCATTTCACAATATCAATCCGGCGTACGTATGAAGCGACACATATTTAAGTAATACTAGCTGAGTTGCTATGGAATAAAAAAATATATTACATGCTCTAAAACCCCTAAAGCATTTTATATTTCAGCCTATTGTTTTTCCATTTCAGCTATCTTATCTTTTTCAAAGAGTAAAGTCCATTACCGGTTCTTAAACTTTTTATGCTGTGTCATCCCGGTCCATAAACTTTTAAAGTATGTCATCCCGGTCCTTAAACTTTCAAAGTGTGACAATTTCTTTTGAAAGTCTATGGACCGGGATGACACAGCATAAAAAGTTCACTGCTACAACTACATAGGATATTGCCACACTTTAAAAGTTTAAGGACTGGGATGACATACTTTAAAAGTTTATGGAGCGGGATGACACAGCATAAAAAGTTTAAGGACCGGTAATGGACTTTACTCTTTTTCAAATTACACTTTGCCTCACTTTTGTTTTGCAAACCGTACAAACACAAAAATAATTACAATGATGCCACCTGTTTCTACAAAGTTTTGCATCTAGAGGTGACAGCTACTTATGTGTTTATTTCATATAACTTGTACATGTATTCTATGTCTGTAGTTGCATGAAGCTACTCAAATTTGCATATCTCAAGAAAACCCAGGAACATTGTTCAAGGATAAACTTTCACTATATAAGAGAACATAAATGGATTTCAGAACATAAAAAGGCAATTAGATTTTAACTGACTTGTGTCAAACCTAAGATCTCAACATCATCACTACTTTTAATTGTCCCTGTTCAACACGTCCAATCACAACAGTTCCCCGACCCTCCAGATCAAAACCAATTAATTGATATTACTATTAGTACGCAATGGTGAAGTTGATGTTTCCATAAATATGTGTTGTATGCTTGTATGATTCTAGAAATTTTGATATTACACATGCATGGAAATTATTATGCAATTTTCACATCAAATGGATTTTGTCATTTTGAACTACATCAACTGCACAGATACCCATTTACCCCAGCGAGATAACATGCATGTAAACAGGAGAACAAAGATGCATGCTTGAGGTGTTCCAACAAGAGGAACCATTATATCTGCAAAAACTTGAAAACCTTGGTTGGTCATGGCAATAGCAGCTTCAAAGATGCAACGGACTTGCATTTCTGTTAATTCAGGATATGATATACCAAGCCTACAATATTTAGCATTACCAACATTAGTAAAGGTAAAGAATGCAAATATTACAAATTTTTTAATATTTAAGTAACAAGACAGACTGCTATAGAACAACAGAGAGGAGAATAGCCAAGCAACTAATCAGGAAAAGAAGAAATAGATTCAACAGTGAATAGAAAAGCACAAAAACCAACTTGCACCCATGTAAACCAAGCATAGGATTTACTTCTAAAAGTTCCCTCATTTGCGAGGCTTTTCATATCAACCAAAAACCTCATCATTTCTGAAAATTGATAATTCAAATATTCATTATTTAAGGGAAAAATATATTGGCACTGTCTATGAATAATATATATGAGTCTATGACTGATTCTATGATTCACACTTTCACAATTCACAAATATCATTCACTGATTCACAGGCAGATCAAATTTCTCCCGACCCAACCAATCCTTAATCCACTGATTCACTGAGGCATGACAACACACATACACATACCCAGGGGCTGCGGTTGAATGCTGGCGGCTTGGAGGTAAGTGAGAATTCTTCGATTAAAACAATCTGAAACAAACATGAAGACAAATAAATATCGGTAAGGAAGCCGCCGAGGATGGAGGAGGCCTAGGAGATGCCAAGGAAGTTGTTGACGGCGTTGGCAGAGCTGGCGAAGGGATTGTGCATGACCTTGAACATGAAGATGACCATGTTGACGGAGAGGCCATAGTAGGCCATGCGCTTGGCCATCTTGTTCCAAAAGATGAAGAGGGCGGCGATCCATCCGTCGGTCTTGGAGAGGTCGGCCTCGGCGATGGGCTCGCCCCTGATGTTCATGGGCGTCATCCCGACCTAAGATGTCGGCTCATAGTCCCCGCCGACGGTGGTAGTGGAGAAGCGGGGGGAGGAGGAGCAAGGGGAGGAGGAGGCGACGGCGACGCGTGGTGGGGGAGGAGGAGGCGGCGGCGGCGAGAGGAGCGAGGAGGAGACGAGGGCAGAGCGGAGGGAGGGAGGAGGAGGCGAGGGCGAAGCTGAGGAGTGGGGGAAGGAGAAGGCGGCGGCGGAGTGGAGGAGCGGGGGAGGATGCGGCGGATCGGAGGAGTGGGGGGAGGAGAAGGCGGCGGCGTGGGGTGGGGAGGAGGCGGCGGCGAAGCGGAGGGGTGGGGGAGGAGGAGGCGTTGGCAGAGTGGAGGAGCGGGGGGAGGAGGCGGCGACGGAACAGAGAAGTGGGGAGAGGAGGAGGCGGCGGCGCGGGGTGGCGAGGAGCAGGCGAGGGCAGAGCGACGAATGAGGGAGGCGAGGGCGGAGGAGGGAGGGGAGGAGGCGGCGCGGAGAACAGGGGGAGATGCGGAGAACGTGGGGAGATGGGGGAGAAGGTGGGAGGAAGATTCGGTGGGAGGAGGCAGCGCACGGTTTCATGAGGCAGGGTGGGAGGGGCCACACGTCAGTCAACTGATCTTTTTTGTGAGAAGAGATGGGAGAGGACGGACCAACCACCTACTCCTTTTTAAGGAGTAAAGATTTAATGAGATTTAATCGCATTTATCCCTATTAGGAAAGGTAATACTTTGTCTATCCAATAGAAACAAGTATAATACAATTTTATGAAATATTATTTAAATTTTGTATCTATTAGTATACGTGCTGGACTAATATTACGCCAGACTAATATTGTGAACTAATATTGTGAAATGGAGGGCGTGCTTAATTATGATTCCGGCACTGCAAATTAAGTGCTAACAGCAGAGATATTTAAGCACATTGATTCTTTATTTCAAAAAGTAGTCTTGCAAGTTTATCAAGACAAAAAAATCAATGTTAATTATCACTACATATTTACAACCAAACGAATCATATTCGTACAAACAAAAACTAAAAAGTTCGATTTGCCTGGTCGACTTGATCCTCGTGCCTGCACCAACTCCAGCCATGTCGATCACGTCTCGTGCCACCTTCTCCCTTCTTGAACGGACCAAGCTGACAACTCCACGTTCTTGCACGGGCTGCCTGCCTGGTAGTCGTACGCCTGCAAGCTTGCTCGATCTGCGCAATGTGTGCACTTAGTTGCGCGCCACCTGATTCCTGACGTCTTGCACCAAGAAGCCCTTGTGAAGTCCAAGAATCACTAATGCGTGTAGCTTGCGGAGTCACTCGTGCGCCACGCCGTGGCGGTCGTCGTGGGCCTTCTCCCAGACGGCGCGCGGCACGAGCTCACCCGTCCACACTCCCGGGCGCTCGTACGCCTCCCTGCAGAGGACGTGGGCCACCTGGTTCTCCTCCCGGTAGACGTGCTGCACCTCGCACTTGGAGAAGTAGCCGAGCAGCGCCAGGATCTCCTCCTGCATGGTCAGCGGTATGCGCGTCTGCGTCTCCTCGCCACGCAGGAGCTGCACCAGCACCAGGTCGTCGCCCTCCACCACAAGCCTGTCCACGAAGCACCCCAGCGCGAGCCGGAGCCCGCGGATCAGCTCCCCGGCCTCCACCATGCCCAACGTCGAGTGCTCCATCGTCTCAGCGAACGCAATCAGGACGTGGCCGTTGCAATCACTTATGGCGCCACCGACGCTTGCCCGGCCGAAGCCGTCATGGTAGACAGACCCGTCGAAGTTGAGCTTGAACCACCCGGCACACGGAGGCTGCCACCTCACCATGATGCGGCACAGCTGGAAAGACGGGGACGACGTGGACAGCGCGGTCGAGAAGGGCGGCCGGTACGTCTGGAACGGCAGCGGCGACAGCGCCGAACAGGGCGGCCGTGGGAAGAACACCGGTGCAACTGCGGGGAGAGACGCCATCTCTCGTCTCCTCTCGTATCGGAAGTGCGGCTGGCTTATATGGCATTTGCCCATACCCTCCCGACTTTGAGCGAATGTAGTCCAAGAATGAGGCGGATCTGGAGTCCGAGTGGATCTCTGACACATCCGGCCACGCGATTCTTTCCTTTCCTTTTCCTTCAAGAGGACCAGACGTGCATTTTATTTTTCTGGGAAGAGATTCACTTGAAAGTTATATACATTCTTGGATGTTAGGGTGTTTCCACCACTCGGAACATTGTTCTCCGTAGTCGTAAGTCGAGATGTAAATGAGTTTCTACCACTCTCAACTCCCGATCATAGTAGTCATAACTCACTTACGACTGCACACCAATGGCGGATTTAGGATTTTATGAATAGGTGTTCGCTAATTATATTGTGTTACATTTTGTAATATATACTTATATTGGTTTATAAAAACTGAAGATAAAAGTCACATTTCTAAGTCTATTGAAAGTCAATAACACTAAAAAATTTGAAATAATAAACTAATATTAACACTTTATTTGGTGGCAGCACAATTACAACTTTTTAGAGTAAAACTATTACAACTTTAGTTGACAACGCAAGTGTGCACTTTGTTTTTAAATAGATATTAACTTTAACCCACTTCTCTTTTTTATTTTCTATGTTAGCATATTAAATGGTGTTTTTCACACACAAAGAAAAATAAGTAGTACATATTTTTGTTTTTGACATGCGTTGTCTCTATTTATGATTTACCTCTCTCTAAGAATAATAGTTAACATGGGCACTTTGAACATATTACTTCCGAAAAATAAAATATAAATATTTATGAACCAAAACCAACTCTCCCAAATGATGTATATTTTGGATTGAAAGGATTATATAGATTCTTGTAACCACTAGATTTATGACAATTGGCACCATCAAATTCTTTCGAATAAAGCATCTAAAATATCTAGATATTTCTAGGAAACTATCTAGATTTAAGATCATGTTCATGGGATCTCTAGAACCCTTAATTATCTACATCTTTTATGTAGATAAATCATCCAATATTTCACCCAGTAATTTTAATCTATAGATTAATATATGGTACTAGAAGATGATAAATTTACCAGATAGCCGGATTACAAATTTCATAGCTTAAAATCTATTTATCTTATCAACATAAATAAATATTGTACAGAAAACTATCGAATTTCTCTACAATTATCTAGTAGATGACATTTTTAAATTACTCTCATACAGTACCCAAAATTACAGGAGAACAATATAGCATATTAGCTGATATACTAGTCTTTTCCCTAACGAATACTTTTCACTTTCTCTCTAATCCCACTCTAATCTCTAATTAAATTAACAAACATAGAGAAAACCAAATCGTTACCAAGCGAGGAGCGAGAAAGCTACGATCTCCTCCTGCCTTTTCCCCCGATTCTTGTCCCGTTGCTACTCCTCATTTTCTTCCCTTGATTGACACTGATATTTCCTGACCTGCTCGCTGCTCCCTTGCGCCAACAGTCAGCAGTTGGTCCTCACGGTCCGCACGTGCATGCACCGAGGCGAAACTGGCAAACCCGGTAGACGAGCGATGCAGTGGCCAGCGCCAACTAACATGTCTGCATGACATGTGGGCCTTCAATGAATCTCTCTAGAATGGATCCCCAATGTTTAGCACAAGAGACAAACCCTTGTCAAGATTTCTATCCTCCTCCCCAAATCCGAAATCCTCACAGCCCAATCCCAAACCTCTCTCGTCTCTAGTTCCAGCCCATCCTCTTCCTTGAACTCTTCTCCATATCTCGTCACGACGACGGCGGAGGCTATTGCTTCGCCGTTTGTCTCAAATTCTCACACCAACGTCATTTAACCCTCGAAGCGAAGGAATTCTTCTCTCCTAGGCGTCGTCGTCGTCCTAGCTTGATCTCTTCTTTTGCTGGTAAGGAAGCCCTAGCTTGCTTGGATTGTTCTAAGAGTGAGCTTTGTCCATGCCGCTCAACTCAGCCGCCTGCCGACTACTATAGTGACCAGCCGCCTGCCCATACTAGGCGGTTAGCCGACCGAGGACGACTTGCTACCAACCGCTAAAGTGATCGACGTACGACCACGACCGCTAGCTTCATCCTCAGCTTGTCTTCAACCACTGCACTGGAACTTTGACCATGGCACCAGCGACTACGACGTTGGTCGTTATGACCACACACAACGTGGTCGTAACCGACCACTCACAACGGCACTATGACGCTAGTCATTACGACTGCATACAACGTGGTCGTAACTGACCATGCACACAGGCGCCACGACCACGGTGCTACGACCACACACAGGCTTCGAGTCCTCCGGGTGCTTCAGTACTTTTACGAGTATGACGTCCACTGCACTCTTTCAGGTATGACGTCCATAGTACTCTTCCGAGTACGACGCCCACAGTACTCCTCCGAGTATGCACTGACAATTACCGACCACCGACTCTCGACTACGACTATTGACTATCGACCACGGCCATCAACAATCAACTACGACCATCGACTATCGACCACGGTGTTACGACTATAAAGTACTCAGAGCTATAATACTCGGTGTAACTTTAGTACTGGTCGTAATGATAACACAAAACTGACCGTATCGACCATAGATACAGAGTACTCACATACACACGAATAAAACATATATATATATATAATATTATAATAAATAAGATTAACCCAACATACATGGCCCACTCTGAATTGACAATACAAAGTACGAAAACTATGTGGCGTGTTGCTCTTTTCTGCTTCGCTTTCCTCTGATACGTCAGTTTTCGCAAGTTCTTCGATCTTTGCTGAATTATGCTCTTTTTCTAATGCCATAAATATCTCCGAGATGTGCTTCTCTTAATGCTAACTATTTCTGAATTGTTATCCCGTCGTGACAGTTTTGATGTCACGTTGTTCGTCAGTTCACTGAACCCGCCGCATTCCTGCATGTAGCTCGTGCCAAATGCCTGCAAAAAAACTGTCTGTGCAAGGCGGCGAAGGCAAATCGGGCTCTGAATTTTTTTTGATGTCTCCGTGCCAGCCCTTGCCTGTGTGCGTATATCTTGTTTTACACGCGTGGCTGCGACAGCTATCCTCGGCATTGTACCTATGCGTGAATACGCGTTTAAGCAACTAAGATCATATTCTTATACAAGAAATTAGTTAAAGAGATTTATATGAAACAATCGAAAGATTTTATCATTACAGGAAGAGAGAAGTTAGCTTGTAAATTAAATAAATCTATTTATTGGTTGAAGTAATCACCGAAATAATGGTACAAGAGATTTAATTTCTTTGAAATCTCTTAAGACTTCAAAAGATCTAACCACGATAGTTGTGTTTATTTAAAAACCATCAATGGTTCAGCTATTTAATTACTCTTGTGTGTTGATGATATACTGATCGTGTCAAAATATAAGGCTGAGATTTCAAAGTTAAAGGCATAATTAACCAGTGAATTCAAGATGAAAGATCTCGGTACAGCAAAACATATTCTTTATATGGAAATCATTAGTGACCATCGGTTTGAAAAGTTATACCTATGTCAGAAAGGGTATATTGAAAAATTATTTTATCGTTTCAATATACACAAGGCCAAATTGATCAATACCCTGTTAGTTACACACTTCAAACTCTTTTCAACGTCAAGTCCATAAATAGTTGAAGAAGATGTATACATGTCAAGTGCAGTCAGATCACTTATGCACACTATGATCTGCTCTCGCCCCAACCTAACTTATGCTTTGAGTGTTGTCAGCAGATATATAACCAATAAAGGAGAAGATCACTCAAGAGCATTTCAATGGATCAAACAAGGTAGCCAATAAAGGAAAAAACAACCGACACCGAGTGTTCCGTTGCATGTTTAATTATCCAATAAATCTTGTTGGTCATATTAGATTGCAAAACAACATTAGCAAATATTTATGGTTATTAAAAATATAGTTAATTGCCATTAGTAGACTAAAAATTGTGCGTGGTGATTTAAAATTGTGCACGACTATTTGAATAGCATTTAAGTTGTAAAATATCCGTTTTTGGCTAAATAAATTTTAGGAATTGCACAAGAATGCTTTAGTATAATTTAATTTATTTTTCTGTACTCGTAATTTAAATCGTAGCATATGTGCTAAATTGCAGGAAGGGAACCGGTACCAGAGGGAGGATTTTATCCGAGTGACCTTGAAACCCAGATTCTTGACCAGTACTCAGGCAAGCATAACTTTGAACATGTGATCAAATTATCTTCAGTAAAATAAGTATTTATCTACTAAATAATTATCACCCTGCATAAAAGTAAAATCATATTTTCATCCAGATAAAATGCTATGATAAAGAAATGAAAAGATATCGCGGTCTCAACTACTAGAGCAGTTGACCTGTAGGATAAGCAAGGGTAGGCAGTTGGGGATGCCACTGTCATACCAAGAAGTAAGGGTAGATAGTTGGAGAAGCAACCGTTGTACCGGTAAATAAGAGGTGGCAGAAGATGCCTATGGCAATAGAAAAAAAGGGTAAGGTTGGGACCCTCTGCATAGTAATATTATATAAGGATAAATCAACTCTCACTTGTGTACAAGTCGTTTTATCATATCGATCATAGTTCCATTTAGGACAGACAGAAAATGCTACTCCACCAAGATTAATTATAACTCCATTTGGGTATGCGAGAATGGGTAAGGCCAAGGGAGGTAAGACCTAGGGTGAGTGCTAAGTGATCGGGAAGCCTCTCTAACACATGTTGGGCAATGGGGAAGCCTCCTCGACATAGGGGTCAATATCGTGATAATTGGGTATAGTTATAATACACCGAAGTATTAGAGAAAATGTTCTGAACTTCGACTTGAGCATTGTATCTATGGAAATACGAATGAACCTGTTATAATCAGAGTCGGGGTGGCTATAGGTAAAGTGATACAAGCCTGCATAGTTCTAAATTAAATCGTGAATTCACTTTTGTCTCCTAGACTGAAAGCTGCGGAAGCCTACAGAGAGTCTTTTCTTTGAATATGAGTGTTCAGTAGATTTCTAAATTGCTAATGTGAAATTCTTTCATAGCATTAAAACATTTGTTTTCTAAATGCCGTGGGAATGAAAATGAGAACGAGAATGAGAATGGGTGTTTAAGGAATGTTAGATTATGAGCATATAGTGCATTTTTGTTAAATAAATTTGCTGAGTGCACTATATACTCCTCCTTACTATTAATCCTCCTTGTTAGAGGTGATTCGATACAATGACATACACGGTTATATGGAGGTCTACGCGAAGGGCCGCTATATTGAAGGAAGCGAAATCTGTTCGGGGTATGACATGTACAAGACAGAAACCTCATATGAAGGTTAAAAGGAGTAGAAGGTGACCGGGAGCCATTTATGTGAAATCGAGTACATTAGTGGGTAGTCATCTACTCGTCTCTGTCTTGTATAATTAGTAGTTGAAACAATTTCTTTTCAAGTACTGTAATATTGAGACGAGTTTGTTCAGCCCTTTTCAGATTGTAGCCTTGTGTGGTAATGATATTGTAATAATATTTTACCATATGTAATAATTATTTTGTAGCAACACTCTAATTATTCGTTGAAGTGGTGTTTTACCAGGCAAACGAATAATAATCTATTAACTATGTTATTACTCATTGATAATGGCACGGGTGGTCACACCGATTAAGTTACCACGAAAACATCAAGGTAGAGCATGCATGCGTAATCAGCTCGTGATGGATCGAAGAGAATACCAGTAATAAGCATCCTTAAATCGAATCAACGTAGCTAAACCTAAAAGACCAGTCCAATTAATATAGCAACTACTCAATTAATCAACAGCCCCACCCCATCTCCGGCGACGAGGAGCCGCAGTGGTAGTAGGCCGGGTCGGCGAGCAGCTCGGCGACGAGCTGGTCGATCGCCATCTCCTTGTCGCAGTCCAGGATCGCGTCGATGAACGCCGACGCCGTGCCGTCGTCCCCGCCTCCACCAGCACCAGCGGCACCGCCACTGTCGCCGCACGAGCGGCCTCCGCCACCACCAGCCACCGCGGCCGCCTCCTGGTGCTGTCCAAGAACCTGCGGCGCCTCGAGCGCCGCGGCATCGTCGGCGAGGAAGTCGCTCCACTTGAGCTGCTGCTGGTGGTCCGGCGACGCCGCCACCGAGGGCGCGTCCACGTCGACGTGCGTGATGACCTGCTGCTGCGGGCCGGCATAGTACGGGACGTCGTGGAGCGGGAGGACCGCCGCCGCCGCCGCCGGGCTCGCGGGGAGGTAAGACGCGGCGCCCGCGGTGGTGGGCGGGGGGCGGATGGCGAGCGTGCCGATGCTTTGCATGAGGTCGGCGATGGGGCGGTGGGTGATGGGGTCGATGCCGCGCTGCCGCAGCTTCTTGCTCAGCTTGGTGTTCCAGTAGTTCTTCACGTCGTTGTCCGTCCGCCCAGGCAGCTGGTTCGCGATCAGAGACCACCTGCAACCGCATGCACCCAGTTCAATTACATGCATACACTGGCACGTAATTCCCATCTCAATTTTGAATCAATTGCATCCGGAACTACAATTAAAAAGCCGTCTTGGAAAAACTTCAAGGTTGTATAAATCATCAATTAAGATAGTAACATTACCAACACTATGAGCTAAGGCTCCTACTTTGTTGGTGCAGTTCATACGAGAAGATCACAAGTTCGCAATTAACTTTGGAATACACATGTATTTTGTATGCCACTGTTGCATGATGTTATTGTGTCGTTTTCGTTCACAAGATTAATTTCATCGGCAGCGCCACTGAAGGCAGCAGGTAATTCTGGACAGGACTGTTCTTTTTCGTGTCAAAACATTTTGTCACCGGCCTCCGATACCCCCATGTTGTTATCCCGTGTACTTGTGTTATTTTCAAGTGTTTCTGTATTTTCTGACAATTGAGCACGGTTCAGACAATCACCCCATGTTCATCTTTTCACTAATTTGCAACAGACAACAATATTTTAGAAGGATAATGAACACGAGATCGGTGATGCGATAATTTCAGAACTGCAAAGATAGATGAACCTGATGAACTAGCTGCGAGGTTACTCGTGTAGGTACTGAAAACACACACACGCTGTCCTAAGATCTAAGCAACCGGCGCTTACAACAACATTACTAGATAATATGCAACATTGCTCAAGGTAAAACGAAATGGCAAGATAAGAAAGATGCATATATACATACCTGCTTCCCAGCATGGCGTGGAGGGTGACGATGAGCTCCTCCTCCTCCTGCGTGAAGTTCTCGTGCTTCAGGTTCGGCCGAAGGTAGTTGGTGTACCTCAGCCTGCAGCTCTTGCCGCACCTCTTCAGCCCTGCAACGCATCCATCCATGCACGCAAAGCACCATCGGTCCCTCTCCCAACAGCCAAAAAGCCATGAAGATGATACAAGATGCAATGCGTAAACACATGACCTGCTCTCTGAGGAACGGAGGTCCAGTTGCCGGTGCCATGGGTGGAGGTGTAGGCCAGCAGCTTGGCGTCCTCCTCCGGAGTCCAGGGCCCCTTCTTCACGTTCGCCTTGTCGCAGCACGGCGGCCGGCCCATCGGCCTCGATCACTCTCTCTCTTCTCTCTCTCTATCGAGAACCAAACGGCGATCGGCTCAAGAACTGGCACCAACCTCTGATGCCTGGTGAGATCACTGCAAGGCAGAACATATGGAGACTCTGATGAGAAAAAGGCACGGTAACAACATGTTGTGGTGGTGAGGCATGCGACGAAAGCATGAGCTCCCCCTCTCATTTAACTAGTGATGGCATGGTTAGTGACAATCACGCAGAAATGGTTCTTTTGTGCATTAGATTAGAGAGGAAATGCACAAGGTTATCCTAGTTTATGGCACGAGCAGTATAATACGCTGCACCTGCAACTGCTTCCTTCCGGCAAATCAACAGCTTAGTTAGGGGTGGTAAAATTAGCTGTGGAGGTTAATTTGTGACGTGAGGATCGATGCAGCTGCGGGTTGGTAGGTTAATCTAATTTGGGGGGGAGCGGCTTGATTACTGTGTTTCAAAATTTTCACAAGTTTGACGTGCTAATTTCACGACATCAACGCCGCGAAATCGGTTTTAACCAGCTGAGGGAGAGGAGCTGGGGAGGGGATCATATCCCAGGCACTGCTCGGTTCATCGTTTTTGTACGCAGGAACTTTCCAAAGATGTGATCTGGGCAATTGTATTATGGAAGGAAAGTATGCAGGTTAATCCAATATGTTGTGCCATGTACGCACGGGTCAGGAGGTCACCACTTGTTCTTGGCAAAAAAAATATGCTGGATTAATTAGGATCTAAAAATTTTGCCCTGTCCAGAAGTAGAGCCTATAGATGATCAACGTAATCCTAACATGGCACCAGAAAAGGCCGTTCAAGAAGAAGAAGAAAAAAATCACACTGTAAAAAAAAAAGTTCGGAAGCCCAACTGAATTATCAGAGCCAGGTTTCGATCCTGGGACTTCGTCGACGGCTTTATCTGACACCTATGCTGGGACGGAGACAAGTGACTCTCTCGTTGATTCCTTCGCGAGAAATTTCGTCTGTCCGACTCGACGGAGCTGCCAAGATTGACAAAACGTACAGAGCAGCTTCGCTTGCGTGGATAAACATGGCATTGCATTTCATTCACAGTGTTAGCCATGTGGAAAGAAATGGAGATTCTCCAAAAACAACATCCTACCAGCATCAAACAGATTCTCTACTATTTCACTCGAACCAAAACACGGAGCAGCGAGCGATCTTGCCCATGTAGAGGTGGCTAAATGGGGCGTGTCCGCCGGGCCAGCCTACGACACGCCATTGTACGCTCGGCTTACACATATAACGGTCTATTTGGCCATTCGTGCCGCGTGGGTCCGACACGACCCATTATGCCTGTTTATTTTATTTTTTATTTTTTTCTGAATTTTATGTAGTTAATTTTATAAATATAAATAATTTTATCTTGCATTTTCTACATATTTTTCTATGAATTTCTTATATTTTATAAAAATTAGGTCGAAACAAACTAGCCATGTCTATTTGGTCCGTCGTGCTAAATGGACGCTTGTCAGCACGACGTCCTAATGGCTGTGTCTAAACAGCCGCCTCAGTCTACAAGTTGGTACGATAAAACTCATTTAGATTGATAGGCTAAACGAGCGGTGTCTACAATGGCGGAATCAAGATCCGGTTACGCTCCAGGCTCAGCGATGGAATGATCTAGACTATTTAGACTGACCATGAAAATATTACTCAGTCTGAACTGAATTTACCTAAACTATATATTAGATATTTTTTACATCCTAAATTAAAGTCTATTCGAGATGTGGTTCGTCCCTGCGTGTCTAATAGGTACAGGCATTGACGAGCTAAACCTTAAGGCTGATTCCATAGTGTATATAACCCAAGAGACCTTAAGACGGTCCCACTTGGCAGATAAAGAAAATTGTATTTTAATGCTTGTGGCCAGGTCTTTAGCTTGAGGACCAACCTTAAACTTTTTTTGCTTATAACCTACTTAAAATTGACCTTAAAGTGACTTAAAACCCTCTATTTTCATATACTACAGATGACCTGATAAGGTAATAAGGTCCGTGTCTTGTACCGGCCCCCCGTTTGGACCGCACTAGCCCATGACACGTGAAGGCTCCGACACTCCTTGGATCCGCAGGAAAAAAAAATCGCGGCTCTTCTTCCCGGGCACCTGCACGGCTGCACCGACGAGGCGACGACCCTTGCGATCCACCGTCCCCCGACGTGCCACCGCCTTCCCTCCGGTCCCCGAAACTACATAAAAAGAAGCAAAAAAACAAAACGCAACAGAACGGCATTAAAAAAAATCGCAGCGACGAGCCAATCCCTGCGCGCCAGGCACGCACGGCCGCGCGAGGGGAGTCGCCAAGGCGGCCATCTTTGCAGGACGCGTGTGCGCCCCCGCGTCCGGCCAGGCGCCTATATATCCGCGGCCTCCTGCGGCACGGCTCCTCCCCTCCTTTCCTGGTGGTCTGTTCGCACTGTAAGGTTGTAGTCTACGCGCTTTGCAAGGTGGTGGTACTGTAGTAGTGACAGTGCTAGTCTCGGTTCCAGATGGAGGATTCGGTGGGTGAGGAGGAGAGGCGAGAGCAGGAGGAGACCATGGCGCAGGGGAAGGAGCGCGGCGGCGAAGAAGAAGCGGGAGTTGGCGGTGGTGCGCCAAGTGAGGAGGAGGGTGGGTTTCTGACCAGCGTGGCGTCCAAAATCGGCGCGGCGATGTCTGGCGTCAACGGGAGCAACGGTGCTGAGGAGGACGTCAGAGGCAATGGCAATGGAAATGTGGTCGCTTCTGACGGCGAGGAGGAAGGCAAGAAAGGTGGTAATGGTGGCGGTGGAATCTTCGGTAAGCTCCTGTCCAGCTCGCCTGTTTCGTCACCAGTCTCAGGTAAGGACCTGCGCTCTTAGCTATCTGTTCTCCAATCTCCAAAAATTAACATCAGGAAAGTTGCAAAGTTCGTAACACTAGTTGATTTGTTTCGGAGCCATAGAAACACAGGAAGAGAAAACGGAAGGGAAAGATCAGGATGGAGGCGGCGAGCAGGCTGGGATTATGAGCACCGTGGCTACCAAGATTGGCATGGCCATGTCTGGAGCTAACGGAAATGGGACTCGCGGCGGTGAGGATGATGCCAAGGCGAGCAATGGCGACGCTGCTGATCAGAGTAAAGGCGAGGAGAAGGGAGGTGAAGCGAACGGTGGTGGAATCGTCAGGCAGCTCATATCCAACCTGCCCTCAGGTGATTGATTAAAAAAAAGTTGTATTTAACTTTGCCCATCTATTTTGCTTTGATCCGTTGAACTGACGCGATTGTTCCTTCCTGTTTTTGCCTTCACTGCAGATGATCAGGCGCCGGAGGCTGATGAGGCTTCCCTGCTCATCGCCATTATCGAAGACTAGCCACAGGCACTCTTCTATCATTTCTCAAACAAAAGCGGGCGTAATTTTTTGATCTCCCAGCGTGCCCTCTTGGTGTGGATACATCATACATGTAAACACTAGAGGGACGTTTTCTTGTAGGCATTAGAGATGTAAGATGCTGTTCCTTGAATACTGTAACCACATTGTCTACTGGAGGAAATCAGGAAACTACTGATCTTGGTTTACCAAACTACAAGTTCGCACAATTCTGAGTCAGTGCTGTCGCATATTTATACATACGAGTAAAGAGAGTTCTCTGAAGCATTCGGTATTCACATTTCGCAACATAGCACTGTATTATTTCTCAACAATAAGTTCTAGTCGTGAAATTATGGAGACCAGTCACAAAGATATAAGAAAGCATTCTGCTACTGCAAATATAGCAGCAAATGGTCCAAGTAAAACTAAACAAGATGGTATGTACAGGATCAGTGACTCGAACCCAACCACGTCTTCCTTGACCACAGAATGCTGTCTTTGTTAGTCGCTGGACTCTTGCTCTTGGTGATAGCAAGATCCTAACTCTCATGGAGAGGATGACACTAGGAGATGGGGCAATTTTCTTCTTGTTTATTGCTCACACAATGCCATACCAACCTGAGGGGTTGGAGATACATATTTATAGGCTGAGAACCAGCCAAGCATATGCTAAGATGCTATCCTAGATGCTATCCTAAAGCGGTCAATATGCTGTCCTAAAGCAAAAGCAGATGCTGTCCTAAAAGCAGATGCTGTCCTAAAAGTAGATGCTGTCCTAAAAGCAGATGCTGTCCTAAAGCAAAAGCAGAGCTGTCCTAAAAGCAGATGCTGTCCTAAAGCAAAAGCAGATGCTGTCCTAAAGCAGTCAAAAAACAAAAACTACCACAGCCCCACAAAGACCACAGTACAGGGACTTATTCATCATTCTCCCCCTAAGTCTTGTGCGTTGTCTTGTGGGAGGATCGAACCATCCTGATCTTGGAGCAGAGCTCAAGGAACTTGATCCTTCCAAGAGGCTTGGTGAGCAGATCCGCAAGCTGATCCGTGGTGTTGATGTAGCTTGCCTTGATGCTTCCTTCATCCAAGCAGCCTCGGATGAAATGGTACTTCACCCGGATGTGCTTGCTCCGTTCATGAAAAACGGGGTTCTTTGCCAGGGCTAGAGCGGACTTGCTGTCCACCCTGAGCTCCACTGCTTCAGTGTCCCTGCCGAGGAGATCACCAAGCAGTCGAGCGAGCCAGAGCGCCTGAGTCGAAGCGGTGGAAGCCGCTATGTACTCGGCCTCACAGCTAGACAGGGCCACCACCTGCTGCTTGACTGACTGCCAGCTAACGAGGCACTTGCCGAGGAAGAAGAGAATCCCGCTTGTGCTCTTGCTGGTGTCAATGTCGCCTGCGTGGTCGCTGTCGCTGTACCCGATGAAGTGTGCCGCGCCGGGACACCTCGGGTAGTGCAAGCCGTAGTCGGAGGTGCCCGCAACATAGCGGAGGATCCTCTTTACGGCCTGCTGATGCTCCGTCGTCGGTCGTTGCATGAACCGACTAACGTAGCCGACGGCGAACGCCAAATCCGGACGCGTGTGGACGAGGTAGCGAAGGCTGCCCACGATGCACCGGTACTGCGTCGCGTCCACCTCCTCCGCCGTGCTGTCGCGGCTCAGCTTCAGCCTTTCCTCCATAGGAGTGTGGGCTGGGTTGCAGTCGGTGAGCCCGCCCAGCTCGACGGTGCGCTTGGCGTAGGCGGTCTGACGAAGGGAGATACCGGAGCTGTCCTGGTGGACCTCGATCCCCAGGTAGAAGGAGAGGAGCCCCAAGTCGCTCATCTGGAAGGCGGTCTTCATCTCCGCCTTGAACGCCTCGACCTCGGCCTCCTTGGAGCCGGTGATCACCAGGTCGTCGACGTAGACGCCTACCAGCAGAGCATTGCCGCCTTTGCCCCGCCGGTAGACCGCAGCCTCGTGTGCGCTCTGCTGGAACCCCATTTGCTTGAGGGTGGAGTCCAGCTTAGCGTTCCAGGCTCGTGGTGCCTGCCGCAAGCCGTAGAGGGCCTTGCGCAGGCGGAGAACCTTGCCCTCCTTGCCGGGGATGACGAATCCCGGCGGCTGACGGACGTAGACCTCCTCCTTTAAATCGCCGTTGAGGAAGGCGGACTTGACGTCCATGTGATGGACGCGCCAATCCTCCTGGGCTGCAAGTGCGAGGAGAAGACGAACAGACTCCATGCGCGCGACGGGTGCGAAGGCGTCATCGAAGTCGACCCCCTCCTGCTGCACGAAGCCTCGTGCTACCAAGCGAGCCTTGTGCTTGACGATGGCGCCGGCTTCATCCCGCTTCAGCTTGAACACCCACTTAAGGGTGATCGCGTGGTGACCGGCAGGAAGATCCGCCAGCTCCCACGTCCGGTTCCGCTCGACGGCGTCCATCTCCTGCTTCATCGCGACATGCCACGCCGCGTCTCCCTCCGCCTCAGCGAAGGAGCGAGGCTCGCCGTCGTCGCACGCCAAGTGCAGCTCCGCCTCGAAGTCGCGCTGCGCCAGTCCAGGGACGGGCAACTCGCCGAGGATGTTGTCCATGGTACGATAGCGCAGAGGTTCGTCGTCGTGGTAGACGTCGACGCGGTCCTCGTCGTGAGATAGCGGAGTAGCGAACTCCACCATGCGCTGCTCGTCGTGGACCGAAGCTGTTGGGGCCGATCCCGGTGGTGTGGCCGCCGGTGCAGGAGAGTGGTGAGCCGGTGGTGAAGAGTGGGGCGTAGCCGGTGCCGAAGGTGGTGGGGCACTCGCCGGAGCTGGTGGCGAGCAAGGTGTCGAGGTAGACGAGCTCGGTGAAGACGAGCTGCTAGCTCCCCCGGCTCTCTCGAAGTGGACGTAGTCGATAACAAAGTCCCTGAGAGTCGAAGTCGAACCGTCGTCCACCGCCTTGTCCCACGTCCAGCCTCGCCCTTCGTCGAACACAACGTCACGCGAGATGCGGACTCGCTGTGTGTCAGGGTCGAGGATGCGGTAGGCCTTCGAGCCCTCCGCGTAGCCGATGAACACTCCCGGAGTGCTCCTGTCGTCGAGCTTACCAATGTGGCCAAGCTCCTTGGCGAACGTGAGGGAGCCGAAGACCCGCAAGTGGGAGACCGCCGGCTTGCGCCCATGCCAAGCCTCGTACGGCGTCCTGCCGTCGAGCGCCTTGGTAGGCGAGCGGTTGAGGATGTAGACGGCCGTCACCACCGCCTCTCCCCAGAAGACAGCCGGCATCCCCCTCTGCTTGAGGAGGGCCCGAGCCATCCCCACAACCGTCTGGTTGCGCCGCTCGACGACGCCGTTCTGCTGCGGGCTGTACGGCGCGGAGTAGTGGCGCTGAATGCCCTCATCAGCGCAGTACGACGCGAATTCAGCCGCCGTGAATTCGCCGCCGTTGTCTGTGCGCAGCACGCGCAGCTTGCGGCCGCACTCCGCCTCCGCAACAGCCTGCGTGCGCCTGATGGCGTCCGCAGCCTCTCCCTTGCTGCCGAGGACCATCACCCACATGTAGCGGGAGAGGTCGTCGACGAGCAGCAGGAAGTAGCGTCGTCCTCCTGGTGTGGCCGGTGTCACCGGGCCACACAAGTCCCCGTGCACGAGCTCGAGCCTCTCCTTGGCTCGGAAACTCGCCTGCTGGGGAAAGGGGAGTCGCCTCTGCTTCGTCAACACGCAGACGTCGCAGAGCTGCTCCACATGGTCAAGGCACGGCAGGCCTCGCACCATTTCCGTGGCACTGAGCCGCTTCAGGGCCTCGAAGTGAAGGTGCCCAAAGCGCTCGTGCCACTGCCACGCCTCGTCGTCCCGACGAGCTGCGAGACAGATGGGTTGTGCCACCTGCACGTGAAGAGTGTAGAGTCGATTTGCGCCTCTGGTTACCTTGGCAAGGAGGCGGCGTCGAAGATCCCAAATTCGCAGCACCCCGTGCTCGATCTCGACGCGCGAGCCGTTCTCATCCAGCTGTCCCAAGCTGATGATGGAGTTCCGCAGATCGGGGATGTAGTAGACGCCGGTGAGCAGCCGGTGCTCGCCAGTCTTGGCGACGAAGACGACAGAGCCGACGCCCTTGATCTCCACGGCGGAGGCATCGCCGAACTTGACGGTGCCTCGAACGCCTGAGTCGAGCTCGGAGAAGAACTCCCGCCGCCCGGTCATGTGGTGGGTGGCGCCGGTGTCGAGGCACCACCCGTCGGTCTTGTCATTGCCGGAACTGTCGCCGAGGAGGGCGTGTGCTTTTGGCTCGTCAAGGTGGAGGAGAGCCACTGCGGCCGGTGCCGCTGGAGGTAGTTCGATGCTCGCATGAGCAATGAACAGGACCGGCTGCTCCTCCTCCGCTTGCGCGACGTGGGCCTGGCCGCGTCGTGGCTGTCGACACTCCTTGGCCCAATGACCAAGCTTGCCGCAGTTGTGGCAAGAGTCGTCTCGTGCCGGCTTTTGCTTGCCAGCATCGCCGCCCTGGGCGCCTTTGCGCGGCTTGCCGCGCTTGCCACTCTTGCGGCCGCCTGTCGTGGAAGAAGGCTTCCCCTTCTTCTTGTCACCTTGGCCGGCCTCCCACTGCTCCCGAGTGAGGAGGAGCTTCCCGCCAATGGTGACGGGTCCCGAGGGGCGCTGTGGCTCATCGATGTCGACGACCTTGAGGCGACCCAACGCCTCCTCGATGGTCATCGTGGAGAGGTCCAGCAGAGACCCGATCGAGCGAGCCATCTGCTTGTACTTCTCGGGGACGCAGCGGAAGAGCTTCTCCACAGCTCTCTCTTCGCCGTAGGTGTCGTCACCGAACTGCACCAACTTCTGCAACAGAGTGTTGAGACGGAGAGCAAAGTCATCAACGTCCTCACCTGGCTTGAAGGCCAGGTGCTCCCACTCCGTGCGTAGTGCCTGCAATGTAGACTTGCGGGCGCGATCGCTGCCGATGCGTGCTGCAGCGATGGCGTCCCAAGCCTCTTTGGCAGTCCGCTTGTTGGTAAGCGAGAACTGCATCTCGGGCGGGACTGCGGCGATGAGAGCATCCAGCGCCCGTCGATCCTGGTCGTAGTCGACGTCGCCGTACCGGACTGCATCCCACATATGCCGCACCTGGAGCTTCACCCTCATCACCGCAGCCCACTCGACGTAGTTGGTCTTGGTGAGGGTAGGCCACCCGCCGCCGGGGCCGACGTCCCTGACGACAGCCTGGTACTCGTGGTGACCACGGTACCGAACCGGGGAGAGAGAGCCGCGTTGCCTGTGAGGGCCGCGCTCTCCGTCGACCCGTACGCCGCCGCCGTGCGTGCCTCCTCCAGGAGCGCCACCGCCGTGTGCGCCTCCTTCAGGAGCGCCGCCGGCGCGTCCGCGCCTGTCTGGGCTGCCGTCGCGCTCGTGGGCGTGCGCGGCTGCCCATTGCGCCGTTCGCCCTTGCGCTGCCTCCTTCTCCAGCAGCTGAGGGTCCGCGTCGGCGCTGTCATCAACAGAGCCGGAGCTACTGTTGCTGCCGCGCAGAGCCTTGACCTCTGCTGCTGCCGCACGCGCTGCATCTGCCGCCGCCGCTGCTTCCACCTCCGCCCTGGCTGCTGCCAGCTCCGCCGCTGCCAGCCTTGACGCCCTTTCCGCCGCCGCAGCGGTCTCTGCCGCCGCTCGCTCGCGCTGCTCTGCCGCGACGAGCTCGGCCGTCTGCTGACGCCGCATGCTCGAGGCGACCGAGCGCTGAGACTGCCCTGCGGACATGGCGCGCTACTGGGGGGCTGTTGCGTGGAGAGAGGGCTGCTTCTGGCGAGCTGCTGCTCGTCTCCGGAGAGGAGTGAGCGGGGACAGCCGGAGCTGCTGCTGCTACCGGCTGGGGCTGCTGCGAGGCCGGAGAAGGAGATGAGCAGGAGATGCTCAAGCTACAGGATACTAAGGCTCTGATACCACTTGTTAGTCGCTGGACTCTTGCTCTTGGTGATAGCAAGATCCTAACTCTCATGGAGAGGATGACACTAGGAGATGGGGCAATTTTCTTCTTGTTTATTGCTCACACAATGCCATACCAACCTGAGGGGTTGGAGATACATATTTATAGGCTGAGAACCAGCCAAGCATATGCTAAGATGCTATCCTAGATGCTATCCTAAAGCGGTCAATATGCTGTCCTAAAGCAAAAGCAGATGCTGTCCTAAAAGCAGATGCTGTCCTAAAAGTAGATGCTGTCCTAAAAGCAGATGCTGTCCTAAAGCAAAAGCAGATGCTGTCCTAAAAGCAGATGCTGTCCTAAAGCAAAAGCAGATGCTGTCCTAAAGCAGTCAAAAAACAAAAACTACCACAGCCCCACAAAGACCACAGTACAGGGACTTATTCATCAGTCTTAAATATCAAGATGTCATCTTGGCATTTGGTTCAGCAAAAACGGAAGGGAAAAAAGGACAGTTCTGCGTAGTCAGTCATTACATCAGCAAAAATGCAGAATTGAGGAATGACATAGCAGAACAGATCATTGACTACGACATGTTCTTTTATAGCTTATGGCACCGTCCAAACAAACAAATAAGTCAGTTTCTTTGTTATCTTTTCGAAATAGTTTATCAAGACAGCCTTTTAGAAACGACTTATTGACATTCAATTCATTTCCACGAGCACTGATGCTAAGACTAAAAGCTACCACCCACAACCATAAGCCATCAACCGAAAAGAACGCAACTTAGGAGAATAATATGGCAGCCCATTGTCTACAGATAGCGAGAATGATAAAACAGAATGCAAACTCAAGTCTTTGTATCAAAAGGTCAATTTCCGAAGACCTCGTATCTACTCTAGTTGCATCTTGACGTTGGGTAAGAACTCAAAAGATAGCAAAATCTTAGGTTACAAAATATCTGAAGACATGTCAATGACTGAATGTTGTAAAATAACCAAAGGTTCTTCTGGCAATGCCGAATCCTGCTCATACTTGCTACAAAAAGGCTTCACTTGAAATTAAGGACAGATAGGGTGATGCAATGTTTCCACCGTTGATTCAAGTATGGCGATCAAAGAACTTCTCAATCAGCACCGAGAAGGTAGCAAAACCCACACATCCAGCACATGTAGCTTTAGGGCCACCTACAGAAAATACCAATTCCCTTATGGATAAATTTTCAAATATAGCTGCATGAGGAACAATAATATAGGAACTTGGTACTGCTGGAGTACCAAAAAATTGACTCAAAAGAAAGAAACACTTTAGCTAAGCAGGAATGAAAATCAAAGGCTAAAACAAGGTACATGTTTCCAGAAACACACACACACACACCCAAAAAAGAAGAAGAAAAAGACAGTAGTATCTCCCAACTCGCGATAATGATGAAATGCAAATTGTACAGGAAATAAAGCATTGGTTCACCTATCTGAATTCTGAGAACATGGTCAGAGAATTGGAGAAAAAGCTGCTAAATGTGTCAAATATGCCCATCCACCTAAGTCCTCAACCCATCCTAAAACAACTCTAATGGTTGCACCCTGGGGTTTTACTTCAGGGAAATTGTCTTGGGAGCTGAAGTAAGTTGATCCTTGGTAAAAAAAAAAGGTTAGATCTAATTCACAGGCTGAGTTGTTGCAAAATAGTTCACCTTTTACAGCTAAAGTCCCTCCCGTGACACAGCCAGCTACCGCTGTATTGGTAGTGTCATGCTTTGCACGAGCCTGCCATAACACAACAACTCAGTCAAAATAAGTACAATATTTATAGAAATATTCATGACTAAAAAACATTACACGCTATATCTACCTTCTCTATGACACATTCAGCTGCAGAGAAAATTAGGCCCATGACAGCAAAGGTTTTGGCATTGCTTATACTTCTCCTACCCATCTGTTTTGCTGTGTATATTATTTGTTGCCTTGCTGTCATCTCTTCTGTTGTTATTGGATTGTCCAAAGCTCCAAAGAATAGTCCCATAAGTACACCAAGACCACCCCCTATTGAATCAAAAGAATGCAGAGTTAACACCAGTTATCCATAGGATGGAAAACAACCGTGAACCATTATACACTTGTAGCTATGTCCCAGTGACCCAGACTCCCAGTGAGTATCATAATGTCATTGGTGGTGGGATAAGCCAGCAGTTCATACTCCAGACTGTATAGCATAAAGAAAAACAAAACATGATTTTCAACTTAGGCTGGAGTAACCAACCACTGAATGCCTAATGACTGTTATTTTGAGGGTAACAACTACCAAATGCCAAACTGTAAGCAAATACTGATAGTTTGGCTATACAGACAATAGAGGCAAACACAATATGGACATAGTTGATTCTGTCCTATAACTCATTTTGAGAAAACACACCTTGTGCATCAAAAACAAATAATTACACAAGGCAAAATCAGTGAGTGGATAGTTTTACAGTACAGACCTTTGCCATGTTCTAGATTGAAAGGTAATATCAATAAGCTGTTGAAAAGCTACACAGTGCACAAGTGGAATATTATCAATCCCCACAAAAATGCAGTTGACTATGACAAGTGCTCACTTACAATAACAAACTACACTGGGAAAGAAAAGAAATGCTAGGCATCACCAGAGCATTAGATCCCATTGTAATTTCTTGTGCTGAAAGAACAGTAAAACATGGAATGCATGAATCGAATCAAACTTACATAAATTTTGGCCATGTGATTCGCTGGCATCACACTGTACATCTATTGCACTATGCTTCTAGCAACACTAAAGTAAAAAAAAGAATCAAGGATGCACACAGTTAAATGGCAGCCAATATCTACCAAAATTCTTTGCAACCTACTTGAACCTTTATTGCACCACTTTCTAAATCCTTGACCATCTGACTTGTAGAACAATCTTAATGCAGAGTTTGGAAGGTACTATATGCAGTGAAGCACATTAACGTTAGACATCTTTACTCAATACTGAAATTTCATTGAGTTCATTCCAAGATCATCAATTTTACATGACAAATCACCACAAGTCTGAGGAATATTAACTTGAAACAAATGCTTCTCACTTATCACATGTCATTTCACATGAAAGTTCATCCACAGGGGATCATAAATATTCTCTTTGATCACCTCAGTACAGCGCATAAAAAAGAGGGGACAACTGAATCAACGTATTAACACATATTAAGTTCATCCCTTGCACTTCCTCAAAAGAAAAGTTATATTTTTCTCTTGCAAAACTGGCATCCTTTTGTTTCTAACTCTTTGGACAAACAGGTGAACGACTAACAATCTAAAGAATGAACAACCGCCTCCATGTCCCACAAGGATTCAGGAACAGACCTCACCAAGCTCCAATGATATAACATTTGAACTAGATCATGGCAACATATTAACTTCTTGACAACAAAAAACTACGCCTTTTAGCCTAATTCAGCCACACACTCCCAAGTTAAATTTGTGCCCAAATCAAACTTTCCTCGCAAAAACTACGGCCATTGGGAACAAGCTACTAAGTTGACTGAAGATAAGAGATGGAGGCGGAGCTCCTCAGTAGTTACCCATGACGCCACTGACGACGCTGCGGACGGCGCAGTTGTTCCAGATGTCCTGCCCCTTGATCTCCTCCACCGTCGGCATCCGGATCGGCTCCACCGCCGCCGCCTGAGCCTGGTTAGCCGAACCGCCCGCCTCCCCGGCAGACGTTGCGGATGGCTCCGGTGAAGCCATCTCACAGTCTGATCCCGCTCCTTCCCTCCCGGCGGCCCGGCGGTTCACCTAGCAGCGGGCAGGCAGCCCTGTCAGGAATAGAGAGAGCTGCGCAATCCCCGAGTCCTGACAATCCCGTGGAAGGTTCCGGAAAGATCGAGAGGCAATGGGGTGGTGGAGAGGTAGCCGACCAGACCCACGCGGCGGCTGTGTCCTTCGGTTCGCTTCTTTCCTAAATGAGGCGGCGGTAGCCGGTAGGGAAAGGGGATCCGGTGATTTTTTTTAAAATAATACAGATTTTAATCGGAATTATAGAAATATACCCTAGCAAAATTTTTTTTATAGGAATGACCTCTAGTTGCTAAACCATTGAACAACTTAAACATGTCACTCAACGACCGCGCAACATGGAGACTATCCGTGGACCGTTGGGCGACATAATTGTAGTCACCGAGCAGTCAGGTGACTGTGACCTGTCACTCAACCATCGGGCATCTGCAGTTTTAGTTGCTCGATTGTTGGGCAACTGGAACTCGCCCATTTTTGCAACTGGGCCTCCAATGTGTATGGAGTTGCTACTGTGGGGGGGGGGCGTTATTGCGGGAAGCTGACCTTCTAGTATGTTCTGCTTGTTCGACAACCCTTGTTTGTTCATCGCTGGCCGCAGCAGACCTTGCTAGTTGGCGGGTCTCCTCCCATTACTTTATCATCTTGTCCCATTATTTCTTTTGCCTCTCATCCATCTCGACGTGGTGAAGCAAACTCTGGTGTAGTGTTAGGTTTAGTTGTATATTGTTCTCTCCTAGATCTCTTTCATCTCCTTTTATAAGGCAAAGTGTTGGCATGCTGTGGTTATTTTCAAAGTGTAGTGCAAAGTTGTCTCGTTGGGTCATGTTGCTACACAAAACTACCTTGTTGGATCACGTCGCTGCGCAAAGATGCCTCATTGGGTCATGTCGTTGTGTAAAGATACCTTGTTGGGTTCGTATAGATTAATGTGATCCACAGCCATCCAAGCAGCAATAACAACTTGTAACCTTGTTTGAAGATAAAGGCGTGGATATGCATACATCATACAGAGGAATACAGGAAAAAATGTAATGGTACTAAAGGCAAGATACATAAACTCATTGTGCATCCATCCACCACTTGCCCCGACGATGTAGGTGATTCTCAAGGAAGGTGAGCTTGTCAGGGGAGCGACATACGTCTTGGAACTCGTAGTATGAGCGCTAGGTAGGAAGCGGGGCTACGGAGAACTCACTGTTGGTATTTGGGTAAGGCCCAAGCATATCATCCACCTAGGTGGTCACAGATGGGTGTACATCCTGCGGGAAGGGTACAATTGGGTTAAGGCAAAGTTTCTGATGTTTGCAATGTGCAGTCATGCTGGAAGGCATTTACCTACGGAGTCCCAAGTGGGGACAGCGAACCATGGCCGTGCTATCCAAATTGCTCTCTCCAGACCTATGAATTCAGTGCGATGCATTAGTTCAGCGTAGGTCCAGAGGCTAGTTCTCTCTGGGGCACTGTAAGATCGAGGTGACCGACTAGAGGGGGGTTAATAGGCGGTCTAAAAATTCTCTACAAATTAAGACTAATCAATTAAAGAGCTTTTCTATTTGCCTAAACCAAGTATACAATGCGGAAGCTAAATACAAGATGGTTTAGTACAAATAGCGCCTAAAACTAATGAGTTCGCCTAAGTGCACCAACAATTCTATCCTAGGTCAAGGTTTGCAATCCTAGGTTGACAAGCAATCAAATATGTTCTAAGTATCAAAGTATGTAAATTGCTTGAAAGTAAATAGAGTACAAGAAAGCAAACCACAATTGACACGTTCTCTTTTTACCGTGGTGTTCGGAGACTTGCCGGTCTCCCCTAGTCCACGTTGAGGTTAGCCCGAACAAATCGGACCGGCTCCACGAATTAAGCCGAAGCACCTCCAATCCACTAGTGGTAGCTCTTTCCCGCTCCGGGTAGGTGAGCTCCGACCTTCACAACTTTGCCGAGTCTTCTCACAAGCTTCTTGAGAAGATCACCGCGCACGACGCCTCCCACGCCGTCTAGGAGTCGGCAAACTCCAAGAGTAATAAGTCAAGTCTCTCACTTGACTCTCACCACGTGCAACAAATGCACAAGCTCAATCCGGACACAAAGTCCTCCTCTAGATGCAACACATGCACTCTAGATCACCTCTCCTCTCTCACAAAGTGCAACACATGCACAATTGAGTGAAGAGCCTCACTCTAGCTCAAGACAACAGAAATGGATCAAGCAACACATTCTCCAACTGGCCACAAGGGGGTATTTATACCCCACACAAGAAAATTAGCCGTTGGAGCCAAACCCCTGAAAAATCAGGAAAATCGGAACTACCGCAGTACAAATTGCGGTACTTCCGTTTTCCTCGCCAACGGTCAGAAAACTAGCCGTTTCTCAGCGAAATCGGAACTATCGCAGTACAAATTGCGGTACTTCCGATTTTCCCGAGGCCAAGTCATTCAAAAAGTCGCTCTCTGGGAAAAACGTTCTGCCCGGAAATCGAAACTACCGGAAAATCGGAACTACCGGAAAAATCGGAACTACCGCAGTACAAATTGCGGTACTTCCGTTTTCCCGTTTTTCAGCACAGGCGACACTCGGAAAAACGGTCATAACTTTTGACTCCGATGTCAGAATTCAGTGATCTTGGACTCTATGGAAAGCTTATTCAGAGGGCTACACAACCCATCTATTTGCATGACCTCAAACACATTAGATCAATGAAGAAATCACAAGATATCCAAAGAGTCACTACCATGGTCTAATGTCAAAGGAAATAGCAACAAACAATTTTAGACCATGCTAAGGGATAATGCATGATCTCCAACTTTTGCAAAACACATTTGCAAACTTAGATCATGCTACAAGGATTAGGTACATGGACTTCTCACATTTGCAAAACACATTCGCAAATCTAAGTCACATGCCACAAGGATTATATATGAGCTTCAACCATTTGCAAAACATATTTGCAAATATAAGCCTCATATCACAAAAAATAAAAACATGGACTTCAAGCACTTGCAAAACACATTCGCAATGCATAGTCCCATGTTGCAAAGATTCACCATATGAGCTTCAACTATTTGCAAAACACATTCGCAAATATAAGCCTCATGTCGAGATGAGCTAGAGCAAGTGAGGTTTGAGCTATCAACACATGATGAGACTCAAACTACTAGATATGACCTCTCTTAATAGTACGGCAACCTACACTAGCAATCCGGTCTTCCAACCAAACACCAAGACCGGTAAAAGACTAGGAACACATCCTTAGCCCTAGCTAGTCATACCTTTGCCTTGGGTCATCGTCTCGATATGCATCAACTCATGATGCACCCTTTCATCAACTCCATCAACACATGATGGTCTTCCTTAACTTGATGATCCACACATGATCATCTCCTCATGCATCAACTCATGATGCGTCTTCTTCTTTGATGGCCTTCAACACATGAATCTATCTTCTTCTCGATCTTGACTTGATGATCTTCAACACATGAAGTCATCCCAAGTCGTTCTCATTTGTGGAACCTAACCTCTGCATCCAACTCATGGAAACCGTTAGTCCACAAAACAATTGTCATCGATTACCAAACTTCACAATTTTGGTAATTCATGACAATCTCAACAAATAATGAGATATGAAATTGATTTGCGAGTATACAATATGTACACAACAAATGTATACTCCAAGATAAGCTTTAAACAAAGCTTACTTATCCAGTTGTCATTAGTCATCCAACCATTAGCACATAATGAAGAAGTTAGATGACAACCTGATTGCACATGAGTATATATATATTGCACAAGCTATATATACTCAAGTATGTATTTCAAAGTAAAGATCCCAAATATGCATATGAAAGAAGCATGGATCAATACTTATGAAACTCCAAAATATAGGAAGCTCCCCCTAAATGTGTGCATACAAGTGTATATAGTGAAGACATATGCACATATTCATTTTAGACTAATTGAGGAGTTCAATCTATATTTTGGATCTAATGAATGCATTTGTAAATGAGAAAGCGATTTCAAATGCATACCTCTTTGATTTCACCTTTTCATCCAAATGAGACTAACCAAAGATAAACTCAAATAAACATATTGGTCTCATAAATTCATTTATCATTTTCACCAAAACATTATAAAGTATATGTCATTAATATCATAATGTCATAATGGCATTTGTCATTAACACCAAAACCAACTTAAATGGAGTTTTATCTTTCAATCTCCCCCTTTTTGGTGATTGATGACAAATCCATTTATGATAACAGCATAAGAATGAAAATGACTAAATGATAAACAATTAATCATATGAGAGAAGGTGAAAGCATTATCAACATTTAGATTAAAGAAATTTTAATTTCTCCCCTTTTAACATTATTCAATTACTATCACATTTCTCCCCTTCTCCCCTATTTGGCATTATCACAACATTATCACAAGTTTAATTTCTCTTCCCTATTATCAATTTGCTATTATCACAAATTTCTCCCCCATTTGGCATTAAGCACCAAAAAGAGGCAATTAACACTTAAATATTATAGATTAACATTAAAAACAAGGGAAGAATACAAGTTAAGCCATTAAAGGAGATTTTTCATTATGAGGAGTTATGATTCCAAACAATAGCATATCATTGATTTTAAGATTATGAGGAGCTTGATACCAATTTGATTCAATTTTATATGGTCATAAAGAAATATGAAGCAAAATGCATATGACCAATTGATACCACTTAAAAAAGACTAAAGATATTTAACACACATTCAAATAATCTTACTCATGAGAGCTCCTTGAAGGCTTGATGTCACTTGATATGCTACCATTTGAGTTGATACCACTTGTATATGTAACACTTGTAGCATTTGGACCATTTCAGATTTTGTATTCCAAGTGGCCTTTAAAAGCTTCCTGAAAAACTGACTTACAAATATCCAATAAATCTAAGAAAATTTGTCAGTATAGAGTAATATCTGAGGATTAAAAGTCATAATTGCATCTACCTCAGATTATGAGCACACTAAAAGATACAAAAATCATAAATCAGCTCAAAACATGATTTTTCAGAAATCTGAGTCTGAAATTTCAGACTTTTGCATTCCACTTAAGCTTCTAGAGAGAGATGAAAAATTAAACAAATGGCCTTTATAAATTCTGATAAAATTTGGAAATGGGGACCAACTATAGAGGATCAATTTTCATTATTTTATCTTCCTTTAAATCTGAACCCATTTGGAGATATAAAAATCACAAATCGGCTCAGAGTCCTGAAATTTCTGAATTTTCAGCACATTTTCAAAGAGAGAAAAGGTCAAAACTTTTTCAAATTAACTTGAAATGATTTCAAATTTTGCAGATATGAACTTGATGCTATTTGTGACCTTTTCCAACAGGAATTTTTGAAAAAGAAGTTTTCTTACAAAAGATATGTCTAAATACGCTTTGAGAGCAAAAGAGTAAGTTGATTTTGCATTAAAGGCTTGAAACCCAAACAAATTGGATTTTCATGGAGTAATTTGCTTTCTTAGCTTCATATGAGTTATAAATACTATTTCAATCCAAGATACACAAAGAAATCTTGCTCAAATAGCTAAACTCATTATATGCAAGATTAGGTCGCTTGGGTCAAATGAAGTTTTTGGGTGAGATTCAAATGAATATAACTTTTAGACGGTTGGTCTTTTGCAAAAACTTTGAACTAGAGAAATGTTTGAAATGACCAACCCTACGAGTTTGGTATTGACCACTTTTTCAAAAACTCAATAGATTTTGATATAAGTAAATATCTCGTTTAATTTAAAAACAAGATCATACTAGATCCCCAACATGATCAGAGTGAGGAGAGCTGCAACTTCAATGCTCTAGGTTTGATAACTACTGTTGATCCATCTGTTGAAACTTGCCTATTTGCTTTTCCTATTCACACTTCTGCTGCTGCTTCCTTTCACCGAATATCGGCCATGTTGCGGATACTAGTTATGTGGTTTTGCGTTTACAATTTGGCACTATTCTTTTCAACTTCTAAAAGCTGATTTTCGGCTTTTCTACAGTAACTTGCTTTTAAACGGAGTATCTTTTCAAGATAGGGTCTACTAGTTAATTGTAGTACATACTTTACCGACTTCATTTATATTGGCAAAAACCGCACATGAGTTTCTATTACTCTGTAATCTCTCACACAAATAGCCCAAAAGTCACAAGCCGCAGCTAAAAGGCATAAGTTTCAGCCAAAAAGAACAGACCCTTAGTCTGATGTAGCTGCCCAGCTTTATTTTTGATGTCTTTGACGCCAAATTGAGCATTCAAGATGTTTCCAAGGGCCTCCTATAGTATGTGCTAGCTCAAAGGTCTTAGTGCATTATCACAAGCCCCTTGTTTTTAGTTTATGGTTTCTCTCGAACAAATAGTTGATACAGCTTCTCCGTTATCGTTTCAAAGCAGCTTATCGGTATTTATTTGTTCACACAAGCGCTCGCGCTAGGCTCAAAAACTATAAGCCACAATCGAAAAGAAACCACTCAAATGTTAGTATTCGTGAAGTTGTGTAAATTCCAACTTTGTACTTCTTAGCTAACTATAGCCTGAATCAATTGCTAAACTTGATCGAAACACCAGTATATCTTGACAGGTTACCCAGATCACAAAAACAACTACCTGACGGCTCAATTATGGCTCGTAATATAGATCCTTATGGTATATCTTGACATTGGAACCATATCCCATGCTTTTCCAAATACCATTTAGCTACTACCTGACGGCTCAATTATGGCCCGTAATATAGATCCTTATGGTACACCGGAGCCTTTCATGTTCTGTTTTAGTTACAACTTGTATTTGCACTCCAACCACAAGATAGCTTAACCATGCGTCCAAGCATGGTTCGTAAGTATATAGGAGTAATAGCATTCATGATGCGGCACCGGATCCTTTCGTATTCTGTAAGTTGTAATTTGCACTCCACTTGAGCATTATGCAACAGATTAAACCACGCGTAATTGCCTATTATGACCCATTAATACGCACTTCCACGTTCTGAAACGTAGGCCTTCTCGCTTTACCTGAGCGTTACTACTTGCATCATGTATAAATACAACAGCTACCTCTGGCCCATGCATCAGCATCACTGCACATTCACGTACTAGCTAGAGTCAAGAGCATGGCATGGCCAAGCATGGCTTCTTCTTCCGGCCGTTCCCTTCTCACGCTCCTGTTGGTGCTGTTCGCCGTCGCCACCACCGCAGCGGCGGGTGTGCGGCCGACGTCCGCACCACGGGCTTCGGGCCTGGCCGAGCGGCTGGACGGCGAGGGATCGCAGCAGTGCTGGGAGGCGCTGATGGAGATCAAATCGTGCACGGGGGAGATCATCCTCTTCTTCCTCAACGGCGAGGCGTACCTGGGTCCCGGGTGCTGCCGCGCCATCCGCGTCATCGAGCAGGGCTGCTGGGCCGCCGACGCCGTGCTGTCAGTCATCGGGTTCACCCCCGAGGAGGGGGACATGCTCAAGGGCTACTGCGACGCGGGCGACGAGCACCAGCCGCCGCCTCGCCGCGCCGTGGACGGCGGTACCCGCGAGGGCGTCGCTGCTGTGGTGGGAAGGAAGAGCTTGGTGCACAATTAGATGGCTAATTACGAGCTTGGCGGCGTTATCATGCTGCAAGTCTGTGTGTCCACGTCCCATGTTGAAGCGGTGTGGTTCTCATGAGATTCGTTGAAGCTTAGTAGTTTTATACGTTCTTCTCTGGGTTTTCTGTAACCTGGGCTGCCCCGTACAAGGGGTATCATGAGAGAGTTTAAAAAATTAATAAAGCATATTTTCAGTAACTTTTTTAATTACAATGCAAGACACACTGTACTAACACGTGGACACAGTGGTCCAAGCACACACTAGTGTAAACAAATTCAAATACAAATCCAATAGTTCGGATATAGATACTAGATAAAACGATTAATGAAAATATAATTAATACTCTTTAAATTTTAATGTATCGAATACATATTAAATAGTTAGATATGAATACTAGATAGAATAGATAATTTAGATCTCATTGACGTCCTACGGGCACGGGCGCACGGCGGCCAAGCGAGCTAGTTTTGCTGCTCGTATTTTCGGTAGCTTGGCAGACACGACGAGTCATTTCGAACTTGGTGCTTCTTCTCGTTACCGTGTAATTCTAGTACAACTACGGCGTCGTGACGTTGCCTGTCACAATTCACAAACCGTCGCGGCTCGCCTCCCCGAAGTAACAGGCGACTGTGGTGGGGGGCCGTCGCACCCGCGGACGCAGACACAGGTCAAGAGCTTGAGAAAAGGTGCCCGCGCACGAGCAGCGAGCGTGACTGCAGCAGCACGCGGGCGGTGCAGGCTGCGCGGGGGGAGGCGGAGGCGGCTCCTGCGAGTTCTCCGTCGCCCGCGGCGGCGCGCTCTACAGCTTCAGCCTCGCATCGCGTCGCGGACGCCGGCGCACCGCCACGGCGTCCTCAGCGAGGACGGGTACGTGAACGTGATTAGGCATTGACCACCTTAAATTCATCGCTCCTTTTGCTTCCATCGAGATGGGGATGCTCAAGCGCCATGGATTCGGGGTCCCCCTCGTGCTTCGCGGGGACGCGCTTCTCGTGTTTGACGAAATGCTCGCGTTGGGTTTGGTCACTGCTGAAGTGGGCGATTCCGTCACTTTGTTTTGTCATGTAGAGAGTTTAGGGAACCCCTTTTGGTTTTCTGCACATCAAACACCGTGCAGTGATCGATTAGTATATGATATGAAACTTATCTTGGTATCAAAGAAGATGTCTCGAGATTGTGTCTATGTTGACATGCTTGGCTTACTTATTGAAAGCTGAAACCAAGATTTTATGTACTCATGAGGCCGTTGGTGGAGGGCTTTAGCAATTAGAAGTACAGAATATGCAGTAACAGACCTCGAAATCCATCTGCTTTTATTAATTATACATACACTGTCATGTGTTTTGGTAGTTATCTGTGTTTAAGTGTGTCCCATGACTATGGTCGTCTTGTGTTTCAGGTTTTACAAGGTGGCCGTGAATGATTCTGTACTCTGGTTCCAGGTTGGTTTTGACAGGTTAATGTTTATATGTGGTTGTTTTTTCGTCTGTAGTTGCTACATCTAGGGAAGCTTATATTATAAGCAGACGAATCATATATGCTGCATGGATTATATGAATTTCCTCACAAAGAACTTTTGAGATTTGTTCTATATCTGACTGTTTTGTCGATTTGATATGGGCAGTTGTGTGATCAAATGATACTCAACCTTGACCCACCTGTGTGCCTTGACTGTGAGGTACTCGCTTGCTTTGATCCAACCATCATATAGTCTAGTTGGAAGACTTTCAGAAACGCTCTAGAATTTCCTTTGCTGGGTTAGCATAGCAGCGGTAACACGTGCAGTTAAGCATGTTTGTTTGTGCTTGTTGCTCACGCACTGCATCTGTTTCATTGTTGCTTTATCTGGAACTATGTTAAGTTGTCCACTTGTCCTCAGCTTTTTCGACTTCACGTATTTTTACAATTCAAGAAATACTGCTTTAAAGCATAGCCTCCATTCTCTTGGAAAATCAAGCCTACAATGCAAATGCAGAAAATGATCCAGTCATCCCTGTCAAAGTGTTATTTTCTTTTCATCTGTACATACATATTAATTTGTGTTTATTCTACCATCCATGAACCCTGTTGCAGTTAGAACTCCTCTTCCTGCAGTTGCTATGACTTGGCCATATATTCATCTCATTAGAAGACAATTGCCCCTCAGAGTTGCATACTTTACTGGCATTGCATATCTGCATCAATTGAATATTGAGTCAGCGTCAAGAAGTAGTTTGTGTTTCATGGACCACAGACCTTTCTAATGCGAGAGGATGCTATTACCTTTGTAAATGCACTTCGAGTAATTCTCATGTCAAGGACTAACCTAATATGTTATAGACGTGGGCCTTGGGCCAGTCGGGTTATTGTTAGGAATTAGATATTGGTTTCTATTTGAGTTATGGATTGGTTTCCTTGTATTAGAGATATAGTTAGAGATATGATATTAATTAGAGATATGATTGGGATTAGATTCCATCTGTTAGGGGGAGCCGTCTATATAAGAGAGCTACCGCATGCTATTGTAATCAAGCAGAGAATTATCATAGTCTTCCTCATCGAGTCTCTCTCCCTCTCGTTCTACGCCGACGCCATCCGGCCATCTTCTTGGTGGTGTTTACCTGTTATGAACTAAGGTTCATAACAACTTGGTATCAGAGCCGTCGATCCCTTCCCACGACTTCTGCTACTATGGTTTTCGGCAAGGAGGCCAGTTCCGTGAGCGCAATGTTTAAAGCAATCCAGGAACAGATGGCTGAGATCGTGCAGCAGCAGGCCGAGATGAAATCCAAGATTGCAGATTTGACGTTGCAGAGCATCGCAACCAACGCCAGGATGGCAGCACTTGAATCCCGGGGGAGTTTAGCCGCCGGCTACGCCCCAACAGCCGCATCAGCTCCAAGCCAGGAGGATTTCACCGCCGCAGCGTTCTCTTTGCCGGCTCTGTCGTTTTCTTCCGAAAGTCCCCAACAAGAAGCGGCTGAGACACAACCACAAGAAGAAGACCGGCACCAGGCGTTCGTGGCGACTCCTCCACCGCGTCCCCTCTGTAGCGTCAGCCGTCGGCTCTTCTTCGTCAGCGTCGCGCCGCGTCCCGGACCTAGGGATCCACCACCGCCGACGCCGGCCGCCACCTGAGCTCCTGCGCCTGGGAGCCGCCGCCAGACCGGTCGTCGCCGCTGTCCAGGCCGTCTCCGGCCGAGCCGCAGCCGCCCGATCCGCCTCCGCCAGATCCGTGCAGGCCGCCGCTGGAGTTCCGTCGCTGCTGCCTCGCATCATCTTTCCGGTGAAGCAGTCGCAGACAACGACATCGCCGAGTTCCCGAGGTCGCCGGAACCGTCTGGCGTCCATCTTCGCTCGTGCCGCCGTCGACGCTCGGGCTGCCTCCACCCGAGCCGCCGCCACCGCCCGGGCCGTCCCTCCCGTACTGCCGCCGTCGCCCGGAGGGTCTCCACCCGCGCCGCCACTGCCATCGCTTGGGCCACCCGGCCCGCTCTGCCCGAGCCGCCGCCGCCTGGGCCGCATCCGCCAGAGACGCCGCCGCCTCTCCCTTGGCTGCCGGCCCGCAGGCCGCCGCTTTACGCCATCACCAGATCTGGCCGTTGCCAGATCCGCCGCCCCCCCCCCCCCCCCCGCCCGAGCCGCCGCCGCCGAGAGCGCTCCGCCCGCGCCACCGTCGCCGCATCAGCTCGCGCCGCCGACCGAGCCACCTCCACTCCGTCAGCCGCTCTTCACCGCCGCGGGGCCGCCATCGCCGGAACCGCCGCCGCTTTCGTCCGACGCGTCCGAGGCGTCGGGCCTCATGGGGGTGTCGGTCGGTTTTAAACCGACCGGTTAATTAAGGCCAAAAACAAAAAAAATCAAAAAAATAAATAAATAAATAATAAAAAAGAAGTTTATTTTGCAGGCGTTATATTTCCGAAGGCGCTCCACTTCGTCTAGCCTTCTTCTACATCGGCGTCGAAGGTCTTCCATTGGCCGCCGTCTAGCAGCTCGAGGACGAGCTGCATGTCCGGGAGGGGTGTAGTGCTATAGGCGTGGACCTTGGGCCCAGCCGGGTTATTATTAGGAATTAGAGATTGGTTTCTATTTGAATTAGAGATTGGTTTCCTTGTATTAGAGATATAGTTAGAGATATGATTGGAGTTAGATTACATCTGTTAGGGGGAAGCCATCTATATAAGAGGACTACCGTCTGCTATTGGAATCAAGCAGAGTAATAACAAAGTCTTCCTAGTCTATAGTCTCTCCTCTCTCCCTACGTCGACGCCATCCGGCCATCTTCTTGGTGGTGTTTACCCGTTATGAACTAAGGTTCATAACATAATAGGTGCATTGGTAGTGTGGATATATGTTAATGCCTGGATCAGAATTATTTTGCCAATACATTTAGGTTCATTAACACCTTCATTTTAGTTTCATTAAGGGTTTATTTTCATAAATTGGTTTGATTCTGTTGTCTTTTAACCATTTCTTTTACTGAACTAGGACTGTGGTGGTCCATTGAGGTGTGGGACCGAATGCAGTGTAGTTGTGTCAAATAACATCGGACGTAGCTTTGTTCTCCTGATTGGATATATTTTCACCAGTTTTACCTGTTATCTTTTTAAAATGTATCAATAATAATCCCGAATATTAAGTAGTTTCCACTATGCATTTTCTAATGATGTTAAATTTTCTGTATAAATTTAAATTGCAAACTGCAATCATTATATTTTCTTTTTGATGATGGTATGAGTGTCTACATTTTGCTGTTTCTGCAGGGTATGATGTTTTCACAACCATTGGAAGGGTATCTAAATCCCATATCTCTCTAATTGGTAAGGATCTTGATAAATGCATTTTTCACAAATATCCTTGCTGTACGAAACTTACAACTAGTTGTTTTGCTGAAAAACAGATGAGAGTAATCCTCAAAAGGGTGTTGTTGTCAAGATGTTCTCATCAAAGTGCTCTATTTTAGTTTTCATTGTCTTACTCTCTTGTTATATTCTAGGCTATTCAAAACCTGGAATTTTGGATCAGTTTGCCACAAAGAATTAAGGTAAGTTTTAATAAATATCTATTTTCTAAATAGAAACACGCTGCTCTGTATGAGTGATTTGTACTGCACCTTTTTTCTTTTTTTACCAACCATGTCTGTTCTGTACCTTTGTTTTTGTCCAGTACAACAAGCATTAATAATATGTTGTTAAGATTTTCTCAAGATGAATTCAATGAGCAGTAATTGGTACTTCTTGACAAGTTTCATTACTAGTGAGTATAAGAGATAGGTCTGTAATAGTGTAAACCGTAAAGGATTTAATTAGTTGCAGCCCCAATAAGAACCATAATGTTTTTTTAAGGTAAAAGGTGCTTCTCTAGTTTACAGTCCCTATTGAAAAGATTTAGAGTTACTCTGCTTTGATAAGATTTTGGTTGATGTCAAATGTAACCATATATGGCTTGTTCATCCATCTGTCCAGAGCATGTTTGTTCCTTCAGCAAGAAGTCCGAGAGGTCATAGCAGACATAGTCGAGGACTCGAGGTCCATATTCCCCTGTAGATCATTGAGAAGTTGGTATTCAAGAACTGTATTGGCAGCCATACAGTTAAGAAACATATATGGGCTGGAAGGAAGGATAAATCTTCGGTCGATGGCGATGTCAGTTTCCACTGATGAGTCATGTATGTTTGTCCTTGTATTATTTGTGTGCAATATCTGATTGAATTATTATTGAGATTTAGTGAGCCAATGACTAGAATCAAGGTCAGTAGGTCCACACACTACCTGCAATTAATTCCCCTTCTCCCTTTTTTCTCTTTCTTTTCAGGATGAGGGGGAAGCTTCTCGTTGTGTTCAATAGTTGATGTTTCATTGTCTATTCGCGTCTCCAAAATTCAATAGCATTTTGCACTCCGTTTATTGCTATTAGCTTGTATGAAAATATAGCTTCATCTTACAATGCATAATAGCTTCCTTTTTTGTTAGTCCGAAAAAGCTTTTGACTAAATGACTCTATGGATGTGCCGCTTCCTCAAAAGAAATGCAATTCATATGTAATGCAGTAATGGCAATTCCTATGCTATATTAGGCACAGTTTTTAATATTTTAAGATATCTATACCATGAAGGTTTTATTGTTACTTGAATTGTAACTTACGCATTTGCCAACTATTTTGGAACTTTGGCTATTTGCCTTACTTTTTGGAGAATTATGCTGTTTGTCTAGTTTCATATTTTTAACCCTTTGCTCAGTTAGCTCAAGGTATTCAGTAAGAAGGATGAATCCTAGGCTTGTTCTGCCCCTTAAGCGGCATTCTGTGGCTTGCCCAGTTCTCCCTCTTTGGTTTGCTGGACAATAGCCTGTTTTGCCTCTTAGCCAATAAGAAGTTCAACTTCCAAATCCAAGTTTCCTGCACAGCCATGCAAATGATTGGGTGGATTCAGTGGCAGATCTAGAAAATGAATATTGGGTGTGCAATATAACCAATATATTTGCCCTCAGTAATGTTTCATGTATTGATTACGAGAGATGCTTCCATAGTTTCCTTAATAGTGATTTGTACAATTTTTAAACTATAATAAATAGTGGATATATATTATTTACCTCTTCATTTGCTTTGAAATTAGTGCTACTTTTGTTAGAGAGAAAAACATATAAGCACTACTCATCTTATATATTAAGATACTATTTTTCCCTAGAATAATATATGTATATATTAAAATACTACCACAATTAAAGGACTTCCTTTATTAAAAAATTTCGGGATCATTGCATTTGGGGTTTATGTGCTAAAAAAAAGGGAAATGTGTTAAAATAACCAAAGTGACCTTTTGAGGCTATAAACACCTTTGGAGTGGCATTTCCCAAATGTGTGATCTTTGGAGTGGCATGTGATGAACTTTTCTGACTGAATATGTTGCCTTGCCAATGGGTGTATTTGGAACCAAGCAAAAAATGCCTTAGCATGTCTTGACATGAATTTTTCTCAGCTTGCTGCTTGGGAACTCTCGTGCACGAAGATAACCTTACAATCTGTGTCATACAATCGACCTGTTCAGAGGAACTTGTAGAGTACAGATACGTAACAGTAAGTGTTTGATAATTGTGGCCTACTGCTTGTGCTCTACGCGTGGGCAAGAGAAAAGATAAGATTGGGACCTCCAATGGCTGGTTGCCAATTTGTTCTATTATAACTTGTGGAAGCCACAAGACTTTTGGCATTGGCCACAACTTTTGGCAGATAAAATTCTGAAGGTCGGAAATCAGTGTATAGAAGAAAGATGAATCACTCCTGTGAGGGCGTAGTGAAGTAAGGTGATGTGACTGTATTCTGAGTAGATGAAAAGATTTTTAGAGAGAAGGATGGTAATTTTACTTCCTTTCTTGCCATTCCTTTAGCTCAGAAAGTGATGCAGCTATTTTTCATGAGCTAGCACAAAAAGGAATCTGTTGAGTATTTATACCTTTTTTCTTGTTCTATTGTCTGTCTTTCAGACTTGGAGCTTTCTTTTTTCGAACAGATAAAGATGCTTGTTTCTACTCTACGGTGATCTTTGTGCATTGGTCGTTTTCAGAATAAGAACCTTCACATGATAGCTTCACTGAGCTGAAGTGTTGTTGCGTAATTGTGCTATGTGCTGATTTGGACTCGGGTGCAGATGCACCATTCTGATGTGATGGGATAGTGGAAACGAGATTTTCTTGCTTACAATTTGACAGATTACCTTTTTATAGTTTCATGAAATTTTTATGGTCACTCGTTCTCTTGTCTGTTCTGTTCTGTTTTGTCCTTGGCAGATCAATTCTGCAGACTTCAACCTTCTGGGTCACATTGAGGGCTTCATTTTGGAAAGATCCGATCTAACATGATTACATGATCTGTGATGTTGTGGATCTAACGTTTTGCCACAAAAAAAATGCCGGTTGCTGTTGATATTCAATTCTTTGAACCAAGAAGCTATAGATTACAATAGTTATTTGTTGTGAATATCCTGTTCCTGATGCTGCAGGCTGGACAAATATCAGCACCGCTGAAGAGTCAGGAACTGGGAGTATCTGCTTGGTGTGTCTGGTGTATTGCATCTGACATTTTCTGAATTTTAGGCTCTTCTTTGCAGATCACTGCCATTAGTTTTCTCTCTGCTATTTTACTACGAATCGTAGCTTATTGTTGTTTCATATCCCCCCCCCCCCCCCCCCCTAATTTGGAGAATGGCTATTGTGTGTGCAACCACTACCAAATACTGTATCATTGGATCTGGGCTGTGTATGGCTGTATGCTACTCCGTAGTTCGTTGGGGAATATCCGATAAGTCTCACCTCCCAATGCAACCAAGTTGCTACCTGCTCTTATCAAAAAAAAAAAGTTGCTACCTGCCCACTGCATCGCTCTGATTAGTTTTTTTTTCCTCAAAGATCAGATTATCCCAAAGCAACAAGTTCATATGGGATTTGACTCGTTTGAGTACATACATATATAATAGCTAATCCCTGCAACTTTTCTGTATTGTTGTCCTGCAGATCCTATCTTGGACTTGTCTTTCTTCTCTCGTTTCCTTCCAAGCACAGATGCAGCAGTATAATGGAGACAACTGGGCAAATAAACTTCAGTAGAAAACTTGGATAGCCAGGTCAAAGCGCCCTTTGCATCAGCAATTCAGCTTAAATAAACAAATCAGAATTAGATCAGAACTTGATCTCTACGATCGATGGGAAATGAAATTCAGTTTCCCCTACTCTTAAGCCAAATTTATAATCGAATAACACAGGCTCTTAGATGTAATCCGACCCAGACAAAGCAAATCAAGATTTAAGCGACAACAAAATTTTACCAATTAAAACCCCTATAAAAGAAAATAAATACTAGTGCTTCCTCGCAAAAGATTAAATAAATACTCCAGTGCTAGTAGGAAAGAACAATAAAACGAAACGAAAACGAGAAGACAACGAAGAAAGAAGACAGGTACCTCTTCGGAAACTGAAAAGGAATAGCACGAGAAGAGGAAAACTTGGCAAGAAAACCGGCGACAATTGATCATTTACTTCAAAGTTCATGTACCATTGATAAAATATCTTATATTATATGGTAATGAATAAAATGCTA
The DNA here is from genome assembly GCA_017311315.1 of Dendrocalamus latiflorus. Taxonomy (NCBI): domain Eukaryota; kingdom Viridiplantae; phylum Streptophyta; class Magnoliopsida; order Poales; family Poaceae; genus Dendrocalamus; species Dendrocalamus latiflorus. The sequence goes on from CM029611.1 coordinate 40,748,246, forward strand.
CAAATTTGAGAGGACAATTGATTATTTGTCGTTTTTGCATTTTAGATCAATTTTTCTAAAAAATTTTTCCATAAACGACCGAAATGCCCTCTTTCCTCTCCTTCCTTCTTTTCCTTTTTTTCTCTTACCGACCAAGTTTTCCACGGTGGCATATGCGTTTGACTGCATCAGTGGAGCTGCTCCACCTCAACAAGCTGCAGGCACTGGCGGAGCTACAGGGTGGTCCCTGTGGGCCGCGGACCACCCTGCGCTCGGATAATGAGGCCTTCATATATTTGATCATAATGCAAAAACTTGTTGAATCACAGCTACATTTTACCTCCCGCTAAATCATTTAATTTGCTCTATATGTGTCAAGCTAATGACACGCAACTTGGGAATCTAGATGTACAGTAAAATCGTTGGCTAGCTTGGCATCTAGATGTACAATAAAATCGATGACTAGCTTAGCATGTTCATGTTGAACGACAGTTGATGGTTTTTAGCTAAAATAAATAGTAATGACTAAAAAAAGCTTTTAGTGGGAGGATACGAGTGGTGGGGAAAATAAAAAAGAGATGCGTGTGCGAGACAGGAGCGAGAAGAGTGAGGTAGTGATATGTCTGTGTCCCATAACTTATTTTCAGGATGAGAGAAATAGAGAAATTATTTTAGAAAGTTAAATATTTATATTACCTTCTTTCTTCTGTGAACAGAAGTCGATGTAAACGGTCTCGTAAATTTGCCGAGGTAGGTATTTGTTGTCTTAGCTTGCGTTTGCTCCAAATGCGGCTTTCAGGAAGTTACCCATGCAAGCAAACTCTTCTGGTCTACTCCTTTATAAAATGTATTTTTTAAATAGCTTTGTCCATAAATATAGAATGTATTTAATGTTCTAATATAAAATTAATGTGATGTTCTCTTTATATCCTGACAAGAAGAAGAAGTAGTGACGTACTGTTCTTCAACTACTATGGGTATGTAATATTTCAATTCTATGTTAAGAAAGCTATATTCGTCTATTTTATGAAGTTCGTATGTCCTTTTTCCCTTAATTGCATTTCGTAATTCATATACTTGTGTACCGACATGTTAAATTTATAGCGGTTAAATAAATTTTAGACAATGGACCACCATAGCTACAAATCCTGGCTACGCCACTGGCTGCAGGCCATGGTCGGTGTACCCATTCCCCTCAAGACGGAGGTGCACGCGTGGCAGGTCGGGGAATGAAGATGGCTAGAATAGGGCCGTAGGGCATGGAGGGGCAGGCATAGAGAGAGTGGTTCCGAATGAAATCGATGAAAATAGCACGAGCATGGTGTGTTCCTAGGGGAGGGGATTCCATCTTTGTGGATGTTGGGGGTTGGAGGATGTGCTGAGGAGGCTAGCATCAGCGACGCCCATGGTGACAAGGTGGCATTTAGTAGCAGCAGTCTACAGCAGTGGTTTGGTAGAAGGAGGTGGGGAAGAGCATCAGCGCAACGAGGTAGACCTCATGATGCGCTTGGCTCGGTAGGAAAATGACGGAGGTGGTGGATCTTTGTAGGTAGAGACGAGGGCAGCGGTACAGCTCAACTTCGGTGGCACTCTGGCAAGTCTCTACGTGTCTCGACGAGGTCGATTGCCTCATTGTGCGGAGGCGGAACCCCATGAGGAGGTCAAGCGCAACGCAACCATAGGGAGATTGCGAGGGGCAGCGACGGTCGGCTAGGGGCACCTACTGGGTAGAGAGACAGGCTCGACGGCCACCGAGAGGTAGTAGCGACAGCGGCATGGCTGTGCGTGAACGACAACAAAGTTGGAGTGGAGGGAGGAAGGCTAGGGTAGTGCCGGGCGATACAGATGATGGGAAAAAGAGGAGCGGAGAGGAGAACAAAGAGAAGAAAAGAGGAGGCGAGGAAGGAACTAGGGGTATTTATGTTATTTCCTATTTGGTTCAAGTGGATAGGCAATAAAAAATGACTAAATTTTTTTAAAAGGTAAGTCATTAATTATCTTATAAACTTTAAAACATTTTATTTATATCAATATTTTTAAGCTATTTTGACAATGGCCCACAAACTTTGGTGAAGACATCAATTTTCCCATGAAACTGCGACACGAGCCTTGCCGAGCGGAAGAGGATGCCTCGAGATCGGTTTGACCACCACCTCCTCCTCCCCCTTCCCTCCTGAGTCCTAAATGGCGACTTCTTCTCCAAATCTCCCCTACTCCTCTTTATTTCCTCCTGCTCCTTCCCCAGCTCCTCCTCGCTCAAAACCCTAACCCTAGCGCAGCCTCCCTCCATGGCCGCCGACTACCGCACCCCCGACCGCCTCCTCCCTGCCGCCGCGGAGGAGCCGGTGCAGGACTCGCCCAAGCCCGTGCTTAGCGTCGCCGCCGCGACCCACGACGGACTCCGGTTCTGGCAGTACATGCTCGCCGGATCCGTCGCCGGCGTGGTCGAGCACACGGCGATGTTCCCCGTTGACACCCTCAAGACCCACATGCAGGCCGGTGCGCCGCCGTGCCGCCCGGCCGTGTCGCTGGGGGCGGCTCTGCGCACCGCCGTGGCGGGAGAGGGCGGCGCCCTCGCGCTGTACCGCGGCCTCCCCGCGATGGCGCTCGGTGCCGGCCCCGCCCACGCGGTTTACTTCTCCGTCTACGAGTTCGCCAAGTCGCTGCTGTCCGACCGCCTGGGCCCCAACAACCCCGCGGCGCACGCCGCCTCGGGGGTGCTCGCCACCGTCGCCAGCGACGCGGTGTTCACCCCGATGGACACCGTCAAGCAGCGGCTGCAGCTCACGAGCAGCCCGTACACGGGCGTCGCGCACTGCGTCCGCACCGTGCTCCGCGACGAGGGCCCCGGGGCGTTCTTTGTGTCATACCGGACCACCGTGGTGATGAACGCGCCGTACACCGCCGTCCACTTCGCCACCTACGAGGCGGCGAAGCGGATGCTCGGGGACATGGCCGCCGACGACGAGTCGCTCGCCGTGCACGCCACCGCCGGGGCCGCGGCCGGCGCGCTCGCGGCCGCGGTCACCACGCCTCTCGACGTTGTCAAGACGCAGCTGCAGTGCCAGGTGAGGATCTTATGCGTTTGGTTTGCGCTTTGCCCAAAGGTGTGATTTTTAATTACCTCTAAATATATTGGAGCTGATTTGAGTGGGTTTGGGTGGCTTGCACAGCAAAAGGAGGGGTTTTTATGCCTGTGCAGTTGTTTCTATTCATCAACAAGATTGTTGGGAGTCAATTTGTACAGTAAAGTTTCTAGTTTTTGGTGTTCCTTAGATCTGTTAGTGAAATAGTGGTGATTGCTGTTCTTAGGGTGCTTTGTAGCATTCATGTGTAAAGGGCTATTTATATTTTAGGCAACGGTCTTACGAATCGGCCAGTTAGATTGTAGAGAACTCGGTAATTTCAAAACACTAGTATACTGTCTGCACTGCTAGACATAGCATATGCTAAACTTGGTCTCTTCTAAAGCTGCAGTCTTTTCAAATGTCACTAATGTATTATTTTTTCTTGTAACTTTTGTAATTTTAAGTCAGCGTTGCCAGATGTCCATGCAAAAATTAATTGTGTTGTGGCACCTTCTGCTAGGAAAATTCAAAATAAATGAATGTAAACTCACGGTGTAAAGTTTTTTGCTGCTTTATCCTGGTTGAAATGACATAGCAATAGCCAATAGCTGATCTACACAATGATTTGCTGGAAATTGGAAGTGGAAGTTACAATAATTGGTTACATGTGTTAATAATTTTGTAGTTGTAACTTGCACTGGACCTTAAAGCTAATAATATCTGAATATCCAGAGTTACTCACTATCATTTGTAGTATTTTTACTTGACATGACAAGCCAATTGGTTTACGCATACTTAGTTCTTCGTCCATTCAGCACAAAAAGCTATAAGCATATCTTGCAATCTCCACCTATTTTGAGTACTCTGTGATCTATCCCACATTCCCACTGCCTATATCCTTGGTTGTATTGAGATATGCGGTTTGTTGATCGGTTGTCATATTGATCATTGAATGTTTAATCTTGTTAATCTTATGAGTTATGACTGTCCATAACTTATTAAAATGTAAAAATATGCTGTGCATATGTGCTATATTCCATAGCTGTTATTAGTAATCTCTTGGTCTTTAGGGAAAAGGCTTGCGTTTGGTTAGCTACAGAAATAAGAAGAGTTAAACTAGACCACAGTTATTTGGTTTCTCTGTTATTCTGTACTTCTTATTTGTGGTTTAGTTGACAGTTATTTCTATCCCTATTTCGAAAATAGTATTATTCCATAAACTGTGCTTGTCATCATCTTCCTGTTTTTTCCACATATTTTCAATTTCACTGTGGATAGTTCATGGGTTTTTTATGTGAATGCTATCAACCTGTTTTCACTATCAAGATAGTAACGCTGATATTGGTGGTCAGGGTGTATGCGGCTGTGAGCGCTTCTCAAGTAGCTCTATAGGAGATATGTTTGGAACAATCATAAAGCGGGATGGATATGCCGGTCTCATGAGGGGATGGAAGCCACGAATGCTGTTTCACGCACCTGCAGCTGCCATCTGCTGGTCCACATACGAAGCCTCAAAGTCGTTCTTCCAAAGGTTCAACGAGAAAAGGAGGAAATAATTTGAGCATTCCTTCAAAGTGCATGGATTTTTCTTGAAGTCAATGTACTTCTATACTGCGCCATACTTCCTCAGCTGAGAGAGAGAGAGAGAGAGAGAGGCTGCGCCCGGATGCAGTTGTTGTGCCGTAGAGCGATCCATTTGGAATGATGAGCTGCCCATCGAAATCTGTCTAAAGAAGATCTGTCTGTACCTTGTATTTCTTTTAAGCTAAGTTAATGTATTGTTTCCCCAGCCCAGGGTCGAGATAATAAGTACCAGAATAGTTTTGCCCAAGCTTGATCAGAATCACTCAGCATATTGTGTGGCATTCCTTGTGCCAGATGACTGATAAATTGAAATGGGGTTTTGGTTTTTACTACATTTTCCATTTGTCACCTTCTGCCAGTTGGAAAGGATATCTTGTAATGAACCCGGATGTGTAGGTTAACCTGAGTTATTGGATGTAAGAATTAGAGTGGAAGCTACAAATATGTTGTAAGAATTGGAGTGGAAGCTAAAAGTATGTTCTAAGAATTAGAGTGAGCTAAAAATATGCTCTTAAAAATTAGAGCGGAAGCTAAAAATATATAAACTTATTATACTGTCTTCGCATAGCCATTGCACGAAAGCACCAGTGGTCTAGTGGTAGAATAGTACCCTGCCACGGTACAGACCCGGGTTCGATTCCCGGCTGGTGCATTTCTCTTTTCCATTTTGCAGCTCGATGCGGATGCATAGACCGGCATCTTCTGAAGGCATAGCATACGGCCTGTTGTTTTCCTCCGAAGCTGACGGCTTTTGGCTTTTACTACAGTACCTAACTTTCAAATGGAATATTTTCTCAAGACGGGGTCTACAAGTTAAACGATTTACACGTTAAAAACCCAACATCTGTATCAGCCAAAATCACAAGTGAGTATCTGTCTCTCCGTAATCTGTACCGTAAACAGCCAAAATTCAAAAATTTCAGTCAAAAGCCATAAGCTGCAGCCGAAAAGAACAGGCCGATAGTCTGTACGTACGTGCCAGTGTAGACTATCCAATCTTGAAATCCATGTCCAGATAAACATCACACCCCGGCGGCGCGTGTATGCGCGTAAGTCTTAACTTCCACCGCATCGAGCTCAGCAACACAGAAACATATTTATAATTCACAGCTTCTCAGGTTTGCACTATTGATTTCCCTGTGCATTAGTACACTGCACACGAATCTCTCAGCACTAGAGCATGTAAGTATTTCCTCAAATAATCATCTCAACACCAGGCTAGAACTCGTCGACGGTGATGGCTCCTCTGATGACCTCGTAGGCGTCGCGGCTGCGCGACTTCTTGATGCCGGCGGTGAAGTGGACCTTGGCGGCGTCGGCCTTGACGGCGGTGACCCTGGCCCAGACGAGCACCTTGGTCTTGAGGCCATCCACTTCAGAGAGCCTGCCCTTGTCCAGCGTCCCGGTCACCGTGGTGGCGAACCGCAGCTCGGAGCCGTCCCGGTACCCGACCTCGCAGGCGGCGGGGATGTGCACCGTCAGCCGCCGCGTCTCAGGCTCGAACTCGTAGTTGGTCGCCTCTCGCGGGAACAGCCCCGCCGGCAGGTCGTGCTCCTTGAGCAGCTCCGGCAGCGGCTTCTGCATCTTGCCTGCGTACACATGGCGATGTGATTTCATTTCATTTCACAAGTTAGTTTATACGAGTCGTTAAGAACACGTCGCATTGCAATGTCATGAATGAAATATCGGTTTTGCTATTGCATAGTCGACTGAAATTTTTTTATTTCTCGGTCATTTGAAGTTGTACCTTCAGTCATCTAAAAAATTACAGTGTACTAATTTTCCTCACCTGAAATTTTACTCTCAATCACCTAAAATTACAGTAAAAAATGACTAAAATGAAGTAAAAAACAGTCACCTATGTAATAGCCACTTCTATGAAATATTGGAATGTGTTGTTGTGTAAGCAGGTACCTTTGAGCTTGTTTACTAGCCATTTGGCTCCCTCCCCGACGCTGGTTGAGAGTGACTGCACCGATTGGTGAAAGAAACGCATCAGCACAAGCAGAGCACTACGCATCAGAACAAGGAGAGCACGCAGGTCTTCGGAATCATCAACATGTCTCAATCGAACCGTGATAATGGAAATCACTAGTAAGCCCGTTCAGAGTTTGTTTAGCAAAGTGATATTCTCTGTCTCGTGAAAAAAGAGATGTAATCATGTACGGAATTTGATTCGAGTTCGTTCTGTAAAAAATTCTGACAAGAGCCAGCCAGTTGCTCAAGATATTCGTTCGCTGATATCCCTTTCTTCCTTCACAAGTTTCAATACAACAGTTAAACTTGTAAGACCTAGATATCAGAATCCATTAAAAGTGCTAACTAGGAAACATGAACGGTGAACCCAAAAAAACACTGAACCAAACGGTCCAAGTAACTAACGACAAACAACAGGTTGTCAGGTTGTAATCCAAGCATCCAACCATGGCTGTTCTGAAGGTTGTACGAAAATTCAAGAAAGACATGGCCGTAATTTGACCAGTCTATTCGTCCTTGCTCGGGCATCTTTAGTGTATAAAAAGAGGAGGTCTTAAGCCACCTTAAGGTCAACCTTATACATTACAGGGGTGACCTTAAGCAGACCCTAAGCAAAAAAAGCTTAAGGCTAGTCCTCAAGCTAAAGACCTGGTCATAAGCATTACAATACAATTTTTTTATCTGCCATGTGGGACCGTCTTAAGATCCCTTGGGTTATATACACTATGGAGTTGGTCTTAAGGTTTAGATGGAACCCACCTTAAGACCCTTTGAATTATATACACTACAGATGCCCTAAGATGCATACCGAAGGTGCAAGCAAACTTGCTGTGCAGGCACCGAAACGGGAAAGTACCATGTCCAAACGAAAAATAAGGAAACCTGCAACGGGAAGGAACAGGGATGAGATGCTGTCTCACGGACCTCGATGTCGTCGCCGGCCGACGAGATCTCCTTGTTGGCCCTCTGCCCCAGCCAGTAGGTGCCTAGCTTGTTCGTGATCTGATCCATCTCTCTCCAATCAAGCAAGCAAGCAACTCTCTCTCTCGCTCGCTCTCTCCCCCTCTCTGCCTGCTTCTACGATCTTTTTTGCTCTGGTTTCTTGGATACGATGCGATGGAGAAGAAAGAAAGGATTGTGCGGAACCTCTCCTGGCTCAAGTCGCTGGTCGCGACCGAATCGAAGGCAAATCAAGAAGAGGTGAAAGAAAGCGGCAATCCTTTGCCGAGTGAAGGAGACGGGTCTCGTATGGGTTTGGTCGTCGGCACGGTTGCGCGTATTGAAAAAACCGGTGGCCCATGACATCTGTGCTGTGACTTGAGCGGTTGGCTCACGTCACGTCGCCTTCCAGAAACCTCCCGGGTGGCGCTAAGGAATATCGGAAACCCTGGCTAAAGCCATTGCCTTTGGCATTCCGTGTAATTGACTTTCGTTTATCAACACTCATGTACAAGTTAATTTCCCGCCTAGTTACCCCTTCAGGCCATTATTTCCATTTTCTTAGGATTGTTTTTTGTAGTTGCAAACACGTCTTGATTGAAGGCTCACTTATATTAGTTTCTGTTTAGAGAAACAAAAAGCTAATATAAACATCTAGCTTTTTAAAACGGTTTCTCTTCCTCTCTTGCTCCTATTTTTGCTCTGGAGATAAGGCAGGATCACAGGAGCATCATATACCCCACTCCTCTCACTCCTGTCTCGTGTGTATCTCTTTCACTTTTCTCACCGCTCACACGCTCTTTTTAAAAAACATTTCTTTCAGTCACTACTATTTATTTTCAGTAAAAACTATAAGCCATAACCAATATGAGCTCCTCGTAGCCATGCAAACATTCCTACGGCACTTACATGTGGGGACACCCGTCAAAGCTTAATAGGCCTTCTCGGTGGGGAGGGATAAAAAAAAAGTAAAATTAGATGTCTGTATTCCAGCCTAGTTGTTATAACACCCTATGGTCTTATTCTTTGAGGTTACTGTTAATTGTTTTTGTTTGTACTTTTTGATGCGACAGTGGACATAAAAACATCGACGTGAATAGTGTACACAGTTTTGAATTCGAAAGGTTGTTTCAAAAATCCACTTTTAAGAAGCTATCACGTTTGTTTCGAGAAGATTTCGAGATACCGCCGACTTAAAAGAAAAAGTAGGACTTTGTCCTCCCAAAGAGCACTAGACAAAAGGCTAAAAAAACAAAGCTTATGCCTAAAAAATGTCAACCTCACCCGCTGACCAGTCGCTCTTTCTTCTCCTTCCTCACCGGTGGCTCATCTCTGTTCGCTAAAGGCAGCAACATCCCCTGTGGGAAAGCACTCGCAGGCAACACAGTGAGTCGTCTCCGAGCCACCAACTAAGATGAGAGACCCGATGGGGCTGACCAGCACGCAATTTGGGATAGTACTTCTCTTTCCTTTTCTTTTTTAATGACTTGTCATCTGTTTGTATGTTATAACGATATTTATTAAATATATAAAGAATCATGTTATAGAAAAAAGTTAGTTTAATTAATTAAAAAATTAAAAATGACGAGAATTTAAAGAAATAGAATGGTTGAATGAGAAGTGACGGCCACAACAACTCGTTCTTTTATAATCTTTTTTAGGTGGTAGTAGCCAAAAATTTTATTGAAACTTTACAGGGCTGAGAAGCCCACAAGGCTAAGGCCCAAAGACCGCATAGGCAGCTCCACCTCGACAGCTCTCATTATAATTGGGCCAGAATGATGGGCCCAGAATATGCCATCGGCCCGTTCCCCAGGAATAGGGTTTTATGAGCGCTCACTCTGCCCCCCACCCACGCCTAGCGCCGGCGCCTCCACTTCCTGCTCCCCCGTCTCCTCGCGCTCAGGTATATCTCTCTATCCATCTCCCTTCCGCCTCCAATCCACCACTGCCAATCGCCTTCTCTTCCTCGTGCTTGTTGCTGATCTGCGTGCGCTCTCCGAATCGAATCTTGCGGCAGGGCCCGGCGAAAGGGAAGGAAGATGTACACGGCAAGGAAGAAGATCCAGAAGGACAAGGGCCTCGTGCCCTCCGAGTTCGAGGACTCCGTCGCGCAGGTGAGCGCCTCTCTCGCCTCCTCTCCTCTCCTTTCGTAGCATCGTGCTGTTCTTGCGTTTCTTTCTTTTTTTTGCCTGAACTGGTCTGTGGTTGGATGTGTCGAGGTTTGACGTGTTTTTGATGGCTGCTGTCTTGCAGGCTTTCTTTGATCTGGAGAACGGCAACCAGGAGCTCAAGAGCGACCTCAAGGACCTGTACATCAACAATGCATTGTAAGTCGCCGTTTACTACATCCTGAGGCCTCAGTTGAGGCTTTGGCGGCTTGCCCTTTAGTTGGTAGTGGAGATGTGTGATGATGCGGTGGTGTTGGTGTGTTTGCAGCCAGATGGATGTTGCCGGGAACAGGAAGGCGGTGGTGATCCAAGTGCCGTACCGTCTGCGCAAGGCCTTCAGGAAGATCCATATCAGGCTCGTCAGGGAGCTGGAGAAGAAGTTCAGTGGCAAGGTGGCACTTGCTTAGTTGCTTTCTTGAGCTGCTGTTTTGCTTCGATTACATGCTAGTACGCCATTGCCTGATCAATTTAGCAGTTTCTGAATGTTTGATGGGAGACTGTGCTGTAGTAGTGTAGTATATGTAGTGCATGCCTAAGCTGCTACTCAAATGCTGAAAATACTGCCTTGTAGTGCTGCAAAATTGTATGTGTTACAGAGAGGTGCCTGCGGAGTATAATTGGCCATGTTAGAAAGTGCATTAGGTACAAAACTTACCACCACACTGCAAAACTATTTGTGTAGCAGTTGTATATAGCCAGGTTCCAAGTGCAACATGATACATGCCATGATTGGATTATGAAGATGGTTGTGTATATTGATGCTTAAATGCTTAAAACATGTTTCTGAGGGAGTCATTAACATGCCTGGTGAATCATCTGCTATTACTATGATAATGGCATCAAAATGAGGGAAAAAACTACCGAATAAACAGTATTTTTTTAAGTCAATATATTTTGTTAATTGCAAAGATCAAAATTTTACGTCTGGCTTGCGCCCTGTTTTACCAGCTGTTCATTTGCATTTGAGCTAAAGTCTCGCAGATTTGAAGTTCAAGTTCATGCATGTTGAACTTGTCAAGTTCTATGATAAACCTACATTCTTGGTGCCAGATCAAGTGCTGTAGAAACTGTTGACAAAGTTTTACTATGTTTCCATGTAATTGTGAAAGATTGTGTAAACTTTAAAAGATACTGTTCATCACAGATCAAAATAGTTGAATTGATAATGTGTTTAACTTCACACAGGATGTGGTCGTCCATGCAACAAGAAGGATTGTGAGGCCGCCCAAGAAGGGTTCAGCTGTTCAGCGCCCTCGCACCAGAACTCTGACTGCTGTTCATGATGGTATCTTGGAGGATGTTGTCTACCCAGCTGAGATTGTGGGGAAGCGTGTCAGATATCGTTTGGATGGTGCCAAGGTCATCAAGGTAAATACCACAACTTTCTAGTATCTTAGTGTCTTGATCATAGTCTAAATATCCTATGAGCAGTTTATTGAAGCATATACACAGTGATCACTGCATCTGTAGTGCTATACTTGTTATTCATTGATATGATCTTTACGATCACAAGTACAAACACTGATGAGGCCCCAGCTTTTATTGTCTCATATGTTCCTTAGCTTTTCTTAGATGGAATGAGATTAGGCAAATAAGTCCAGCAGCATTTGGCACATAACTTTTTCAGTATGGTGTGCCTAGCTAACTTAGTACTGACCTTTTGTTGTTATGTTCTTTCAGATCTTCTTGGACCCAAAGGAGCGCAACAACACTGAATACAAGCTGGAGACCTTTACTGCAGTCTACCGCAGGCTCTGTGGGAAAGACGTTGTCTTTGAATACCCTGTGACCGAAACTGCTTGAAGATGCTTGCCTTGGATATTTCCATTTTCATTTTCATTTTCATTTCTTTTGAATCTAGTTGTTTTGTTTGAGGTCTCAAATTAGTTTGCTCTGTGTATTCCAGACACCATAGTTTTGATGGCAACTTGGTGATTAGGCATTTAGGAGATGGCAATGGACGTGAACAATGTAAAGTTTTGAGCATTTAAATGATAGACCTCTGCTCGATTAACTTGTTGCAATTTGTTGTTTGTTGTGGAACGTGCTCAACATCTATGCTAGGGGAAAAAAATCCTTATTCCAGTGTTAATATCTAGCTGCTTGGTACTGATGAATTCTCTAGTGGGCAGCTTTGTGATGATGTCACCTATTATTTGCTACTTATCCCTTTTCATTAGATCTTCCATTGTAGGTAAGCTAATAACGTCATCCTGAAGAATTCATTTACTATTATTTTGATCCGTTTTGGAGTCGTCGATTCGTTTTAACCGGACCTGGGTTAAATTTAGGTATCTATTCTGTATGTATATTCTATGACTGTTCATGTAAAACATAATGTGTCGACGCCCAGTGATAATTGACGGTGAAGGTGAATGTCGGCATGCCCAGCAGATCAATCGGAAGGGGCTCGTTAATCTAATTTGCAACTCGATGCATGGAACCAACCTCGTAGGAAGCTAAACCTAAGTCAAAATTTTGCGAAGAGCATATGCTCGTTCAGATGATAGTAGATTCAGTGACTAAATATGAGTTTACAAGTGTACACCACACAAGGTCAAAATTGAACCACGGGAGATAAATACACCACCGAAAAATCTCAAAACTAACCTCTACAATAATACATACTGATTCCTCACAAATGACACGGCAATTGCCACAACCCTGTGGTGCTGTAAAATTTGGTACCATCTGGAGCACTGCTTAAACCTCAGCAGCCCCCTAACCTTATTATCTGACCCTGTAGTCATGACACTTTCAGATCTCAAGCGCCAATGTTCTCAATGCTGGCACTTTTGTTGATCCTTTTAATGATTCCCGCTATAACCTGGTTGTGGTAGAACAGTACAGGAACATCATTAACAATATTTTCTTTGCGAAGGATACTTTCAGCTGCTTCTACTTACTACCACTACTAAACATTAGATGAGTCATGAGTAAAAAATTATCGATAAATCTGTTACCTTTCCAGGTCCGAGTTCATAGCTTTTCTCAAGCCCTTTACCCATAAGTGTCTTCACAGTAGTCTCCCATTGTACCGGAGAGGTTACCTGTTTCTCCAGAGGTCAGCCACGCACAAGTCATTGTACCCTATAAAGCTGCAATATGAATTCAAGTTTGGTATAGATCAAATACCTGCCGTGCCAAAATCTTCTTGATTGTGTCAGGGTCTGAGTGAGGCTGTGCGTCAACATTGGAGATGACTGGGATTCTTGGTATTCTAATCTCTGTCTCAGCCAATGCAGATTCCAATCGTGAAACAGCAGGTTGCATGAAGCTTGTATGGAAAGCACCAGCAACAGCTAGGCGAACCTGGTAAGATAATGGTCAACTTAATATGTAAAATCCTTGATGATGCAAGGAGGAAAGCCCCCCCTAGATAAAACTGCAACAAGGCAATCACTTTTCCATGAAAGCCCCATAGATAAGACAGAATGTTACACCTATCAAAGTTACGTGTTTGTAAAACCCTTTTAGAAGTTAAACATTTTAGCTTTTACCAAGGTTGTTACGGCGTCGCCTAGTCGTCGCCAGTCGCCCAGAGCCCGACGCCATGGTCCATCGTCCAACTTACCGAGTTAGGAGCTTGACGCCGAGGTCTCACACAGCAGCAGCCGCCGCGCCGCGGCCCCGAGTCCCGTCGCTCCTCCATCCGAAGCCACCGCCGGCCGGATCTAAAGCTGCACCGCCTCTTCCCAAGTCGCATCGGTCGGATCTGGAGCCGCAGCCTCCTCCATCCTCTTCCCGAGCCGCACCTCACCCCAGCCGCATCGGTCGTCTCCGGATCTGGCCGATCTGGTGGCTCTTGGTATGGAGGCGACGGGCGAGGGTAGGAGGCGACGGGGGGAGGCGCTGGGCGGGGGGAGAAGGCGGCAGGGAGGGGAGGCGCCGGGCGGGGGGAGGAGGCGGCGGGGAGGGGAGGCGACGAGGGGAGGCGGCGGAGGAGGAGAGGAGGCGTCGGGAGAGGGGAGGAGGTGAGGAGTCGGGAGAGGAGGCGTCGGGAGAAGGGAGGAGTCGGGAGAGAGAGGAGTCGGGGGCCTGGTTAAGAAGAATCGGGACTCGGGAGAGAGAGGAGACGGGGGCCTGGTTAAGAAGTGTCTTTTTGCGATTAAGTCCTCAACATTTTTAAAAATTACAAACAGATCCCTCTTTTAATGGATTGCTTCTAATTTAGACCTCCTGAGACATGATTATTTGGATAATTTGTGTTATTATGTTGCATGGTTATTTAATTTTTAATCATATAAGCTATTATTTGTCGTCTAACTACTATCGTCTAACTGTCGCCATGGCGGGCGCCTAGTCGACTAGGCGTCCAGGCGCCTCGGCCTCGCCGCGACTTGCCGGAGCGCCGTGACAACCTTGGCTTTCACCGCTAAAACAAATAAAAACCATTTAAATTAATCACGTGAAAATGATACCATTATATTTGTCATCACATGTACTTTCGTAAATATCTTCAGGATTTTTTCCCCTACCATGAACATTACATACCGGAGACAATATCAATGTCCAAAACAGCACATACTTTTGAACAGAGGGAGCAGCATTCAGCAGAATGACCTTACGAAGTTACAAAACCACTGCAAATTATGATAGCCAGATTGCATATTTCTTGGTAGGTGTCGCAAATATCTATATACAAAGCCCCCATCAAATATAGATATACGGGAACACTAACCGTCATTCTGGCCTTAAAGGACTTTGCTTTGGCTTCAACTGCTTCAACACCCTTCACACCACCAGAAACTGCATAGTTCCCCTGCAATAAAATGTTTACTATGTTGAAACCTAGCAAGACCCAATAGGGAACTAATAACATCAGATGAAAGACTTACAGGACACAGGAAATTTGCTATGCAAACTCTTTCCTTTTCATCTACTTCCTCGTTAGCAGCGTCGCATAAATGTTGCACCTTTTCTGAATCTAGACCAATCACACTAACCATCGCACTATTGGCAGCATCTGAAGCATCCTACACAGATAATGAACATTAACAGTCAATTTAGGAAGTCAAAAACTCAAAGCAGACATATCTCATAGTGCTTTCAGACACTAACTTGCATGGCTTCTCCTCTAAGCTTGACAAGCTTCAGACCATCCTCGAAGCTGCATGTTGAAAACTATGTGTAAGTATACATACTTGACAGTGGAGACACAACAAAATACAAAGCCATGATGCTTTAAATTTGAACTTCTTGTCACAGGTATAAGAGAATGAAGACGATGTTCACCAAAAGATCGAATTTAACCTGTATTGTGTTCATTCCATGATGGACAGGAATTCACAGGCTTATTTTTTGAAATAACAAATGCATGATGATATTAACAGAACAAGGGTATAATACCTAAAAGCACCAGCAAATGCAAGTGCAGTATATTCTCCCAAGATGAAAACTACATGCGACATCTACAGAGTTAATTACATCTTTGTATGAAAGATCGAGGATGACATTCACCAAAAGATCGAATTTAACTTAACACTCTTCGTACATTCCATGACGGATAGGAATTCATGCGCTTAGTTTTTGGAATAACAAATGCATGATTTTATTACCAGAACAAGGGGAATACCTAAAAGCACCAGCAAATGCAAGTGCAGTATACTCTCCCAAGCTGAGGCCACATGTGACATCTACAGAGTTAATTACATCTTGGCCCCCATCACGTGCACGTAGTACTTCTACAGCCGCAAGGCTGGTAACATATATAGCTGGCTACAAAACAGTTTTGTTCGGTAATTAGAATACAACTCAGCTGACAAGAACTAGAACCGTATCTGAAAAATATCATACTTGGCACTCAAATGTATATGCAACATAGCTGAGTGAAAATGCGGCTGGTAACATATATAGCTGGCTACAAAACAGTTCTGTTCGGTAATTAGAATACAACTCTCATACTTGGCACTAAAATGTATATGCAACATAGCTGAGTGAAAATGAGGCTGGTAACATATATAGCTGGCTACAAAACAGTTTTGTTCAGTAATTAGAATACAACTCAACTGACAAGAACTAGAACTGTATCTGAAAAATATTATACTTGGCACTCAAATGTATATGCAACATAGCTGAGTGAAAAAAAAATGCCAAAGTATTTTCAGGACTACATTTCTAGCAGCACTGCAAGCTGCGAAACACAAATATTGGTATAAACAAAACTTAGCTAGCAGTGGCAGGTTATTGGTTAACCAGATTCAGGACTTTGAAGGAATTCATTGTTGGAGGCTATCAAGCTCTATATGATATGACTAAGGAAACATGTTTCAATAGCATGACAATCAGTAGTAGTGAAGGGCAGATACTTGAAATAATACTATTTGCATGGGTAAGAAAATGAATCAACTACCCATGGGAGCAAGGATTCTAAAATCCACAAACCTGACTGATTACTGTTGAGTCAAGCTTTTCTTTTGGCCCATTGGTGCACAGATCCAACAAGTCATAGCTACATTTAGCACAACAACATTCGCATGAGCACTCATTAGCCTTTGGAAGTGGTCTGGACACTCATTAAATTTAAATAAAAAGTACCGAAATTGGGAGCAAACAGATAAACATTATCAGAGGTTTGGAGATACCCAAGTATATCATTTGCCTTATCAAATAGTTTGGCAGCCGCTGGAACACACTGAGCTTCTGCACCCATTCCAATAGTCTGGGCACCCTGAAATGAGAAGAAAGCAAATATATTTAGCCTCAAATTATGCATGTGGCAGCATGCAAATTGCACCAGCACTGAGGCATCCGATAAATCAAAGAACCTCCTGTGAACATATGGAGCATTAATCTTTCAAGGCCAAATTTTGATCTACGTCAACTGAAGCAGTGAAAAGTCTCCCTTTTGTACAGCTATCAACTGAAGCAGTGAAAAGTCTCCCTTTTGTACAGCTAACTACAACCGCGGTAACTAGCTAAGCACTTACTAGTACCTCCTCTGATTCCTTCATATTTTATATTCCTGCTAGATTATACACTCAGATTGATGCCAATTACTTCATTAATTGAAAGTTCACACACCCTCGCACGGATCGCTGTATAATGATCACCGTTGACCATCCCAAGAATTCAGTTACAAACTCACAATTCTGACGAGTAGGGTGACGTGCGTGTATCAGATACTTCCTAGGCAAATCTACACGCAGGTGTACACAACCCACAAGCTAGAAGAAGTCGCTTTGGCTCGCACCTGGCCGGGGAAGAGGAATGCGGTGGTGGGCTTGTAGTCGGCGAAGAGCGCGTCTGCGCCCACGCCCACCTCCGACCCGAGGGACACCCTGGCCGAAACCCTAGATCTGGATGGCACCCTCACGGCCGCCACCGCCGAGCTCCGCGCCCTCGCGGCCGCGAGCGGGGCCGGCGCGGAGGGCCTGAGGAAGGCAAGCGTGGAGGCCATCGAGGACACCGAGCGGTGGAGGCGGAGGCGCCGAGGCGTGGGACATGCGACTGCGGCTGCGAGCTTGGTAGGTGGGGGAGGGTGGCTGGCAAGTAGTGAGGCGGAGGCGGAGCTCACGAGGTGGACGGCGGCCTATTGGCTTACATGGGCCTCTCAGGAAGGCTGAGATTGTCGGTGGGGGTGGGCTACCCACTAGTGATAGTTTCCTGCGCTCTTGGGCTGGCCGCGAGATGGCAAGTCAATTGGACGGCCCATACAAAGCCCAACTTGTACTAAGTGCTTCTCCTCTTGTTTTACAAGAGGCTATGCTTGGGTTGCGTTTGGGTAGTTTGGGTAGTGCTTGATTGCATACACGGTTCCAATTCATGCCCCCCACAAATCAAAATATGTACCAGTACATGCTTGAACAAAGCACCCATATGAGGCACAAATTTGGTGCTTATAAAGCCATGGCCGGAGAGCATGGGCTAGTATCAGCGAAAAGTCCAAAATTCGTTCACATCGTTCCCAATCCACACGCAAAACAAGTGAGATGCGGTCAAAAAAGAAGCAAAAAAGGAAGAAAAAGATGCATTCCATTGGCCAACATGGAGAGGACGATTGATCGTGCGCGCACGGGGTTGACTGGTAATCAAGCCGATTGGACCACCCACCCGACTGCGCAACCGCACGCACGGCCGGCCGTGCCGATGAGAGTTTTAGGTTTTTTTTTGTGTGACTGATCTTTTTTATCTGTATTTTCAAGATGATGATGGACAACAGAGATGTTTGGGTGAGTGGCGTACATCGTGTTGTATTTTTACGATCCAAATCTGGTCATAAGGCTCTCTCGCATATTCATCTTTATCTATCTAACATATTCTCTAGGAGGTCACAAAGGAGACCACCGCTGCTGTGTTATGGCTAAACCTAAAACAGATCTGTATGAATAAGGAGTTGACCAGTAAGATACTTGTGAATTAGAAGTTTTCTCGCTCAGATTGATAGAAGACAGATCTGTAATGAACCACTTGACCGTTTTAAAGATACCATTGCCTATCTTGAAGCAATGGAGGTCAAATATGAAGATAAAGATTTGGACCTTATTCTACTCTGCTCGGTGCCCGATTCATTCTCTACATTCAAAGACACATGTATTTATAGTCGGATATTCTCACTCTCACAGAGGTTTATGATGCTTTGTGTAAAGGAGAAGTTGAAAACCGTGGTTTCAAGCGAAACCTCAAGTTCGTGTGTAGAAGATTTATCTAGTCATGTAAGATAAACTAAAAGGTCTTCGACCAAGGATTGCAGGTGCAAGATCAAAAATTGAGGTCGTTCTAAGTCTAAGAATAAGAGATCATGCTGTTATTATAAGACAAGTGACCACGACATATCAGAGTGCTAAAAATTCCAAAACAAGGAGAAATGAACAACAATTCTATGAAAGACTGACAAGATGAAGAAGCCAAAACTACTATTATTACTAAAGAAGGTTCCGATGGATAATTCTAATACCGATGATTAGTGGATTCTTGATTCAGCTTGCACTTTTCACATGAGTCTAAATCGTGATTGGTTCGTTAACAATGAAGTGACTCTGAGTAGATCAGTGTTAATAGGATATAATACTCCATTTAAGATTACAATTATTGGTTCTATCTAGATCAATATATTTGATGGCACCATTAGAATCCTGTTGAAAGTTTGACATATTCCAAGTTTGAAAACGAGATTTACCTCATTGACTACTCTTGATGCCGAGAGGTACAAGTTTTTAGATGAAGGTAGAATCCTGAAGGTCTTCAAAGACGCTCTTGTTTGTGATGAAAAGGTGATATAAAGGCAGCAAATTTATATTATCTTCAAGGCACTACTCTGATCGGAACCGCTGTTGTTTTTTCGACTAGATTGTCCGATACCGATCGAACTAATTTACGGCACATGTGTCTATGACACATGAGTGAAGCTGTCATGAAGAAGTTGTGCAAAAGAAGTTTGTTTGATGATCAAGGCATCAACCAATTGAAGTTCTGTGACTATTGTGTCTTTAACAAGCAAAAGAGGGTTAGCTTCAGCACTATTACTCATTTTTCAAAAGGTATATTGGATTATATTCACTTTGATATATATATCTGTATTTTATTTTTTTTTACAAAAATAGCTTCCAGTCGCCTAACCGTTGGGCGACTAGACCCTCTCGCTCGATGGTTGAGCTGCACGCAGACCAGTCGCCCAACAGTTGGTCAATAGGTGCTGTTGCCAAGCGGTTGGGCAACAACATCTCACTAATCACTAATCTTCAACTATGCTGTTAACTTCGACCACTCACTAATCTTCGACCACGTTATTCACTTTGACCACTCACTAATTTTCGACCACGATGTTTCGACCACGCTATTCTCTTCGACCACTCACTAATCTTCGACCATGTTGTGTCGATCATGTTACTTCGACCACGCTGGTCGACCACATTGTGTCGACCACGTCGGATCAATCACGTACCTATGGGCGACTGCATACTTGTCACCCAGCGATAGAGCTACTGCCTACCTATCGCTCAACCATTAAATGACAGGGTTCAATCATGCCAACGGTTGGGGGATTGAAGGCTATTTTTATAAAAAAAATTTTTAAATGCATGTATATTTCTATATTTTTCAAATAAAAGATGGCTTATTTTTAAAAAAAACTCTCATTGATGACTATTTGAGAAGAGTTTGTGCATACTTCATCGATCACAAATCATATGTGTTCAAGACGTTCAAAGAGTAAAAAATTATAATAGAGAAACAGATCAACAAACATGTCAAGAAAATATGAACAGATAATGGTTTAGAGTTTTGTTCAAGAGAATTTGAAGCATTATGCCGATTAGAAGGCATTGTGAGGTACTATGTTGTTCCAGGTACACCACAATGGAATAGTGTGGCCGAGCGCATGAATAGAACTATCATAGAAAAGATGCACTCTATGTTGTTGATGTCAGATCTGTTAAGGAATTTTTTAGCTAAAATTGATTCCAATGTATGTCATTTGATCAACCGATCACCGAACAATGCTAGACAAAAAAAACTCCAATCAAAAAGTGGTCGGGTTCTCCCCCCGACCACTCGAATTTGATGATTTTTTGCTGTCTTGCTTATGCACATATCAATAATGGGAAATTGGAGCCGAGAGCTATCAAGTGCATTTTCTTAGGCTACAAATGTGTGAAAGGTTACAAATTATGGAATCCTGAAAGTAGAAATATGACCATAAGCAGAAGTGTTAAATTTGATGAGCTCATGAGCCTACTCTGATGAAAGGTGATACAACCAATGCTACTTCTGAGAAGCAATAGAAGACCAGGATGCAAGTAGAGCATGTTATTGATTAAGGATTCTCACTAAATGTCGACAAAGAAAATTTACTAGAAGCCCCTATTCAAGGTCTGACAAATAATCATCAAACATGAATTGGTCAAAACCAATAATACATTGCAGTTGATTAGGTAAGGAGGACTATTCCACCTTCGAGGAGGTTAATTGAAGAAGCAATATTGTGGCTTATTGTTTAAATGTACCAGAAGACATTGAAGGGACTGTTGAGCCTTCAACTTATTCGGAAGTCATCTGTTCTGATGAGTCAGAGAGGTAGATAGCTGCCATGCACGAGGAGATGAAAGATACAATTGAGAAGTGTATTTGAGATGAAAGATCTCGATGCAGCAAAAAATATTCTTAGTATAAAAATCATTAAAGACTGCGTGGTTTGGAAAACTATACCTAAGTTAGAAAGGATATATTAAAAAGTTGTTCGTCGCTTCAACATGCACAGAGTCAAACCGACCAGTACACTGCTAGCTGTACATTTTAAGCTCTCTTTAGTATCAAACCCGCAAATAGTTAAACAAGTTTAATACATGTTAACAGTTCCATATGTAAGTGCAGTCAGATCACCTATATACGCCATTGTCTACTCTCGCCCCTGCCTATTTCATGCTTTGAGTATTATCTACAGATATATGGCCAATCTTGTCAAAGACCACTAGAGAATTGTTCAGTGGATCTTCATGTATTTAAGAGGCACTTCTGATGCTTGTTTATATTTTGAACAGACCAATGGTGGGCTAGTCGAATATGTTGATTTAGACTTTGTAGGATATCTAGATAAGTGAAGACCTTACTGGTTATGTTTTCATGGTCGGAGGTTATGTTGTGGGTTGGAAAGCTAGTTTACAAGCTACTGTTACTCTTTCGACAACTAAAGCCGAGTACATAGCTATTTCAGAAAGCCTGTAAAGAAACAGTTTGGCTAAGGGCTCTTTACACTGAGCTTTGTGGAAGTATATCCTACACTAACATTTTCTATGACAATCAAAATGCTATTTGTCTTACAAAATACCAAATGTTTTGTGAGAGAACAAAGCACGTTGAAGTTAGATATTACTTCATCCGAGGAGTTATTACAGAAGATGATATCAAAGTTTGCAAAATTGGTACTCATGATAATTTAGCTGATATAGTGACAAAGCCAGTTCCTATGCTAAGTTTGAGCTCTGCTTAGACATGGTCGTATTACCTGTTAGTCCTTTCAGATAATTGATGCACAAGAGTTATTTTACCAATTTTATTGAGAAGTTTTTAAGTTCTTTTCGCTATAGAAGGAATTTGGTTCAAGTTGAAAATTGTTGTATTTTATGATCCGAATATAATCAGGTTCGACTACTATTGGTCTTTCTAACCGCTTGAAAAGTCAGATAAGGTTTTGCTCAACAATGCGAATTGGTCGGAGGTTACAATTAGGATCATCTTCATGTTTGTGATAAACTCTGCACTAACCTACATCAGACGTAGTGCTCAAATGTGTATACGTCAACTTGATTCAGACGTGGCTACTCGAGACGTCTTCTAACTATAACTCTTCTCCATTATCTTTTGAGACTCTTCGAGCGAGATGTTCTTATCTCCAATAAGTTTACTATTTCTGTTTTCGAGTAGGTCTCTGTTTCATTGTCGACTAAGACTGTTCCTTTTCTCATCTGGGACTTTAGTTTCCAAGGTTATTTATATCCTTTGTAAGGTGCCTGGTAAAACCGTGGAATCACACATACGGTAGGAGAGTTATGTTACTTATTCTCATACGATGATTTCATCGATTGTGTGTCCGTAGTTTTTTAACCGAAAGGATTTTTCACGTTAAATCTATGTCTCATATTCTTAATTGTTCTTCATTAGTTTCGTGTTATGTCTTATCGATTTTGTAACACATGGTTTTTAACTCAAAAAAACCGGATAAAATGCTGTTACCTTAGTTCCGACTTTCGAAGGAGACGAAACCAAAAACAAAAAAGAACGTGACGTCAGCCGCGCACCGGTCGAGTTAAACGCCTGCCCGCCCGCACGCGCGCGCGGTCGGCAGCCCCACACGTCGACGTCGCGCGCCCGCCACTTGCCGCGCAATTTGCACGCACCCACCAGCAAAACCTCGACGGACCGACCGCGAGTGCGCCGCCTGCAGGGATGGCGCGCTTTACGTTCGGTTCGGGCATGTGACCCGCCGGTAATAGCACGGTGCAAGTAACGCCTTTGCGTTCGCATATCTGAGATTCTGAATGGAGGAGCTTTTCACGGACCCAACTTGGCCGTCCACAAACACGAGACGCCGCTCGTGTGCGAGCGCGAGCAGGCACCACACAGGCGGACGCCGTGTGTTTTTGTACGTGTACGACGGCTCGCCACAAAGATACATACACGCCCGAATAGACTAGCAGCGCACATGCCACCGGGAGTGTTAGCGTCGAAAAGCTATTTTTTTTTTGATATTTTTACAGTAATTAGTTTTTAAATGAAATATTTTTTGAGACAAGGTCTTTAGATTAATTTTAGTATATATACTATAGCGATTATTTATATCGAAAAAAATTATGTATGATGTAACTTTTGGCATGGAGCAAGTGGTGTGCTTTCCCTCTTAACGAAGTCTATTTATGCAGGCCAAGTTGCTTGTTTGATGTTGAGCTGAGCCACTCATCGCTGATCACTTCTCTAGTTTCTGGATTTCCCCGCCACTCCATACTCCATATTTAATATGCCTGCTCAAGTTAGCTTTGCCTTTTAGTTTCTAAATTTTAGCTTTTGGTTTGTTAATTTTACTTTTTTCTGGTTTTTAGATTTTTTTTGTCTTTTTTGTATTCCTTTTATTATTCGTGATGATGTAACTTTTTTAAAAAATTTAATTATGTTGAAAAAACTTTCAGTAGTTATAATATAAAAAAGCCTAAACAATACAATTTAAACTAAAAACTTAAGGTTTAAGCTCACTTAAGCACTATCTTAGATAGTCCCTGCGAGAATGTGCAAAATCTCCATGTAGTTCACACAAAACAAAACATGCAGCGCAGCTGTATGATCTGACTGTCGCACATAAAACCTTTGTAGAATGGTCTCGATGCTTGGTTAAAAGAAAATCCCGCAATTTAAAGACGATCTGTGTATTTTTGTTCCGTGCAATTTTCCAGAAAGTGCACAGAAGCACTCGAGGTTTTTAAGGAGTTGATGAATTTGATCCTACAAATTTCACTCACAGGTTTACTCAAGCTCCAAGCCTGAAGAGGATTTTTTTATTAATAATCTATTTTTTATTTAAAATAACAGAAATATATCTATATCAACATTTTTTTATAGAAATAGGCTCCAGTCGCTCGACTGGAGAGCGACTGGAGCCTGTCGCCCATGGTCGCACGACAATAAAGCTGTCTGTAAGCCGTTGGGTGACATATTCTAGTCGCCAGACAGTTGGGCGACAGGTTCCAGTCACCCTGTGGCTGGGCGACAGTAACTGCAGTCGCTCGGCTATACAACGACTGCAAACAGGATGGAAATGTGGAATCTATTTTGTGATTTTTGTAGATTACGATCGATAGATAATCTATTGGATTCTTAATAAGAGTTTATGATTGTTGCATGTTATTGTAGTGCAAAAAAAATCCTTGAAATTTTTTTAAAGAACAATTGAACTAAGAACGATCGGTAAGTACGAGAGTAAGTGATATTGTGATGTTACCGAGAATTCGTACACGGAGGAGAACTACTCTGTTAATATTGTTGGATGACTTGCTATGAAAATATTTGAATGCATAAAGACGAAAAAATAAGCTTGTCTGAATTAAAATAGACATTATAATATAGTTGGGAGTAACATGCCGCGTAGGTTTTCATTACATGCATAACATAGAGCATCATGTGCGACTAACCAACCCAACTGCTCGCACGACCTACTGCGGGGATCGAAGCCATTTTCCCTTCTTTGCGAACTCGGCGTTGAACTCCTCGACGGCCTCTTTTGCCTTAGTCGCCATTTTCCTCTTTTTCTCGCGCTCCCTGCGCATGCACACCTCGAGATGAGCTTTCATCTCCCGATGTATATGCTCAGTTTGCTCGTGCTTGCGACGCTCCTCCTCCCAGATCTCATAGGATCTTTTGGCGTTCCACTCCTCGAAGTCGAGGGCCCACTGATCCTCTGGGTGGATCTCAAGATTGATCCATTTTTGGTAGCCACATAGAGGTTCCAGGGGCTGTGGATACACAGGAGAGGTTGTTAGTATGTACTTTAAAGGAGAGAAAGTAGGTGGAAAACGGTGCACCTAGTCCTTACCGGCTGCCAATAGGTGGCGGTATCTAGACCGCGGTCGAGATAGTCACTAGAGTAGTTTGCGCAACCCTAGTAATGCATACCTAGGCTGAGGCGATGGTTAGACTTGAAGAATTTGTATGGATCCCGGCACCACCAAAGGAGGGCGTCTCCCCCTGTAGTGGGTGTTGTGGCGAACGCTCCGTAGAAACATTCAAGATGGTGTTGTTGTTACGGGTGGCGTCATTGCGGGGAGCTAACCTCGCATCACGTTGAGCTTGTCCTGCCCGGGCCGCAACAGTCCTTGCTTTCTCAACGCGGGCGGCAGCTGACCTTACTAGGTCATGGGTCTTCTCTCATTGCTTTATCATCTTATCCCATTGCTTCTTCTGCCTCATGTTCATCCCGGTGTGGTGAAGCAAGCGCTGGTGTAGTGTTGTGTTTGCTTGTGTAGTTTTCTCTCAGAAATCTCTTCGACCTCCTTTTATAGGGCCCCTTGTGGCCTTCTCACCACATGAAATCGAAGTACCGTTTTTATAACTGCAGTAGTTCCGCAAATGACTGAATAATGGCTATTTTTTAGCTGTTATGATGGGAAGCGGAAGTACCGCTCATATAACGGCGGTACTTCTGAAAATCTTGTTTTTTTACTCCAGCGGCTAGTTTTGATGTGTGGGCTATAAATACTCCCTTGTGGCCGGTTGGGATATAGTTTTTGGCACTCCATATCACTCTCTTGAGCTAGTGTGAGCCTCTCCTCTCAAATGTGCATATGTTGCACCTTGTGAGTAAGGAGAAATGTCTCTAGTTGCATGTGTTGCATCTAGAGGTAGATTTTATATTCAGTTGAGCTTGTGCATTCGTTGCACATGGTGAGAGTCAAGTAAGGGGTTTGACTTATTACTTTTAGAGTTTGCCAACTCCTAAATGGCATTGGAGGTGTCGTACGCGGTGATCTTCTCAAAGAAGGTTGTGAGAAGACCCGGCTAAGTGTGAAGGTTGGAGCTCAACTACCCGAAGCGGGAAAGAGCTACCACTAGTGGATTGAGGTGTTTCGTCTTAATTCATGGAGCCGACCAGGAGTTGGTGGTCCAATTCGTTTGGGCTAACCTCAATATGGATTAGGGAAGACCGACAAGTTTCCGAACACCACAGTAAAAAGAGACTGTGTCATTTGTGGTTTGTTTTCTTATGCATTATTTACATTCAAGCAATTTACATTTGGAGAATTAAATTAATTACTTGTCCTTCTAGATTTGCAAACCTTGACATAGTCATATCGTCGGTGTTTTTAGGTGAACTAGTTGATTCAGGCTTTATTTGTGCTAAACCAATTTGAGTTGAGCTTTCGCATTATATACTTGTGTTCAGCCAAATAGCTCAAATAGTTTTTAAAAGAGAGAATTTTAGAAACGGCTATTCATCCTCCTCTAGTCGGCCTCCTCGATCCTACATGCCACTGCTGGTCACCTTCACCAAGCCCCACAACATCTGACCATGTGGTGGGACCATGCTGGCAATGACTACCTCTATTACTATCTTGTTCTTAGTGATGTGCCTATCGAACAAATGCCGAATGCGTCGTCGTAACTCAAGCAAATCCATGTGTGCCAGGTTGGGAATGTTCAGTAAGGCACGCTGGCAGCTTGACATATCAACTCCGTTTGGACCACCTCGCACGACCTCCCCACAGTGGAACAGGTATAATGTCTCCATTTCTGACGAAAATAACACAATATTTCAACAAAACACAATACAAAAACCATACATACGTTGCTAAAATGAACTTACCGCCACGATGTTACCATCCCTAAACCTTAGACACGGGAGACTGCAAATTCAAAACATGCATCACATTAATAATGACTTCAGCAAATGGTGCCAACAAAATACTAATAAAATGATTAAGTACTAATTCTCCTACTCGGACAGAGGGAGGCACCTCGCAAAGAGGGAGAGATGCCTGAGAGGAACGAGCGAGCGAGTGGGAAAATTTCATGAGTGAGAGCTGAGACTTGTGATGAATGAGTGTGCGGCCACGTGTTTAAATAGTCAAGCATAGGAGAAAACAACAAGCGGAAACGACGTGCCGCGTGAAAATGACACGTGAAGATGAATCGCACGGGAATCGGCTGGACAAACGTGTGTGCTACAACCATCTTCCTGCCGCGCCCCGCACAAGGTGCAGGTCACCTGCTGTGCCCGGCACAGGCGACAGGTCCCTACTACACCTCGCACCGGGGGCAGCTTTGCACATGATGTGACCCAATGAGACAGCTTTGCGCACTGACAAGACCAGAGGAGATGACTTTGCTCGGCGACATGACACTACGTTGCTCCAAGATTCGTCCTACGTGTTGTTGCCTCATGGACACGAATTTTCACAAACCGAATTAGATTTCTATCGCGTACACCGTGTCGGCTTAGCCAACAAGTACTACCCCTTGTGCGCTGGATTTTCCTGTAGTGCGACTATGACACTACATTGAAGCATATTTTTGTAGGACTTTTTAAATATAGTAAATAAGCTCCAAATATTGTAAATTATTTTTTGAAACCTTTCGACACAGTGTTCTCATTTATGTAATTTTTATAATTTTATCCATTCTGAATTGCTTATTGTGCCTGGTATCATAGCCAGGTCTACTGTATGCAGGCTAGATTTGTAAATTATGTTGAAAGGGAGCTAATTCTATAAAAAAAATCCATAAAAAACAATTTCGGGAGGGGGGGAGGGGGGCGGGGCCAAATGCGAAAATTTCGGTCATGATAGCAAATTACAGTACTAGTTCTGCAGATGATTGATCATCGCCGGTCACCATCAGGTTGTTGCAAGAGTACGGCATATCCATTGATCGACCGATCAATCCATACATCCACTGGCGACGTCAGGGAGAGGAAGAACTTGGCAGCAACGTTCAAGGCGGTGTACCAACAGCTTAGCTTAGCTAGCTGGCTAATGGAGACAAGCTAGAGGGGCCTGATGCACAGGTCTTTTTCTGGTTCTGAGGAGTATGTTCGATGAATCGGATGAATCACACATGTAGCACCGGATAAAGTGATAAACTCAACTGGCCATGTGGTCCCCCCGGATTTTTTTTTCTCTATTATCCACTTAGTATCCTCTAATTTGTATATATTATGCATGTATGTCTCTCCTCATAAAATTGCTAGTAAAAATTGTTGAGAAGGTGAAGTCCAACTCCCATCATTTTATCCATCAAATCAACCAGACCAAGAGTCGAGATAGACCAACTAGCAACTAGCATATACATAACCACACTCCTCGACTACTTGTCTTCTCGACAATCGAGAGACACCGTGAGTAGAGATGGCAACGGGTAAATACCCATCGGGTATTGCCATTCCATACCCGTACCCGCTAGGTGTAAATTTACCCGTCGGGTTACCCGTATCCGCACGCGGGTAGGAAAATTTACCCATACCCGTACCCGCGCGGGTATTACTACCCGACGGGTAACCCGTACCCGCAAGCATACCCGGTTCAACACATAAGAATATCATCAATTTAGACATTCATTAATCATACATGCCAAGCACAAAAGCGTCTAATGATCAAAATTAGTACATCACATAAACATACTTGACATGACCATATCAACATATGACAAACAAATAAACAATCAACAACAAGTAGATAATAAAATTAACATTTGAGCGGGATGTCTAGTTGTCTAATGCGGGTATTCATTACCCGCGGGTAGGCGGGTATGGGTAGTATATACCCACACCCGCACCCGCCTACCCGGCGGGTAGAGGATTTCGCCCAATAACGTACCCATGGGTACATAAAATTTTCCATACCCGTCTCTTTATCGGGTAAAACCCGTCGGGTATTCGGGTATCGGGTACCCATTGCCATCTCTAACCGTGAGTCTACAATGCAAGGGCATCTGTAGTGTATATAACCCAAAGGGTCTTAAGGTAGGTCCCATCTAAACTTTAAGGCTAACTTCATAGTGTATATAACCCAAGGGGCCTTAAGATGGTCCCACTTGGCAGATAAAAAAAATTGTATTTTAATGTTTATGGCCAGGTCTTTAGCTTGAGGACCAGCCTTAAGCTTTTTTTGCTTAGGGTCTGCTTAAGGTCACCCCTGTAATGTATAAGGTTGACCTTAAGGTGGCTTAAGACCTTCTCTTTTCATACACTACAGATGCCCTAGCCAATCTTGATTTGTATTCTTATATCGTAAATTTTTTTCAACAAAATTTTTTATCATAGCAAATTAAGTAGCAAAAACTAACATCAATATACTCTACAGTCTATGGCTTTGATAATAAATCATTAATCAAAATTACTACCCTCTAACCACGATGATCGATTTGAAATTATGGGACAACTAATAGCTTGTACAATGGTAGCAACACCGTACTATATTGATGCAAACCACCCTCCTACTTCAGTCCTGGCTTCACGGGTTCACCCTGGCTAAATTCTTTATAGTTTATAAATGATAAGTTATAACTTTTTTAAATAAATAAATGAGATGACTTTATCGTCACTATTTTAAAGCGGTTTATTAGGGTAGTTTTTTTAAAACGGTTTATCAGCTTATTAGTATTTAGTTTATTTACATAAACGGGATAATTTAACTTTTTGCCACCCTTATGAGGTGAGTGGAATCATATTTGCCACTCTGGCCCATCGTCAGTGACTCAGGCGGCCCCACATGTAAGTGACAGAGGTAATTGACCAATCTTAAGAGTGGCAAAAACATGAATCTCCCACATAAATGCTTACACTAGAGCAAAAAATCATAAGTCATAACTAAAAATAACTAGAAGTATACAAAAAGTGCAATGTTGTAGGGGTGACCCCCACCTAAGCCCAGCAGGTCTGTTAGTGGAATGTAAGGCCCAGAATGGGACATGTGTAATGACATAAGTGCCCTTGTAGGGAATACTTGGATGTAAGGGTATAATTGTAAAAGCACTCCCCATGTGGATATATATATACAGCACATGCCATGGGGGGAAGACCCTAAGGCATTCATTTTACTCAACTCTCCACTACTACACTCTCTATGTTTGGTCTGTAACCACAACAGTTGGCGCCGTCCGTGGGAAGGACAAGAGCAAGCCTCCAGATTTGAAGGAGGATGGCACCAAAGAAAGCTTCACCGTCGGCGGCGAAGAAAAAGAAGGCGGAGGCGGTGAAGTCTCGCGTCAGCACAAGGGCTTCGGCTTTAGCAGCCGCAGGTATGAGCAGTGGTGTAGGTGCGACCGAGGACCCCGCCACTGGCGCGACGACCAACCCCGCCATCGACGCGACGACCAACCCCGCCATCGACGCGACAACCCACCCCGCCACCGACACGACGACCGATCCCACCAGCACTGCTCCGACGGCCAACCCCGGCGATGGCAACGCAGGCGCGGAAACGGTGAATGACCCCAGCAGCGACGCGAACCTCGTCACCAGCTCCAGGGCCCCCCGGAGCAACGCGACGCGCAGCCTGGGCGCGCAGGCCGTAGTCGCCACCATGCCGGTGGCACCGCCAAGCGCACCGACGGCCCCGGCCACGTCCGCGGTAGAGACGGCCCTGCTGGCGGCCCTCAGCGCGTTCCAGCGGGAGCTAACGGACCTCCGCGGAGCCGTCCGGGACATGCAGGAGGCTCGGAGCCAACACGCCCCTCCGGTAGTGGCATCTGAACCCGCCCCGGAAAGGGCGGATAGCCGCGATGCCCCCACGTCTAGCCGCGCCCCACTACGGCGCGTAGACCCGGAGTCCCCACTTTCTGCGGGCCTACAGTAGACGCCATGGCCTGAAGATTTCAAGTTCCCAAGCGTCATCGAGGCCTACAAAGGCGACTCCGACCCGCGAGAGTTCGTGCGCGTGTACGAGACCGCCATCGAAGCCGCTGGCGGAGACGACACCACTAAGGCAAAAGGGCTCCCCTCGCGTTACAAGGGGTGGCGTTGTCCTGGTTCTTCACCATTGAGCCACAGTCCATCTACGTGTGGGAACAGGTCCGCAACCGACTCTACAACAACTTCCAGGGAAACTACATCGAGCGTGTCGATGCGGACCAGCTCTTCGCGGTCAAGCAAAAACCTGAGGAAAGGCTCCGGGACTACTTCAAACGCTTCGCAAAAGTGTGCTGCCAAGTCAAGGACGTCAATGAAACAACGGTCATCAACGCAGCAATACAAGGCCTCCGACCGGGGCCAATGGCCGAGTACAACGCGCGCAAGCCCATCAAGACGGTCGGGAAACTCTTCGACAAGATAGAAGAGTATGCCAGAGCGGAGGAGGACGCGCGGAGGCGACACGGTGATGACTCCGACTCCAACAAGGCGGAAGGCTCGATCA
Organism: Dendrocalamus latiflorus; assembly: GCA_017311315.1. Taxonomy (NCBI): domain Eukaryota; kingdom Viridiplantae; phylum Streptophyta; class Magnoliopsida; order Poales; family Poaceae; genus Dendrocalamus; species Dendrocalamus latiflorus. The sequence goes on from CM029611.1 coordinate 40,779,293, forward strand.
AGAGCGAAGACTCGCCGAAACAAGGCTCTTCGAAAGGTAAGCGTAAGCAAGAGCAGCCGAAGTGCGCCTCCGAACGCAAGGACCCTCAACACAATGACCAGCCAGGCGACAGGCCCAAGCGCGACCAGCGCAAGTCCAGGAAATCTCGTTACGTTTTCGACATCGAGGGCGGCTCCGAAGACAACGCCTCCGTAGGTCGCGGAGGCAGAGGGCGCCGAGGTCGAGGACGGGGACGTGGTCGAGGTCGAGACGACCGGACCCGCGAAGAGTACGGCGACCAGCACCACGGGCAGTGGTGCGAAATCCACGGCCGGGGCAACAACGACACGCGTGCTTGCGCCACCATCGCCGCGCTACGGCAGAGCGTTGCCAGGGACAAAAACCAGGATGCACGCGCGCCCGTTGTGGCTCACGTCCAACACCCCCAGGACCAACGAGCACAGCCCCAGGAAGGCTTCCTGCGAATCCAGGCGCACGTACAGCAACCTCGGGAAGGCCTCCTACAGTTACAAGCCCCGGAGGGAGCCCAGCGCAGGATTATCAACGTCATCTCCGGAGGCTCCTCACTGGAGTTCGCCTCGGTAAGACAATGGAAGGCTTACGCGCGGAGGCTGCACCACGTCGCGGCATACCCGGCGCAGGCGCCGCCAGAATGGACGCAACACGAAGTCACATTCGCGCCCGCTGACGCCGAGGGCGTGGAGTTCCCCCACCAAGACCCTTTGGTCGTCCGGGTCCTCGTAGCCGGGTGCGACGTCAGGCGCGTCCTAGTCGACGGAGGAAGCTCCGCAAACATCCTGTTCGCGGCGGCCTTCGACCAAATGGGGATTCCTCGGAGCCGATTGTGCCCTTCAGGCATCCCGCTGCAAGGATTTGGAGGGCAGCCTTTGCGCGCCTTAGGCCAGATACGCCTCCAAGTCTCCTTCGGCCAAAACGACAACGTCAGGAGCGAGGACGCCATCTTCGACGTGGTCGACATCGTATACCCCTACAACGCCATAATAGGGCGGCCGCTCCTAAACACCCTCGGGGCAGTCCCGCATCACGGCTTCCTGTGCATAAAGCTTCCCGGGCCGCGGGCCATCATCACCATTCATGGCGACCAGGACATGGCCCGGCGCATAGAGCTTGGCGCCAGAGGTTCGTGCCACGCGGCTCGCCAAGGCACCTGAGCTGGGAGGGCGGATGCCAAGCCCTCGGGCACCCCGAGAGTGTCCCGCGCTCCTCGTGCGCAAGGTTGCCCCGGCAGCAGTGGCTCGTCAGCAATCGCCCCGCCTTCCTAGCGGTTAGTGGTTGTTATTCCTCCCCCTTTTGTAATGGCTCACCCGCGCAAACGGGAATTTAATAAAGTTCACCGCTTGCACAAATTTCTGCACTTTGAAACAAGGTCACGCGTTCGCGCGCGCACTCTCCGTCAAAGACACGGGCATGAGTATAAATAAAGACACGTGTTCGCGCGCGCACTCTTCGTCGTAGACACGGGCATGAGTATAAACAAAGTCACGCGTTCGCGCGCGCACTCTCCGTCGTAGATACGGGCATGAGTATAAACAAAGTCACGCGTTCGCGTGCGCACTCTCTGTCGTAGATACGGGCATGACTATAAACAAAGTCACGCGTTCACGCGCGCACTCTCCGTCAAAGACACGGGCATGAGTATAAACAAAGACGAGCGGGGGGACGCCTCCGCACGCACTCTATGGAGTATAAATAAGATGTAGCGTCGAGGTTCGCCTCCGCACGCAATTTCACCGCCCGCAACGCGTGGAGGCTCGCCTCCGCGCGCAGTCCACGGACTCTAAAATAAGACGTAGCGTCGAGGTCCGCCTCCGCACGCACTCTACGGAGTATAAACAAGACGTAGCGTCGAGGTTCGCCTCCGCACGCACTCTACGGAGTATAAATAAGACGTAGCGTCGAGGTTCGCCTCCACACGCAATTTCACCGCCCGCAACGCGCGGAGGCTCGCCTCCGCGCGCAGTCTACGGACTCTAAAATAAGACGTAGCGTCGAGGTCCGCCTCCGCACGCACTCTACGGAGTATAAAGAAGACGTAGCGTTGAGGTCCGCCTCCGCACGCACTCTCCGGAGTATAAAGAAGATGCGGATGCTATCCCTGCGCACTCTACGGAGTATAAACAAGACGCGAACACCGCGTACGCACGGGCGTCGCCCCAGTGCGTACTCTTCGGAGTATAAATAGGACGTGGATGCCGATCCCACGCACTCCCCGAAGTATAAAGACGCGGATGCTATCCCTGCGCACTCTACGGAGTACAAACAAGACGCGAACATCGCGCACGCACGGGCGTCGCCCCAGTGCGTACTCTTCGGAGTATAAATAGGACGTGGATGCCGATCCCACGCACTCCCCGGAGTATAAAGAAGGCGCGGACGCTGTCTCCGCGCATTCTTCGGAGTATCAACAAGGCATGGGCACTGGCACCCACGTACATCAGAGCACAGCTTACCCCGGTTAATTCTACAGCGGGCAAAGTGCACCACGGAGGCCCACTCCCACGCGCCGCTTGCAAAGCACCAAGGCGACGTGCTAAGAGGCTGGTTCCCGCGCGGGCACATTTGCGAGCGAGAAACACCAGAGGCTGGTTCTCGCGCGGGCCCACCCACGAGCGAGAAACACCAGAGGCTGGTTCCCGCGCGGGCCCACCCGCGAGCGAGAAACACTAGAGGCTGGTTCCCGCGCAAGCACACCCGCGAGCGAGAAGCACTAGGCGCCAGCCCCGCTGCCACCACTTCGAATGGTAGGGGACGGAGCGCTCGCGCGTCTACTTCGACTAGGCGCCAGCCCCGCTGCGACCACTTCAAAGGGTAGGGGACGGAGCGCTTGCGCGTCTACTTCGGCCAGGTGCCAGCGGGAGGTAGGGGACGGAGCGCTTGCGCGTCTACTTCGGCTAGGCGCCAGCCCTGCTGGCACCACTTCGAAGGCAAGATCTGGTCAAGACTGTTCTTTGTATTCGCTGAAGATGCTTACAAAGGCGCACAGACACCCCCGGCGCGCCAGGCTACTAGTCGGCAGGCTCATCCTTAACATGCGCCTGTACCGTCCGTACCGAGGTCCCACCCGAAGACGCCCGACTCGCCCAGAAATTCAACGCTTCCTCGGCTCTTTGCCAGCGCCGAAGCCGCCATCGGGTCGCGAGGTCGGAGACCAGCAGCTGGCCCCGGTTGGGTAGCTGCTCGGGACAAGGGGCAGGAATCAGAGCAGCGGAAAACAACTCCGTATTTTCGCAAACACAAAACACAGAAGACAACCCGGGCTTCGGTTACAACGCACACCAACACGTGACAACCTCCTATCACACCTGTGGATCCGCGGTGTCCTCCGGAGCCGCGGCGCCATCATCGTCACGCCGGGGGACCTCGTCCAGAAACCGGCCAAGGTTCCCCTCGCCGTATAAGTTGTTCCGTAGCTCGACTAGGGCTGCGGCCTCGCCGCAGTATTCCCATATTCGCTCATGGAAGAACCTCACGGCACGGCGTACATCTCGCACTGCGCCGGACATTACACCGCCCCCCGCGGGCATCTTCAGGCGGGGATCGGCTAACCCCGCAACGTGCTCACAACCGCGGTGTCGCAGGAGCGCGCACGTCAGACACGACGCCACGTATGCGCAGTGACTACCGAAGATCACCGCGGCGCCACGCGTAACGCCGGCCGCCTCTCCAATCCACTGGAGTGACCGCGGTAGGTCCTCGGGCCCGAAGGAGCGCGCCGGCACGTCGGCGACAAGCCCCTTGAGAGTGTCCTCCAGGGCCAGCATGGCGTCCCAGGTGGTTGCCGAAGCATCGCCCAAGGCTTTATCTCGCTCCGCGAGAAAGGCAGCAAGCTCGCTGTTTCTCCCCTCAAGAGCAGCAATTTGTTGTACAAGGTCGTCCCGTTCTGCAGCAGCCTCTTGCCGCGCTGTTTCCGCGGCCGACGCTCGCGCCGCGGTGACGAGCCCATCGGTGCGCAGGGGTTACCCCCATGACTTCCGCAGGGGTTTCCCCCACCTTCGCGGGAGACGCCCCCGCCTCCGCGGGCGACACCTCCACCTCAGCCGCTGCGGTTAGCAAAGGCGGCGCCCCACACGCTCCCGCGGGGGGCAGCCCCGCCAAAGCCATGCTCGGACACGAGGACTCCGCACCGGTGTCGCCAGCAGGCACCACCACCTCGGCAATGGTCGCGGGCAACGGGGCCTCCGCGGCGCGCCCTCCGCTGCCGGCGCCCCCGCCCCCAGTCTCCGCGCCCTCTAAATCTGAATCGGCATACCTCGCCGAACTCGACCCCGGGCTCGCCGCGCCGGCAGGAGCAGCGGCAACCGCCGTGCGTGCCGTGGTCGCGGTGCTTCGGGTCCTTTTGCGGGACGGTGCCTTCGTCCTCGCGGCGCCATCATCCTCGTGCTGCTGGTCCGGAGGGGGGCGATCCGGCACAGGAAGCCCTAAGGCCTCACACGCGCGGTTTATCCGCCCCAAGCCGGCCTCCGCGGTCGCAGCCGCGCGTTGCCCATGCTCCCTACCGGTGTATGGCCCGAGGAACACTCGCGCGGCGTGCTCTGCGTCCTCAAGGTGAGTCCCTGCCCCAGACGGCACATTTACGTAAACGCAACACATATAATTGAAGAGGAAGATATGGTTGCGACTTACGAAGGCCAATCGGCACGGGCAAACGGACGGGCGAACGTTGTCATCTTGACGCTCACCGGCTTGAAGCGCCAACCGTGGGAAAGCGGCGTTGCACCGAGCATCATATAATCCTCGGCGAGGTCGCGCATATTGAAGCGGGCGGCGACCCCACAAGTCTCCGCGCTCTCAGCCTATCTTCCTGGTCAAGCGCTACGCCGGGGGTGGTCGTGAATGAAATCGGCCCGCCTACGCATTCAAGGCCGCTGCCACTCGTCACATGATGGTAGAACCACCGCCTCGCCCAGTTGACCTCCCACTTCCCTCGGGTCGCGTTCGCAGGGAAGAGCTTCCCGCATGACACCCGCAGGAGGAAGTTGACGCTGCCAAATTTCGACAGCGTACCGTCCTTCCTCTCCTTCGGTTGGCACCGGGCCTCATGCAGATACGTGAACAAGAAAGCGCTGGGCCAACACCCCTCCGCACGCAGGGCCCAGCTGTACATGGCGAGGCGAGCCACCGCGTTCGGAGTCAATTGTGACAACTCTAACTTGAAGGTTCGCAGCACCGCCCCGACAATTGCTGCGGACGGAATGCGAAGCCCGGCTTCGAAGTAGGCAACGAAGACGATCGCCTCCGACTTCCTAGGGCGCGCCTCCGTTTCGTCATCGGCGGGCAACCGCACAGCGTGGCGATCCGATAGCTTCCCATCTCGCAGCAGCGACTGGATAGTGTCCTCCGTCACGAGCGTGCGGCCCAACTCGCCGGAGTACGGACCCTGACTCTTCTTCGCCGCCCACCACTTGTCCGCCGCCGACGGATCGCGCTCCCCCAGTGTGTATTTCACCTCGAGAGGCGAGGAGCGCTTGCGGATGGCATAGCCGCCCACCTGAGTACGCTCGTCACGAGTCGCCATCAGCACCCACGGGGGATTCGGCAGTAGGAAAGGAGCGCGGGAACAGGGCGGGCGAATGCGAAAAGCGACGCGAACAACCAGAAAGTGCGAGGAGGCGTGGGCACAACTCCACGGGGGGTTCTTAAAGGCCCCCCGCCTCCCACCGTGAATAAGCGCAAATGGCGAGCGACAACCGCTCACCTTCCCACGCGCGAAGTCGAAGCGTCGCAGCGGTCCACATAGCCAGCGCGCGACAGGGTCGTCCAGAGTCCTCTCACCACGCGACACGTCACTAGTGTCCCGCTGCATGTTGGTCAGCGCAAGCAATAAACACAGGTCGCGACCCTGGCCACACCTGCCCGAAGAGACAGCCACAAGTCCGCGCGGCATGCGCAACCGAGGGTCACTGGGCAGCGCAACCGCTCGCAGCCGGTGGCGCCGTTGGAAGGGGGGTAGCCAGCGGGCGGCACACCTACAGCGCCGCGCCACGTACCCCGCCCCTCGGAGGAACGAACTTGACCGCGGGCGGTCCGTTGGCACACCAATCATGACCCGCTGCGTGTCCACCCCGAGTGGACAAGTGCGTACAGATATAGCAGCCCGACTACCAGCCCGGGGGTCGGCGCGATTCCCGGGGCCATCAAAGCGCACTACCAGAGGCGCTCACCCCAGCGAATCCGCTGCCACCGCTTCGAAGGGTAGGGGACGGAGCGCTCGCGCGCCTACTTTGACTAGGAGCAAGCTCCGCCGCCACCAACTCGAAGGCTAGGGGACGGAGCGCTCGCGCGCCTACTTCGACTAGGCGCCAGCTCCGCCGCCACCACCTCGAAGGATAGGGGACGGAGCGCTCGCGCGTCTACTTCGACTAGGCGCCAGCTCCGCCGCCACCACCTCGAAGGATAGAGGACGGAGCGCTCGCGCGTCTACTTTGACTATGCGCCAGCTCCGCTGCCACCACCTCGAAGGGTAGGGGACGGAGCGCTCGCGCGTCTACTTCGACCAGGCGCCAGCTCTGCCGCCACCACTTCGAAGAATAGGGGACGGAGCGCCCGCGCGTTTACCTCTGCTGTTCACCATCAACGCGGCCACGGTCTTGACCTCGGCTTCGGATTTGAGGAGCGGACTCGCGCGCACGGACTCGTCCGTCGGCATCCCCCGCATATCGTACTGGCTGGGGCTACGTCATGACAAGTTTTGGCTTGTTCTCATACACAGGCCGCCTTCAGTACACCAGCATTCTTTCGAAAGTAATGCGGACGGGCTTGATAAGAGACCCCGACTGAAAGTAGGCCCGTCTAAGAAGACGTCACAGCTTTGCGACAAGTTCTGACATGTTCTCGTAGGCAGATAAGCTTCAGTACATCAGCATCCCCTGATGGTAGCGCCGGTGGGCGCAATCAGAGAACGCACATGGACTCAAGCATATCTGTCTACGAGAGCAGGTCAGGCCTTGCCATTTCCATGCGAAAGCATGGTGTGCGAGCAGGACCCGGTGGACATCCAAGACTTCTACAGCGAGCTGTGACGTAGGCCGTCCATTGTTCATCGGCGCTCGCTGATATTGGCGACAGTAGACGCAATCATCAAACGCGGATGAACAATAGTTGGCCTACATGTAAGAAGATAATCGCGTGCAGGTGCAAGATGAGTAACATGGGGTGAGCAAGGAACAGCCCGCGACACCGACGCATTTATACCCAGGCTCACCCGGCGAGGAGTCGCCAGGCTGGCGGAAGGTCAATCGGCGTCAATCGGCGGCGTGCCAATCGACGGGATCCCAATCGACGGGTACTCGCGGTCCAACTGCCCGCGATGGACAAGTGAAACCGCTCATCGCCAGCGAGGCGTGCGCTGGTAGGCGGGCAAACGCCGCGACAGCTCCCCATCGCGTGCCCCGCCTTTCTGGGGAAGGGGCGAACGGCCGCAGTTGCGCAGCCGCCAACAGCCCACGGCGCGCCAATCATGGCCTGCCGCGTGTACACCCCGACGGGGAAACTGACCGGGAAAGTACGGCCACAGCAGCCTGCCCCTGCCAGCCCAGGAGTCGGCGCGATTCAAGGGGCCATTAGAGTGCACCACCGGGACCGCGGAGCCTCGCCCACCTCCCTCCCAGGGAACGCCATGGGCGCGAGGTCCGCCCCCGCTCCAGCTTCGGCTCCGCCGCCCAGGGAGCTCGTGGCCAAACATGGCCCGGGCCACCAGGCCACCTCGCCAAGGCGGGCTTGGCTTCGACCTCGGCTGCGACTCCGACCTCCGGCCCCGAAAGCAGCCCCGGACCAGCCACTGTTAGGCCCTGTAACCAAGGGAGGCTCCACCAGCTTGCCCAGCGCAATGCTCTGGAGGCGGAGCAGGCACCACACCAAGTAGTAAGGGTTCGCCCGATGTTGGGAAAGCTCACGGGCCGCAGGGACGGAGGGGGCCAAACGGCTCGGTGACATGGCTTCGGCCCGTGAAGCCCTTCACGATGAGAGGCTCCTGTTGTAGGGGTGGCCCCCACCTAAGCCCAGCAGGCCTGTTAGAGGAATGTAAGACCCAGGATGGGACATGTGTAATGACATAAGTGCCCTTGTAGGGAATACTTGGATGTAAGGGTATAATTGTAAAAGCACTCCCCATGTGGATATATATACAGCACAAGCCATGGGGGGAAGACCCTAAGGCATTCATTTTACTCAACTCTCCACTACTACACTCTCTCTGTTTGGTCTGTAACCACAACATGCAACATAGTGCTTTATACTTTAATGTACACAGAAGTGTAACATAGTGCCTTAATGTACTTGTCCAGTACTAATATTGTGCGTACGTACAGTATTGGCTTTTCTGCATCTACAGTGAAACAAAAATACTTAAATCTGAAGGTCTTAGAGCATCTCCAGCAGGAGCCCTCAAATCAGAGCCCCTACTTTTGATTTGAGGGCTCCCCCTACTTTTGAGGACCCTGTTTTTTGAGTTGAACTCCAGCAGAAGCCCTCAAATCAGGGCCATCAAATTCATCCCAACTGAGAATGACATGCAGAGCCCACTCGTTATTCTCAAATTTCTCTACCCCTCCTCTCCTCCACCCGTGCGCTCTCCGCTCGTCCACCGCGCCTCCTCCTCTCCTCTCAGCCCACCCGCTCCCACGCCCCGCCGTAGCCGCGCGCCTCGCCTCGCCCGCCCTCCACCTCCGCTCGGGCCCCTCCCTCTCCGCCGCGCTCTCCACGCTCCTCTCCGCCACGCTCTCCGCGCTCTCCACGCTCCCCTCCCCGCTCGGGCCCCTCCCTCTCCGCCGCGCTCTCCACGCTCCCCTCCTCGCCGCGCGCCTCCCGCCGGCCACCCACTCCTCCGACCTCCTCGCCCTCTTCGACGACACCCTCGCCCACCTTCAACCCCCGGCTGACTCTTCCTCACCCCGACTGGCCGCCGCGGTTTCCACCGCCGCCGCCTCCCCATCGGTCGACCCCGGACCGATTCCGCTCGGTGGGAGCCGCCCCCCGGCACCCTGCAGCCTCCCCCACCACCGGCCGGCGTCCTCCGCCACGCGAGCTCCCCCGCCACGGTCGCCTCCCCGCGCCGTTGCCCGTGCTCGTCGCCGGCTCAACCCGGCCTCCTTCCGGCCGCCCCGGTAGCTCATGTGAGCTTCTACCACCTTGCTCATGCTCGCGCACACCTCCCTTCTTTCCCCCACCCCTTCGGCCACCGGCGCCTCTTTTCTCCTCCACCGCCGGCCTAGAGTCGACGGAGGAGCGGGGAGCGGGAAGACGAGCGGCCGGGCAGGGGCGGGCTGCCGGGCGGTGGCGAGATCTGGGCGGGGGCAGGCCGTCGAAGGGGAAGAGGAACCGAGCGAAGGTGGGCGGCGGCGCGGAACTGTTGATGCCCGCGAGTGAAAACCATCAAAACAGAAAAATAGGGGCTCCCTCCAGACCCCCCAGGAATGAGGGCTGGAGGGAGGATTTGAGGGGCCCCTCAAATTTGAGGGCTCTAGTAGGGGCCCTGCTGGACTTCTGTTTTTGCCTCAGCCCTCAAGCCCTCAAATTTAGTTTTAGGGGCTCAAATAGGGGCCCTGTTGAAGATGCTCTTAGAGCATCTCCAACAATCCCCCTAAAAACCCACCCCAAAAGACACTTTTTAGGGGCAGCCTAAAAAATTTGTTAACCTATTTTAGTCCCCTCCTCCAACAGCTCCCCTAAATATATCCTAATAGTATTTTGAATCTGGCCCAACATTAACAACCGGCCCAAAAGAAGTACACACAAGGCGTCGTGTCCACCAAGAGGTTTAATCGCTAGAGACAGCTGTAAACTAATAGGCTTAAACAGCGCACAGGCCTGTCGATCATGATGTTCCTAGAGAACATAAGCAACGAGACAAGCATACAGGAAAAATTCACTGTAGCAAATAGTTCCAGATGTAATGTACAGTTGTACACATCCAAGCAGCACTTACAGAATGAATTGATTAATTCAAAGAGCGCGCCAAACTAATGTGGTTTTCCACAGGGCAGATGCTCCTTTCCTAGGTTCTGCATACCAATCTCACAAAAGGAAAAAAAAAGAGGTTCTGCATACACAATTCCCTCCACAAAAAAGAAAGGTTTTCATTCACAAGTAAATCGTTCACGCTGAATTTTCTCTACTAAGGCAGCAAGCAAGTCTTGCAGCACGATCATGAGTTCCCCACCTTGACTGAGAACGCTGTCTAGGAATGCAATTAGTTTCTCTTTGTCCTGAAACTGCTTGGGTGCAGAAAAATCACTATCCAAATTAAACCAGACACCATCAATACTTCGAATTGCTACCCAATGCCTGCCAGTCGTCCAGAGCCCCCTCAACCTCCTGACAGGCACATTGATCATCAGACCTACCAAAGCTTCTGAATCCAGAACCTGTTAATTGATTGTTTTGCATATAACTGACACCTTACAAAGTAGTAAGGCTAAGATACAAGAACTTATAGGAAAATATAAGGTCCACATTCAACACTTGAACTAGTAAAATCTGATGATACTGAATGATAAGGAGCAAAATCAGACCATACTGTTGATCCCTCGACGAGTGAGTATCTCACTCCGTAGGCTCCTATAGTAAAGCTGCTGCTCAATAGGCAGACCACTAATGTCCATTGTCATGATTCTCTCCTCTTCTAACATAAGTTTCAGCTTCGACTGGTCCTTCTCTATTTGCAGCCTCTCTTGTTCAATTTGCAAGGATTTGTTAAACCTTTCATCCTTTTTTACTTCTTTGTAATCATCGGATATCTTCTTTTTCTCCCACATATTATCGAATGCCTCAATGCAAGCATCACCTACTCCATTACGGAGCTGTTGTTTAGCCTTCTTTCTACCAATTGGCCGCTTCGGAACTGGAGGATTCTCTACATTTCCATCACCTGTCAAATCCAGAATTGAATCTCCAAGATCCCTTTGTTTCTTTTGGGTAGGTTTTTGAGCTGCCAGTTGCGCCATCTTGTCATGCCATTTTGGTTCAAATCTTAATACGTGCCAACAGTGCAATAGAGTAAAGGATTTGTTTTCTTTATCCTCAGCCTTGTACAAAGCACGTGCATCCATAAGCTACAAAAAAACAATATTATATTAGTTGCCAACCAAAATTAATAGAAATCAGACATAGTGATCAAAACATGTACCTTATCTTCAAAAGTCTTTCCACTTTGATTTCTTCCTTCAATTGCAGCAAAGCTCCCACAAAACTTATTGACACACTCTTGAATCGTTGTCCACCGATGTGATAGAGAATTTGGAGTACGATCTAATACAACATCCTTTTCACAAATGAAGGCTTCATGTACCCTTGTCCAATATGCCCCACGCTTTTGATTTGTTCCTGGAATTGGATCTGTACTGGTGTTCAACCAAGCTTTCACGAGTATTATATCTTCATTTTCGCTGAAGTTCTTGTTCCTACTTTTTGTGCTCCCTTTTGTTGTGGGAGTAGGTTCAGGTTGCTCTTCCGGAGGGCTTCCTGTGCCATCCCATCCCATTCCGGCATTTCCTGGACTCTGGTTCATCAAACCCATGAAATAGCCCTGTCCCTCCATTGCAAAAAATGCCTATTAAAATAATACAGAACAGTTAGCATTTCAAGAAAAGAAAATACTAAATCGTGCTCACAAACCTTCACAGGTACTAACAATGATCACAGATACAATTAAATGACTAACACAAGATCACGGCACCATAGTAGGTAACAAATAAACACAAATTCTAGTAGCATTTAGTTGACGTTGGTTGATGATATTTGCAACCAGAATTCAAAATCTCGACAATTCAGTGTTCCGTAGCTGATCAGCAACAGGCCAGTCTAATTTCAGGATAACTAATTAACCCATTTCACTGAAAAAATAAAGGAAATGTAAGCTGTAAACCAGCAGATGTTAGGAACCAGATAGCAGAAAGTTGCCACTGTTGAGTGATGATCCATTGATCCTACGGTACTATAAACTGACTTTATCTGTTATCTGAAGGCTTATTGATCCAGAGGTAAAGACTAAAGGAAAGATATCATGGAACAATGAGACATACTTTTAGTACTTGCTACGGCGCTTTAGAACACAGCCCTGATAAAATTTGGTAACAATATGGATCGAAATGGGGAAGCTATGACACAATTACTGGTACCATTACAAGTAACTGACTCTGAATGAGGAAAAAATAAAAGCCTTAAAAAGATAACAAAACTCAACATTTCAAAATATATTGAAAGAAACATGCCTTATACTAGAGCCTGTACCATGAATTATAACAAGGTGCAACCACAATATTGCAAATGCAATAGTAAAATCTTGTCTTCACCAGATATAGAGAAAAATAACACAATCACACAACACACTATTGAATTGAGTATCGACATTGACAAAGTGGAAATCCGAATATTCACTTACAGCAGCCATGAAGATCGAATTAGTTGAGTAATCATACAGTACATTGAGAAGTTGTGAAACCGGGAAACGGATTCAGTCAGGTGCTAATTTTGCTAACACATGACCATCAACAGGATCGATGGTTGTTTATAACGCAGTGATAATTCAGAACGTAGAACCTCTTAGGCTCACCAAAATGTTAACAAGACTAGTACATCTTTAGTTGTTACAGAGCATGATATGACACAAAAGGAAATAGTCTAGTCTGGTAACTAATCATCAGGCAGGATTGGATTATGCAACAAGAAATTAGCCAAAGGAAGAAGGGAAAGATGACAGGCAAGAACCAGCTGCTGAGGAGATTTCCGAGGATCAGATGTCATCTCACCCGCAAGGGTCTCCAGCTTCTATGATAGACAAGGAACCTTCAGGCCTCGCTGCAGATTCTGGGGTCCTGGATGCGCCATTAGCCCCACAGGGAGATTCTGGTGAGTTAAAAGAGATCCAAAACTTGGATTGTAATGGGAATCAGGAAAACAAGACGTCACAAAAGAGTAGTACAAGTGATAGCTTTGCCTCTGCTAGAGGGCTGAGGCTGTCGGTGAAGTGGATGCAGGCGATGTCGATGAAGTGGTGGCCGGCGACGGCGCTCGTTGTAGAGGAAAAAGCCGTGGAGATGTCGATGCAGCAGATGTGGGTGAAGATGCAGGGCGGCGGCGCTGAAGGGGTGGAGAAGTCGCGGCGGCGGAGGAGCTGGGGTCGGCGATGTGGATGGAGACGGGGTCCCGGTCGCCGAGGTCGGTGTCGGTGGCGATGAGATCGGCGGTGGATGCGGTGGTGCCGAAGGAAGAGATGGGGAGAAAAGCAAGATGGGGCAAATGAAGAAGTGGATGCAGGTGGCGCACTGGAGGGAGGCTGTAGGGAGCGGCGGCGTTGGCCGGCGGTGCGGGTGAGAAGGCAGAGAAGGGGACTGGCGGCGCAAGGGCAGAGGATGAAGGGGGAGACCAAGGGAGAAGCGTGGTGGCGCCGGTGGAGAAGCGTGGTGGATCTGCAGAGGGGAGAAAAAGGACGGCGGCGCACTGGAAAGGAAAAATGTGGCGCGAATTTTTTTCCCAGCGCGCGTGACGGCGGGCGCATGATACGGGACCCCTGAAAGTTCCCAGTTTCTACCTGGGTTTTGGGAGAGTTTTGGGGGGAATAGAAATAGGGGGGTGTTTAGGGGAGTTGTTGGAGAAGACTTTTTACACAATTTCCCAATAATTTAATTTAGGGAGAGATTTAGGAGGATTGTTGGAGATGCTCTTATGCACTCCTATAAGTATAGTGCAGTACATATCATGCACGCACGCACCTACATATAGAAAGTGCATGTAGAGTTGTAGACATGTAGTCTTGTGCATGATATGCCCCGTACGTCCAATCAACGGACAGGCCGGAACAAACAATATCTTATGCGTGCGGTACCAGTGGGTTAACCTTCTCCTTATCATCGATTGCGTTAGTTAATTAGTATAGCGCTGGTTACACCGACAGTTCTGGCCCAGTTCAAAGCTGAGTCTGCTGGTGGCCCGTGGATACTGTTATTAACTTATTCTACTACTTGCAAAAATACTGTTACATCTCCACGGATAGTAAAAAAAGAAAAAGCTATATTAAAAAACAATATATTTTAAATAATTTTAGTTTTTAGAAGACAGAAATTGTCGTTGCTCAGAACGGGACGGAAGCAAGGCAGGTGATACGAATCCGCTCACTAACGTTGGTCGTCTTTTACTTTCTACCGTGTTACATACGTGGCATATAGGCTTTACAACAATATATTATAAAATAATCACTACTATTATAAAAAGAACGAGTTGGTGGTTGTACGTCTATTCTCCTCCAACCGTTTTATTCTCTCAACTTCTCATCATTCTCCACTTTCTAACCGATCAGAGCAACTATCTTCTATAATACGATTTTCTATACATTCAATTAAGTTTCGTTGCAACGCACAAGTATGTAACTAGTTAAAATTTATTATCTAGAATATAGAAAACTATGGGAGTTATTTCTCAAGACAAATTTAGGGACATCATAATTTTTAGATTTAGAGACATTATAAATATACTGTTATGTGCATTAATGATTGTACAGATACTGACCTGTATACATAGGGAGGAGGAGGGAGGAAGAAAACGTTTATCTTTTTCTTTCTCTCTCCTGGAAAGAAATCGAAGGTCCCCGAGAAGAACAGGTCCGATTCCGATAACCGTCCGAGAAGCAAGTTGGAAGCCAACTTGGCATTAAGCTAGCAACAGTATAGTACTCGTACTACTCCACTAGTCGATAAAAGGAGAGGAAGCAACCAGGCAATTAAGCGACCTGACATGCAAGTTGAGCCACTTGTGTCAGTTAATTAATCATTCACGTTAAATACGCCCCACTTCGCTGTGCTCTTGTTTTTTTTCTATGGCAAGTTGCCGAACGATCGATCGAGAGCTGAGCGCAAGTTGGACGTAACGACGCAGCGGGCGGTAGGGACAAGGCATCATATCATCGGAGCCTCTAATTATCGACCCAATCTTAATTACAGGATAGATCAAATGATGGGAATTCAACTGGAGCACCGGAACGGATGGGATGTTTTATTGGAACGGATCCGCGAAACGATTTTTTTAGTCTAAAACTATAACATATTTATACCATCCATATTAATATTTACATTGTCTGATGTAGTTTTAAAAAACACAAGCCACAGAGCAAGGTGTAATCACTGATATAAAGATATATGCTCAAGTAAATTTCCTTTAAAAAAGAAAAATATAATGAACGATCAAAATGGGACCAATATACACGGCTTTCTTCCCCCAGTTCGTCTCTCGGTCGGTGCTAGCTTATACATCGAACTACAGAGCCTGTTCTTTTTTTACTGCGGCTTATAACTTTTGGTTGTGGCTTGTGGCTTTTAAACTATTTATACGAGAGATTACAGAGTAACAGAAACTCACGTACGATTTTTGATATATATATATATATTATAATTAATTAATAGAACCTATCTTAAAAAGATATTTCATTTAAAAACTAGTTACCGTAGAAAAATTGAAAAGCAGCTTTTAAAAACTGAAAAGAAGAGGGCCTATATTGCATTCGTAACCTGGTTTGTTTTAGCGAAGTCCTGTATTGATCGTCGTAGGAGATCTGAGATGGTTTGTCTGTATATCTCTGATACAAGGCACGATGTTTGTTGCAACCGGCGTGCATATGGTGCTGCATGGCAGTTCTGGTGCAGATAAGATCGGGGAGAACAAAGCGTACATTGATCGATCCGTTGGCTAGATTAGCATTAATTTCTAGCAAATTGGTTTATTGTCGATCTCACGGCCAGGACACATACGATGGATCGAATTGTTCTCATTGTTTTCTGTGTTACAAGGTGTGCAACTTGACAAGCTCGATCGACCAATGGAGGCCCGAAAGGCTATTGTTTATTGCTGGCTAATGCTCATGAACATATATATGGACATGAATTTTGATGAATGCTTGTCGCCTACCGAAGAACAGATCTACCATATATACAGAGCAACTCAAGCACTCGTGAATTCTTGAATCTTTGGACAAGGGAGGAAGGGAGCATGTATCTCACAACAACGAGAGAACAGAAAAAAAAGAAGAATACAAAGGCGTCAAATGTGAAGAAACCAGGAGGGAAAAAAAGAAAAGGCTCACGCGCCGAAGAAACGCACATCCATCCCGCCCGGAAAAACGATCGGTTACCCATGGAGAGGTGGGAGGCCTCACGAGACGACCCTCGTGCCGGTGGCGAGCTTCTCGGCGGTCTTGGCTAGCGACTGGAGATTGCACTTGACGATGGTGTCGACGAACACGCGGGTGTCCTCGGTCGTGTTGCCCGGCGGCACGTCGACGACGTACGACTCCACGACGACGGTGGCGTCGGAGGGCGCGGCCAGGGACGGGTGGACGGTGGTGACAGAGAGGTAGTTCTTGAGCCGGTGCTCGCCGCCGATGACGCGGAAGCTGAGCACGTGGCTCTCGTCGTCCAGGATCTCGAGTCGCTCGCGGCTGGACGCCGCGGGGAGGCCCGACACGACGCGCACCTCGCGGAGCGTGCCCACGCCGCCGTCGCCCGCGAGCAGCGCGCAGCTGCGCACGAACCGCTTGTACGCCTGCGGCTGGTCGAACCGCCGCACCACCGACCACACCGCCGGCGCAGGCGCCGCCACGTGCTGCACCACCGCGGAGCAGCACCGCTCGGACCCCGGCGCCGCGTGCTCGTGGTGCCTTGCCACCTCCGCCGGCACCTCCCCGTCGTGCGCCCCGCACCTCATCCCCGAGGCCACGGCCGCCTCCGCCGCGCACCCGACGGCCACGCCGACGCCGGCCAGGACCCGGTGGTGCTGGTGCTGGATGCTGGGGCTGGACGCCGGGATGCACGGCATGTTGCGGTTGGTTCCTGGTCACCCTCGCTCCGTTGTCCCACCCTCCTCGTCTTCTCTTCCCGTGTCCGGTGGAATTTTCTTGCAACGGCGGTGCTTTGACGAGAGGTTGATGAGGTATAGCCGTATATATATATATATATATATATATATATATATATATATATATATATATATATATATATATATATATATATATATATATATACACACACACACACACACACACACACACACGCAGCCAGTGAGGCAACTTGCTGTTCTAGGCTTCTAGCTAGCTTGCACTGTTGCATATATATACCACTACCAGTTGCATGTTCGCTATTTAATTATTTGATCAATTGGTTTTCTTTATAGGGGTTTAATTAATTAATTTTGGAGCAAATTGGCCAACTTGCATGGAGAGGTTGATTGTTACTCCTTACTAATCTGCACGGTAAATATGTAGATTTCGTCTCACCACGTCGGGGGTAATTATCTCCCGAGGACTTGACCGAGCATGCATGTGGTAGAATTTTCTCCATGTCACTGTTACTGTGAAACCTCAGCCCGAAAAGAAATAAGGGAGTGTCTAGGTATTATTCAGATATTTTTTCTAACTATCATTCAAATTGGTGATCTTTGGATTAGAGATAAGGAGGTCCTTATTTTTAAAAGGGAAGATTTTTTTCAAGGGGGAGAAGGTAGAATTCAAAGAGGAGGGGGAAATTTATAATCATTGGATGTCTAATCCAACAGTCTTAAATTTATATGATAGTTAGAAAGAAAAATATTCGAATGAAGTTTAACAAAACCCAAGAAACAAACCTACGTTGTGAAGCAGAGGAAGTAAGTATGCGCATTATGGGGGTGTTTGGGATTGCTCCACTCCATATTTTTCAGCTCCGCTCTATGTTTTTTTAGCCAAACAGGTTCAGCTCCACGCACTCTGTTCGAGGAAAAAAAAGGTGGAGTTGTGAGAGCACCTAAAGGGGTGCTCCACAAACTCTAGGTTTTTTGTGGAGCTGCTCCACGGTAGAATTCGTGGAGCAGAGTTTGTGAAGCAGTCCCAAATACCCTCTATGTACGAAGGTTTTACACTAGTGCTACCAACCACCGCTCCTCTCACGAATTTCGTGAGAATTTAGCCGCAAGTGGGCAAGCAACATGCGTGGCTTGATGCGATCGGGGTTTGATTAAGGTGGGAAATCGAGGGGATTGGGCCGGCCGTCGTGAATACTAGGACAGTTTAATCGAAAGATTTCTTCATGTAATAATGTAATGAAAGTGGCCGGGCAAGTTGGTTGAGATGAGGTTTATCCCCCCCCCCCCCCTATCCCGTTGCTTTCCATCGTCGTGATCCCCCTTCGCTTTATGATTAATAATAATCGTTCTTGTTATTTGTTACCAGCTAATAATAAATACTATATTTACTACTATAAAATAAATTATAGTACGTTTTATTATCGACAGTTGATGAATAAGTTTTTTTTTCTTGAGTAGATATTATATGAGGGGCATGCACCGTCGTCAACTTGGCACGGCCGTCAACTTGTGCTCCGCCCTTTTCTTCAGATGAAAGGAACACCAGAGTTGTACTTCGCATAATACTATACTACTAGCATGTAGTGGTAACGAATGAGCATCGAGGTGTTTAATTAGTTCTAGGTGTGAACCACGGAGAGGAAAGTCATGTACATGTTTCTTTATACGTGCACCGTAATAATACTTTGGCGACTTATGCCATCACTATTTTAGTTAATGATATCAATATATGATTATTACCTAATAAAAAAGAATAACTTCTTATTTTATCGACTAATAAACCATATCAGAGTATTGCAGCAGAATAATAATTAGAGACAATACAATAATATTACAATACTAGGGCCGCGTATGGTTGAAATCTTTAACAATGCTAAAACAGTTGCCTGCTTATTGCAATACCACTGAAAACAGAAGTACTTCTAATCAATAATTATATAAGTACTGAAACTACAGATAAAAGCTTGCTGATATATCTTGGGTTCCACATAGCATCTACTGGTTGCATGTTGGCACTGTTCTTGTTTTTTTAGTGGCTTTTAGTTTCTCTCAGCAATTACTAGTTATTAGACTAATAAACCATAGCCCAAAAGAACAAGCCCATTACCTGTTCCATGTCTCAGTCATACTCAGGGTCAACCCCCCAGCCGACATAGCTGTCCTCTGCGGAGGCATCGCCTGTTCCGAATGGACTAGTCTCTAAACAAGAAAGAATAATAGCAAGGATCGTGACAGCCCTAATGATCTCAAAGGAGCTTGTCAATTGTGATTGTATCATGTTGTATTTATTTATATGTATGGACACACACGTGTGTGATCTTTTGTATGTACTTAAAGTGTATGAAATTGTAAAATTTGTGAGTTGAAGTTCACTAGAATGGAACTTGTTAATGCATTTATTTATTCAGTCTTCTTGTATTGTACTTTGGTCTGATGTATGTTTATAGAAACTTAATTGTCTTATAATCTAGTCGCTAGTTGTTCAATTAATTTCACTTAATTCTCTGATTCACCCGTTAAAGATAGCTAAGTGTGCGGGGTGTTTCAAATTACTTGTTGAAGTACCGTCTATATATTCAGCTAAAGATGTTCGTTTATACAACTAATACGAGTACATTACATTTGCACTTAGACACTGAGCTTAGCTCATTTAGTGGGAGATGTGGGTGTCACAAGTTCGAGTCCTCTTCAATTCGAATTTGGGTGCCTGTTCATCTTAATTAAATCAATACATAGTACCTCTTAGGATCTCGTATTATATTGTGGTTTGAACTATCACAGCAAGCGATGACTGAATCTAAAGAGCGAAATGGTTACATTATATCTAGAGATAAGATCGAACTACAGTTGCATCTGCATTCTGGCCTGCACGTGCAATCAGTTTGGTACATGCATGGGAATCTCCCCCTCAGTTACCATATCCAGTGACGGTGGTGAGAAAGGACATGGTTTCAGTAATTCAGTTGGTGGCCGGGCATAAAAGTGGAGAAGGAAGAAGATACAGAAGATGGTTTGCCCAGGCTTGGTATTTATACAGTGCCAGATGATATACGGTTTCGTTGCAGATAACAACAGAAGGGATCAAGTTATCTATGATAGAATCTCTACAGATTGCGCTGCACTCACAGATGCCTCAATTTAATTTCTGGCCAATACTGGCTCAGGACTCGGTCGACCTGACTGAAAAATAAAACAATACTGCCTCAGGACTCGGTCGACCTGACTGAAAAAAAAAACTGAGACTTGCATGGACCATGGTAGACTTAAAGGAAGGAAGCCAAAATGACCTTCTTCTGTTTACGATAAAAATAACAATGCGGTCTCTTTCCAGCCACGCTTATACATGACAACATTTTGCAAGTACCGATGGCAAAAACCAGTAAAATACTAGTATTACAAATTTCCAATGGAACTGTTTGCTTCTTCTGTCGATGTTGTGTCTTTGTCCCCATGAGCACCATCATACCCTGGGGAGCGCAGGTCTGGCTACTGCAGCAAAAACGACAACCCAGAGGATCCATGACAGAAGCGCTTGACAGAAAAAGGTTTCCTACGCATAGACACACGAGCTACCGTAGCTAACTCGTTATCTACGTCCCGACATGTGAATTTTGAACCGAATTAGTGGTATTTATGGCAGAAATGCGTAGCGGAAGAGGTCGAAATAATAAATCAACGAGTCCTTTTCCTCGCAAAAAAGAAAACCATCAAGTTTTGCAAGCTGAAAGGCCACTTGCGCAGCGCAGGGGCAGCGTAAGGCCGGTGGACACAAGATAAGGGTGGTGATGAGAGCGCAAGTGAGGAGTTGAAGGCCTCTTTCTTTCTAATTTATAATTTATAACTTATAGTTTTTCAATCAAATAAATAGAACGGTTTCTTCATTATCATTTCGAAACGATTTATTGAGATAATATTTTTGAAGCAAATTATCGGTATTTGATTTGTTCATATAAACATTCACGCTAGAGCTAAAAACTCACGGTTTATGGGCCTGTTCTTTTTTGGCTACGGCTTGTAATTTTTGGCTGTTCGTATGAGAGATTACAGAGTAACTGAAACTCACGTGCGGCTTTTGCCAATATAAATGAAGTCGGTACAGTATGTACTATAATTAACTAGTAGACTCCATTTTAAAAAGACACTCCATTTAAAACTAGTTACCGT
The DNA here is from genome assembly GCA_017311315.1 of Dendrocalamus latiflorus. Taxonomy (NCBI): domain Eukaryota; kingdom Viridiplantae; phylum Streptophyta; class Magnoliopsida; order Poales; family Poaceae; genus Dendrocalamus; species Dendrocalamus latiflorus. The sequence goes on from CM029611.1 coordinate 40,800,296, forward strand.
AAAAAAACCAAAAACAAAAAAACAGGCCCATAAACCACAGCCATAAAAAAATCCACCTGAAAGTAAGTATCGTGCTCTGTATTCGTACCCAGTCGCGCCAAGTCCCAACTGCAACATCACGGCTCACGAGCTCATGACCGATCCACCCTGTTTCCCGCCGTGTACTCATACTTGGACCAGAACTTTTCCTTTAATCTAATGGCGCCAACCGGACCATGCGTGCACTGCGAGTTGGGGGGTCAATACAGTACTACTACTTGGAAGAGTGGTCACAGCTCACAAGGGAAGGGAGCAGCTCAATGGATAGAACTTTACTACATTTATTTGGATTTGGATTATTATTAAAGCTTGTTGAATCAGACCAAGGATGCAAATCATTCATAGTTCTTACAATCCTAGTTCAGGTGCTATCGACATATATACCCTCCCATCTTTCTGACTGGAGGAGCGATGTCATAAACCCTACATGTCTGCTTGTTCGTAGTGGGTTTTTTCCCCTTCATAAACAACAAAAATGCCTACAACACCTTTTCCCCATCACCAGTACAATGGCCTTTGTGAAAAGTGTTTAGAACTGCTTTGGGAAATAAAATTTGCCCTACATTTTTTTTTGTCCAAACTTGTATGACTACTTTTCGCATGTAATTGGCATTAGGAAATAGCGTATGCCCGCATGATGAATACTTTTTTTTTGTGACTCATTGAAACAAAACCGAAATCTGAAATAGAGTCAAAAGTTGAAATTGAGCTCAATTTTGGTTTTTGATTTGTTCTCTTGCTCCATCATCCTATTCCTCACTAATCTCAACTCTGAGTTGTCTCCAATCCTTGCCATCTCAACCGAAACGGAGGGGACAAATGCTAGCACGGTTCATGCCTGAAAAGTTCACCGCCACGCCAACTTTTGTCGCCGCCGCCCTCTCTTCGTGACTGCCCTCCCCTGCGTCCTTCCCGCCAACTCCGCTCGTTGGTCGGCCGTCGTACCCCACCCCCAGAGCCGTGGCAGCCGCCATGTCCCCGCTTTACCGCCGCCCACCTCCTCTGCGCGCGCCACCGAATTTCCCGCGCCGTTTGATCGTGCCACCTCTACCGCTTGGACAGAGCCCCCGCAACCTTTCCCCTACCGCCCTGACGCCCCCCGACCTACCCCCAAGGCGTGGCATTGCCGCCGACCGCCACGCGCCGTCGCCGCCGTGGATAACCCCAGCCCGAACCGCCTTCAAGTGGCTACTTAAGCGGCCAAGCCCCCTCCCTACCCTAAGCCATCAACCCCGCCACCCGCCCGACGCCCCCCAAAGCCCCCATTGCCGTCCCCATCGCCGGTAATCACAAAAATCCCCATCCTTGAACCCTAACCCAAAGTCCCCTCTCCGATCAATCATTCCCCAATTCATCTCGTCTATAGCCTCACCGACACCCTAGAAACACGCCCCAACCGCCACCTTAGCCTCCCACCGCCCCTTCTTCCCCGGCGCCGTGAGCACCCCACCGCCGCTAACCTCCACCGCGGCCAGCCCAACTCAAGCCTCCTGAGCTTCGGCCAACCCTTCTCCAAACTCCCCTAGACCCCAATGATGCCCAAATACCGGCCCAATTGCCCTAGAAACTTCCCAGTCGTCCCAATTTTCAAAAATACCCGAAAAAGAGGAGAGCCCACCGCCGGCGATTGCCGCCTCCGCCGGCCCGGCCACCGCCAAAAATGGAGTCCCCATACTGTCCTGAGTCCGCCCATGCCCTTGGTTGCCGTCGCAAACGACCTCACCGCCGCCAGTAGCCGCCGCCACCTTCCCCAGTCTCACTGCGCGCGTGCGGGCCGAGGGAGGAAGAAGAACAGTGGCCGCATCGAGTCGGCTGAGCCGAACCAATCCGCCCGCGCTTGATCCGTCCGACCGCACCGCTTCCACTTGGCTGAGCCGGACCAGCTCGCCCGCGCCTGTTCCAGCCGACCGAGTCCAACCCGACACGGCTGAGCCAAACCACCTCGCCAAACCCGACTCGAGCCCAATGAATAGTAACCAAGCCCAATGAACAGTAACCGACTCAAGGCCCAAAATACATGTTGGTACTCCCTAGATCCGTTTCGAGCCCACCAACCCAAATCCAAGGCCCATTTCCCCATATGACCCTCCTATAAGCCCAAATCTCAATTTATTTGAATTTTACCGGATTTTATTTCTTTATTTCATTTCTTTATTCCTATCTCAACCCTTCGGGTACGGAATTGATTTATTTTAATTTGTTTTCGTGTTAGCCTCCGACGTCGAAGTTTCTCAAGAGCTGGAAGGAGAAGCCCAGACTCAGGCCCAGCCCGCCGAGGAATTTGAACTTGTTGAAATCATAGACTCGCAAGGCAAGGCGCGCATATTTTGATCATATTGAGCCCATCTTGTCTTTATTTATTTAGCAGTATTTTCATTATGATATTTTTAAATCATTATTTTTGTGTATAATTACTGTTTAGAATGACATGACTTATTAGTTATGACCTACCACCTGAAAAAGCCATGTTTAACTTGATGACCATATTCATGTTGACAAAACATAGTAGTATTATATAAAATATTGATATAAACATCATAGCTTAGGAAATTCATTAAAATCTTTACAGTATTAAGAATCTTAGTATTTGTTTAGAGCTTTGAAAATACAGATCTAGGGTAAGCAAGGATCACAGAGGTGGATCCAAAGACTTTATCCTAGTGTGGAGGCTTGGTTGAGGAATGGTGGCAGTACAGGATGTACTGAATATGGGTTTGTATACGGATGATGCCTCAGAGAAAAATATAAGGACTAGACCCTTATGCTGAGTAAAGAACATAGTATCCGCCCAACCACAAGCGTTGATTTTGTCAAACCTGGTTTAATAACTGCTCAAGTTCAATTGAACCTCTGCAACTGGCGGGGGGAGTCTGAGGGTGAGTTCGTATGGGAGGTGGTTAACCATACAACAGTAGGACTGCTATGATTCGGATGAGATCCGTGGGGTCATCCGAGCTTATGGGGAATTAGGACCTACTGGGTAGAGACTATATAAAGAATTGAGCAGTGAACAATCTTGTTCTCTTAACTCTGTCGCGGGAGTTGAGAGATCTTGTGGGTAAAGCAGGGCAACTCTGCAAAAGTCATGAAATAATTGTATTCGAATACGCCGTGCTTCCGGTGAATGAAGTTGTATTTAATGGGTGAATCCAACAGCAAGACATAAGTAGAGTTATGAATGGTTCGGAGATGTGGAATATTGATAATCACGCTTGAAAACTCATTTACCTTAATGAAATTGTTTTTCAAGTTTTTAATTGATTCTTAACTAAAACTGCATCTACACAAATAATGAACCTGTTATCCCTTCTCTTGTTATACCATGCATATAGTTAATGTTAAGCTCCGCGTGATTTGCTGAGTGCGGTAGTTGTACTCATACTTGCTTAAAAACATAAACAGAAACTGCTAACTTTGAGGAGTCAGGCGAAGACGAAGAGGTGGTATACTATGAAATGGAAGAAGCTTGGGATTATGATCGTTCTCCGCTCAAACATGCCTGTGGTGTTTCTTTTTGTGTAATATACCTGAAGGCTGTTGGGCCTACTGTGAAATCTGGCTTTAAGCTCTTTTATTGTAATAAAATCGACTTTTGTAATTGAGCTTGCGTTGGCAATGTTATACACTCGAATGATGTAACTCGCAACTGAACAATTCTGGGCAGTTGCGAGGGATTCATAACGCTCCCAGAAATGGGGGTGTTACACTCATGATGCGTATTTTCGGAAGAATATATATGCGCTAATTTTTTTGGGACTCTTTATATCCCCCAAAAAATTTTGGGACATGGCTACACTGCAGTATACCGTGCAGATCCCACCCAACGGGATAGGTTTTAGCTGTTAGATCCCATGTAAGCGGACGACTATGCCTGGGCTCATTCCGCTTATCTGCTTCGTGCCATTGCTCCTTCCGTGAGGCTGCTCCGTGCACGTGCAAGCCCTACCGCTATCTTGTGTTGTCATCGATCTTGCTGACTTGCTCTGCCGCTCCTTCCGCGAGACTACTCCATGCACGTACGAGCCCTTCCGTGACCTTCTTGCTGTCGTTGATTGTGCTCCGCTACGCGTGCGAGACCTCGCCACCACCATCCATTGCGTTCACAGAGCACACGTGAAGCCTTTCACGATCTTGCCATCCATCGCGCTCCACCATGCACGAGACCTCGCCGCCATCGTCCATTACCTACGCTCAGCACAAGAGCACGTGCGAAGCCTTACTCTGCTGTGCACGTGAGACCTCATTGTCGTCCTGCAACTCGTGCGCGGAGCACACAGAAAAGCTCTTCACCATTCACCTTCGCACAAGTATGTTGCCATCTACCTCCACATGCGTTGGAACCACAGGACAGTCCCATTTTGGGTCTCACTGTTGTTTCAAAATTGTTGCATATAATATGTTTGATGAAATGCCTCTCTGATGGCCTTGTTTGTTTTCGAAGTCTCTTTAGTTTGACGGACAAGATTCGTGCACAGACAAGATTCTTGCTTTTCTCCCCATGTCTATTACTCCGCCATGTTTGCTTTGCATGTACCATGTTCGACGAAATGCCTAGTTTGATTCTATTTAAAATTCTTTTAGTTGGATGTTTTGTGTACTATTTCACTTGGTTTCTGTGCTCCAAATTTGTTCATTTGATGTATGTGCAGGCCGTTTCACCCATGGTCGAAGGTGTCGACATGACCTTACATAAGATTAGTACTAAACAAGATGATGAATTGAAGAATGCCTTTGCATAGGCTTTATTGGCCATAAGTAATTATCAGAGGGATAGGAATACAGATAATAAAGAAATAGATAAACAAGATTCGTAAACCATAATAAAGAGACTTGGACATAGGAAAATTTGTGAAAATTTTATGAAACATGAGGCTTTGTGAAAATTTGTGAACCTTAATCATGATACTTGAACATAAGACCTCATGAAACTTAGTCATGAAACCACATGAAAACATTATCAATCCTAGTCATGGTTTCTCTTGAAAACGTCATGAAATTTAGTCACGGAACCTCATAAAACTTAATCAAGTTAGGTATGAAACCTCATGAAATACTATAAAACTTATACATAAAAATCTTATAAAACTTAGTCAACTTAGACATGAAACCTACTGAAACTTAACGAAACATTATGAAACTTAGCCATGAAACATTCTGAAACTTTATGAAACTAGTTCAACTTCATGAATCCGCTACAAAAAAAAACTTTATGAAACATGATGAAAATTAGACATAGAAACCTTTTGAAACTTAATCAACTTAGACATGAAATCTCCTAAAACTTAATGAAACACCATAAAACTTAGTCGTAAAACCTTATGAAATTTAGTCATAAAATCTTCTGAAACTTTATGAAACCTCATAAAACCTGAAGTTCAACTTTATGAATCTGCTACAAAAAACTTTCAACCGCATGAATCCGTTACAAAAACATTATGAAACACAATGAAACTTAAACATAAAATTTTATGAAACTTAGTCAACTCAGGTATGAAACCTCCTGAAACTTTATGAAACACCATAAATCTTAGTTATGAAACCTTATAAAACTTAGTCATGAAACATCCTAAAACTTTGTGAAACCTTATAAAACCTGGAGTTCAACTTCATGAATCCGCACCATAAAACTTAGTCAACTTAGCCATGAAAGCTCCTGAAACTTTATGAAACACCATAAAATTTAGTCATGAAACCTCATAAAACTTAATCATGAAATCTCCTGAAACTTTATGAAACCTTATAAAACGTAGATGCGAATATGATTTAGACTTTTTCAACGGATATGTTGTGTCTAGAGAGAACCTCATATAATTTTCGGAATTAAGTGAGCAAAAATGATTAAGGAGCACTTGAGTACTACTGTGATGCTAAAATACACTCAAATTTTAGACACCCATCGCATCAAATGTATGTGTTCATTCAAAGATAGCCATGGAAGATACAGTACATGATGAATTCACTGATCATTAGCCATCACTTCATCAAAATTGCAAGGTTTTCATGCCATTGGCTCTGGCTCATAATGAACCCTTGCCGTGCCGCCCTGCACGTCCATCATGGTGCAATCGATGGTCTCCGTCGAGTCCACACGGCACGAGTACCTGCAGCTCGGCGCCCATCATGGCACCATACAGCCAGTTCAGCTCAGAGCTGTTCGCTTTCGCCGGCAAATGGCATGTCGCTCACACAGTACTCCCCACATGGCACCGGTGCCATCGAACAGACGACATTATCCCCCATGAGGGAGGAGCAACGTGACGAGGGAAAAGAGCTCAAATGAGGACTTTATGGAGAGCTGTGGCGGGAGCACCGCAGGCGCAAGGGACCAGTAGGATGACGACGACGGCTACTCGCTATTCGCGTCAGCGCCATATGGGTAGTTCCGATGAGCAGACAACATCGTTCTTCATGGGCAGCAGCGTGAGGGGAGAGAGAGAGAGAGAGAGCTCGAATGAGGAATCCGTGAATGGCACACAAGAGTCACGAAATGATAGATTATTATGGGAATGCTTTAGGATATGTGCGATAATGATGAGATCGAACGGTCACAGGCTGTACCATCCAAATGCATCGGAACGCTATAGCGTTCTTTAGATTTTTCTCAATTTTTGCGACGCTTCTTTGCATGCCCTAATTATGAAGGTGTGGGAGTCGGTCGGACCCCATAGAGCCTGGAGGAGAAGCAAATAAACTAGCTCAGACTCTGGGCCCGTTATAGCTCGAGCTCACTAGTCACTCACCGTACACTTGCCTACTTTTCTGCTCCATAGTCGACTATGGGGGTCCTGGATCGCGTCCAAACGAGTTGAAGCCCACGAAATTCGTAAGGCGAACAAAGCTGGGCTAGTTCATCGGCTTACAGTTTGATTGGATCGGTTTGGGTTTCTCGTCACATTGTTGGGTTGGATCGGCCCATGCTTGTAGGAGTTTCCGCCTTCGCACTCTCATTACGTAAAGCTGTAACGGCGAAGGGTGCGGGGCGTAGAGTAACACGTCCCTTGCGCTCCCTCCACCGGTCCCAAAATGCTTCCCCGTCTCCTCCCGCGCCGCCATCACCACCGCCTCCTCCAAACCCTACCGCCGGCAGCCGCCGCAGGCGAGCTCCTCCACCGGAGTCTGTGCGCTGTCGCGGCTGCGTCGAGCCCGAGCCTGTCGATATGGCGGCGGAAGAAGGAGATGGGGAAGGAGGGGCTCATGGCGGTGGCGCAGCTCAAGCGGCTCGCGGCGCTGCCCCCCGCCGGAGGCAACCCGCGGCTGGATCTGTTCATGCGCTCGCACGTGTCGCGGCTCCTCCGCACCGACCTCCTCGCCGTCCTCGCCGAGCTGCTCCGCCAGGACCACGTCCTCCTCTCCATGAAGGTTCCGCTTCCACCTCCGATAATGCTGCTCGCTTTTATGTTTGGTTTGCGAGTACATCTTGCTTACTATTGCTTTCTTCTGTAGTACGATCGACCTAACTGAAACTTATATAACTTATGGTTTCGATGCTGTCTCTTCGGGAAATAGCTTGCAATATGGGATTGCTGTGGTGTTTCAACTGCAAAGTAGCTGAAATGGCCTGTGATGTATTTTAATTGTTAACTTGATTGCATGTTGAAGTAGGCAATTAGTGGTTCTGATGCGTTATTCACACTGAAATGGCTTCTAGTGTACTGTGTGGGTGTGAATTAGAGGATCTGACTCTTTAATTGCAAGGGAGATGCTTAACCTGAATTCTAGAGCAGGGCTTTTAATGCTGTATTTATGCAGACATATGTCATGTACAGATTTTGATGTAGAATCCCGGTGATGTTTGAATTGGTAAATAGTGCTTTTTAACTGTAGAGTTTGTTAGGAATTGGGTTGGGTGATACTGGTATTCAAAAGCAGTGCTTCTGTTGTAGGCTTTTGGTACACTTGCTTGTTGTCAGGTCCTATTTGTTGGGTATGTTTGTAACACCTTACATACCAATATGAGATATTACTATGGAACGTCTAACCAAATGAAGAACAAATGAAATAACAAATAGTGGCAAGTTATGGTGCTGAAAACTTGGGTGCTCCCACTCATGCATAATGCTATCACTCCACTGGCCTTTTACCTGAGAATGAAAAGAGCAAGCGTGAGATTTGAAAATCTCAGCAAGTACCCAACAACGGTCGCAGCACGGTGATTAAATGACAAGTAATGCAAATAAGTAATTGACGCCGGTTAATTGTAACGAAACTAGGTTATTGGAAACACTGATACCGATCGGAGATAGAGATCACATGAATCGTAGAAATGAAGATATTTGTTATATAGTGAGTTATGTCAATGGCACTGACGATTATTTCCACATACCCAGTTATGCAAGAATAGTCAGGCACAATGTTGTCCTCGACTGTATAACTTCAGACAGAGTGCAACATCCTGAGTAACGAGGGTGTACGGCCGCCCGTACATTACCAGGTAGGTGAAAATCTTCTCTATATGTGGATAACCCCAGGCCAGGTAACTGATATATTGTTAACTGGTTATATGGTGTGAAATTAAAGGAAACTAAGAGAAAGCTAAGATAAAGTTATAATAAGTGAAAAGATTCACTACAGATTTGGAATGGAGAAGTATTAGATCCTGATAGATGGTGATGTAAAATGATAACATAGCAATAACAGTCTAAGAATTAATAAGAGGTATTATAACATAGCTCACACAAGGGTTAGCAACATAGCAGGTATTATATATAAATCTGTCATGGCTTACATATAATAACATACAAGCAGTGGATCAAGATATCAGTAAAAATATAGCGTAGCAACCCTAATATTAAAAGAGTGCTAGTTGTTTAGATCTAAATTGCAACATGTTTATATGCTACTCCCATTAATGATTTAAGTATTAATTCTAAAACACTAATTAAAAGCATGAACTCTAGAACATTATTAACTAAGTATTCTAATAAATCTTAAAGTATGTAAAACAAGATAGCCTACAACATGATGGTATAAATACAGTATCAGAAGTCTAGAACCAGGTAAGCATTAGTAATATGATAATAACCAGGTGAGATTTACTGATATGATAATAATCAGGTAACTTTAACGATATGATGTTAGCCAGATAATTTTGGCGATATGATATTAGCCAGGTAACTTTAGCGATATGATATTAGTTAGGTAATTTTAGTGATATGATAATTGTACTAAATGACAAGGTGACAAGTAATATGGAAACACGTGGTATGTGAAACGGAAAGGTTACGGCCGCGAGATATTTACCTTGAGCACGTTCGGTGGACACGCTGCACGAGGGATCCAAGGTGCACAACTGCTCGAACGCTTCCTCAAAGGCCACGTGCGAACCTACGAGGAGATGGAGGCGAATCAGATGATGGTTAAGATAAACTACAGAAGGACATCATTCGGCCGGAAGGAATCGTGTTCGCTAGATTTCGCCGTGCAAATTGTCGTTCGGCCAAATGAATGACGTCCCGCTGCGTGAACCAGCAAAACTCCCATACGAAACTACATTCGGCCATGCTCTGGCCAGCCTGGTCATGTGCCCACCGTGCCACGGCCACACGGTCTCCTCCGCCACCGGCCGACCACCGCTGCCTCCAGCCGCCGCTGCCTGTACTGCACCGCCGCTCGCCACGGTAGTCGCGTCGCGCCACCAGGCCAAGTGGCCAAACCGGCGCCCGCTGACTGCCGCTGCTCGTCGCCTCGGTCGGCCGTCGCCACCACGGCTGTTGCTGCCGTTGCCACTGCGACGCCACCGCCCGCGAGCCACACTGCCGCCATGCGCTCGCCGCTGCTAGCCGCATGGTCTGTTGGTGCCTTGACTGCCGCGCCTCCTCCGACCATGCGCGCCACCATACACCGCCGCTCGCAACCGTGTCGTGCCGGCCACCGACGCTCAAGTGTCAAGCCGCCGCCATGCGCCGCACCACGCCACTGCCGCATGCCACGCTGTGCCGGCCGCCACTCACCACACCGCCGCCGGGGATGCCGCAGCCGCTGTGCCAGCCTCACGCCCGGCACTTCCTCTAGAGAAAGAGAGAGATTGGAAGAGAGAGATGGAATAGATGGAGATAAGAGAGATATGGATGGATAGATAAGGTAGAGAGATATATATGGTTAGAGACAGGAGAGAGAGAGAGATGGATTTTTTGTTAAAACGCTGCGTTTCTCTTTCTATTTTTTTTTTCAGGGTGCTACAATGCTATGCAATGTGGTGACTTGGGTTTAAAATGCATTATCTTCACTTGAACTGTCTTCTGCAGCAGTGAAGTTGTTAAGGTTGTTTGTGCTTTTTTTCTTTCAAGATTTTCTGAGGTGTATCTTTCAAGATTTTCTGAGGCGTATTTTAGAAACAGCTGTTCTCACGAGCTACCCTGTTATCCTTTTAGATGGAGGTATTTTGTTTTCTGTTTTATTTTGTTAGAAACCGAAATAAAGTTGTGTATTTACCTTAAATCTTGACTAGCATATTGTTCGGTAGTTTCTTGCTGTCCAAAACTGGAACAATTTAGTAATATCTTCATGTGATGACTTCCCAGGTCACTGCGTGGAAAGCTTTTCTTAGCTTAGTTGCATCTTCTAATGGGCATTTGAAGTGACTTTGCTATGTTAAATAGCTTGTATAACATAACTGAGGTGTTTAAAGCATTCCTTTGAATTGATTATGTTGGCCTTTGTCACCTCAAACTCTGATTGCTGGGGTTTTAACTATGAAGTGATTTCATACTTTTATAGTCCCATCATTCCTGGTGATATATTCACATTCTTTGGTTACTCAAGTATGTGGCGGTTTATTTTGGCAAAATAGTTTTCTTCCGGAATTTGTATCTCGGACTAGGAAGTTTGACGTGATTTTACGCTTGAATAAGTTTGATTTTTTTTTTACTGAAAAGCTAATGCACAGTGGTGCTCAGTCTTGCTGATAGAAGTTGAAAATGCACCTTTAACACCCTGGTGATAGATCTTTTCTGTTATCATTCATATTCTGATTCCTGAATCTTAGGGATATTTAGTTCCTTTAAGTTAATTTTTGCGGATGTGGTAAGCTGTTATAATTGTGCAGTGTGCCGTTCTCAGGCACACGCTTATTATGTTATTATTGCCTTGGATAACTGGATGTTTCCAAAATTCCTTGTAGCTGGAACGTAGCATTCAGTGGAATAGTGTAATATTTTCAAGAAGATAACGGCTTCTGTAAGATTAAGCATTTATGTGTTGTCACAGATATATGGTGTTGTGCGGAAAGAAATTTGGTACCGACCCGATATGTACTTCTACCGAGACATGCTATATATGCTAGCTAGGAACAAGAAGATTGGCGAGGCAAAGCAGGTTTGGGCAGATCTGAAGTCTGAAGATGTGCTATTTGATCAGCACACTTATGGTGACATTGTGAGAGCCTTCTGCGATGCTGGTTTGATTGATCTGGCAATGGAGTTTTACGAAGACATGAGGAGCTCTCCAGACCCACCCCTCTCCTTGCCGTTCCGGGTTATCTTGAAGGGCCTGATTCCATATCCTGAGCTGAGGGAGAAGATAAAACAGGATTTTCTGGAACTTTTCCCCGATATGATTGTATATGATCCACCAGATAGCTTGTCAGATGTAGATGAGGAATTGAAATTTTGATCGATGTACATCCACACCTTCATGTTTGAGGTCTTCCTGAAGATGCCATCAAATATCTGTAATGCTCACTTTCTCAGCTAGTGGCTGCTCTCTGCATTGTAGCCAAACCTCGGTTCTCTTGGCTCATTTGGTAGATCAGATCATCTGTAAATGCTGTTCTTATTAGTTTCTTATTCAAGGACCGGGTGGATCACCAATTTTTCCCTGTTGTTGAATCATGTTTGTTAATCTATGCTTTGAGCGTTAGTGTTTGCCAAGCATCCTTGTGTTGGAGATTACGGTGATAACCAGGAAGTGGCTTGCGGCCATGTACCAGGAAGTGGCTCACGAAGTCACGGCCATGGCCATTTGGCCCATTTCAGAAGACAGATGGTGACTGACATCCTAGAATCTCAACCAGTTCCGTCCTCTGGTGCGTTGCATAGGTATCAGCACCTACTGGTCTACTGGCCGTTGCCAAGCCTATTTAAGAGGCCGGCAGGGTCAAAAGTACACAGTAGAATGGAAGGATGGGCATGGACTGACTGAGGGACGCCGGGACACGAAGCCCATCACACCATGCCCTGCGCTGTGCACATTCCTCAGGTACATCATACCATATGTATCTGTGCACCTGCTGGACTGATCGAGTCGCTGGTACCAGGCAGCAGCTATTGACAAAGCGCAGGCAGCAGCTATCTAGCAAAATCTCACAGCCTTTATGGTACGAAATGATGCTCCTCCGGCCGTGCCGCGCAGCCCCCCGGCGCGTCAACCGCCGGCCGTGGGGATCCACGTCCAGCGGCACGTCGGCCGACAGCTCGAGCTGTCCTTTTCCATGCGCTTTGCTCCTCTTGTTGTCTGCCCCTCCCAAGTCTCTCTCTCTCTCTCTCTCTCTCCCGCTTCTCTACTGTCATTTAATTCACTCGCTGCTTTCACTGCTAGCATGGGAGTAAAAAAACTCCGGCGCACGTGCTCGCTGCCCGGGAGATAGCCGCTGCCCGGCGGGGCCCCCTGCCGGGGAGGTAGCCGTTGGCGTTGAGTGGGGGCAGGACAGGGTGCAGCCTGCAGCTAGCATCCGGGGGCTTAACTCCTCGTGCCCTCGCACTGAATGGGATAACGATTTGATTCTTTCCGGCCTGAGCCTGGCGCGCGGGGGCCACGCTGTCAGGCTCACCCACCGTAGTGCTGGACTGGGCTAACTGCCTGCAACGTACGGTAGCGGCAGCAGTTTTAAGCTCCGCTCATTTCAGTTTGAGTTTTTGACTTTTAACTTATTTTTTGTTATTAATAAATTTTATTTTTTCTTGATTTTTTTGGTTTTTTGAGTTTTTTGCTGGTTCTTTTTTATATTCGTTTGCGTTGTTTGTGATGAGTTAATATATTTTTTCTATTTTCTATTTTTTTAATTTTAATTACGCTAAATAAGTTATATTCAGTTACAATATAATTTCAACCATAAGTCACTATTTTTCATCCCAACCGAGGAGCCCAGCCATAAGCTTCGGTCTCTGCGGCAGGGGGCGAGCTAGCCGTTAGTTAGCGCATCTGGATTGAATTCGTTAGCTTAATTATTCCCTCCTTTCCTCTCTTCTGACCGGTACCCGCTTATATAGAGTGCGGTACTACTGCTTTCCCCTTGCAGAAACCAAGAACTCGAGAAAAAGAGCGCCTAGGTAGCTAGGTAGGAGGACGGATTGATTGCATTGGGTTAGATTTGATAGATCCTAGAGCTAGCGGTAGCTAGTTGTTAGTAGGCTAGTAGCCATGGATGTAGTACGCATCCAATGCAATGCTCGATCGAGAGGTTTCCGTGTGCTGTCACTGCTGCTGCTCCTGCTGCTGCAGGAGGCGGCGGTGCCGGCGCGCGGGCAGGCACCGGACGGCGTGGTGGTCGCGCAGGCGGACCTGCAGGGGCTGCAGGCGATCCGGCAGGCGCTGGTGGACCCGCGCGGCCTCCTGCGCGGGTGGAACGGCACGGGCCTGGGCGCGTGCTCGGGCGCCTGGGCGGGCGTCAAGTGCGTGCGCGGCAAGGTCGTCGCCATCCAGCTCCCGTTCAAGGGCCTCGCCGGCGTGCTCTCCGACAAGATCGGCCAGCTCACGTCACTACGCAAGCTCAGCCTCCACGACAACGCGCTCGGGGGGCAGGTGCCGGCCTCCCTCGGCTTCCTCCGCGACCTCCGCGGCGTCTACCTCTTCAACAACCGCTTCGCCGGCGCCGTGCCGCCAGGGCTCGGCGGCTGCGCGCTCCTGCAGACGCTCGACCTCAGCGGCAACTTCCTCTCCGGGGTTATCCCTTCCGCTCTCGCCAACGCCACTAGGCTCTACAGGCTCAACCTCGCGTACAACAACCTCTCTGGTGCTGTGCCGAGCAGCCTCACTTCTCTCCCTTTCCTCGAATCACTTCGCCTCCACAATAACAATCTCAGCGGCGAGGTGCCATCCACCATTGGCAATCTCAGGATGCTCCATGATCTTTGTCTGAGCAACAATTTGATCAGTGGAAGCATCCCTGATGGAATTGGGAGCCTCTCAAGGCTCCAAAGGCTGGACCTTTCTGACAATCTGTTAGGTGGTAGCCTCCCTGTCTCACTCTGCAACCTCACCTCATTAGTAGAGCTCAACCTGGATGGCAATGACATTGGAGGGCACATACCCGATGCCATTGATGGGCTCAAGAACCTGACCAAGCTGTCCCTGAGGAGAAATGTCCTCGACGGGGAGATTCCGGCGACGGTCGGGAACCTCTCGGCACTGACGTCGCTCGACGTGTCGGAGAACAACCTCACCGGAGGGATTCCAGAGTCGTTGAGCAGCCTTGCCAATCTTAGCTCTTTCAATGTGTCCTACAACCACCTCTCAGGGCCTGTGCCTGTGGCTCTTTCCAACAAGTTCAATTCCAGCTCGTTCGTAGGGAACATTCAGCTCTGTGGGTTCAATGGATCCGCCATTTGCACTTCCGCTTCCTCTCCGGTGGCCTTGCCGTCTCCTCCGCCGTCTCTGTCGCAGCGGCCGACGCGGAAGCTCAACAAAAGGGAGCTCATCTTTGCAGTCGGGGGCATCTGCTTTCTCTTCTTGCTCCTCTTCTGCTGCGTCCTCATCTTCTGGAGGAAGGACAAGAAGGACAGCGCCTCTCCCAAGAAGGGCGCCAAGGACGCAACAGCCAAGGAGGCCGGGAAGCCCAGCGCCGGCGCCGGCTCTGGCAAAGACGCCGGCGGGGACGGCGGCGGCAAGCTGGTCCACTTCGACGGGCCGCTCTCGTTCACGGCGGACGACCTGCTGTGCGCGACCGCGGAGATCCTGGGCAAGAGCACGTACGGGACGGTGTACAAGGCGACCATGGAGGACAGCAGCTACGTCGCCGTGAAGCGGCTCCGGGAGAAGATCGCTAAGAACCAGAAGGAATTCGAGACGGAGGTGAACGCGCTCGGCAAGCTCCGGCACCCCAACCTCCTCGCCCTCAGGGCCTACTACCTGGGGCCGAAGGGCGAGAAGCTCCTCGTGTCCGACTTCATGCCCAAAGGCAGCCTCTCCTCTTTCCTCCATGGTAACCATGCTTGCTCAGTACCGCAATGCTCACAGATTTTCTATAGCTTTGAGTTGCTTCATTGCTCTTACCACAACTCTGCAATGGACGTTGCTCTTGTACGGCAGCTCGCGCGCCAGACAACCCGGTGAGCTGGCCTACGAGGATGAACATCACAATGGGCGTGGCGCGGGGGCTGCACTACCTGCACGCCGACGCGAACATGGTGCACGGCAACCTGACGAGCAGCAACATCCTCCTGGAAGAGGGCAACAACGCCAAGATCGCTGACTGCGGCCTGTCGCGCCTCATGAGCGCGGCGGCCAACTCCAACGTGATCGCCGCGGCGGGCGCGCTCGGCTACCGCGCGCCCGAGCTCTCCAAGCTGAAGAAGGCCAACACCAAGACCGACATCTACAGCCTCGGCGTGGTCATGCTCGAGCTCCTCACCGGCAAGTCGCCTGGGGACACCACCAACGGGCTCGACCTGCCACAGTGGGTGGCCTCGGTCGTCGAGGAGGAGTGGACCAACGAGGTGTTCGACCTCGAGCTCATGAAGGACGCGGCCGCCGGCGAGGAGACCGGCGAGGAGCTGGTGAAGACGCTGAAACTGGCATTGCATTGCGTCGATACCTCGCCGTCGGCGCGGCCTGAGGCGCAGCAGGTACTACGGCAGCTCGAGCAGATCAAGCCCTCAATTGCAGTCTCCTCCGCCTCGTCCTTCACCGGCGAGCCGAGCCATACCACCGTGACTGCCACTACTGTCACCGACGAGACGAAATCTACTACTACAGAGTAGTCAGCCTCTTGCAGACAGAAAGTTTCAGCCCTTAGTTACTTCAGCCTCTTAATAAGTAGACTTCAGAGTCTATTTTTCGGTCTGTATTTACAGTTTCTAGGGGGTAGAAGAATTTTGGTACTCGTGTCATTCTTTGATTCCTGAATTCTTTTATATCTGCCAGAAGCACTCCTAGTTATCAGAAGATGATTTGGGGGTGCTGGCTTCTAATTAAGTTTCTAATGAACCTTTAGTTCTTCAGTTCTTGTCTGAACTCCGAAATGCATTCCATTCCTTTTTGCCTTCTCAGAGCTATATATGTTTAATTTCTAATGCCTTTTTTTTTCTAATCAATTGTTCTCCAATCATGAAAGAAGAACTAAGGTATACTGATATCTTATCCATTGTAGGATCAGAAAAAATGCATGATGCAACAAATGCAACAAACTTTGTTGTTATCTGTGCAAAGGATTAGCTGACGCAGGGGCGAATCTAGGATAAATTGTCGCTGGGGTCGGCCTAGACTTAGGGCCATAATTATAGCTAATAATAATAATCTAACACCATGCATAAAAAAGAAAAATATATTGCAAATAGTAAGCGTTCATATAAGGATCAATGTAGCGATAACATAATACGACAAAAGAAACTGTTTACAATAGCGGTTATCTCTTATAATTTCACCCTATGGGTACGGTCATCCATACTCTGAAAACGAACTATGATATCATCATTTGGAATTGCATCGAGAAATTCTTGTTCCACGAAGCAAATGACACAATCATTCATAAATCCATCGCCGATGCGGTTTCGTAGGTCTGTCTTCACAATTTTCATTACTGAAAAACATCTTTCCACTGACGCTGTGGCAATAGGAAGAACTAGCACAAGTTTGAGGAGCCGATATACCAAAGGAAAAGAAAGATTTTTGTTTGTATCCACCATCAGTTTATCAACATTTTCATTATCACTTGCTGGGGTTAATTTTCTTTTCAAAAAGCGTTCCAATGTGCTTTGATTGCCTATCAGATATTCAATCAACAAAATTAAACACACAAGTAGATATTGAATGCACAATCAGCGTACTATGATTAAAAAGTCACTAATTTACTATTTTACTTACGTGACATGTTGCTGGCAAGAGGAACAGAAGAACGTGGGGGCAGCTAAATGTCTCAAAGAGTCTCGTCGCTGAACCGAATAAACAAAGAGTCTCGCTGTCCGGCCGTCATCGCCGTGCAAGCCCCGAGCGGCGGGCACGATCTCGGATTCTCGGAACCGTGACGAGAACGACGAGGCGGACTCGCGGAGGCGGAACGAGAACGACGACGCGGACTCGCGGAGGCGAAGCGTCGGACAAAGGGAGAAGAATCGTCGAATGGTTTCTGCGGCAAGCCACCGGTGCTGCCCTTTGGCCTTCCCTTCTATCGTTTGGGCTGTGAAATGTGGGCTGCGCTGGGCTGCTAGTGCCGGGCCGCCGGGGTCATCGTTTTTTTGCTGGGGTCATAGCTGGTCAAAAAAATGCAGGTACAAGAGCCTCCTAGCAGATCGTCGGGGTCAGCTGACCCTGACACCAACACGTAGATTCGCCCCTGAGCTGACGTGCAAATCTGAGCGCACAACATGCAAATGCGAACGCTCAAATCACTTGCTACCTAAATTGCTTATCATCTACCCCATTTGAATTGCAAATGAGGACGTTACAGAGGAAGACATGGCAAAATGTGTTCGATAATCTGTAAATTTTAAGCTTGTTATAGAAAGCACAGCAAAATATGAAACAATAAGAAATAATTAGGAACACCAAACAAATATTTAATGTAAAAAAACTCTTGCGGGAAAAAACCACGGGTGCACAATTAACGAAATCACTGTATAGAGAAGTTACAAAACACTCTTAACATATTATATATGTAGATAACTTATGCTATATGCGTTATCATCATGAGGCTTGTTGGGGGAGTGGCCCCACCTTGGCCCAGTTAGCCCATTGTGCTAGTAGGCCATTTGACCGGCCTGGCAAGAGCTGTAGCCTAGGAAAATGCTATGTTTATCCTTATACATGTAGACCCAGATAGTGGTATTCATATAACTCTAAGCTGACGTATATTTACCTCTGTAAGTATAGACCTAGACAGGGTCATTTATGTAATTAACCTCATTATGAATATAAATATATGTCTCTGTGAACCATAAGGGGGAAGACAACTCATTTTTGCAGAAGATACATATATTCTATACAAGTATCTCCACCTTTTCCACGACATCTTAGGCTCCAGGCAGTCCTTCTGTGACCTCCCCGTAGCCCTCCACTACTTATTGTTTAACCTGTAACCACAACAGTTGGTATTGTCTATAGGGAACAAGCGTAGAAGCTGGAGCCAAGGTAAGAGCGTTTGGGCGTAATGGCGCTGAAGAAGGCGATGACATCGACCTTGAAGAAGGTGGTGACATTGACCCTAAAGAAGGCGGCGATGTCGACCCCCAAGTGAAAAAGGAGCACCGCCTCCGAAGTTGCCGCGGTGAGAGCAACGAAGGCGGTCTATGAAGAACCCCCGCCCTTGTGGCAGCGATGCAATGGCACCATGACATCTGAAGTAGTGACGGGCAATGAAGAAGGTCCTTCGATGACTACACTGACGACGGGGCAGGAAGCACCGCAAGCAGAGGACCAGATGGCGACAGCCAACTAGGACCCCGTGACTCACACTGGCATTGACACCATCACTATGCAAGGGGCGAAGGGCATTCTCCCTCCTACAATGAATGCGGGTGGAGGCGCCCTTGAGGCGATCTGCAGGACGCTGTGGCAAGAGTTGACGGACTTACGGAGAGCCATGAGTGAGATGTAGGAAAGCCGAAGCCAGCTGGTGCCTACCACGATAGCAGCAAAGGTAGCAACGATAGGCATGGAGGATCACTAGGCCCACGCTAGAGCCCGCAACACCTCTCAGTGGGAGGACCCAGAGTTGCTCCACTCCGTAGGTCTGCAGCAGAATACCTAGCCGGAGGACTTTAAAATGCCTATGGTGAAGCCGTACAAGGGCGACATAGTCCCCCGCGAGTTTCTGTGCATCTACAAGATGACAACAAGGCAAGGTATGACTCGACGAAGGTAAAGGGGTTACCCCTCGCTCTCCAGGGGGTGGCACTCTCTTGGTTTTTTACCATCACTCCTAGCTCTGTATACGCATGGGAACAAATCCACTATCTCATGCACAACAATTTTCAAGGCAACTATGCAGAGCAGGTCGACGCCAACCAGCTCTTTGCGGTAAGGCAGGAGTCGGGGGAGAAACTATGGGCCTACTTTTGGCGCTTTGCGAAGGTTCGCTGCCAGGTGAAGGATGTCAACGACACGACTATCATCAATGCGGTCATCCAAGGTCTCTAGAAGGGCCCGCTCGCTGAATACAACATGTGAAAACCCATAAAATCGGTTGCCAAACTCTTCAACAGGATGGAGAAGTATGCTAGGGCAAAGAAATATGCGATGCGACATGAGGTGGAGGTTGCGTTGACCACCCCCAAAGCCAGGTCCACCCCTGTAGCCCTGAAGGAGGACTCGAACCACAACCAAATATGTTTTTAGCATTGAAGGAGCTGAAGAAAGCAACGCCCCCGGGGCTCACGGCCATGGTCGAAGGGACCGTGGGTGTGTAAGGGGTTGGGGTCACGAGGACGGGCATCAGCAAGGGGTTTGGTGTGAGGTACATGTCTATGGGGACCACCTCACCCATGATTGCTCTTCAATCATGGCCCTCTGCAAAAGCATAGCTAGGGAGCGTGCCTAAGACGTGAGGGCACCAGTGATAGCGCATGTATAGTAGCACCTGGAGACACCCCCGATCCAACCCCCTCCTACCATGCTGCGAATCCAGGGCCCTGAAGCCAGCCCATGTAGAGTAATCAATGCCATCCCAGGTGAATCATTCCTCGAGTTCCCTTTGAAGAGATAGAGTCCAACCTACGCTCGTTAGATCCATCACATCGTCTCATACCCAGTATAGGTTGTCCTAGAATGGGCTCGAGTGAACATCACCTTCAGGGTGCAGGATGCATTTGGGGTGGACTTCCCCCACTAGGATCCCCTAGTAATCATAGACAGCATCACAGCCTCACCCCTGAAGCCGAGTAAAGGCTCATGACCGTGCTTCACAAAAATGTGGACATCTTCGCATGGTCACCTGACGACATCACGAGGGTAGGCTACTCCATAATTGAGCACAAGTTGGCCGTACACCCCGACACAAAGCCAGTCAAACAACAAATGAGGCAATGTCCTTTGATAGACAAGAGGCAGCCCAAGACAGAGGTGACCAAACTAAAGGCCTCTGGCATAATCAGAGAAGTGGTCCACCCCGATTGGCTTGCGAACCCCACACTAGTGAAGAAGGCCATGAAACCTAGTGCATGTGTGTCGATTTCACTAACCTTAATAAAGCTTGTCCTAAGGACAACTACCCATTGCCACGTATTGATCAATTGGTCATTGTGATAGCAGGGTGCAAGATGACGAGCTTCCTCGACGCATACTACGGGTACCATCAGGTACTGATGGCGAAGGATGACGAGGCAAAAACCAAGCTTCATAGTCCCCGATGGGATGTATTGCTTCGTCCAGATGCCCTTAGGGCTAAAAAATGCTGGGGGCACCTTCACTAGGCTCATCGCACTCATCCTCGCATTGTAGCTAGGCTGAAACATCAAAGCCAACATTGACGACATTGTAGTCAAGAGCCTCTGAGCGGTATCTCATGATGTCGATATCCAAGAAACATTTTATAACCTCCGACAGGCTAGGCTCAGCCTTAACTTAGAAAAATGCATCTTCGAAGTTCAAGCAGGCAAGCTCCTCAATTTCCTAGTCTTTGGACAAGGAATTGAAGCCAACCCCAACAAGATCGACGATATAATCTCCATGGAGGCCCCAAAGACTGCTCGGGAGGTGCAAAGGCTCACGAGTTGCCTAGCCACCCTTAGTCGCTTTCTATCTAGGGTGACAGAGTGAACATTACCCTTTTTCAAAACACTACGCCACTCAGGCAACTTTCAGTGGATCGACGAGTGTGAACTGGCCTTTCAAGATTTGAAGGAGTACCTTGCCAAGTCCCATGGCTCACGTGTGCGACACGAGAGGCTTCGCTTTTATTGTACCTCACCACGATGCCCTAGGCAGTCAGCACGGTACTCATGCTGGAGGAGAGCTTCTTATAGTGGCCCGTTTACTACGTGTCTAAAGCCCTCTAAGGAGCAAAGATGCAGTACACCGAGTTGGAGAAGCTCGCTTAATGTCTACTCATGGCCTCGTGCAAGTTGTGGTACTACTTCATGGTGCATAGCATCACCGTACCCTCATCCTTGCCCTAGGGGAGATGCTAGTAAATAAGGAGTCTATGGGCCGCATCGAAAAGTGGGCAGTGGAGCCAGCCCTCTTCTCTATCACCTACATCACACACACCATGATAAAGTCATAAATATTGGTGGAACTCGTCACTGAATGGACCCTCGTGGGTTCGCAGGCCTACAAACAACCTTCAGAACCAGTATGGGCCCTGCACACGGACAGTGTACCACGCCGCAGGCGCATGCATGGAGGCCATTGTAACAACACCCGAGGGCCGGAGTCTCATGTACGCCATGCGCCTCGCTTCCCCGTAACCAACAATATGGTAGAATATGAGGCGTTGTTATTCGGACTATAAAAGGCGAAGGCACTTGGAGCACAAAGGGTGTTTGTACACACTGATTTCCACCTGATTGCTGGGCATATCGACAAATCCTACCAGGTCAAGAACCCTGAATTAGCCAGATACCTTGCCGTGGTTATGGCAAAGGAATGCCATTTCCTAGGGGTCACCATCAAGCCAATACCGTGGGCTACTAAGGATGAGGCGGACGCCTTGGCAAAAGCTGCCAGCTAGGGATGGGACCTGCCATCGGCGTCTTCTTCAAAGTCTTAACTTCCGCAGCGGTACCGCATGACCAGTCGCAGATCTCCTACATGCTGCATGTTGGCTAGGATGACGACTGAAGACAGCTTACTATTGCTTTCCTTTAGGGGAGCGATGAGCCAGATGACCCATGCGAAGTGCAGAGGATGATGCACTGAGTGAGGGCCTTTGAGCTGGTAGAGGGCATACTATACAAACACGACGTCTACACCCCGCTCCTCCGCTGCCTCTCGTGCCAAGAAGGCCAGGAACTCCTTGCGAAGATACATAGAGGCCTGTGTAGCTCCCACTTAGTCCCAAGGGTCCCTTGTCGGAAAGGCCTTATGTTAGGGTTTCTACTGGCCGATGACAACATAAAACGCATAAGAACTGGTCCAACGATGCCAAGGATGTTAGTGAATGGGGAGGTTTTCCCATGCCCCTCCCAGTCCCCTCTAGCTAATCCCACCAGTATGGCCACTGGCTCACTGGAGGATCAACATCATTGGCCCATTACCCTATGCCCTTGGGGATCGCAGGTTTGTCATCGTCGCATATAACTACTTCTTCAAGTCAATCGAGGCCATACCCCTTGCCAAAATCACCTCCGTGATGGTGCAAAAGTTTGTATGGCAAAACATCATATGCTGCTTCGGAGTTCCCAGGGAGATCACGGTAGACAATAGTCTATAGTTCGATATCGAGGCATTTCAGGAGTTCTGTGAGCACATGGGTATCAAGTTGTGCTATGCCTCCGTAGGGCACCCGCAGTCCAATGGGGTCATCGAACACTCGAATGGCACAATCTCCAATGGTATCAAGAAGCATTTGGTCAGCCTCCAAGGGGAAGTGGTTAGAGAAATTTCCAAAAGTCCTCTAGTCCATTCGCACCATGGCCTTGTGTCCAACGGGCTTCACCCTGTTCAAGTTACTCTTTGAGAGCGAGGCCATGATGCCCGAGGAGCTCAAGGCAAAGTCCCCACTAAGTGGTGGCCTCTCTGGTATCGGATGAACGCAACGTCTCGCTTGACCTCATCGACAAAGACTGCATATAGGTGACACACAACATTGCAAACTACTTTCACATGACAATAGAGGGACCCGACATAATCATGCCTCGTTTAGGGTAGACTCATACCACCTTTCGACCCTCGATGGAGACAATCTCAAGCACACATGGAACAGTGACCATCTTTGTTGTTACTATGCATAACAGCTACTGGAGGGGTGGCCCCATAGGCCACGCATGTACACTAATTGTAAAAAAAGTGTACCCACACAAATGGGATGCAATAAAGCGTATTTTGACCCACACACGCTGGGTATGCCCTACTTACACATAAGAGTGCGGAGCCCCTAAGCTCTGCATCAACTCTACGGAGTATAAATAGAGTGCAGAGCCCCTGAGCTCCGCGCCAACTCTATGGAGTATAAATAGATCACGGAGCCCCTGGGCTCCGCACCAACTCTACAAAGTATAAATTAGAGCTGGAACCCTTGTACGTCCTAGCCAACTCTATGGAGTATAAATAGAGCGTGGAGCTCTTGGGCTCTGTACCAACTTTATAGAGTATAAATAAAGTGTGGGGTTGGTGGGCCTCGTGCCAACTCTACAGAGTATAAATAGAGCATAGAGCCCTTGGGCTCCGCACCAACTCTATGGAGTATAAATAGAGCACGGGACTCCTGGGCTCTGTGCCAACCCTATGTAGTATAAGTAGAGCATGGAGCCCCTGAGCAACGCACCAACTCTACAAAGTATAAATAGAGCGCGGAGCCCCCGAGCTCCATGCCACTTTGTGGAGTACAAAGAGGGGTCATGACCTTCGCGCGTCTCAACCAACTATATGGAGTATAAATAGAACACGACATATAAACAAGAGAAGGGTGTGAGAGCGCATGAACCTCTTCGTCGACCCTAGTCCAAAGGGTGGGGGACGAAGCATGCGCGAACCACTCTATGTCCTACCACTGACTTCATTGATGCTAATTCGAAGAATGGGGGATGGAGCGGCGCAAACCCCTTCGCATTTTAGAGCAGACTTCATCAACCCTAGTCCGAAGGGTACGAGAGGAGCACGTGCCAACCTCTCTGCGTCCTAACTGCCGACTTCATCAACGATAGTCCGAAGTGTGGGGGATGGAGCACGCACGGACCTCTCCACATCCTAACCACCAACTTTGTTGATGCTAGTTCGAAAGGTGGGGGACAGAGCGCACACGAACCTCTCTGCATCCTAACCGTCAACTTCGTCGACCCTAGTCCGAAGGGTGTGGGACAGGGCTGGGCAAACCTCTCCGCGTCCTACCACCGACTTCCTCGACATTAGTCTGAAGGGTGGGGGACAGAGCGTGCACCAACCTCTTCGCATCCTAACCATTGACTTCATCGTTGCTAGTCCGAAGGGTGGAAGACGGAGCGCATACCAACTTCTCCGTGTCCTAACCATCAACTTCGTCGATGCTACTCCGAAGAATGGGGGACAGAGCACGAGCGAACCTCACCAGGTCCTACCGCTAACTTCGTCGATGCTAGTTCGAAGGGTGGGTGATGGAGCACAACCACATTCATCCTACCAGTGACTACACCAACGTTCATATGGAGGGACGGGGCACAAAAGACAACAATTCTAATGCATTTACAAAAATGGCATAGATCATACTGTTGTGATTACAGACCAAACAGAGAGAGAGATTGTAACATCCTGAAATTTCTTTTGAGTTAGTTTGTCTATTATAATATTTGAATTTGGATTTCCATGGTGTTTTAAATTTTTATTGAGCTCTCAAAGGTTAAAGAAATTCAATAAAGACCAAAATCAAAATCAATAATATTAATGCTACACATGGGAATATGCAAATAAAGAAAATTTAAGATCTAAATAAAGAATCTGAAAAGATGATCCAGAAAAGAAAAGGGAGAGAAATGGGCCTAAAATATAAAACCTTATTTTTAATAATGGCATGAGAAACAAGGGAAGTAAATAAATAAATACCAAAAAATAGCTAAAAATAGTTTTATTAAATCCAGAAGGTCCTCAGGAGCTTCTGTGAATTTTCCTGAAATTTTGGGAAGTAATTTCATATTTTTCTGAGATTTATTCAATTAACTGAGCATTTCTGAAAATTTGGAAAAATAAAAATGAAAATCCTCCTCCTCTTCCTCTCGGACCGACACCTGGCCGGTCCCGATGCGCGGCACGTCCCGCCTACGCTCCTCCTCCCGCTGCCGCGTGGCCGCGCGGTCGCCCCCGCGTCGTTCCGTCCGCGCCTGCGCGGTGGACCGCCCCTGCCCACGCTTCTCTCCCTGCCCGCGGGCCCGGCGCCTCTCCCGCTCGCTCCCTCTGGTTGGTGGCCCCGCGCCCGCGTCCGCGCTCGCGCTCTCTCTTTCTTCTTCCCCGGCCCTTCTTCTCCACGCGGCCGCTTCACTCGCGCCAGCTCTCTCTCGCTATGCCGCAGCCAATCCCGCCCTCTCTCTCACACACCTCCGAGGGCAAGTTCAAAGAACCCTGTCGCCTCCCTCCCCCCACACAATCTCGGAGAGATTTGGTTCCTCTCCCCTGCTAGCGGTAACAGAGCGGCGGCCGCCGTCGCATCGCCACGCGCCCCTTCCCCGGCTATAAAACGCCGCCCCCAGGTAAGCTTGGCCTCGTCCCGGTTTCACCTCGCCCAGTTACCACCCACACTCGCCGCCTATAAAGAGCCGAGCTTCCCCTTCCCACTCCTCCTCCTTTTCCCCGCCCGAGCTTGCGCCGGCCATCACCATTTCCGCCGCCGCCTCCACCACGGTCGACCCCGGGCCGATTGCGCGCTGTGGGAGCAGCACCTCATCACCCTGAAGGCCTCCCCAACCTTTGACCGACGTCCTCCACCACCGGAGCTCTCCCGCCACGGGAGCCCTCCAGCGCCGCCGCTTACGCTCGTCGCCGGCACTCCTCGGCCTCAGTCCGACTCCATCAACTCTCCGGGTGAGTTCCTCGTGACCCAATCATGCTTGTGCTCACTCTATTTTGTTCTCTCTTCTCTCCGGCCACCGGCGCCTCGATCAGCCTCACGCACCCGACCGCTCTCCACCGCCATTGGCCCGCCGCCGTGTCTCCCGGCTGGAGCTACAGCCATCATGGGCCTCCTTGTCGCCGGAGCATCCCATTTCACCGGTCGCCGTCGCCTCCCCGGCCGCTCCTCGCCGGCGACGCCGCACGGCTCCGCCGCCACTCCCGCTCCCCTGTTTCTCTCCACTGCTGCACTCTGCTGTGTTCCAAGCCAGCCGAAGCTGCCCCCCTTCTCTGTATCTGTCTCCCGCTGACCTGTGGGCCCAGATAGGTGGTTGAGTTCAATTCAGGTGTAAGAGATGAACACTGACCTGTGACCCCTTTTTGCTACATGCTGAAATCTTATGCACAGAAATATTCATGCAGGCATTTACAGCCAAGATAAATTGGGAATCATAATATAAATAAGAAATCACCTGAGAAGTCATAATGAAAAGATTTATGCAACTAAATTGAAACTTAACAATGGCTAATTTGAAAACTAAAATAGTATAGTTGATCAAAGGAGCAAATTTTGTAAAAAATATGGGTTGTGATTAGAAGTGGGAACAACAATTTAAGGGTGAGGTTAAACCAAAATTATTATGAAGTAAAGTTGGAAATTTAAGTGATTCAATGGTATGTAAAGACACATTGTGCATGAGAATATAAATAAGAAATTATTTATAAATTCATAATGAGAAAGATGGAATTGGTTACATGTCCAAAGTTTAATAAAGAGTTTAACTAAAAATACCCTCAAGATTAAGATTAAGGAAATGGATTAAATAATCACTAAAGTGAAAAAAAAATACTAATGGTACCATTAAATTAAATCATGCTGTTAAACTTAATAAATAATAACCCTAAGCATGGTTCAACAAAACTAGGACTCATACAAATAAATCCTAATTCAACTTAAAATTAGCCTAGCTATGAATGAAGATACATAAGATATGATAATGGGATTTTTAGAGATTCAAATTCTAATTAATTACCATATAAGAATAAATATTGAGCCATTGCTATTTATCTTAATCTAATTAATAAGTAAAAGCCTATATCAGAGACTATTCTAAAAACTTAATTAAGATATCCAAGTGTTATAATATCTTCGACTAAAAGATTTATAGAATAAGTACAGATCTCATCCATCGGTCCAGTTTGCTTTACCATAACCTGAGTTGCAAGGAATGCCTACCCTAGAGATAAAATTTGTACACTAGACTCCTACACCAGTCTATAGGTCTAACCCGACTCATGGAACTTCCTTGGTAAACGTAAATCAATTAGGAGCAAGTCATCAGATAAAACGGTTGAGCCTTGCCCTTCCCCTTTCAGCTGTCTGGCTACTTTCTTTTCCCAGAGCCGATAATTCCTGTCATTGCATCTTCACTCTCGAGCCCTCGTGTTTCTAAAATTTTCCCTCACGGTAAAGTATTCTGACAACTCGCTCTCATGCTCAAATCTAGCTACCGCTATGCTTACCACACACTAACCTGTATCATCCTTCTACTCTCAAGTAATACTAAACGTAAAATTTAAATTAAATCGGGTATTTAAAGTGCTTGGATTTATTTGAATCCTTTGAGTCATTTGTTTTTATTTGAATTCAGTTGCTTAGTACGTAATTAGAAATCGGAGTCCGGAAGAATCAAGGATCGAGCGAGGCTGAGATCGAGGTGAAGATAGAGACCCGAACCTCAGGATCGACAAATGATAAAGCCTTGAGTGAGCTCAAGACCGCGGTAAACCGCGCCAGGCGAGTCAATACTTTGATCATGTTGAACCTACATTTTCTGCAAACTACTTTGGTTTAAATTAACAAATTGCATGCTGTTATTTATATGCAAAGACATGCTACATTTAATATTCTAGTTATATGTCACTATTTACCTTGAATAATATTACACCCTCTGTTGAATATTTGAATGTGTGAACCTTGTCGCCCTAGCAAAAACTATAAATAGTAACATTTCGAAAATAAGTCCGTAACCGTATGCCATGCTTAGCATTGATTAGGAACTCGGGGCAAGAAATTGTCCCAAGCATCACTTTTATTCATGAGAAACTGGTTTGGGCAGTCATGGTGGAAATGACTGGTATATTTGGTTATGGATATTTTATGCCTCCAAAATCTCCGACTTGCTTAATTATCTGGGCGGACTGGTTCGAGGGTGTGAATGTGTGGTGCAGTGGAAGCACAAAGTGGGTTAGTGGTAGACCGCCCAGATACCACTAAGGACTGAATCTTGTCATGTCAACCCGTGTACAACAGTACAACCACAAGTCTGTAAAGTATAGCTTGGCTTAGTAGATGTGCCGGACCCTGAAAGTCATCCTTCCAGGAGTGGGTGTTGGAGTAGTGCAAGCGGCGGTCTGTGAGACGGCTTGAATGGGACACTCGTAGGGAGTGAAGTTCTGCTGTGGCGGGCTAGCAGGGGAGTAGCCAGCTGCTAGACGTTCAGAAGGAGAACATCCCGCACAACGTATGGGACCCACCGCAAGTGGGAACGACCCATAGGGTGAAATGATGGAAGGGGCGAGGTACTTTGAACGGTTACTGTGACGGTCTGCTCAACCACATGACTAAGGAATCATGTGGGGCAACGAGTTGATTGTCTCTTGTGGTGAAAGTGTACAAACTCTGCAGAGTCTAAAACTATTCGAATAGCCGTGCCCACGGTCAAGGGCAGACATGGGAACTTAACTAGATATAGTTCTATTTCAAAATGATTCATGAATGGGAATGGAAAAGTGGAAGGGCAGTGTAAGGCCCTAGTTTGGAATTGTCCTGGGTGTCGTCCCAGTGGTAAGTTAAGCGGCTATGACGCTGAAGAATTGCTATATGGTGCAGATGCCATGTAATGGTGGATGTAATCTGAATCACTATTATTACTGCATTCAACATATACGTGTGTTCAAAATGCTAGGTCTTAAAGCATTTTATATAATTGTATTCAAAAGCACTCTTCGCAAAAATAAAATAAACCTAAGCCATCATTTGTTTAGCCATACATGTTATATACTGCATTCTGTGTGTTGATTCGCTGAGCACGGGGTCGGAGTGCTCATGCTCGCTTTTGCGACAAATTCAGGAGCAGGAATCAGACCACTGTGCTTCAACAATACTTTTGGATCATGATGGCAAAGAAGATGAAGATGTCGAGAACTAGGCCGCGAACCTCCAGTTGGCTGCCTGTGGGCATGTCCTGAAGGTCCCACCTGTGTGCTTCGTTCTTCCGCTGCTGCAATTTATTGATTTCGGCCCTAATCGGCCCATGAGTAAGTTTATTATTTTAATTACGTTTCCGCATGATATGTAATTTGATGTCCATTACTGTAACTGTGTGCACTATCTACTGATCCAGGGAATAGTGCAGTTAAACACAGTAGATTCCGGATTGTAAAATCTGGGTCTGACAGAGATGGTAGTGGAGAGAGAGAGATGAGTCATGGCCTGGGTCCTCCCCGTGGCCTGTGTCCCATATATACGTACACATGAGGAGTGCTTTTACAATTATACCCTTACATCTGATCATCCCCCTCAGGGGCACTTATGTCATTACACATGGCCTATTCTGGGCCTTATAACCTCCTACCAGGCCTGCTGGGTTTAGGTGGGGGCCACCCCTACAACACATACATATACACTTCCTTGATCCAAGCGGACCCATTTCGCTAAAACAAGCAAGGCGTGGAGTCACTCGCCCTCATCACTCTCGATGTTTATATAAGAATCCAGGCAAGCACATGGGCGAGGCTCAAAGCCCACCCAGAAGCACATGGAGTCTTCCACCCAGTGCCAGTGGAGAAGCCCTCTTTGAAGAAGGTGCTCCATAATAGAGAGACAATCTTCACAAAGTACTATCTAATAAAGACATAGTAACCGAAATCACCAAGCCAAGCAAGCAGATGAACCAATTTGAAGGGTGCACACACTCGCCAAAAAAAGAAAAAGTAGTCCACCAATATAGGCATCAGACAATGTGCCTGATATTACAATAGCATAAACATGTAGAAGGGCCGAAAGGGGAGAGCCCCATGCATAACCCCACCATGACCTAACACTATGGACCAAACTACACAAGGAAACAAGGTGGCCTTATACCTACCAGGCGGCCTCCGCAGTGCTCGTGCTAGAATATCGGTGCGACACTTCCCCGAGCCAACTCCCCAAATCCATAGACATGCTAAGGGTGTGCCGTAGAGACACTTTCGCAGCGACTTAACCCCAAGTATCCCTAGAGATGCTCGCGGAATGCATGAACTGAATGCCACATCGCGTAAATCACCTACAACATGGTGGAACTTCCAGGGGCAAGTCCAGAGCTAGGTGCGCTACCTAACCCACGTGCAAACACCCCCGAATATGTAGCAAGCTCAGGATTAGCTGTGTGGTGACCTAAGAGTAGTCCCCGTAAGCTTGAGCTGCCCTCAAGGAAAGTGCTGACGCATCGTTTATGCGTTGTATGCTCCCCTAAAGGCCTCTGGTCTGTGCGAATGCGGTGGGACTTTGATTGCAAGATCCGTGAGTGTCGCTTCCAAACTCTACATAGCCTCCCATGCCACCACGATGCACTGATCAAGGACACGATGATTCTCCGTGAGCTCAGACTATAGGCGGTTCTTCTCCTCATCGAGAATGGCCACCTGCCATAGAAAGTTCCTCCTCTCCTTTGCTGCGCGGGAGTTCGCTTCAACGGCAGCAGCCTTTGCAACGGCCAATGCCTTCGCACCCTCTGCCTCAAGGAAGCAGATATGGCCCTTGTGCTCGGTAGCAAGGGCTATCGTCTCCTCCCTAGATTGGCGGGCCATGGCAAGTATGGCTTGAGCATCTGCTTCGATGTTGCGAAGCGTGTTGGCCTCGTCCCAGGATGTGACTAGCTGCTCTGTAGGCCCAATTCCTCTCGGAGCATCACCATTTGTGGCGCTTGCACCATGGCAATCATCAACAAAACGTAGCGCCTAGCACTCATAGAAAGAAGAAGAGAAGAAAGAGGAGGGAGGAGCTTTGCATAGGGAGACAAGACATACCCTCGCTTCCCTAGCCTCTAGCGCCCCAAAAAAGAAGCTCCACACCACAAGATAGCAGCATGCTCTGGTCAAAGGCCAACATCCAGGCAATCCACTATGGTGCACATAGAGCGGAGCACTTTTGGGCGGGGGACAAAATCGTCCAAGGAGAGTCTCCTATGCTTTGCTCCAAGGCCTTCAGCCCAACCATTGCATGAAACCACCTCCATGCCAATCACCTCCACCGTCTTGATACAAAAATTGCCCTCCACGTTGAGGCTCGCTTTGAGTCCACGATCTAGATCTTTGCCAGGCAGTCAATGCCCCATCACTGGCAAAGGGGGAGTTGCTGACGAGGGCGATACATGAGGGAGCATAGCAAGGACAGCTACATGAAGCCTGGGAATAGAAAGAGCTTGTACCTGTAATGTGCCGGCTGACGCTGGCCATGGATGCGCCCCCTGCGTCCTGAGCAAGACTCTCCCTGGGAGGCGTCGTCATCGGAGGAGGCATAGGAGAAGTCGGAGGGGGCGGTAGCGTGCTAGCCTCCAAACTCGAATCATCATCGAGCACCCCTGTAGCAACGCGAAACCCCATCTCCAGATCTGCCATTGCGGAGCTCACGCACGCACGCTTCACCGAACGACCATGCAAGGTTATCAAAATAGGTGACATAGGGGGCAACGAGGCTATTAGCATGGTCAGCGAGGGCCCTATGGACCAGGCTTGCCTAAGGGCTAGCCCTTGCCCACATCCAAGAGATGCTCTGCCCCCAAGGAACGCCCTGTCCCCCTCTACCACGGCGGAGTCTGGCACATCGATAATGCACATGTCATCGTCCTCACCACCGGTACCATCCATGTTGTCCTCTGCACTGTTGTAATCACCATCCCCATCCCCAGTCTCCTTGCTCTCATCCCCCTCCTCTGCCTTGGAGCTACCAAGCCCACTGAATTCATCCAGGTTAGTCTTTGACCCCACAGAGCTGGGATGTGCCGAAGAAAGAGGCACGGCCATGATAGCCAGAGCCAAGCCCCTCCGCTTGCCAAGATCTTCACAGTTGGGGGCATCTTCGCTATCCTAGCAACTTGCACCATGCCTGCAACCACCGCTCGGAGCAGGCACACAGTGCTCAGGCATGGTAATACATAGGGCTTCACACACACGGTTGATGTGCGAACCGCTCGAGGTTGCCAAGGCTCAAAAGGTTGTGCTCCTTAGGAATGTATGGCCCTAGAAACACTTACGTGGCATGCTCTGGCCCTACCAGCGACAACACTATGAACACCCATGTTTAACCGGAGGAAGGACAACACATATCAATGACGTTGCT
The DNA here is from genome assembly GCA_017311315.1 of Dendrocalamus latiflorus. Classification (NCBI taxonomy): domain Eukaryota; kingdom Viridiplantae; phylum Streptophyta; class Magnoliopsida; order Poales; family Poaceae; genus Dendrocalamus; species Dendrocalamus latiflorus. The sequence continues at coordinate 40,832,541 of CM029611.1, forward strand.
AGGCATATAACAATTACTAGGACCCGTAGGCTTTGCCAGCATCATCAGCGAAGGGTAGGCACTGTCCATCCAAGAAAGGCCTATCCTCAACTCCTATCAATAAACTAGCAGGGACACATGGAGCATGCACAACATTTTTGGCACAATCGCGCATGTTCAGCCGAAGGGTGACCGCAAGGAGCCTCCGGAGTTGCATCTTGTTATCTTGGTGAAGCACCACATAGGGCAACGGGACAAAATCCATGATGCAGCCAGTGAAGTATAGGCTGCTGTTGTGTTCAATCTTGTGGTAGAACCGCCGCTCCATCCAATGCGACTCCCACTTTGTCTACGTTGAGTTTGAAGGGAAGCCCTTCGATGTAGTGGCATGGAGTTGCATACTAACACTACACATGTTGGAGTATTGACTGTTCCCAAGGCACTTAGTTGGTAGTGCGTGTCGGGTAGGGATGCGAAGACTAGCGCACTAGGGAGGGTACCCTTCGAATGGGCCACCCAGGCATAAAATGGTGAGGTGTGCGATGGCGTTCGGTGTCAACTGCTGGAGCTCCAGTTCGTACAGCCGTAGAAGGTGGCCAACGAACCTTGCAGTAGGAATACAGAAGATGGTGTTGAAGTAGGTGGCGAACACCAGTGTCTCACCCTTTTGTGCTGTGGCTCGATCTTTTCACTGGCAGGGAGGCGCATAGCCTTGCGGCATGCAATCTTGCCGTCACGCACAAGCGACTCCACTAGCTCTTTTGTTGCGATCAATGGGCCCAACGTGTTCACGAATGCAGTCGCGAGCAACAAAAGGAACATGAGAAGGAAAGTGAGAAGCAAATAGCCAAAAATGGCATCAGCCACAAGCTTAAGTAGACAAGACAACACCATTTAATGCCCAAGAAGTGGGCGCAAGAATCAAGGAGACGTGCATCACACTTTGACTGGCATGACAGCTCATCTCGCATAATCGAGAAACCAACCATAGCCACGTGTGGCCCGACAACTATCACCACACTTGACATGGTCTCGAGGGTCACGCACATCGATGTGGTCGGCACCATTTCGACGGGAGTTCAAAGTGATGACTTTTCAATGAGTCGAAGGGACGGAGGGGGCCAAGGAACACCAGGCATAATCTCAGCCCATAGAAAGCGAGGCTCCTTAACCATGAGAGGCTACTGTTAGGGGAGTGGGCCCCCCACCTTGACCCAGTTGGCCTATTGTGCTAGTAGACCATTCGGCCGGCCTGGCAGGAGCTGTAGGCTAGGAAAATGTCATGTTTAACCTTGTACATATAAATCCAGATAGAGGTATTCATGTAATTCTAAACCGGAAAAAATGGCATATTTACCCTTGTAAGTATAGACCCAGACAGAGTCATTTATATAATTAACCTTCTCATGGATATAAACATATGCCTCTGCGCACCATGAGGGGGAGGACGGCTCATTTTTACAGAAGACACATGTATTCTATAGAAGTATCTTTCACACCTTTTTCACAGCATCTTAGGCTCCAGACAATCCTTCCGTGGCTTCCCTGTAGCCTCTCCACTACTTACTGTTTGATTTGTAACCACAACAAGGCTTATAGGGAGTATGAATAGTCTTGAGAATAAGGGTTCCAGATGAGGAAGCAACGGAGTCCTAGTCAACAGTGGAAACAGAGACCTACTCGAAAATTGGAATAGTAACCTACTCGGGGATGGGAACAACACTGTAACGCCCCCGTTTCCAGGGGCGCGTACGGACACGGCATCCCGCAACTATTCATGCATGAACAGTTATGGAATGTCGCGCAAGAGTGAACCATCACATGCTTACAACAAAAGTCCAGCATATATTTCACATATGGATTAACATCTAGTTTTAATAGCGGGGCGTGCAAGCCCAAAGTATAATTACATCACAAAAGCTCCAAGATCCGCTTGAGCGCGGCGAAGACCTAAAGCCATGGGTCCTCGTCGAAGAAGAGCTCCTCAGGGGCGTCCTCGACGGGGAGACCTTCACCTTCGTCTTGATCCTCTAAAGAGGGGATTTAGCAAGCCGTGAGCCAAACAACCAGTTCAGCAAGTCACAAAGGAAACCCTAACTTACTACTTGCATGGATCAACAAAGGAAGGGAGTATACTTGGTTTATTACTTTGAGTGGATGCAGTTTTATTTGCAAACATTTTGATAAAACGGACCCAAAACTACTCCTTAAGATCTCAGGGGTTTTCATGAAAAGTTAATTAACCAACTAATCAAGTTAAAGCATTTACAAAACTACTTAAGCTTCGCTGCTGGAATCACCCAAGTGACACAGCTCCATTAACCGGGAGCACGGCATATTCGAATACCATTTATTTGACTCTGCAGAGTTTGCTCAGCTTTACCCACACGATCCCTTAACTCCCGCGACAGGGTTAAGAAAGCCAGGTCGTTTCATTGCTCAATTCTTTATATAGGCTCTACCCGGTAGAATCCACTCGGGTCTGGCACATGGAAATTCCCGTCCGCTTCGAGTGAACCCTACCGTTGTTAGGTACCCGCAGCACGGCATACCTAACCTAATTTCCCAATCTCCTGCCTTCTCAACACCTGTAGAGTTTCAATCGAGTTAAGCAGCTACTAAACCAGTGTTGACAAGTCAACTCCTGTGGTTGAGCGATCACTATGTCATTTGCTCGGCGTAAGGGTCTGGTCCTTATACTTTTCCCCTGGAGTCCGCAACCCCGTCAGGTCCGCGAGCTTACAACCTAGAGTAATAGGTGGGCGAAGATCGTCTCGCAGTTCCTTCCCCAACCCTTACCCTATTCTGCACGCCGACAATCTCCGCCCTAGGGCACGGTGTCCCATACCACCCTGCCCTAGAGTCGGGTTTTCCAAAGTCTATTGGCCCGCAGCCACAACCTTATTAGTGTAAAGACTTGCATGATAATAATAATCTACAGTTATCTAGATTAACAGATAATTATTTCTAAGGTTAACAAAGGCATGGCTACAAGTTTAACATGGGATTTGTCGGTGGTAGGTTTAACTACATATCATGTCATCCTAAACATTTTATTTTACTTTGAACTAGCATTTCAGAACTAGCTTAATGCAAATAGCATAATAACATAATTAAGTAACATGGGTTGCAACATGATCAAAGGTTTTGTGACTTGCCGTGAATCTGGACGATCTCGGCTAGCTCGAACGTAGAAGCTCCTAGATCCTGGGACTGCACCTAAACTTTCGGGATCTCCAAAACTAGCGCAAACACATAAAACAACATGAGTCCAGCTTGAGCCTAACCAAGCGAGGAAAAATAATCTATTAAAAAGGAGTAAAATGCAAAAAAGATGCAAATAGGGAATTTCTAGAATTTTTCTGGGAGATAAATGGGGAAATGGAGGTCAAAATGGGTTCAGCATATTATTTGGAGCAAAGTTGTGCAATTTGGGAATTTTTGGGATTTTCTGTGATTTTCTAGAATTTCTTTGAGCTTTTCTGGATTTTGGAAATTAGAAAAGCATCTGGAAAATCGGTGTGAACAGTAGACTGCCGGCCCGCTACTACAATGCGGCCTGGCGGGAAAATTCAAACGCGCGGCGGCGGCCCAAGCGCGCGCGGTGCGACGAGGCAGGCCGAGGTGGCTCGGCCCAATCCAGCGCGCCCACCCGATTGAGATGGCGGACGCGTGGCCCGCGCGGACGGCGGGGATGCGGGGTGAACCGAAGGCCTGGATGGAGCGGGCGAAGATCGGACGGTGGTGGCGAGGGGTAGGCGGCGAAACGGTATGGGATGATCTGACAGAGGGGAGGAGGGGTGTTTAAGGAAATCGGACGGTGGAGGGAAGTTGTCATCCGACGGTTTAAGCGGGACGGCAACAGTTGGGACGGAGGGCCGGGATGTGGCCACGTCACGGGGGAAAAGGTGCTTCTTCAAACTCTCGCCGTGCGCGCTCGACCGAGGGGCAGAGGCGCAGGGCCTCTATTCTCCGACGGCTACGGTGGTCTTCACCGGCCAGGGAGGGGTCCATTCGGTAGCGCTTAACAAGGGAAGCTCGTTTTTGGGGCTTGGGAGGTGAGGGGGACAACAATGGGGGTTGGAGACAAAAGGGGACGATCTCTGGTTTACAGCGGTGCCAGAGCTCGTCGGCGGCGACCTGCCCAAATTGAGGGCAGATTCACTGTCAGTGGAGTCTAGGGCGTACTTTGGCGGTAGAGATTTCAGTTGAGGCGTCGCCGGGAGGGCTGGCCACGTGAAGGTGCTTCGGCCGGCGGTGAGCGTCGGTGATGGACCTCCACAGATGTTCTCCTGGCCTAGGAAGTTCACCAAGGTGTTTAGCAAGTTGCAGAGGTGCTCGGGGACAGTGGAATTGGAAAATGGGGAAGGGAAGAAAAAGATTGCCTTTTGGGGGTTGCCGGCGCAGAGGGAGATGGCGGCGGAGCTCTGGGCAATGCGGCGTCGATTGGTTGCTCTGGGAGTTGCCTCAGAAGGGTAGGAGGTGAATGAGAGCGGTGGGGAGGTTTGGGAAACAGGAGAGTGTGCGGGAGAAGGGTGGGGGTTTTATACCCCCGGCGGAAAGGAGAGGGAGCCGTGGAGGGGAAGGAATGGCGCGGCCACGGCGGTCAACAGGAGGACGGGAGGAGTGGTTGGCGAGTCCTCTCCGCGCAATGGGGCTCGTCCGGCGCTGAGCGGCAGTAATGGCGGGGTACGGGCGCGGGAACGGGCGGTCAGAGCGGCATGGGCAGCGGCGGAGCTTGCGGAAGAAGGGGAGCGAGGGGAAAGGGGCTAGCAGGTGGGACCAAACAGCGGGGAGGCGACGCGTGGCGCGGGAGGGGGTGCTTCCTTCGGACCGGATGACGTCGGGGTGGCGCTGCGGTCCAAAACCGTGGGCGCGGTGCGGGCGCAGAGGCGGTGCAGGAGCGGGCGCGGGCGCCAGCGCGTGCGTGAGGGAGGAAGCGGGGAAGGGAGCGGGGCGCCAACGCGAGAGGAAGGGAGGGGGCGCCAGCGGGGAAGGTGCGCGAGCGCCGGGGCGAGGTGAAAGCGGAAAAGGGGCGGGGCGCCAAAGGAAGAGGGAGGCGGCAGCGCCCAAAAGAGAAAGCGGGGGTCGGGGTGACTTTCCAAAAAGGGAAAGTTCCCAAAATACACTAAAAAATACAGCAAAAATCACAAAATTTTCTGGTTTGAAATTTTAGGGGCTTTTCAAACACCCCACTCAAAGACGTAACAGAGTATCAGAAAATGACAATGAAGAGTTGTAGTCGGAAGCACATCGAGTAGCAATGTCTAACTCCAGTTGGCACAAATACCTTTAAACACCATGATGATGCAAGTCAGTACTGCATCCATCACAAACACGAAGATGATCACAATCATAACTTCTAACTTGTTCGCATATCGGACAATCATACTAGTCGGAATATATTTTTTGATTGAAACCTAATCTGATTCTTCAAGTAATCGAATCTGACCAGATTCGAATAACAAAATACAACAAAGCTTACGGCAGATAGTATTCTTTGACAGGCTTATGGCAGATTGTATTTTGTCACTGTTGTAGGGGTGGCCCCCACCTAAGCCCAGCCGGCCTGCTAGAGGAATGTAAAGCCCAGAATAGGCCATGTGTAATGACATAAGTGCCCCTAAAGGGGATACTCGGATGTAAGGGTGCAATTGTAAAAGCACTCCCCATGTGTGTGTATATATGGAATACAGGCCATGGGGAAGACCCAGGCCATTACTCATCACTTTCTCCCAACTCTCCACTACCACATCTCTCTCTCTGTTTGGTCTGTAACCACAACAGTCACCACTTCTGTTATTTTCCTCTGTAGCTTTCTTATTGATCTGGTCAGACAGGTCAGTGATGTGTTAACCTTGTTGCCGATCTCCTGGACCGTTCTCCCGTCCAACTTGAAGCTCCCACCGGGTTTGGTAAGTAGCAAAATGGTGCTAGCCCTTCTCTAATTACTCGGTGATGGACCATGTGGAGCTGGCCACATGTGAGTGATGAGTAATTGACATTGGTTTAGGTTAGTCGAGTTTGGTTTGAGTAGTTCGGAGTCGAGTCGTTGCGTGACGCAATCGGGCTCGGTCGGACTTGGTCAAACTTGGCCGTATGGCTTTAGGATGCATATTCTGATGATTCGACAGGTTTTGACTTCAGTGTGTAGGTATGGTGTGTTTATACCATTTACGCTTTCATGTATCGAGCGGTGCTATTTGATGTGTTTCTTGTCTGTGTGGCTGCAGGACATCGGGCGGAGTCGTGGCGAGACACGGTGGACCGGACTAGGCGCAGGTAGCGCTGAGGTCAGAACGGTCGAGGATGTGTCGAAGACAACGTGGACTCGAGGTGGTTGCGAGGCGTGCGAGACAAGGAGCGCGGAAGCTTCCCGGAAGGTGCAGGAGGGGTGAAACGGGAATTTCGCAAGGCTGCACAAGCGGGAGCGGGCTCCGTTGGATTTAGCGGGCGTAACGGGGCGGAGACCCGTTAGCCGTAGGCTATAAATACTTGTGAGGGGCTGCATGCCCATACATGGATTTTGGAGGGAATTAGGGTTAGCTCTAGTCAAAAGAGGCTTTAGAGGTTGGTTTTCTCTTTTGCTCTTTAGTTGGTAGGGCTCTTTAGTGGTTAAGAGCAGGGAGAGGGAAGAGATCCTGCACCCCATCTATGCATTCTTGAGTCTTCTCTCCAGGATAGTATGTAGGGCTTGTAGTCTTGAGTTGGGAGAATGAGATGAGGGATTGAGAGACTTGTAATCAAACTTCTTGTTCTAATGTCCAGGCGTATGGGGACGTAGTTCTTTGTATCTCTTGTTTTCCAGGAATGAAAAATCTGAAGTTTATGCCTCCTGTTCGTGCTATCTGTTCTTCGTTCTTTCTTTTGAGTGATTTCCTGTTTTTCTGAGTTTTGAGTTGGTTCTTGTAGGAAAGGCTCAAAATGGGTTGCTATGACATGGGAGATGCTCAAAAGCCATTTGGCTAGTTAATCTTTAGAGCAAACCAAGTTTAATTTCAGTTTTGGCTTCTCCTCCTCCTCTGTTCATGTTTTTGGCCTTCTAGGATTTCAGTATTCTTCGTGTTTCTCTTCTCAAGATGACTTGAAATTTGGCACATGTTGTCCAGAGGTTAATCCTAACCTTTTCTCAAAAGCCCATGACCAAAGATTCAAAGATTGAGTGGAAATTGAGATTTGTGTGCTGCTCTCTGAACTTTGCAACCATTTCTAAGGGTTAAGTGCAAATCCCGTTTCCCTCTTTGAGATGGCTTGAAATCTGGTTTCTAGAACCCTGAGACTATCAATTAGTCTTCCTCAAAGTTTCATGGCCAGAGGATCAAGGATTTGTGAGAAATTTGGATTTTTTGCTTCTCCTCTGAAGTTGGGCATGTTTCTAGGGTTTTGGAGTAGACTGTGATTCCCTTTGTGAGATCACTTGAAATTTGGCTTGTAGAGGCTCTTGACTATTGCCAATATTTCTGCAAAGTTTCAGCTCCAAAGGATCAAAGGTTTAAAGGGAATTGAAGTTTTCTTGGCTGCACTCTGTAATTTTCAGAACTTGGCCTCAAATATGAAATTCTAATTTCTAAGGTGGATTCTTTTGGTTTCCTGGCTTCTCATGTTATTTGGTTTAGTGTTATGATGCTCTGGGTCCAAAAGCTTGAGAGCAATCCTTTAGTTTCTCAAGTTATTTGAAGGTTTGGAGTATTTTCGGTTGGCTTTCTTGCCTTCCTGTGTGTTTCGGCCAAGCAGGAATTTGCAGTCCAGCAGGTTTCCTTTGATTTGCATTTGTCTCTCTCTCGGCTGCATGCAGTGAACTCCATTTAGTGCTTTTTCTTTTATTTCTTTTGCTGATCTTTGACCATTTTGCATGTAGATCAAACGGTATTATTTTCAGCTGAAATTTTTACAGATTACTCTCTGATTTATGCTGAATTTTTGGGTATCGCATGCGTTCCAGATTTCAGCAAAATTAATTTTAATTTTCTGTGAGTTGCTTTGTTTTGCATCTTTTTTGAAAAATCAGTGTTCGATTTCTCGGGGACGATTTTGAAGCGAGCGACATTCACCCCCCTCTGTCGCCATTTCGGTCCTACACTCGGTAACTTGAGTTACACCCCAAGCATACCATCATTGTCACTTGTCAGTCTGGTATTGGACTATGTCTGAATTTTGCCTGCATGTTTGGTATTTGCTCAGTTCTGTGACCGTCTCAAATACTAGAACTAGTCAACTTGAGCTGTGCAGTGCTCTACATGTTCAATGCTCACATATAACCTGGTCATGGAGACAGAATCGTGCTGTTTTATCAATTGGGCTTAGTATACAAACAGCCTAACTGAAGTTGAAGTGTAGAACAAGCCGTTTGAATTCATCTAAAGCTTCCAAATCAGAAAATTCACCCGAGAGATTGCAATTGCATTGCATCTACCCGAATAGATGATAATAATAACCTCATGAAATTTAGGCCTCGTTTGGAGCATGAGATTTTTTCTTTATTCTACAGGAATTAAAATATTTTATATAAAATTCGTATAAAATTTCTATGAAATTTCTGTGTTCCAAACAGCCCATAGTATGTATCGCACTGCCTTGTGCAAACTTGTCCTCTCCCATTACCATCTCTTGCCATCCGGAAACTGGCGAAGTGCGGCCCAGCTTGTACGGCCGAACCTTTCCAGCAAAATGGCATGAGAAAGGAGAGACCTTGCTGCTGGTCCCATCAAATGACATTGCAAACGCACGTTTAACGATGAATGATCCTACTGTTCTACCTGACTTGTAGGACTGATTTATTTGAACAAGAATTAAACTCAACAGTACTATACATGAGTCTGCAAAAAAATGCAGAATTGCCTGCGTCAATCCTACTATGCGTTTTGACAAAGCAACATTTCTTACAAGCCAGCACAAAAGAATACCCAGTCGATTTACAGTTTGTTTATTGTAACCAGTGAGAATTAACGTTTGAATCCTTAAGACTAAAGATATCATTGACACGATTACCTGGTAGATGGACCTCCTCTGCCGACTGTTGATACATGATCCTCTCCGGTACGGCGATGAAACTGGCAAAGATTACTTAATTGTTACCAGAGAGAAAGCAGTACGTAAGATGTTCAACGACCATAACAAATCATATCGCACCTGCGTCGCCTCCTGGCCACCTAATCACTGAAAGCTGAGGAATTGTTCAGTTGGAGTGGGAAAAAGGGGCCATTTGACTTCACTTTGCCAAACAACCTACTAGGTGTTAAATCCTACAGTGTGGTTTAAGCTCTAAAGAGATTCTGTACTGCAAACTTTCAAAGTAGTGTACTTTGCAAATTTGTGCAGTCTTGAGGCGTTGCATTTTTCAAGAGAACTGGTAACTGAAGCGCGAACTTTCTTGCTTTCTGTTTTTCAGTCTCTTTCAGAGTTCCAATCCCAATCTTCTTTATGATACATGTGTTGTTTCTTTAATTTTTGTACTGGCATATATGTTTCTTTTCCGATAATAATGTGAACAACACGATCTATAATTTTGCATGGTTGAAAGTACAGGCCAAGTAGGCTAACTAACTAGTGCATGTCTCAAATGAAAGTTGAGCCAAAGTACTAGCATCCTGACAGATAAAATCGGCTTTTTTTTTTTAAAAAAAAAGATAAAACCTGCTTTTCCACTGCAGGAAAGAATCACTTTTCAGTGTTCATGATCTACCTTCTCGATTGACCGAGTTAATGCGGTCACTGTACCACCAGCCAAGGAAATTATCTGTATAAGCCTGTAAGGACTAAGGGGCAGGAAGAGTTTTTCAGAACAAGGATTGGGCACGGTGAAATGAGCACAAGAATCCACTAGAGAGAGGCCGGTGGGGTCACACATGAGTTGCGGGGTTACAAAACAGCATTATAAGAATTTGAATAGATATCGGCCTGTTCTTTAACAGTTTTTAAAAGTAATTTTTGGTTTTACTACAGTACCTAACTTTCAAACGGAGTATTTTTTCAAGATGGGGTTTACAAGTTAATTGTAATATACGTTAAAAGCCCAACATCTGTATCAACCAAAAATCGTAATTGAGCATTTATCTCTCCGTAATCTCTGTCGTAAACAGCTAACTTTCAAAAATTTCAGCCAAAAACGATAAGCCGCAGCTATATCAAACATACCCTATATCATTTTAGTATTGACTCTATAAATATTGAGAAACTATATATTTGACCCCCCACAACTTTAAATCGTGACTACGCCACTGTGGGTGTAACAACTACCCGTCCATCAGCATTTTGAACCGAAACTAGAGCTACCGCCACCTTAAAGGAAAGGAGCACCTTAAAGGAAAGGAGCAGAAGGGACCCGCAACAGATCGCACAGACCGAAACCTAATCTTCCAAACCTAATCTTCCAAACCTCAAACTACCGCACTCACTACTCCCTCCCGAGCTCTTTGCTCCCGCCTCTACATATACGCCCTTTCATCGAGGCATGAACTCCAAAGAAATTAAGCAAGCATTGGAGCAGGAGCAATGGAGACAGCCGCGGCGACGAGAGGTCTCATGAGCCTCTGCTGCTTCTCTGCTCTGCTTCTGTTCTCGAGCGCGCTCGCGGAGGAGCGCTTCTACGAGTTCGTGGTGCGTGTCGCTCTTGATGTTTTCTGTTCCCCCTTATTGATAGTGTTGAAGTTTCTGAGGTTGGATTGTGAATGAGCGCTGTGTTGTGTATGGTCCGTTGATTGATTCGACATGTCTGGTGGTGTTGTTGCAGGTCCAGGAGACGCTGGTGAAGAGGCTGTGCAAGACGCAGAAGATCATCACGGTGAACGGGCAGTTCCCGGGGCCGACGATCGAGGTGTACGACGGCGACACGCTGGCGATCAAGGCCGTCAACATGGCCAGATACAACGTCACCCTCCACTGGTACGGTACATGCGCACACGCTCGCCTGCTCGCACTCTTGGATGTTCAACATGCATGCATGGTATGCCTCGAGCTCACAGACGTACTGAATTGATGCGTTCGACGGCGAGCAGGCACGGTATCCGGCAGCTGCGGAACGGGTGGGCCGACGGGCCGGAGTTCGTGACGCAGTGCCCGATCCGTCCCGGCGGCAGCTACACGTACCGGTTCACCATCCAGGGGCAGGAGGGCACGCTGTGGTGGCACGCGCACAGCTCGTGGCTCCGCGCCACCGTGCATGGCGCCCTCATCATCCACCCCAGGAGGGGCGTCCCCTACCCGTTCCCCAAGCCCAACAAGGAGTTCCCCATCATCCTAGGTACGTACACACGCTCACTCGTCTTCTTTCTCTTGAGATCGACCGGTCGATGTCGATCGATCATTTGATCATGCGTGTGAGTTTTGTTTGTGATGGGGATGCGCAGCGGAGTGGTGGAGGAGGGACCCGATCGCCGTGCTCAGGCAGTCCATGATCACCGGCGCGCCGCCCAACGTCTCCGACGCGTTCCTCATCAACGGCCAGCCCGGAGATTTCCTCGAGTGCTCCAGCCAAGGTGAGCGTGCGTGCGTCGTTTGCTTTGTGCAGGAGATTACTGCGGTTGTTGAGAAACGGCTGCCTTTTGGTAAAGAAAAGGCCTGGCCTAACAAAGTCGTCAGATATTCAGATTTCCCTTGGGTGCATAAACTTTTGCTTCTTCTTTTTCCTCACCTTCCTGAGTTACTGACTGAGGAGAAGGAAAGAAGAAAGAAATCATCTTGGAAGAGTGTTCTTCTGAGAAACTAGCTAGCCATGAAAAGTGAATCGATTAACACTTTCTTGCACAAATTCCGAATTTGGTTAAACCGACCAAAGCAACTTTTGGTTTGGAAAAAAGCACCACATCTCTCGAGAATAGCATTAGTCTTCTCTAACACTACGAAATGTAAATAAATACTACTGCGAGTATGTGACTGTGACCCAAGTTGCTTTTTCTAAGTGTTGTTTTCTTCATGCAAAGTGACAAAACAAAGAGACAAACTTCAAACCTGAACCAAACCAAGAAATGAAACGGAGAAGAAGAAGAAAAATTCTCGAACCAATTTCTTTGTGTGCATGATGTCACCACCTTGACTTGTAAATGATGCATGTTTTCTTGACTAACTCCAACAAATCGTTTGCTTGACATGCATGCACCGTCACCGCAGAGACGAGCATCATTCCGGTGGTCGCCGGCGAGACGAACCTGCTGCGCATCATCAACGCGGCCATGAACGCCGAGCTCTTCGTCTCCCTTGCCGGCCACAAGATGACCGTGGTGGCCGCTGACGCCATGTACACCAAGCCCTTCGAAACCACCGTCTTGCTCCTCGGCCCCGGCCAGACCACCGACGTCCTCGTCACCGCCCACGCCGCCCCTGGCCGCTACTACCTTGCCGCCCGCGCCTACACCTCCGCCCAGGGCGTCCCCTTCGATAATACCACCGCCACCGCCATCTTCCAGTACAAGAACGCCCCCGGCTGCCCCACCACCTCCTCCACCGGGGCAGGCCGCTCCCGGTCCTCGGGTTACCCCGGCCGCGCCGGGCCGGCGCCAATGCTCCCGTTCCTGCCGACGTTCAACGACACGAACACGGCGACCGCGTTTTCGAACAGCCTCCGGAGCCCGGCGCCGGTGAAGGTGCCCGGTCCGGTGACCCAGGAGTTGTTCACCACGGTGGGGTTCGGCCTGTTCAACTGCCTGCCGGGCCCGTTCTGCCAGGGCCCGAACAACACCCGATTCGGCGCGAGCATGAACAACGTGTCGTTCCAGCTCCCGGACACCGTCTCCCTATTGCAGGCGCACTACCACCACATCCCCGGCGTGTTCACCGACGACTTCCCGCCGCTCCCGCCGGTTTTCTTCGACTTCACCTCGCAGAACATCCCCCGCGCGCTGTGGCAGCCGGTGAAGGGCACGCGGCTGTACCGCATCAAGTACGGCGCGGTGGTGCAGATCGTGTTCCAAGACACGGGCATCTTCGCCGCCGAGGAGCACCCCATGCACATCCATGGGTACCACTTCTACGTGCTCGCCACGGGGTTCGGCAACTACGACCCGAGGCGGGACGCGGCCACGTTCAACTTGGTCGACCCGCCCAGCCGGAACACCATCGGCGTGCCGGTCGGCGGGTGGGCAGTGGTGCGGTTCGTGGCGGACAACCCCGGGGTGTGGCTGGTGCACTGCCACATCGACGCGCATCTCACCGGCGGGCTGGCCATGGCGCTGCTGGTGGAGGATGGCGAGGCCGAGCTCGAGGCCACCATGGGGCCGCCGCTTGACCTGCCGGTCTGCGTATTGTAGAGGGTTTCTTGACTTCTGTACGTACGTGGTGGGGATTGTACGGAGGAGGCTGTGTGCATTGTACGTGTTGTGATGCTACGTGTTTGCATTTGCAATTTGGCATTGTAGTTTGGATTTTGATTTGAATTTCATTACTATTATAAAAGAACGAGTTGGTAGTTATTTGTCCCTTTTTCTCTAACCGCTCTATTCTCGTAATTCTCATTATTCTTTACTTTCCAACCGATTAGAGCAACTCTTTTCTATAGCACGATTCTTTATATATTCAATGAGTTCCGTTGCAACGTATGAGTACGTAACTAGTGCCAAGAAAAGGGAAGGTTTTTCATTATGGGTGTCGTTTTTTTAATGCTGGAGCATACACTGTTGGCCTTTAGAAGTTGCAGTAAGGCTTTGAAGTGCTTCAAACGCGGCCAGTCTTAAGGCCCATTATAGAGTGGACTGGTTGCAGCTCTTCGTTGGGCCAGTTTAACTCAACAATATACGAAGGACAGTTTAAAATGACTTTTGCTGATGATTTTTGTATTTGGCTTTTAGTTTTTTTACTAAAACAGACAATGTAATGGCTGTTAGTTTTAACTGAAGTATTTAATTAAGGGAAAATAAAGAAAATAGGAGAAAAACCATTATATCTCCACAGATAATGCAAAAGAAAAAGTCACATTAAAAAGTTAACACATTTAAAATGGTTTTCGGTTTATGAAAGTTAGAAGCTAGAAATCAAAAGTTGTTTTAAACGGGCTTAAATTAAACGGCAATGCTGAAACATTAGGGTGTGCATAACGCTTAAAAAGAAGAAGAAATATTAATGTGTGAAACCCGACATGCAGACGACCATGAAGCAAATAGAAGATGAAAAATATTAGTACGAACAATATATAGTGGAAAGAGCCATACCATGACTAATTATAAATTTATCATAGTCTCGGTACCGTTCATCACATCAAGTTCCCTTTAATCACACCTAAACCGGCAATGCACGGACCTACACACTCTCAAGTACCCCCTAATCATTGGACAATCCGATCTGATTTAGGGGAGGTGCGAAACCACTCAAGGTATCACTACAAATCAGCACTACGAAAGTGTTCGCATTAATTTCAAATTTTAGATTCCGTTTAGAAAAATTAAAAATCAATATAAATTTCTAATTTCTTTTGAAGTGATTTCTCTACTTCTCCCGCTTCAAAACTAAAGTAGAGAATCATTATATGTATCGCACACGGTGCTCCTTTCGCTTCCATCCACACAAGCATCTCTCACTAAGGGCATCTCCAATGGTTATAGCTAGCAACTAACTATAAGACTTCCACATCATCTATATAGTACACACTAAAGTTAGCATTCTAAAGAACTATCTATAAGGATAGCTATTTGATGCTTACATGCACACACAGAATTTATGGAGGCTGCCTCGTTTGGCGCTATAGACTATCTCTAGAGCTGTAGAGAGCTGCGTTCTCTTTCTTCATTTAATATCTTCCACGTAAGACAGTTGATGACATGGACTCTCTTGTAGATAGCTGCTATAGACCCATTGGAGATGCCCTACGTCTCCCCTTTTTAAAATCTATTACCCGTAGTTAATATAAATAACCCATAAAGCACAAGGCATTCAGAAAAAGCTGGCACTCGAGAGCGCTAATTAAACGCACATAATTAACTAAAAATGAACAGATGTGTCTAATACATTTCTCACATCCTTACACTAGTACGAAACGTTGCGTCACCTAGTGGCAATGGAATGCTAGTCGGCAAACAGTGGCAAAGTACACGCACCTTTCACACAGCGATTTAAGTATTCTAATCGCAAATTATGGAGGGCGGCGAAAAGGCGGCACCAAAGGAAGGAGGGCTGTCACCATGTCCCCCGGCTTGTGTACCGCCCGATTGAGATCCGACGGCCGCGATCCGTCCCCGGTCCCCCGAAAATGCGCCGGCGGTTAGCTACCTTGAGGTGCATCGTGGGATCGACTTGGAGAGCGTATTGCGTTAATTTGTTACACCTTTATGCTCTTAACATTTTGCTTGTTTCTTGTGATGTCTCGGTTGCTTAGCCTTAGCTTGTGTTAAGCCGCCATTTGGAGTTGGAAGTCATCATCCTATCTATACCTATGCATTGAGCCTATCTTAAAATGTACTTACTGGCCCTGATCGGTTTGGCTTGAGCTTCTGGCTTCTGGCTTATTTTTGCACTATTCATAAATTTCGTCTTTTTCTGAACTTTTGGTTTTTTGTTGAGCTTTTTTACCGGTTCTTTTTTTTCCCGTATTCGTTTGTATTATACATATTGGGGTAACATATTTTTTATATTTTTAAATTTTTTTAAATTTAATTATGCGAAATAAGCCTCTGTCAGCTACAGTGTTTTTTCAGCCAGCTACAGTGTTTTCAACCATAAGTCATGAGCTTTTAAGCCCAACCAATCACCACAGGTTTAGGTTAGGTACCGCATAGATGAAGCCCGAGGAATAACCATGGTTATCCAAGGTTAATCCAAACATTATAGTCACAAGAGTCACAAGTTCGTGGTAATCACATGTTTGGAGGATATTGTTGATGTCAATGTCCAGTGAGGTGATTCCTCAGCGACACATTACCTGCACAGTTATTAGCAATAGATGGAACAAGTGGAACATGCAATTAGTTGGTCAAACTAGCATGGTGCGAGAATATTCTCCTTGTTAGAAAACATAGCAGAAAACGCTGTGAAATCAGGGTCTATTTGAACACATGAACACTCGCTCTTGGAGGATGCAATATATGACGAATTAAACAAAAATCAATCATGTGAACCCCTCAATCTGGGGCAAGTTGTGCGTACCACGATCAGAAAATAGGAAGAGTTGAGAGTTTTTTAAGCATAGACCATAACAACTTCAAATAACGCCTTGAGAGAGTAGAGTTTTAAGTCGAAGGGGTAAAATATAACTCATTGGAACCTAAAAAAATTCTGACGACAAAGGTTGGGGTTCCAAGCTACTAGCTCATCTTTTGCCCCGCTCGTTTCGGTTTCAGTTTTTAGTTTCTTATTTTAGTTTTTTTTCTGTTTTTTAGCTTTTTTCTTTTTATACGTCACAAAAAAAATTCAAATAAGCAGGGTTACACGGATTGTTGGATCTCTAAGTAGTTGCACACATTCCGAACTATGGGCGCAAGGGCTCTCTTTGTACGGACTAGCGAACGTACATTTCTATCTCTTACTCGCTAATCATGTCGGAGTTGCATTTTTTTGTTTTAAGAAAACAGCTCATGGGACCGTTTAGGACATGTTTTTTTTTCTGATTCATATGGGAATTAAACTGTTTTCCACACAATTCCTATAAAAGTCATGTGTTCCAATGTGCTGGCCCTTTTGGTATATGCTATGTTGGCAACATGTGCCTCAACTCACCTCCCATCCTTCTGATCATAGTTGTCAATTCCATTCCGCCGATCATTCCGGTTTATCTCTTGGTATAGAATGTGTCGGTACCGGCCCATTCCAACATACCGTTCCGGATTTTAATATACCAATATATATATATATATATATATATATATATATATATATATATATATATATATATATATATATATATATGTATGTATGTATGTATGTATGTATGTATGTATGTATGTATGTATGTATGTATGTATGTATGTATGCGTGTGCATGTATGTATGCGTGTGCATGTGTGTGTGAACTCAAATATATTAAATTGTTCTTGAGGACAGAGTCACAATTCTCAAGTGAATACATGTGCACTATATAAATGAATTGAGATATATACAGATCATGGATGAATGGATAGCAATTTCCGGGAACAAGAAGCATTCTATAAAAAAAATATGATGCACTGAGTATTGATAACATTAGGACAACATCAAATAACATCATATGAAAATCTTAAAATATTAGATAACATGAATCAATGGAAGACATGTAATCAGAGCAATAGATCTACATCTAGACATGTAAACAGAGCAATGAATCAATCAAAGGTTAATTATAGCTAAATCGTGTTAGGAAAGAAGAGCATGCATGCGTATATCTAGATATCTACGGATCTAGCAATCAAGGATTGACCAATAGCCAATCAACATTTTCAATCATCGACCACACATAGTCACATACGCACATCCAGTACCACCATCCAGTAGAGAAGAGAGAGGCAGGAAATCAAACTCACTGGGGAGGAGCACCTCGTCAGAATGGCTAAGGTGTTTGGCACATCCCTGTCTTGACAACGGCGACGGCGTCGCTAGTATGTAGCAGATGGCCTTGGGCCACCATGTCATAGACAACTCAGGACAACTGTGGTTCAGAGCTGGAGGAGCTCGGCGTTGCAGGGCGCACATGGGGATCACACAAGAGTCATCGAGCCCAGTGAACCAGCCAACAGCCGAACTAGCCAGGTGGGAATGGTGGCTGAGGTAGCTGGACCGCACGGTGGCGGAACCGCAGAAGCCAGATCCGGCGGCGGCGATCGGAGGAAAAACCAAGTGTGAGGGCCGAGGAGGCAGGGAGATAGAGGAAGCAGCGGCAGCCGAAGGAAAACCGTACGCAAAGAGGCCAGGAGTCGGAGGAAGCAGTCATGGCTGAAGTGCTGAGCGCAAGAGGCAACCGGAAGGGGGAGCGCCATGGGCCGATCCGAGCCGGAGGGAGAGCTAAGGAGGTAGATCGGGTGGAGGAGAGCGCTAGGCAGTTGGTAGTGGTTGGGGAGGGCGCGGGACCGGTGAGACCAAGGGCAGTGGCAGTCAGGGGCAAAAAGAGAGAGAAGATGGGATGAGAAATGGGGGGGAGAGTGAAGTGAAAAGGCCACGGCTTGGGTGCTTTTAGACGATGGAAATGTCGTATTTTGATCCGTACCGAAGTCGGCAGTATGCAAAATTCTGGCCGGAATGGCTGGAATCGACAGGAATTTTGACCGGTACAAGATGCAACCTCTTTTGTGCCATTTTGTAGGCCGGGATGAATCATACCGGCCATTCCAATTGGTACCGGAACGGAATTAGTAGGTTTGCTTCCAATACAAGACTCCTAGCTTTGCACACACTGGAAAAATTGGGAAGACCTCCATTTTCGTTTTGCACATTGCTCGTACTGAAGTAACGTTCAAATGGTACACCCATGAACTCTAGCTAGAGTTCCAAGATAACCAACATAATCTAATGATGAATTAAAAGATTATATAGGATCGATGGCCGTTTCGAGGCACTTACACTTGTTGGCTTTCTTTGCACAATAGTATAATACCCCTTCTTATAGCAGGGGGGATTCCCGGCCAGCGCCCCCGCCACGTCGCCCGTGCCCGCGCCCCGGCCGGCGCGTGGCGCGGGATTTCGGTACGGCCGGGGGAGGGAAATCCCTCCAGTTTTCTGGAAATTACGTACAGGTCCATTTTCCTCGCAAAGAGGTCCTTTTTCCTCGCGAAAAGGTCCCTGGTGGTTTTTTCTACGGCGGATTTTTCTGAAAACCCCCCTCCAATTTGCAGGATGGCGCCCCGCGGTTTTCTAAATTGCGTACGGGTCCTCATTTCATTACATACGGGTCCTCAATTTTTACGAAAAAACCCTTTAACTTTTTCGAAAATACGCATGTGTCCTCGATTTTTTTTAAAAAAAATCTTCACAAATTATCGCCTCTTTTACTTCGGTGCACACGGTGGCTGGCGCGGCGTGTCGCCGCGCCTATGCTGCTAGTACTTGTTACACTTGTTGGCTTTCTTTGCACAATAGTACACTTGTTTAACTAGCAACAACTCGAACCCCCTATATAAGGCCATTGCCACCCAAGTAGAGTAGGCCAGGAACAGAGTTTCTATTAACTAACAAACAAAGGTACAATTAGCTGGCAAGAAGAAGCATGGGCAACAGCCTGAGGTGCTGCCTGGCCTGTGTCCTCCCCTGCGGCTCCTTCGACGTGATCCGGATCGTCCATCTCAGCGGCCACATCGAGGAGTACGCCCGCCCGGTCACCGCCGGCGAGGTCATGGCCGCGCACCCCAACCACGTCCTCAGCCGGCCGTGCTCACAGGGCGGCGCACGGCGGATCCTTATTGTCGCCCCCGATTCAGAGCTGAAGCGGGGGTGTTTTTATTTCCTGGTACCCGCTTCGTCGGTACCGGAGAAGAAGAGGAAGCCGTCCCGGCCACAGCAGAAGAAGCTACGGCCGTCGAATACCGTGCCGAGTGCTGCAAGTGCTAACGTGACAAGAGATGGTTTAAACGGTTACCTAGCGGAGGTTTTGTCGGAGGGGAAGGCCAGCTGCAAGCGCCGCCGGAGCGTCCGGCCGACGGTGTGGCGGCCGCATCTTCAGAGCATCCCGGAAGAGGCTCATGAGTAGCATCTCATTCTCTTCATGGGATCTGCTGATCGATGTAGCTAGATATGTTCTCTCTCTCTCTCTGTACATACGGATGTGAGTGATGGTGGTTTTTGCATCGTGTACCGTGCACGTATGGATGATCGGACGGCGCTGCGAAGCCATATTTGATGTGGTGGGAGCTTATGGCCGTTCGATAGTCGAGTTTTCGGTGAGAGGCGATGATCTCTTTTTGCCTCTCTGTTTGGTTTTTCGCTCTCACCACTGTCAGATCGAGTTCCTTCGAAGGCAGTGAGAGTTGTCGCGTTTGCGTGCCTTCTCATGGCAGAGAGAACAGTAGGCTCGAAGGAGGGGGAAACGGGGAACAGGACTGCGGAAACCTGCTTTATGCCTGTAATGACAAGGGCCATGTAATCTGAGGTTGCAGAAGTACAGCCAGAAACATCAGTCTCCCTCCCGTGCCCATCTTGTTCTTTCGTGTTTCTCGAATTCACTTGTATGCGCTAATGGTTCGTTTAACGAAGAAACTCAATAATTAAGGATTGTGGGCTGTTTCTCTCTGATGTCTCCTCCAGTGAGAAGGATCACGAGACCGGTTGCAGAAAAGTTTCCTGAACCCCGACAGGTAGTAAGGAACCAGCCGGTTAATTCCCGACCATTTTCCATTGGTTTTCCGGGTTCAGAATGGTCCGGGAGCCCGCCGAGGAAAGCGCCGGAGCAGGGGTGGGAGGACGCCGGCGGGGACGAAGGGAAACGACTTCCCGGGGACTGACCCCACGCGGTCTCAATAGGGTCTGTGCCCGATGGCCGACACGTCGCCGCGGCAATCTCCGCGCGCGAGAGGGGTGTCTTCCTCTTTTCTCCGCGCGATCGGCCCGTCTCGCTGGCGCTTCGTCTTTCCCCTTCTCCTTCTCTGGAACCCCACAACCCGAGCGAGCCCGCCGCCCGCCCTCCCCTCCCCTCCCAGATCCGAGCGAGCCCGCCGCCCGCCCTCCCCTCCCCTCCCAGATCCGCGCGAGCCCGCCGCCCGCCCTCCCCTCCCCTCCCAGATCCGAGCGAGCCCGCCGCCCGCCCTCCCCTCCCCTCCCAGATCCGCGCGAGGCCGCCGCCCGCCCTCCCCTCCCAGGTCCGAGCGCGAGGCCGCCGCCCGCCCTCCCCTCCCAGGTCCGAGCGCGAGGCCGCCGCCGCCGCCTCCGCGTCGCCTCCCCGAGCTAGCACCAGCGTGTGGCCTCCCCGAGCCCTCGCCGGTCCACGCGTTCCGTCCGCCGGCGCTGGCACCTCCGCGTCGCCTCCTCGAGAATCTGTGCCGTCCCCACCTCCCTCCTTTGGTTGGCTGCCGCCCTGTGCTCGGCCCAAATTGAAGAAGCTGACGAGGAGGATCTGGCACAGTGACTGGAATTTGTAGTGAATTGAATTGAATTTGTGATGAATGGGAATTGTATGAATGGTCTGTAAGTGTTGTAAAGATGGAAATTGAATGAATGTGTAATGCAAATTGAAGGTTTGTTGTCAGATTGGGTTTGTTGTCAGGTTGTGTTTGAAATAGATTTTGTGAAATTGAATGCCTATTTGGTTTGCGCCATGGAAAGAAAGGAGCACCTGCAGAAATCTGGTTGAGCTTAAATTTTGTTCTTCTGTTGAGCCAAGAATTCTTCATATGTGACAGTCAATTGAACACAATTGCCCAGATGTTGTATGGAATGCCTGTTCTCATTTTACATTACAATTGCCCTGTAATGTCTGGCAGAACACAATTGCTCTACAAACCACAATATTGTCTGGCAGAACACAATTGTTTGTAAAATGAGAATAGCATTGCCCTGTGACAGTCAATTGAACACAGTATTGCTAATGTTGGCAAAAGACATGTAAAATGAGAACAGTATTGAAATGAGAACAGTATTGCTAATGTTGGCAAAAGACATGTAAAATGAGAACAGTATTGCTAATGTTGGCAAAAGCCATATCAATCAATTGTCTGTAAAATGAGAAGACATATGAGAAGACATAGTATTGAAACACAGTATTGTCAATTGAACACAGTATTGCTAATGTCTGGCAGACAAATGTACCAACATGTAAAACAGTTCATTGCAGTATTGTAGTATTGCCATATGAGAAGACATGTCAAATGCCCTGATAAACAAAAGTAGTTTTCCAGTCAACTGAAAATGAGAAGACATAGTTTTCATTTAGACAAAAGGCACAGCTAGCGCTATTACAGTAATAGTTTTCCTGCTACAAAAGCCAAAAGTAGTGTATAGAAGCACCAAATTTAGTGTTTTCAACAGATGTATGGGACTATTTGTTAACTCCCCTTATCTTCAAAATCTAATCTTCTAACGGATGTATTTTCATGATAAGCTCCAAATAAGAGATTGGTAAATTCTCCATGGATGGTAGGAAGAGATGACTCTCCAGAAGGCAGTGTATCATCAAGCATCGTATTTGGATTTGACAATTGTGAGAAAGATACATCCGGAAGAGATGACTCTCCTACATAAGAAAGCTAAAATATTACCACCGAGCATTGTGAGAAAGATAACATCATGACCAATTAAATTTACCTTTTTCTGTAGTTTTCGATGCCTTTTTCTTTCGTTTCTCAAGAACGCCTCTTGCCCTCTTTGACTTTGGACCTTTTTTGTGTTCAGGAACTTTGAATGGCACTTCTCTGACATCTTCAGTGCACTGAATAGAATTATCTTTAATGCTTACATCGAACAACATATTTTCTATTTCAGAAGCCAGCTTATCTAAACCATTGTTGAAATATGTCATGCAATTTCTTGAAGCCTTACACTTCAATGCAATTGCCATGGCCTTTCGAGAAAGATGAGCAGATTCGCAAGCCAAACTTTGTTCCTCACTCCGGGTATTCCAAAAAAAGGGTCCTCTCTTTGCATACTTTGTCCATCTATTCAATATGTATTGAGGCGGTAACACAAACATATTGTTGAAGTTAAGGACCCGTAGAGCATGCCTGCATAGTATTCCTACAACAAATAGAAAATGTGAAATGACATGTAACTAGAAATGGGTAACTAGTGTAATAGGCGAATACCTTCACATTCATACATCCTACAAGAACATGTTGTATTCATATCCTCGAAATGGAAGACTACAATTGCTTCATCTTCAATGTATTCAGAAGATGTCACCTTGTAAGTACGGGTAGTCCCCTCATCGAGAATTAATGTGCATGCCATAGTGAATATTTTTGTAAATTCCTTCTCAAATTCAGAATACATATTTCTTGTGTATGATTCAGCTGCTGTCCTCAATGTAGGCAAGCCAGAAACACATAGAATTGGATTAGTATGGCGTGACTTGTAATCTTCATACAATTCGTTTCGACGGAGACTATTAATGCACCTATCATACTGTTCTATGAGCTCCGAAAGTGATAGCTTTCTACGAAAAGCTTTCTTAAACACATTATTCATGCCTTCACTCCTTTGAGTTGATGTTGCATCAGCACAAAAAGAATCCCGCCGATGAATAGTAGCCCATTTCTCACGCAATGCATACAAATTTTGTAACCACCGGTTTCCTCCAAGATTGTAAGCACACAACAAGTTACGCCAGTTGTCGTTGAAGTGACTAACAGACCTACGTTCATACACACATCTTTTGAAGTCAGCTAAGAATTTCGGATGGTTACTGATCACATGACTAAGATGCTTGGCGGCATTTTGATATATATGCCATAAACAGAGGCGATGACTTGTGCCTGGGAAAACCATGCTGATTGCTTTTGCTATTGCAGCACACTGATCTGTAAAAATTGTTGTAGGATGCTTATCTGACATTGCGGTGAGGAATGTTCTAAAAAGCCAAACAAACGATTCTGTAGATTCATCATATAAGAGAGCACTTGCAAAGACAATGGTCTGCCTATGATGATTTGTTCCAAGAAGTGGAGCAAATGGCATATCAAACTTATTTGTTTGGAATGTGGTGTCAAATGACACGACATCCCCAAAGCAACAATAATCCACAATGGCTTGACCGTCTGTCCAAAACAAATTAACAATGCGACCATCTTCTTCATCTAATTGTACGGCATAAAAGAATGAAGGATCATCTGCTTGTTTTTTCTTCAAGTACTCCAATAATGTTTGTGCATCATTTATTTCCATATACTTTTTACGCACACGGGTAACATAATTGTTGCAATCCTTTTGCAAGAAAGGTACATTTTCAGCTCCACCAGATAGTTGTTCATAGAATTTGAATACTTCAGCCGGTTTGATTCCTGCTGCTCTCATATTATCCACTATGCACTTGTCAGCTTTTGATAGATGACGTTGCGACCTCAGCATATGACATTTACTTGGACTTGCTAGATAATGGTTATGTTCAATTGCCACCTTCTGCACTGTCCAAATTCCATCATGTGAAATGTTAAACTGGAGACGAGCCTTACAACCTGTTCGTGTGTTAGCCCGTTCCTTTTTTGTTTCATATCTAGTATGACTACTCCTTTCTCCTTCATTGCTACAGACAAAAACTTTGGAACCTAATGTGCCATCTACTCGCAACCTTGAGTGGCTCCTTCGTATGCTAAATCCAACTCTTCTAGCATATGAATTGTAGAAATTATATGCATCATCTTCGGATTCAAACATCATGCCAACTTTTGGCACATTTTGAGAGGACGAATTTTGGTCATCTACCTACAATGAAGCCATAACAGCCACTCTCAGTTTCCAAATTACGAGTATTTGATTAACAATTCGTTGATCACACATGCACTCTACACCCGAGCATTCGAAATTCGCAGTATTGCATTGTATACCTTCAAAATGCCAGGATCTTCTTCTGATTCCTCCGCGATGGGGGGAGCCCTACTGGCTGCCAGCGACATCGATGGTGGGGGAGCGGAACGTCGCCGGCATGATCAGTGGCGGAAGGCAGGGGAGAAGGGGCGGCGCCACCGGGGGGCGCAGCGTCGACGCCACGGTCGGTGGCCGAAGGGAGGGGGGAAGGGGCGGCGCCACCGGCCGAAGGGAGGGGGGAAGGGGCGGCGCCACCGGGGGGCAGAACGTCGCCGACATGCTCGGTGGCGGAAGGCAGGGGAGAAGGGGCGGCGCCACCGGGGCGCGCAACGTCGACGCCACGGTCGGTGGCCGAAGGGAGGGGGGAAGGGGCGGCAACACCGGGGGGCGGAACGCCGACGGCATCTTCCTGATCGCGCGGCCACAACTCCATGGGTAGGCGGGAAGAACACCGGGGGAGGAAGATCACCGGGCGGGAAGAACAAGCGAGGCGGGCCGATCGCGCGGAGAAAAGAGGAAGACACCCCTCTCGCGCGCGGAGATTGCCGCGGCGACGTGTCGGCCATCGGGCACAGACCCTATTGAGACCGCGTGGGGTAAGTCCCCAGGGAAGTCGTTTCCGGGACGAAGTGGGTGCGCAGGTGGTGAAGAGGACTGGCCTGCCCAAGGTGGGGGGGACGAGGAGTGGGTCCGAGCTGGCAGCGGGTGAGCTCGAGGGGGAGTGCACAGGCTGACCAGTTCATTGGACAGGTGTTAGCCGGTGGTTGGCTGGGCAACGTCTCTTGGATGTACATGGCGGACCTCAGCGGTGGTCACGTTCCAAGTATACTAGCTGAATGCCCGTGCGTTGCTACGGATTTTAAAATTTTATCATATTACATGTTCTAAAACTAACAGGTGGTAAAATTTGTTAGAACGTGCATACAAATATGTTCTATTTTTTTTAAATCCGTAGCATTGCACGTCTGCTACTCAATGTCTCAACAACTTCTAATTGCTTAGCAAGTTAATCAAAAGACCGATACCTTGGTCTGTCAAACATATATTTGCATGGCATTTTTTTCACCCAAAATTATTACTTGAAGACATTGCTTGGCTGTAAACATATTCCACGTGAACATCCAACCTATTCACTAATCATTTTCGGGATACAAAATTAAGAGAATTTAGCGTTGAAAAACTTGATAACTGGGAAACCAAGAAAATCCACATCCAAGGTGTCGGTTCAATACAAACTAAAGGATAGTGTTTAGCCTTATACTCACTTCTGCTGCAGTCATGACCATGAAACCCAGAGAAGCAGTGGCTTACGACCACGACAAACATGGTCGTAATGACTTACGACCACGACAAATCGTCAACAGATGTGATCGAAAGGCGTTCGACCACGGCAAAACTGAAGGAGGCGTCATCGGCAGGACCTACGACCACGGCAAGGCAAAGTAGGAGGTGATCGAGAGGTTTACGACCACGTTGTAGGAGCGCAGAACGTGGTTGTAAAGGGTTATTGACCATGGCCAAGGAACAGTGTTTTTACGACCACGACAAGCTATAGTAGACGTGGTCGAAAGGTGTTCAACCACGACAAAACCAGAAGATGTGAGATCGGTAGGTGATACGACCACATCAGAGAAAGATTATAGGTGATCCGAAGGTGTACGACCGCAACGAAGAAGTTTGAACGTGGTCATAAGGAGGCAACGACCACGTTGTAAAGTCACTGAGCGTGGTCGAAGAAGGCTACGATCATGGTGTAAGTGGTCATAAGAAGACTTACGATCACGGCAAATCTTCAATAGACGACCGCAACGAAGAAGTTTGAACGTGACCGTAAGCAGGCAACAACCATGTTGTAAAGTCGCTGAGCGTGGTCAAAGAAGGATACAATCTTGGTGTAAGTGGTCGTAAGAAGACTTACGACCACGGCAAATCGTCAATAGACGTGTCGAAAGGCGTTCGACCATGGCAAAACTAAAGGAGGCATGATCGGGAGGACCTACGACCACGGCAAGGCAAAGTAGGAAGTGATCGAGCGATTTACACCAAAATTTAGTTTAATCTGAGAATAGCTCTTTCTATTGGGATTTAAGCCTTTGCGACATGCTCGGCAGTTAGGCTTACAACAATGTGGTCGAAAGGGTCATTTACGACTTGGTAGACGTAGTCGGACTTACAACTTGGTGTTCAACAGAGTTTCTATGACTTGGTAGTCGTAGGCGATCGACTTGGTAGTCATAGGAGGCACTTAATTAGTGGTCGGAAGCTTTTACGACCATATTGTGCTGATTCTGCAATGTCTCAAGCCTTTTCAAGTGGTCGGTCTCTACATTGGTCACGGTCGGAAGTCAGCAAAAGACTCTACGACCACGTTGATACCGGCTGGAAGTTTTACGACCACATTGTCAGCGGTTGGAAGCCGGAAATCAAGTTTACGACCTTTGTGTCGCCGTTCGGAAGCCATTTACTATCACGTCGTCCTTGGTCGGAACCTGGTAGATGCGTTTTCGAGTGGTCGGAAGGCCTTACGACCACTCTGGCCGAGGTCGAAGGCCACCAGGACTGTTTATGACCACGTTGTGGCATTTACGATCACGTAGTGTCATTTACGACCACTCTGGCCGTGGTCAAAGGCAGCTATGACCACGTTGGTCGTGGTCGAACGCAGCTACGACCACGTTGGCCGTGGTCGGAAGTTGTAAGTCTAAGCCACAACCTCTGCCGTCGGTAGGTTACGACCACGTTATCGAGTGCTGCGGTCAGAAGTCGGCGCTGTGGTTTACGACCACGTTGAAGAGTCGGCGCCTTACGACCACGTTGTCGAGAGGTGAAGCGATCGGTAGTCGTAAGACGTAGCCACGACCGCTGTGGTCGAATGTCGGCGGCTTACGACCACGTTAACGCGAGAAGAAGTCGGAGGTCGAGGCTTCGACCGCTGCGGTCGATAGTCGGCAGACTTTGACCACGACCACGTGGGAAGTCGGCAGACTTCTACCACATTGTAAAGCGGTCGAACGTGGTCGTAGCTCAGTCGGCTGCAATCGAACCTGGTCGAATGCAGTCGGACGTGGTCGTAGCGCTATCAGACGCGGTCGGAAGTGGTTGATACCAGTCGGTTATAGTCGTAGCGCTGTCAGACGCGGTCGGACGTGGTCGGAAGCCCTCGGTAGCGGTCGTAACGCAGTCAGACGTGGTCGGAAGCCCTCGGTAGCAGTCGTAACGCAGTCGGACGTGGTCGGTTGCGGTCGTACGCTGTCAGAGTGGCTTGGGACTCGGTCGGTTGTGATCGGAAGGGCCTATAAGACGTCGGACGTGCTCGAGACGAGGTCGATAGCGGTCGGAAGTGCCCCGAAGTGGTCGTAACACTTGGAAACCAGTTGTATGGCTTCTTGGAGCGGTCATAACCACTGGGAATCGATCGTATGGACATCTGGGGAGGTCGTAACGACTTGGGTTGAAGTCGTAGGCTTTGAGTGTTGCTTGTTGTGTGATCTCGACCAGTCGTAAGTTGGTACGACCTGGTTGGGTGAGTTGGAGCCAAAGCTAGCGATGGTCGTAGCGGTGTTGTGTGCGGTCGTAGGCTGCAGGAAGGCTCTTGTGAGCTCGAGGGTATCTCTGTTCTGTGCAACATAGTGGTCGTATGAGGTCAAAACTTTGTGCGATAAAGTTGTAGCAGCTAGCGTTGGTCGTGGCTTGTGTCTGCATGGTCGTAACGAGCTTTGGAGAGGTCGTGACGACCTGCTCTGTGGTCGAAGGCTACTGGGATGTCTTCTAGGGCTTCGACCACTTCATGTGTTGAGCATTTGGGTGGTCGTAGGGGGTTTACGACCAGGGGTTGTGCTATGTTTGTGCACTGGAAAATTTGTTGGTCTGATTGTTTTGTGCGGTTAGAAACCTGCCGGGAGAGTTACGCCCACTGCAGTTCATTCTGAGCCTGGTCGAAAGGGTTTACGACCATGTTGTCCGTGGTCGGAAGTTGTTACAGTCACATTGCCCGTGGTCGGAAGCTGCTAAACCGATTTACGATCACGTTGTGTCGTTCACGAATACTTTGGCGCTTACGGCCGCGTTGGTATTTACGACCACGTTGGCCTTTATGACTACGGTGGCATTTTCTACCACTTTGGCGCTTACAGCCATGTTGGTATTTACGACCACGTTGCCTTTAGGACTACGGTGGCATTTTCGACCACTTTGCCGCTTACGGCCACATTGGTATTTTACGACCCCTTTGGCCATAGTCTGCAGTCGAAAGTCGATGAACTTCAACCACGTTGTTGTTTACGACCAGTTTGATTGTGATCGAAGGTCGGCCGGAAGGTTTACGACCACATTGGCCGTGATCAAAGGGTTTACGACCACATTATCCATCGCGGGAGAGTTACGACCACTACAGCTCAATCTGAGCCTGGTCGGAATGGTATTACGGCCATATTGGCCGTTGTCGAAAGATACGACCACGTTGTCCATGGTCGGAAGTCGAACGCACCGTGATGGTCATGGTCGAAAGCTATTACGACCATGTTGGCCATTTTGTTTGTAGTCGGAAGCTAGCTGAAGCATTTACGACCACTTTGTTTGAAGTCGGAAGCTAGTTGAAGCCTTTACAAGTGGTCGAAAGCTATTATGACCACGATGGTCATGGTCAGAAGCCAGCCGAAGGGTTGACGACCACATTGTCAGTGGTCGAAAGCTAGTCGAAGTTTTGACCACAACGGGCTTCGACCACGTTATCGAGAGCTGCGGTCGGTAGTCGAAGTTTTGACCACGTTGTGACGTGCTCAGAACTGGTCGGACGGGACTTCGACCACTGTATGGTGAAACTCGATGCACATGGTCGGAAGTGGCTTCAACCACGATGAAAAGTGTTGTATGTGGTAGCTGACTTCTCAACGTGGTTGTCAGCCCGTGCGAATTAGCTGACAGTGGATAATGTGGTCGTACAACGTCCAAACGATTTCCGACTATTGACTGAGTGGTCGTAAATGCTTCAGCCAGCTTCTGACTTCAAACAAAGTGGTCGTAAACCTTTCCCAACCACAGCCAATGAAGGTGTCTAACTACCGACAACATGGTTGTAAACCTTCCAGCCGATGGACAACGTGGTCGTAAACCCTTTCGACCATGGCCAATGTGGCCCTAACAGCTTCCGACTATGGCCAACGTGGTCGTAATAGCTTCCGACCGCGGACAATGTGGTCGTAAAACCTTTCAACCACGGCCAATGTGGCCATAATAGCTTTCGACCATGGCCAACGTGGTCGTAATAGCTTTAGACCACGATCAAAGAGATGCGTTCGACTTCTGACTTTCGACCAGCGACAACTTGGTCGTAAAACTTGCTGGGACCTTTGACCATGACCAGAGTGGTCGTAAACCCTTCTGATGTTCTCCAATCATGCCCAATGTGGCCGTACCCCTTCCTGATGGACTCCAACCACAGCCAAAGTGGTCGTAAACTGTACTGGTGGCCTTCGACCACAACCAACGTGGTCGTAAAGCTTCCTGGGACCTCTGACTATGCCCAAAGTCGTCGTAAACACCACAACATAGTCGTAAAATAGTGCGCACGGCTTCTGACCATGACCCACGTGGTCGTAAACCCTTCCGACTACTCGAAAATTTACCTACCAGGTTTTGACCAAGGACAAAGTAGTCGTAAATGGCCCAGCCGATTTTTGACCACAGCCAAGATGGTCTTAATGGCTACTGCATGTGGTCGGCTGTAGCAAATACGACCACGTTGGCCATGGTCGGTTGCCCATTGGACCATTTACGACCACGTTGGCCGTGGTCGGTTGCCCATTGGACCATTTACGACCACGTTGGCCGTGGTCGAAAGCCATGCGCACTGTTTACGACCACGTTGTGGTGTATACGACCACTTTGGGCATGGTCGAGAGCCACTACGACCACATTGGCCCTGGTCGGAGGTTGCCAGATAGCTTTACGACCACGTTAGCACGAGAGGAAGTCAGAAGTCAAGGCTTTGACCGCTGGGAAGTCGGCGGACGTGCTCGAAGCGCAGTCAGACTCGATCGGTTGAGGTCGTAAGCGGTCGGATGAGGTTGGAGCGCAGTCGGAAATGGTCAAACGTGATCGAAAGGGCTTCGACTATGGTGAAACAAGTCCTACGTGATCGGAAAGGGCTTCGACCATGATGAAACTCGGTGTATGTGGTCTGAACGGGGTTCGACCACGGTGGAAAGTGATGAACGTGGTCGGAAGGTGGTTCGATCACGCAATTAAGCGATCGTAGCTTTTGTTAACCGATCGTATGGTGTCTAGGAATCAGTCATAACAATCTGGGATGAGGTCGCAGGGCTTTGAGCGTTGCTTGTCTTGTGATCTTGACCGGTCGTATGTTGGTACGACCTGGTTGGGTAACTCGTAACGACTGTCTTGGCTGGTCGTAGCAGAGCGAAGCGGTAGTCGTAGGTGCTAAAACACGGTGTTGGTTGGGTAAAACACGGTGTTGGGAGAGGGGTTAACGGGTGATCCCCAGTGAACACACAGCCCTGCTACAACCATCCCAAGTTTCAGATCCAACTTACCCAACATCTCAGAGGGCTACGACCACTCCAAAAGACCATAAGAACGAAAAGGTAGAACATGACATGCACAAGACCTACGACCACTACCATAGTCCATACGACCACCCCAGTGGTCTATTCGACAGATTCCCAGATGTTACGACTGTTCCGGGAGGCCATACGACCGGTTTACAAGTGTTACGACCGCTTCTGAGTGATAACGTGGTCGTAAGGCGCTGACTCCTCAACATGGTCGTAAATTCGACTGCTGACTACCGACCGCTTCACCACGTGGTTAGAGTTCGCTGACTTCCCAACGTGGTCGTAGTTGAAGTCTGCCGACTACCCTCGTGGTCGCATGCCCGAGCGCCGAAGCTCGCTACAACGTGGTCGCAAGCTCGAGCGCCGACTACTGACTGCAGCGGTCGAAGCATCGACTTTCGACTGCACACCGTAGTCGTAATCAACTACCGACAACGTAGAGCTTCTACACCGCACGTTCTATATGTGTTATTATTAGCTTCGCAGATTTTATTCTTTCTATGGTTGTCTTGTTTCGTTTTTATAAATGCATGTCTGTTTCAGGTGTTGGATTTTGCTCTGATACCACTTGTTGTAAGTCTTATGACTTCTCCCAGGACTTTTTCGACCTTTTACGAGTGCTTCTGACCACTTACGACCGGCCATGGCTGCTTACGACTGCTTCCCGCTGCCATTCGACCACTCTGTCGGCCATTCTGGCCGCTTTCCTTCGAGGTCGTAAACCTTCTACTGAGGTTTCAGACTGCTCTTCTCTGTCGGTGTGCTGCGCTTCCTTCGACCCCACTTGAATCACCTTGATCACAACTCTCACCGATCACATAGTGATGCTGGTGATCAGTGTTCACCGTGATCGAAACACCTTTTCGACCACGATCACTTCCTTACATCGTGGTCGAAGTCCCTTTCGACCACGTTCAAGGCTTAACGGCGCAGTCGCAGCCTCTTCCGACCACTCACACTGTGGTCAAAGCTTCAAAACGTCGTCGAAGCCTTCACCGACCACGTTCAGTGTCTTTACAACATGGTCCCTGCCCTCCTTCTGAGCATGTTCAATCTCCTTCATCATGATCGAAGCCTTTCGACCACGTTCAACTCTTCAGCGTGGTCGAATGCCTTCCTGATCACGTTCAATTCTACCTTACCATGGTCATAGTGCCTCCCGAGCACGTTCCATCACCTTTGCTCTGGTCGTACGTCTTCTTATCACGCTTACAATGTGGTCGTAAACGACCTCTCTCAAGGTGGTCGTACTGACCGCTCAACGTGGTCATAACTGCTCGCTGCAACGTGGTCGTAACGACCGCTAACAACGTGGTCGATACCGACCACGCACGGCGGCTCGACCACGGGCATCCGACCACGGCTCCAAGCACGCCCATCTCTGACCACGCCCATCCGAGCACGGCCATCTTCGACCACGGCCATCTTGGACCATGCCCATCTCGACCGCCTCGCAACGTGCTCGAGGTCTACCGACTTCTTACGTGGTTGTAGACTTGAGCGCCGACTTCCACCACAGCCCGCTACAGCGTGGTCGTAGCTTTGACTTACGACTTTCGACCACGGCCAACGTGGTCGTAGCTCCATTCGACTACGGCCAACGTGGTCGTAAACGACCTGAATGACCTTCGACCATGCCCAAAATGGTCGTAAACTTGTTTTCTGGCTTCCGACTCCCAGCAAAATGGTCGTAACAGCTTCCGACCTCACAAAGATTGCTCTCCCCCCAACCTCCTTCCTCTCCTCCGCCCCCAACCGGCGCCGCCCCCGCCGTCGCCTCCTTCCTCTCCCCCGCCGCATCCGCGCCTCCTCCTTCCTCCGCTCCCTTCCTCTCCGAGCCAGCCGCCGCCGCAGCCGCGCCTCCTCCTACCTCTGCCCCCAACCGGTGAGATGGAGGTCGCGCCACCTCCTTCCTCCGCCCCCAACCGACGCCGCCCCCGCCGTCGCCTCCTTCCTCTCCTCCGCCCCCAACCGGCGCCACCCCCGCCGTCGCCTCCTTCCTCTCCCCCGCCGCAGCAGCACCTCCTCCTTCCTCCGCCCCTTCCTCTCTGAGCCAGCCGCCACCGCAGCCGCGCCTCCTCCTACCTCCGCCCCCAACCGGTGAGATGGAGGTCGCGCTGCCTCCTTCCTCCGCCCCCAATCGGCGCCGCCCCCGTCGTTGCCTCCTTCCTCTCCCCCGTCACACTGAGCCACCGCCTGGCGGCGGCGCGGGGGGCGGAGGGGGTGAGGGCGGGAGCGCGGGCTGGTGCGGGGGTGGCGGAGGAATTTTTGAAGTGCAGAGGGCGGGAGCGCGGGCTGGCGCGGGGGGTGGTGGACGAATTTTTGAAGTGCAGAGGGCGGGAGCACGGGTTGGCGAGGCGTAGGCGGCAGCGGAGCGGGGGGGGAGGAGGCGGCAGCGGAGCGGGAGGGAGGAGGCGGCGGCGGAGGAGCGGTAGAGGAGGCGTCGGAGGAGGAGCGGGGGAGGAGGCGATGGTGGCGCGGGGTGGAGAGGAGGAGGCGAGGGCAGAGCGGCGAAGGAGGGAGGGTAGGAGGCGAGGGCGGAGCGACGGAAGTGGGAGGGTAGGAGGCGAGGGCGGAGCGGCGAAGGTGGGAGGGTAGGAGGCGAGGGCGGAGCGGCGGAGGAGGGAGGGGAGGAGGCGCACGGGATTCGGTGGGGAGGCAGGCGCCCGGGCGTGAGGGCGGAGGAGCAGAAGCTGTGCACGAGAGAAGCAGAGAGGAGAGAAGCAGAGAGGCCCACATGTACGACCTATCTCAGGATTTCAGATAGGCCCACATGTCGGCGCTTTTTTTCCTGTGAGAGGGTGGCAGAGCGTCGGACGCACCATCACATTCAACTCGTTCTTTTAAGAGTAGAGATTGCGCTGCTCTGACGGTGCACGCCGTCCAGATTCTGCTCACCCATCTATTGTCCAAAATGGACTAGTTTTTTTCGGTTTCGCTATTATACAGTAGATTAAATTTTTGGTATTGATAAACATCATCCGGATGTTTTCTTTCTAACTATCATTCAGATTTAGGACCGTTGGACCAACGGTCATGAATTCTCCCCGCCCCCTCCAAAAAAAACAATCTCCCCCTCCAAAAATAAGAGGCCGTTGGATCTCTAATCCAACGGTCCGAAATTTGGATGATTTTTAGGATTAAAACATCCGGGTGATACATATACACACCTTTAAATTTTTTATTTTTTAGTTATTTGAAGTTACATTTCTAGTCAACTTCAAGTATTAATTCAATCTCCTTCTGAAGTTGCACTCTTAGACATTTAAAATTACAGTGTAAAAAAGAGACTGAAGATAAAGAAAAAAAACAGTCGCTGTACAATAGTCATTTCCTTCTATTTTTGCGTGTCATGCTAAAAGAGAACCTGCGCGCATTCCCAGACTCTAGATAAAAATCAAGTTGCAAATTGCGCTTACAGCAATTTGTATGTTGCCCATCCGTTCATGGGAGGGGATGAAAGCTTTTTATCCCATGCATGCATGAAACAAGGGAAGCGGCATGCGTGCATGTATCTTCCCCGTCACATCTGACAGTATGAGCTGTAGGCTGGGTTAAACAACAGCGGAAGCAGCTCTTTCCCCAAGTGAGCACGAGAAGGCACCCTTCAACTCAAAAGCAAACCAAAATCTTTAGCCATCCCTTCGTTCCAAAAGAAATCTTTACCGATTTGCCGTTCTAGTTTTTTAAATAGAAATATACTAGAAATTCTTATAAAAAATAAAACATCTAACTCTTAATTTGATAGATCCCAATTTTAAAGGCCGAGGTTTGATAGTTGACTTAGAGTTATAAAAATCTAGCTATATCTATACTAAATATATACTTAGAGAAAAATCTAGCCATCAATTTGGTGGACCCAAGCTATAATGGTTCGGATTAAAACAAAAATTTATCTCAAGTACAATCAAAATTAATAGAAATTTAGAATTTAAAATAAATAAATAAATAATACTAATTTGATTTCTATACGCCTTTCAAAGTAACATCCTTAAATAACTAAAGTTCACAATAATAATTAAAAAATAGCAAATTAAAAAAAGAGTTCACATCATGTACAATCCAAATTAAGATAAATTTGGAACTAAAAATAAATAAAAATTAGTAGTTTGATTTTCATACGACTTCCAAAGTAACATCCACACATAACAAAAAAATCACAATAATAATTAAATGAAAATGAGCAAATTAAAATAAAGAGTTCATATCAAGTACAATCTAAATTAAGAGAAATTCGAAATTGAAAAAAAAGAAAAAAATTAGCAATACGATATCCATACGACTTCCAAAGTAGCATCCATAAATAATTAAAATTCACAATAATAATGAAACAAATATTAGTAAATTAAAAGATAGAGTTCATGTCAAGTACAATCCAATTAACTAAAATTCAAAATAAAAGATGAAATAAAATTGGCAATTTAATTTCCATATGAATTTCAAAGCAAACTGTTAAAATAATAAATTCAGAATAATAATTAAAAGAAAATAGAAAATATCTTTATACAAATTCTAGCCTAAAACTAAAAAGAAATCCATGGTAAATATGATCCAAAAATGTGCAAATTCAAAATAAGAAATTTTGGATTGCCTGGGCAGTCGTGACAATAAGGGCATTGCTGTGAATAAATACCTCCAGCCCACAGAATCTGGTTGGACAATGATAAAACAACAGACTGACAGAGAAGCTGACAGCTCACTATTACACAAAATGAGAGTTTCGACTCGGTCCTAACTCGTAAGTCATATGGACTATCACCCACCTGGGGGGAAATGCCAACAGCCTATACTATGGAAACTTAGCATCTCATATAAAAACCGCGTTGCCCACCAAAAATAAAAGGAAGAAACAAGATTTTGAAGAGGAACACAAGCAATCATATGAGCAAATTAGTTTTGACATCTTAGCATTTTAGTTCCATCAACTTCGTTTCTATAAATGCTCACAGAAGCAACAAACAAGGGTAAAGAATAGGATATATCAAGCACTTACCTTTTCATAGCAAATACTTTCCAAGCTAGTTCCCGTTTTTGGAAGATAGTAATTGAAGTAGTCAGTAAAAATTGCTTGAGCCAGTCGTGGTGTCAGGGGTGTGCGCCTTGGGCCCAAGGTCCAGTCAGGTTATTATTAGGAATTAGAGATTGGTTTCCATTTGAGTTAGAGATTAGTTTCCTTGTATTAGAGATAGAGTTAGAGATATAATATGAGTTAGAGATATAATTGGGATTAGATTCCATCTGTTAGGGGGAGTCGTCTATATAAGAGGGCTACCACATGCTATTGTAATCAAGCAGAGTAATATCAAGTCTCCCCGTCTAAATCTCTAGTCTCTCTCCCTCTCGTTCTACGCCGACGCCATCCGGCCATCTTCTTGGTGGTGTTTACCCCGGTTCATGACAACTTGGTATCAGAGCAGTCGATCCCTTCCCACGACTTCTGCTACCATGGTTCCTGTTGCCGAGTCGTTGGCCGCGATAAGAGCTACCGCTAAGGAGATGGCTGACGGCTGGAGCGACGCAATCGCGCTCGGCGAGCAGATCAGCAAACAGGCGAAATAAATCAAGGAATACTTAGAGAATATGATGAGGATGCTACAAGAGAGAAAGAAGGCACGTCAACATTCAACACCAGATCCCCAACAACAACAAAATCAAGAACCACAGCCACCGCCAGATGCCACCGACCACATCACCGTAGCATCTTCTCCGGTGTCTCCGTTCAGCGCCGCACCCGCCGTCGCCCAGCGTCGGCCGCCAAAAGGCCTCGCCTAGTGTCAGGGGTGTGGGCCATGGGCCCAAGGCCCAGTCAGATTATTATTAGGAATTAGAGATTAGTTTTCATTTGAGTTAGAGATTAATTTCCTTGTATTAGAGATAGAGTTAGAGATATGATATGAGTTAGAGATATAATTAGGATCAGATTCCATCTGTTAGTGGGAGCCGTCTATATAAGAGGGCTACCGCATGCTATTGTAATCAAGCAGAGTAATATCAAGTCTCCCCGTCTAAATCTCTAGTCTCTCTCCCTCTCGTTCTACGCCATTTTTTTGGTGGTATTTACCCCGGTTCATAACACGTGGAGCATTTATAAGTTTTCGGTGGACTGAAGCAGCAAGAATCAGTAACTTCTCGATGTGCTCAAAAACTTGACAAAGCCGCTTCAAGTCTCCAGTCAAATCACTGATGTCGGATTTCCCTGTGAAATAACCACGTTAGTATTCAAGGTGGCAGCCAGTGCTCACAATCCTGGAGGTCCTCTGGTTTCGCAAGGCGTCTATGCGCAGCTGTACGGCAAGTATGTACCACCTTGAAGAGAATTGAATGTTGACGCCACTGTAGCATATAACTGATCCATTTTAGTCTTCATTAATTTCAAGCCACCATATGTGGTCTTGTTCAGGATGTCAGCCGACGATTTATAGGCAGCGCAGACCATTTGCTCAAGGAGCTGCTGTGGTCTCAAAGTTTCAAGGTAATGAAGTACCTGCATATCACAAACATGCAAAGCTCAGTGAGCAACTAACTAGCAAATTATCTTCTTAAGACGTAACTACTCATAGTCACGTAGATCATGGTTTTAATTTTTCAAGTGATCCAACGACCTATACAGTTCAAAATCCCATCAGCAGCTAAAAAAATGTGCTGATTAATTTCATGTGATTTTTTTATTATCTTTGACGTCTACTTGTAGGCTTCAATATACACAGTATTAGTCATTTTGTTGGTCATCTATAATTGAACAACCAATTTCTGGCAAACCCCCCTGCTCCACCCTACTTAGGCACCACACCATCCTATATGAAAAGCCCCTGAAAATTTCAAAATTTTTGAGCCTTTTTCTTGGATTTTTGAGTGAAATTCGGAAAACTTTCCCTTTTGGGAAAGTTCCCCTCGCTGCCGCTTTCCCTTTTTGGCTGGGCACCTTCTTTTCCCGTTGGCGCCCCTGCCATTTCCGCCTTCTCCTCCGCCTGGCGCTTGCGCCCTTTTCCCGCTGGCGCCTCCCCGTTCCACCTCCCTCGCGGGCGCCTTCTCCCGCCCCCTCCCCGCTGGCGCCCCTGCTCTCCCCGCCTCCTCCCTCGCGTACGCGTGCGCGCTACGCCCGCGGCCGCACCGCCTTGGCTCGCCTCCGCGCCCGCGGTTTTGCCCGCGCCTGCGCCCTGCCGTTTCCCTGGTCTGAAGCCGGCAGAGCTTCTGCGCCACGCGTCGCGGCTCCCCTGCGCCTGACCCCACTCATCAGTTCGCGCCTTCTCCCTCTCCCGCGCGCGGACACCATCGCCCACGCCCGAGCTCACCTGCTCCCTCTCTCCCGTCGCGTCGCCTTTACTCCTGTGCAGAGCCGGCATCGCTTTCCTTCCGCGCCAAGGCGTCGCCCTGACCTCCTTGTCCCCTCCCTTGACCATCGGCGCCTCTGCCCATCCCCCTCTCCCTCGGATTCCCCCTCCGTCCGCCCGGGCATAAAAGCCCCCTTCCTTCTCCGCACTCCCTCTTTGCCTCCCGAGAGACTCCGCCTCCTCCACTCGTCTCCTATTCCCCCCAAGGAAGCTCCCCGAGCTCCCGATTGGTTCCCCGTCGCCCCAATCGCCGCCGCCATCTTCCCCTGCGCCGGTGACCCCGCAAAGCGGATTTCCTTCCCCGCTTCTCCATTCTTCGATTGCATTCGCTGGAAGCATCTTCGCTACCTCCTAATCGTGTTGGTACCCTTGTTTGGCCAGGTGGAGCCTTGTGGAGCGCCGCCGCCAAAACTCTCCGCCGCCCCAGCCGTGCCCCCGTGGCCAGCCCTCCTCGAAGCTCCCCAGCTCACGCCGCCACCGCCAGTGTAATCCCCTCACTCCCCAGATGGTGAAACCACCCCCGTTCGGCCCCTCTCGCCGCCGGCGACCTCCCTCTTCGCCAAAAAGCCGAACTTCCCCCTTCCCACTCCTGCCTTCCCCATTAGCCCCCTCACCTCCCAAGCTCCAAAAATGGGATCCCCTCGTCAAGCCGCACTCGCCGGTGCCCTTGGTCGCCGCCGCCGACCCTCCATGCGCCCAGACCACCGTCGCAGCCGTGACCCGGTCCCGGTGGCGCTGTAGCGGACGGAGGAGGAAGACGACCTACGTGGCCCCTCCTCCGTCGCCCGATTGCTCCCGTTGCCGTCTAATTTGGATCGTCGGATGGCCGCTCTCCTCGACCGTCGGATCTTCATAAAACCCCCTCTTCGCCTCCGTCCGATCCCTCCCTTACCGCTTCGCCCCCTCCGTTGTATCCCCACCGTCCGATCTCCGGCCACCCCAATCCAGTCCGCCCGTTCCCCGCCATCTCGTCCGCCCGCCCGAGCCACACGCCAGCCATCTGAGCCGCATGGGCGCGCGCTGGCTGGGCCGCCTCCCCTCGGCCCGCTCGTCTCCCGCGCAATTGCGCGCGCGCTGGGCCGCGCCGGCCTCCCGGCCGCGTGGGCCGTTCCCCGGGCCAGGCCGCACTGTAGCACAGGCTGGGCCGGTTACTGTTCATTTGATTTTCCCGTGATTTATTAATTTCTAAAATCCCAGAAAATCCAAATAAATCCTAGAAAATCACAGAAAATCCCAAAAATTCCCAAATTTCACCACTTTGCTCCAAATGATATTCTGGACCCATTGGTGATCTCCATTCCCACAAATTCATCCCAGATAAATTCCTAAAATTCAATTTGAAGGATTTATGCATTTTACTCCTTTTTAAATAGTTTATTTTTCCTCGCTTGATTAGTCTCAAGCTGGATTTAATTTGTTTTATATGTTTGCGCTAGTGTCGGAGTCTCCGGAAGTTCAAGTGCAGTCACAGGAGCCAGGAGGTTCTTCGTTCGAGCTAGCGGAAATCATTCGGATTGACGGCAAGTCCCAAATCCTTTGATCATGTTGCAACCCATGTTATTTAATTATGTTATTACGCTATTTGCATTGAGCAAGTTCTGAAATGTTAGTTCAAAATAAAATAAAATGTTTAGAATGACATGTTATATAGTTAACCCTACCACCGATAAATGCCATGTTAAACTCGTAGCCATGCCTTTGTAACTCTAGAATTAATTATCTGTTATTCTAGATAATTGTAAGTTATTATTATCGTGCAAAGTCTTATACTAATAAGGTTGTGGCTGCGGGCCAATAGAATTTGGAAAACCCGGCTCTAGGGCAGGGTGGTATGGGACACCGTGCCCTAGGGCGGAGATTGTCGGCATGCGCAGGATAGGGTAAGGGGGGCTGCGGTGCGCCGCAAGACGGTTTTCGCCCGCCTCTTACCCTAGGTTGCAGGTCGCGGACCTGGTAGGGGTTGCGGACCCCTAAGGAAAAAATATAAGGACCAGACCCTTACGCTGAGCAAATGACATGGTGATCGCTCAACCACAGGAGTTGACTTGTCAACACTGGTTTAGTAGCTGCTCAACTCGATTGAAACTCTACAGGTGTTGTGGAGTAGGTGTTTGGGTAACAAAGGTTAGGCAGGCCGTGCTGCGGGTGCCTAACAACGGTAGAGTTCACTCGAAGCGGCACCGTTTTATTTTTCTTTGTGTGTGTGTGTGAGCGATCCAGACCCGAGTGAATTCTACCGGGTAGAGCCTATATAAAGAGTTGAGCAGTGAAACGACCTGGCTTTCTTAACCCGGACGCGGGAGTTAAGAAATCGTGTGGGTAAAGCTGAGCAAACTCTGCAGAGTCAAATAAATGGTATTCGAATACGCCGTGCTCCCGGTTATTGGAGCTGTGTCACTTGGGTGATTCCAGCAGCGAAGCTTAAGTAGTTTTGTACATGATTAACTTGTTTAGGTTGGTTAATGAACTCTTGTTGAAAACCCCTGAGTTCTTGAGGAGTAGTTTTGGGTCCGTCTTCTAAAATGTTTGCAAATAAAACTGCATCCACTCAAATTAATAAACCAAGTAGACTCCCTTCCTTTGATGTTCCGTGCATGTAATAAGTTAGGGTCCCTTTGGGATTTGCTGAGCCGGTTGATTGGCTCACGGCTTGCTTTTGCCCTTCTTTAGAGGATCAAGACGAAGGTGTTTGCCTCCCCGTTGAGGAAGTCCCGGAAGGTCGCTTCTTCGACGAGGATCCGTGGCTTTAGGTCTTGGCCGCGCTCAAGCGGATCTTGGAGCTTCTGTAATGTAATTATACTTTGGGCTTGCACGCCCCGCTGTTGAAAATGGATGTTAATCCGTATGTGAAATATATACTGAACTTTTGTTGTAGGCATGCAATGGTATACTCTTGCGCGACACTCCATAACTGTTCATGCGTGAATAGTTGCGGGGTGCCGTGTCCGTACGCGCCCCTCGAAACGGGGGCGTTACACTATATAATGAAGAAATCACTTGTGCTAGGATTAGTTAGAGCAAGCCACCTTTTCTCCTTCACGAATAGGATCAAGCAGAGATTTCTGTTCGGAGACAGGCAAAGCTGGAGCATCATTCCAGATTTTGCGCCACATATTCCCATGTTCAGACATACGCTGAGAAAGCTTTCATTTGGGAGGCCAACCTGAATTACCATCAGCTTTGTCCTCACTCGCCCAGTCACCAGGTGAATGCCGCCGAATAAAATCTTCAAAGACAGCATCTGGGTTTGCGGCTTTAAAGGCAGACATATCTAAGCATGGAGTAGAGCTTCCTAATTAATAACAGGTGCAGAAATTCTAGGATAAGAGGAATCAAATAGAAAACTAGGAATACATATTCGAAAGAAGCACTGTTCATTGTTCATACAGCACAGGAAGTAAAATAAAATTCTTCAAGATATAAGTAATAGTTAGATAAGTGATGGATAAAATATGACATGGACATTTTCAAAAAAAAAACCTTACCGGAAGATAATATATCCCTTTCCAATTGACCAGATAGACCCTGCAGTTACAGAGGAATGATATGATATTTTGCACTAATTTTCAGGTGATTTAAGTAGGCTAACTGATAAGTACAATATAGTTCACCATGTACAAGAACAAAAATAGGTTAAAATTAACAAACAAATTGAATATAACAGAATGAATATTCGCATCTATCCATCCCATTTACATAAGCTTATAGTAGTTTCACAAGAATCCTACCAAACAAAATAGATAACTGTGAGTTCAAGAACTTACAACAGCATTGCCAAAAGCTTCAGCTGCATGGACCCTTTCTTCATGCATATCTTCTGTCATCAAAGGTGCATCCTAAGAAACTGATGGAAAAATAGGGGGGGGGGGGGGGGGTTGCACATCTCAATATTAAATCTACAGAAGAAAGAGCCCAAGCAGAACCTGAGTATATGGAGCATGCATTTCCTGGAATGTATTCAGGAGCATCATTGAAGGGATGACACCTGCTGATCCTTTACGAGTTTTGTTCGGTGCCTATTCTTCACTAGAAAAGTTAGCATCAAATCATTTTAAATTTCAAATAAACATACCAAACAAATGTATATTACCATGCTATTTGAAATCCCATCTTTATGTGCATGATTAGCACCTTTCGCACGATTCAATAATTGCTTTCTCTCAATGCATATCACAAGCTTGCAGGGAGAAAAAACAAAAGGCAAAATTATGTAAATACGATCTAACAAAAGCAGGTTATCAGGAAAACACAAGTGTGACAGGGGGCTATGTGTTACAGAATGCAAGAGGCAACTGTGAAAACACAAATACAATGCACTTCAATAAAAACATGGTTATCTTTGTCAATACACTATGGATAGCATACAAGCACTACTCGATGGCTTAATACCAGATAGGAAACAGGTGACTAAAAATAGTTGAATTATTCTACGAATGGCATCTTGCAGAAACAAGTGAAGAAGAGTAGAAGACTGTCTAGTGTCTACATTGCTAACCAGAGGAACCAACAAAATGAACAGTGCACGTATATACCATAAACTCCAACCACGATTTCACTTAATATTAATGGACAACGTAAATAAGTAACATTTTCTCACAGACTTTTAACATCTCCTATGTGGAAAAGTGGCACTAAATAAGGACTATAACGAAATTAGTACAAGTACCATATGTAACATTTGGTGGATCAGACAAGTAGAGAGGTCAATGCTAGAAGTGCTCTTTATCCTTGGCAATCGTTCTGATTCCTCCCAGCACCAACGAAATTCACGCACAAAATCAATCCACAGGACTGCTATCGCTGACATAACAAACAACTTCATTATTAATAAATCTCACCAAATTAAAACACAGGCATTGTAAGAAAACTCAGTGCAAAACATAAACCACGTATATTGCAGTTGCCAAACCACAGTGCATGCAACAGAACTGGGCAAAGAGTGAATCTGAAGGTGCTCCTTTCATAGCATGACCATACTTATTTTCTGCTTCCACATAATTTGAGTTTCCAAGCTCTGACAAACAGAAACGTAAGAGTTTACCGGTTTTCTCAAAATGAACTAAAAAAAGCTGCAGATAATGGCGTTATAAGCAACGATCATGTATCCGTTTCTCATTAAGGTCGTTTCACTTTGGCT
The DNA here is from genome assembly GCA_017311315.1 of Dendrocalamus latiflorus. Taxonomy (NCBI): domain Eukaryota; kingdom Viridiplantae; phylum Streptophyta; class Magnoliopsida; order Poales; family Poaceae; genus Dendrocalamus; species Dendrocalamus latiflorus. The sequence continues at coordinate 40,875,889 of CM029611.1, forward strand.
AATTGTAGCACCCAAAAAAAAGGAATAATCTATAACCGTTTCTCTCTCTCTCTCTTCCGTTATATCACTACTTAGGGCCTGTTTGGATGGACTAGGACTAGTTGTTAGCTAGGACTAGTTGTTAGCTGACTAGTAGTTAGCTGGCTAAAGATTAGCCTAGTCCTGTTTGGATCCAAGAACTAATAAGTACTACTATCTTAGTACAAAGTCTGTTATACCCCTGAGCCTCTAGTGCACGCACGTTTTCCTGCAGTTGGCGTGGGTATCGGCATCTTTTTTCCATCCGGCTGGTCCTTTAGCCCTCATTAGCTGGGTTTGGCCAACTAGTTGGCTAACAACTAGTTGGGACTTTGGCTAAACTTTAGCTCACTCATTAGCCCTCCTGTCTGGATCCACAAGGACTAAAAATTAGCAACTAGTTGTTAGCCCATGGGATCCAAACAGGCCCTTATCTAATCCCTCATGTCCCTTATCTTTTTCCTTCCGTTATCTCTCTCCATCCTCATCTAACCTCTCCCATATATCTCTCTCTCCTCCTCTCACCCGTGTGCCTGCGCGCGTGACCGATGGCGGCGACGTGTGGCGTGGCAGCGGTGTCCGCCGGTGGCCGGACCGGCGAGGCGACGGCAACGTGGAGCGGCTACACATGCGAGCGCATCAATGGCGGCAGCGTCCGGCAGGAGACCGGCGTGGCGGCAGCGGCGCGCGAGGCGACAGCGACGGCCGCGTGGAGCGGCCGCATGCGCGAGTGCGTCAATGGCGGTGGCGGCGGCGCGCAGTGGCGGCAACAGTGTCCGGCAGGAGACCGGCATGGCGGCAGCGATCGGTGGGCGGCGGCGCGCGCGGCAGCAGCGGCGCGCGCGGCAGCAGCGGCGCGGCGCATGTGCGCACACGCGGTCATGGCGCCACGGCGGCGGCACGCGTGCACGGCCTAGGTGCGGGCGGTGGCCGGCAGCCGCCGATGGCAACGGCGACCGGTGGCAAATACGCGGCTGAACGGCCATTCGCACGGGCGAACGCTCGTTTGCCCGATCGAACGCGGTTTCGCACGGCCAAACGGTGGTTCGCTCGGTCGAACGTCATTTTGCTTGGCCGAACGGTGTATCGCATGGCCAAATAGCGTTTCACGTAGTATTTTCCTGGGTCGGGCAGCGGGCCGTGGTTAGTTTGGCTAACCGACGAATCGCTCGGCCGAACCGCGCGAATGTCGGGCAGTGAGCCGTGGTTCGTTTGGCTAACTGGCGAATCGCTCGGCCGAACGGCGATTCGCGCGGTTCGCATGCAGCCTTAAGGGAACATTCGGGCAGCTGCACATCTCGGATCCTTCGTGCAGCGGTTCTGCGGAGCGTACTCAAGGCAAGTACCTCGTGGCCGTGACCTTTCCGTTTCGTAAATTACATATTTCCAGTTTACTTGTCACATTATCATTAAGTATAATTATCATGTCACTCATGCTTGCTTGAATAATACCATATCGCTAAAATCATATCATTAATATCACCTAGCTCATATCATACCGCTTAGCTAACATCGCATCACTACCATTACCTGGCTCACATTATATCACTTGCCTAATATCCTATCGCTAAAATCACATCACTAAAGTTACCTGACCAATTTTATACCGCTAAAGTTACCTGCCTACTAGCGTGTCACTAAAGCTTATATGGTCAATATCATATCATTAGTGTTGTCTGGTTATTATCATACCGTTCACATTTGCTTGTTTATAGACGTTTAATATTGCATGCGTGCCATGATGTTCTAGGTTATTTTAGTTCACATGTACTCTGTAATTAGGATGCTCAGTTAAATGTTCTAGAGTTCATGCTTTTAATTAGTATTTTAGAATCTGTGCTTAAATTGTTAATGGGGGGTAGCATATGAACATGCTTTTAACTTAAGATTAAATTATTGACACTCTTTGATATTAGGGCTGTTATGTTTTCGTTTCGAATATTATGTTCCAATAATTGTTTGATGTTGTATTTGAGCCATGAACGATATATGTATTAAATCTGTTAATCTGACTAATAATCACTTATCACATAATAAAACTTGACTGGTTGATAACCTTGTGTGAGCTATATTACAATACCTCTTTAGGTTAATCCCTATATCACTATCACCTTATCATTATTCCATATCGCTCTCATATTAGGAACTATGTCTCTTCATTCTCAATCCTAGCACCTCGTTTCACTTCTCATAACTTTATCGTAGCCTTATCCTTGCCATCTCTTAGTTTCCTCAAATTCATACTTTATGATTTGTCCATGATGTATCAGTTACCTTATCACCAATCCCATCTCTCCAGTCTCATTGTATTAAGTCGTTACCCTCATAACTTTACCTTAAACTATTCATGTCTTCCTAACTATATCATGAATAATTCGCTAAATAAAGAACTAAGGGTTATAACGCCGGGACTACCCACATATAGGGGTCATTTCCACCCAACCTGGTAACGTACGGGGGGCGTACATTCCCGTAACACAGGATATTACACCCCGTCTACGGTTATACAGTCGAGGACAAGGTTGTGCCTGGCTATTCTCGTATAACTGGGTATGTGGGATGAGGTCGCCGGCACCCTTGCTAGGGGTGCAATCTGGTCAGATTCGGACGGATATTGCTCATACAGTATCCTAACCCATATTTTTTCTCGGATTCGGGTCGGATACGGTAAAACCGGATACGAATACGAATTCGGAGTATTCAGAATTTCGAATACGGTGCCGCCGGAATAGATACTTGTTGGTTTCGGATCGAAAACAGATAATGTAAACGGATAGTACGTGCATACGGAAAGGAACATATGCTAAACCATACCACCATCACTTCAAGCCTTAAACTGTTAGACATAAGTACATAATAGTGATTATAATTCATCAGCCGAAGATGGTGTGGTGTTTCCCCCAAAATTGCCCATTGAGGTGTGGCATTTTAAGATGAATCTTGATTCTTGACGGACAGCATTTTCTTTTTCTAGGCTAAATTTTTTTACTAAATTAAGGTAGAGACAGTAGACAATTGGGGATAATAGACTTTTAACAAATTTACCTGTTCATTTACTGAAGCATGCCAAAGTTCATCGTTTAATAATACTCTGATTACATGCTTTTCATTCCATTACCTAGGAAGAGTGATCTTAATGAGCAAATTTAGGATTCCAATTGCACAAGCAGCAGAATTAGAAATAAAACACTATTTTAGTATTGTATATTTATAGTTGCAACAGCTGAATGTCATATTCCTTTTAGAGAACTTAAGCTTGCACGATCCAAGAAAACTTTCTATACACTGCACACCTCAACCAACCAACATGACAAAAAAAACAAATACTAGCAAAATAAAAGGTGAATTCTTAGCTCTTACCAGATATCCGACCGAATATCCGACCGGATAATTATCCGATATACCGATACTATTCGGTCGGATAATAACTCTCCCGAATCCGAATCCGACATGAATTATCCGAATCTGAATCCGACTGGATACCAAATTCCCTTCCCGAATTCGGTACCGGATCGGTCGGGATTAACCCAACCCATTTGCACCCCTAACCCTTGCTATAAATTACTATAACGTGCTATAACTTGTCACATAACAACTAATTTTAATACACAATCTCCATGATATCCATCTCCCATTTATGACAGTATCTCCGATATTAGTGGTTCGTTGCTTTCATCTTGTACCTGTTGTTTACTTGTGGTGCTTGTCCTTTATTTCACGTGGTTGCATTACTTGTCTTTACTCTTGTGTTGCGATCGTTGTTGGGTACTTGCTGAGATTTTCAAATCTCACGCTTGCTCTTTTCACTCTCAGGTAAAAGGCCAGTGGAGTGATAGCATCATGCATGAGTGGGAGCACTCGAGTTTTTAGCACCGTGGTTTGCCACTGTTTTGTTGTTTCTTTCGTTCTTTATTTGATTAGAAGTGGACCGGTACCATGTTTTAAATATTTATTCCGGCTTCCGTTGGTTCTCTATTAAAGTGTTAATAAAGTTCTAAACTCTTTGTGATTTCTTTTGTTGTTCTTATTTATTCTTCACTTTGGCGATGACGTTCCATAGTGGTATCCCATATGATTATGTGGGGTGCTACAGTTGGTATCAGAGCCCAGGCTGTAGTTTCTAGAAAAAATGTTTTTGCACGTACACGGGGCTTCGGGTTAAGTCATTCATGCATGCATATCCAGTTACTGGCATATTACCATGAATTCATATCTAATTACCGTCTCCTTTATTTCATTGCTATCCTGTGACATTTTTCCAATCCTACGCTTCCCTGAATTCTGGTTCCATTCCCTATTGCTATCCATCTTATCACTTACCTTTCCTTTATCCCTTGACTTTTAGGGTATTGTTATCTTGGATTGACACCTTGCTCTTGTATTGTTTAACTCAGGAGCTAGTTTCTCCTTTTTGGCATCTCGCTTTACTCAGTCACACTCTATACCATCGGTATCTTGGCGTACCTCGTGATGGTGTCCGCCACCAATGGATCTCTTGCTAGCGATCATACTTGTCTTAATGTTGCCTTGGAATTAAAGGCCACAAATTTCAGCATTGATGCAGTTGTGGCGCCTATCTAACCCTTGACCTGTTGTAAGCAGGGATTAGTTGTCTCTTCATCCTGCTATTATCCGTTACTTTAACTGCAAGGTTATTCTTCCTCAGGATAATAGGGAGATCATTTATCAAGGCAAAAGCGATGCCTCAATCTCCTATTCTTGGCCTCCTATTTCGATCATCACTGGATGACCAAGTCGGGGTGCATTCTCGCCATGTTAGAGAAGCCTTTCATCGGACCCTTATCAAAAGATTTGCCTATTGTTCGAGAATTTCTTGATATCTTCCGTGCAGAGCTTCTAGGCCGGTCTCCAGTTAGAGCAGTTGAGTGTGCTATTGGTTTTATCCCTGGAACCACTCCTATCGCCAAGACTCCTTACCATCTATCCCATGCTGAGTTAGAAAACTTGAAGCGGCAATTGGATGCCCTTTAGAGCAAAGACTTTATCTGACGCAATACCTCAGAGTGGGCTTTTCTGATCACTTTTGTGGAAATTATGCATGTGCATCGATTATCAAACTCTCTATGCAGTGACTATCAAGAATCGCTACCCCTACCTCGTGTGTTGATCTCTGGACCAACTCAAGGGTGTCAAGTTCCCCTCCAAGATAGGCCTACAATCTGACTATCACCAAGTTCAGAACAAGATTTCTGATATTTCAAAGATAGCCTTCCGCACTCACTATGGCCTCTTTGAGTTCCTGGTTATGCCTTTTGGGGTTGACCAATGGCCGGTGGCACTCATTGATTTGACGCATCAGAGGAATATGAGCAGCACCTTCGTGTTGTACTTGATCTTCCTTGGAACGTCAACTCCTTGCTAAACTAAAGGAATGTGCTTTCTGGCTTTCGTCTGTCAGTGCCCTTGTCCATGTCATCAGCAGCAAAGGCTTCTTGTGGATCCTTCTATCATTGCTGCAGTGGTGAACTAGCTGAGACCCAGCAACGTGGCGGAGATTCGTAGTTCCTGGGTTCCACCTGAGTATTACCGCCGTTTTGACCAAGATCCCTCTTCCACTTCCAAGCCATTAATTAAGTTGACTCCAAAGGGCGAGTAGTTTCTTTGGACGAAGGAGTGTGAGTCCAGCTTCTAAACCCTGATGGAGCACCTTTTCCTGCTTCCATTCCTTCTTTGCCCTCTAGATCTGGCGCCATTTTCTCTATGAAGAGTAGTGCGTCATCTTCTCTAATCAAAAGAGCTCAACGTACCTTCTCACTCAGAAATAATTGAAATTGAGGCATGCCGTCTGTTAAGGTTAATCGAGGACTACGACCTCACTATCCATTACCATCTGGCAAAGCTATTGTGGTGGCTGACACCCTTAGCATTGAAGCGAAGTGATGGTGTTACTATTTCCACGTCGGTTTAGGAGGAGCTTAAGGATTTTCAAACCATCCTTGTTTTGCCTTCTCAGCATTATCTTGGAGAATCGGGGCCTTCCTTCCCATTTGTTGTTACCTTGCTAGAAGCTTAAGCCTAAGGTTTAGAGACCCAGTACTCTTGTGGAGAGGTGGTGCGGGCTAAATCTCATGGGCCAGACTTTCCTATCGATGGTAACAGGCTGTTACATTTTCGTGACTGCATTTGGGTGCCACCTGATTCGTGAGTAAAGAGGATTATTCTTTATGGAGCTCATAAAACTCCTTATTCTATTAATCTTAGCGAGACTAAGATGTCCAAGGACCTTCAGCGGCAGTTTTGGAGGTCGGGAATGGAGAAGGACTTAGCTAAGTTTGTATCTCAGTGTGCAATGTGCCAGCTAGTGAAAGCTGAGCACCGCAGTTCTGCTAGACATCTGCATCCCTTGGGGATACCCAGTGGTAACGGGAAGTTATTGTTATGGACTCTATATGGGTCATTGTCAATTGTCTCACCAAGACAGCTCACTTCAGACCGGTCAAAACTACCTACTCAGCTTGTGATTTTACTAATACCTATGTCAAGGAAATTTTCGTGCCTATGACATTCCTAAAACCTTTGCCTCAGATGGTGATACTAAGTGTTTCACATTTTTGGAAGAGCTTGCATCCGAATCTGAGTATGAAACTCAATTTCAGCATTGCATTTTATCCTCAAACTGTTGGCCAATCCGAGAGGACCATTCGCACATTGGAGGGCATGTGGCGTTTTTGTATCCTCTCTTGGAAGGGTAGCTAGGAGAACCGCTATCTTTTGCAGAGTTATCTTATAACAACAGTTTTTCACTCTAGTATTGGTATGACTCCTTTTGAGGCTCTGCATGTAGGCTTCCCCGTTCTTCCCTTCTTTAGGTTGAGGAAGGAGAGAAAGAGTTATTGGGCCTCAACAGGCCAGTGTTTGGAAGGGGCAAAAGTGAGCATATCAGGGACCATTTGCTTTCAGCCCAGGGTCACCAAAAGAGTTACGCTGATCGTTCTCGTCGTTCCCTAGAATCCAAGGTGGGCAATTAGGTTCTTTTGCGAGTCTCCTCAACCAAGGGCATGGTTTGTTTAGAGGCAAAAGGAAAATCCTTGTTATGTTGAACCCTTTTCCATCTATGCGTTTCATGTCTCTATGTTGAGAGGGTATCAAAATGATCCTAATCAACGTTGCAGTAAACCTCTTGGAGGTCTCAAAGAATCTGACCGTCGTTGCACGACCATGTCATATCTTGTAACGTTCAGAGTGTCAACTACGATGCTGGACCATTTCTTAGGTCAAGATATTGTGATCCCATCAGATGGAACGCGAAGTCACCCGAGAATTGGAGTCCTAGATGCGTGAGAAATATCTCGATCTTTGTCTCAGGCTTTTTCCTTAGAAGTCCCTACATCTAACAAATCTACTCTAATCCCGGTTGTCCTATCTCTTTGAGTTAGCTGATTCGAGGCCGAATCTCTTTTAAGAGGGGAGAGCTGTGTCCTTTGGACTCTGATATAGATATAATACATATCAATTGGTAAACCTGATGGTACATGCCCACGTCTGTTTTTTATTTTTTTACGGTACTTGAGCTCTAATTAATTTTAATATCCATACGTTATCTTGTTTTTTATTTCCTGGATATAACTAATTTTCAGCTTAATGCAGAGCAGCCGGGAATACTTTGCTCCGGTACGATTTCTGGTCATCAACTTCGTATTGTCTACAATTTCTGTGTAGAAATGGATGGGGGTGCTTGTTGTCAACAAAGTTCTTGATCTGTAAATGAAATAACTGATTACTTAGCAGTAGCTACGCTTAATTTTTCAGGCTAGTGTAGTTCGTTCTATGACATTCAACAGTGATGGTAAAGCACTTTTTTGTGGGTTACATGAAAGCTTAAAGGTAGTTGCTCTATTGACCTATCAACATCCTCATTTCAAGCTTCAGGAAATGACATCTCAAAAAAGTTACTTGTGTATTATCTTTTGCTCGTAGGTTCTTTCCTGGGAACCCATCATATGTCATGATGTGGTTGATGTTGGGTGGTCCACATTAGCAGATCTAAGTGTTCATGAGGGAAAACTTCTCGGTTGCTCATATAACCAAAGCTGTGTTGGAATATGGATTGTGGACTTGATGGTATGAATTATGATTCTATATTTATATATAATTTACTGTTTACTATGTTAGCAGTTGAGCTGTTCTGATATGGCATTAATCCTAAATTTCAGCAAATTGAGCCATATGCGGTTAGTAATTCTGAAACACATTTAAATGGAAGTATAGATAGGCCAATACAAGCAGATAATAGCATATCATCAGTGTTGGGAAGGTTATCAGTTTCCAGAAGCCCAGGTAGTGTAAATAATTATCACTTCACTTACTCTAATCCTTATACTCACCTTCTCTGTAGTTAAGGTTCTTCAACCTAAAAATAGCTAAGTTTTGTTATTTTTCGAAACTGCAGCCAATGAAATTTATTCCAATACTTTGCTTAAACGCCCAATGTCTGCTTCAAAAGAAATTCCTGTCCCAGCTTCTTCTGCAGTGACGAAGAGATTATCAAAAGTACCTGGAACAAGTGATCTTCGGCTCACAAGATCTGATTCTCTACCTCGTCTTTCTCCTAGGGTAAGATTGAACCAAAATTTCTTTGATGACCAGAAGAGACAGCCAGCTGATGTTGTGCCTTTAGCAGCACCAAGAGTTCGCTCCAAAGCGGATCTCTCTACAAGTCCTAGACACTCTCATTACGCACTAGCATCGGCTGCTCCCACGTATACACCAAGGTCCAATATGTCTGCAAATAATACTAGAGAATCATTTTCCATACCAGTTGTTGTCCCCAGGCATAGCTCTAAAGTGGATGCTGGTCCAAATCTCAGTAAAGTTGCCACTACTGACTTACCAGTAGTTGAGCCTCAAAATATAGTAAAAGGTGATCTGGCTGTGGATCATGGCAAAGAAGATGGTATTTTGGTACCTGTTATTGATTCAAGGAGGTCAAATATGGATGTAGAAACTGGTTGTACAAGAATCACTGGTGATGTCATGCATAAAATTATCCCAGAAACTAGTTTGAGAGTTAATCTGGATCATGGCTTTAGAAGGGAGGCTCCGGAAAGTGAAAAGGTGCAACAAAACATATTTCAGTCAGAGCCTATTAGTTCAAAAAGAAAATTTACAAGAGAAACTTCAGGGTGTAATGAAAGTGTTGAGTCTAATGAAGTTGGTGACTGGTATAATGTTTCTGGTTTTGAAATACCAAAAGCTGCGGTTGGAAGGAATCCAGAGTTTGCCCATATGAAGAGCAGTGTTTGGACTGAGCCAACTGTTGGAGTCAAGTGAAATCCACACTGTTGAACATCGTAAGTGCTCCAGCTGGTCTGATATTATTTTGATTTCGATTCCCTTAATTATTATCACCATGCTCTTTGTTGGGGGGAACAGGACTGTCATCTGTGGATTATGAGAGAAGACAGTATGCACCAACATTAGATGGCTCGGTATACATCACTTCCAAATTTTCAGATTATGTCATTTGGGATGCCTTTGTTCTTTTTGTTGAGATCAAACCCATCTTGCAACTGTGTTTTCTGTAGAGGAGATACTCTTCAGTTGCTGAAGAACAGAATGCATCGGCTAGCGATGAAGATGCTCTGGCTGACCTAATGGAAAACCATCAAGAATTCATTCATGTAGTGAAGTCTCGGCTAGCAAAACTAGAGGTTATAAAGGGGATTAGAATTATCTATAACGTTTACTGCCGTGAGATGTAATTATGTTATACATTGAGTAATGCCAGTCACCATTTGATATTTGCAGGTGGTTTACCGGTGTTGGCAAAATAATGATATAAGGGGCTCTGTTGATGTTATGCGGAGAATGTTGGACCATGCTGTGTGTGCTCCCTACTATCCTATATTGTAGTTTCATCCATTGTAATGTCTGATGTGCTGTTCTACCGCTCGTATAGGTTACTGCTGATATAACTAGTGTTCTGATGGAGAATACTACTAAATATATCACACTAGACATTTGTACTTCTATCTTACCTCTTGCCTCCAGCCTTCTTGAAAGTAGATATGACAGGTATTTTCTTGTATTTCCTCTTATTTATGCATTCAAAGCGTTATAATTTTTGACCTTGCTATTGTACATTGGATAAGATTTCTTGACTGAACATTATAAACTCATTAAATGTTCCTTTGAGGCCTAGACCTTGTGATGGGAGACTTGGACTTGATCGCCTCCCTTCCTGAAAAGGGGTGGAACTTAAGCTGCAGATACAACATGCTGTTACTGGTTGATTGGATCTATTGTGCGTTACCCTTTAGAGTGGTAATTGGTGAGTGACATATTAGATATGTGGTGTTCAGTCAAATCGCACCACTAGCTTACCCTTCTATTCAAGAATATCGACCACCTGTGCAAACTTCTGCATTGGTAGAAATCGCACTTTTATAATGTGTTGATTCATTTTAGTTGTATGTAGTCCTTTGGATTGGATCAATCAATTTAGCATCCATGTATTAAGATGCAATGAGATACCACACGTGGCTTCCTTTACTGTGACTGACAATATGATGGTAACTGTTATGTAAAAAGAAAGGAAAAGCAATGTGATGGTAAGATGGTGCTTAATAAGTGTGCATTGACATCTGCTGCAGGCATCTGAACATTGCCTTGGAGATGATCCTTAAGCTTGTTAAAAGCTTTGGTGCTACTATTTCTCAACTTTGTCGCCTGCTCCGCCAGTTGGTGTAGACCTTGAGGCGGAGCAGAGGTATTTATCTTCTCCTTTCGTCTCATTGTAGTACCGTCGCCGGACTGGGACAACATCATTGTAGTACCTCTCCCATGATGAAGCAATGGTGAAATCATCAAACCGCTCTAGCTGCAGATATGCACAAGTTATGATAAATCAACATATAGTTGACAACTCAAAAAGGTTCAACAGAAATAGAATGTCGACTGGTAACATCTAAATGATCACTACCAACCGATTTCATAAATATCATCACATTTGAGAAAACAGGATCACTAGCAACCAATTTCATACTCTCGATCTAAATGATGGGGCCAAGGGTACCAAACAAAGTACAGGAGCTACAATTACACAGTAGTTAGCATCTCGGCATGCACTGATGCACACGTTATGTAATCGAGCATCATATATTTAGCTTTTCTGCATCTAATAACAACTTGCAGCAGGAGACGTCCAAGTGCACACTTCCGCAGGAGCACAACACTCTTCACAGGTCGCAAATCGACTACAGCAACCAGTCGTGATCGGACGGGCCAATACATCGAATTTACCCAACTCTTGAAGACTTCTAACAACCAACATAACATTATAATCCTCGAAAACCAACAAGCAACTATGAACATTCAAGTCACCAGCCTAGCAACCGCATCACACCACCGTGACCTCGTTGCCACGCAACCAGAGCAGCACCAAACAGGCAAACAGCGTCTGGTTCCCCGAAATTGGGCCCCCAATTGGAAGCTATCGCACGGTGGCAGCAGACATTAATCACGCCCGATAGAGCAACAGCCATCAGAAGCGTTCGTGCGTACGTACCTCCTCTTCGGCTTCCTCCTCCTCAGGCTCGTCCTCTCCGATCCAGCGGTGCTTCGCGTACTTGGAGGAGGTGGAGGTGGAGGCCATGGCGCCGTTGGATGGGATCCGCTCCGCCGCCGGCGAGGTGGAGGCGGGCGGCGGGGTGGCGTGAGACTTCCTCGTCAGATCGGCGAGGGGTGGTGGTGGCACCGTACGCTGGTCGCACGTCAGATTCTGGCGCTACGGGCCCCACGGCGCAGATAGGTGTCCACGGTGCACGAAGACCCGGTCTACCTATGGTGTAATTTTATGTATGGGTGCACCGGGTGCTTGGATTTGGTCCATTTGGATCACAAATTCACAACCAGAAGCTGGAGTTGAATTGGGCCTAATTGGGCTTCCCCTACGACGATGTATTGGTCTATTGGGCTAAAGTTCGACTGCTATACTCTACTGGTGGCGGACGCGGAAGTTGGAGGTCGGAGAGACGGATCAGGTCTTGATTCCGGAAATGTTTCTTTACTCTTCATTTCCATCTTCTATTTTTAATTTTTGTTTTGGAACTAAGCAGGGGTGAAAATAAATCGAATGCAAATTGAACGTGCTCATACTGCATTTGTATCCGTCGATGTTTTAATATCAATCTTACGTATGATTTGTTTGGATTCGGAAAAACTCTAGAAGACTCGGTGTATGAACATGCAGAGTAAAAACACAGGAATTTTTATATAGATTCAGGTCTTCTCCTGGGAGAATAATAACCCTACGTTCTATGTGGCTATTGTTTGGAGAAGTTGATTATAACTGAGAGTAATGTGAAATGTCTAACACTATCTTCTGATCCAATGTCCTCCGATCTATTTTCCCCTGGCGTTAACCTTTATGTAGTTAACGAAGCGACGGGCGTTGTCCTGCGCCAAAAGACATGTCAACGTTTCAGGATATAACCGTCTGACGGAAGTTATTGTCAGAGAGACGTGGTGGCCCGTTCGTCGTGCAGTGGTTGTTGTCATAGAGATCATATGTGGTTATTAGGAATAAGCGCAATTTTTAACCATCTTGTCAGATAGACCTATCATGCAGTAGGTAATCGTAGACAGGCTAGTTGAAGATTGAGTAGTCGCAGGAAGGCTCACGACTATGAGGTGGTCATAGAATAACTTACAACTATGTGTCGTAAAAGAACTTACGACTATATGATGGTCATAGAAAGACTTACAATTACGTGATCGTAGAAGAACTTAAGACTATGCAGTTATAGAAAAACTTAGACTACGTTGTCGTAAAAGAACTTACGACTATATGGTCGTAGAAAGACTTACGACTAAGTAGTCGTAGAAAGACTTACGACTATACGACTATATGGTCGTAGAAAGGCTTACGACTACTCTGTAAAATCTATCCCTTAATGATAATGGATATATTCAGAGAATATAATAATATAATAATTAGAGGATTATTATATCCTCGTCATTTAGCCCCCCAACTTTAAGTGAAAATAACTTACTTGAAAAAATGATGTCGTAGATGAATAGCAGTTGAAAGCAAGGCCTTTTCGACCCTCATTGACCAGAAATAAGTTTGGACAATAAGATAATTTTGTTTGAGTTGTAAAAGACAGATGGACTTCATTACACGTCAAATCAGCCTCTGAAGTGACGAGCACATCCCATGTGGATGTACTCGGGTGCCTCGGATCTGACCAGGGATTACGAGAATAGTAAATGACTCTCATACTCGTAATTATATTACTTCTTTTGAGTACTCTGTATCGACCACTGTGTCTATATGAACAGATCTTGATTTGGGGGAAATCAATTCCTGGGTCAAGGCCATTTACAAGAAGACTCTATCACTTGAGGTAGAAGCTCCTTGTATTTTGGCGGATATTTCTGCCGAAGAGAGAGAGAGAGGAACGCATAAGGTAATTGAAAAATCAATTTCATCTTTGGGACCAAGTAGTCATAGGGCACAACTAAGTTGTATTCTTCTCTTTCACATAGTGTAGGCATGAATTGCCGTCAGGACGACCAAGGAATCGAACTGATGGTCGTCAGAAGAGAGGTGAAGAAAGCCAAGGCTCCTCTAACCAAGAGACGTCAGCTGACCAAAGTAATCGATAAGGATAAGGGGAGCACAAGTGCTACCGTTCCCTGACCATTCTTGCTCTTACCGCTCTGAGCGGCCCCCCTCAACAGTTCATTGCGGACGTGAGTACCGTAGAAGAAATAGGGGCAGCCGTACTAGAGCAGTCGACTCTTAAGATCAAGATAGCCTTCTATTATGATACTAAAACTCACTCAGTTGGTGCTTCTCAAGGCTTTAGCAAGCGACTCGAAAAGAAAAATTGGAAGAGTTTTATATCTTCTGTGAAGGAGATTGCTACAATAGCAGAACTTGAGATCGAAAAGGAGGTTGCCCTCCAAGTGTTTGAAACTAGCATCGACCACATAGAGGGGCAAGAGGGACAAGGAGCAGCAAGTCTTGCTCAAGGCCCTCGATTTGACATGGTCGAGGATGTTGAAGACCCTTGACCGAATGTGCTCGAAGAAGCCCTCATTCCTCCTCGATCAGGCATGGTCGAAGAGAAGAAATCAAAGAAACTCTCTAGAAGAGTTTCTTCTAAATTCATGCTCAAGGTTACGACATCAAGGTATGAAAATAAGAGTATAAATACTACATTTTACCTTTATGTCTTCTCGAATGCCAACTCACTCTTTGTAATTTTAGCCTAACTTCTTCATCACTCAAGGATGCTTCTACGGAGAAGCCCCCTGCAGCTCTGCCTGCAGTTGAGGAAGCAGTGGAGAAGGTGGTCGAGGACACGACCGCTGCAGCAACAGAGGCTATGACCGAAGCTGCAAAGACTACGACCACAAAAGTGGTCGTAATGACTAGAATATAAGTGGCAAAAGATGGGGTAGAAATACCTGGTCAAGAGGTTGAAAATCCTTCCGACCGCCACAATGAAGAGGAATCATCAAGGATGCTCCTCTTCATTCTTGAGAAGGTATAGCCGGAGGAGAAGAAGAACAACCTAACTTGTTCTCCGCATTTTTTAACTTTGCCTTTGTAGTGGGATCTTCTTCTGATCGAGCTTCGATCCAAGTCCCATACCCCAAAGACCTTCTGAATAAGGGGTACATCTTTGACGATGAACATCTTGAGATGGTGTGGTGGGACAAAGTCGAAGAGCCTAACCAACTCAAAGATTCCAAGTGGGTACTCAGCAATTTTGCTCATAGAAGCATGAATGTAAGTATCGAGAACTTGAACATTCGTACTTGTTTCTTCTTGTCTCTCACTATCCTTCTTTGTTTAGAGAGTAATAAAAGACATGGCAAGTGTGGCTAAATACCATAGACAGCTCACGCTTCTACGACAAAAAATTGCTGATCTCTCTAAGAAGGCAGCGGCATTTTTAGTTACTGGTTTATGTAGTCGAATTCTGTCCTGACCACGCATCTAGCCTTTCATGTCTGCTTTTGACTTATAGCTTACATATTTGAATTCTGGCTGTTCACGAGAGGCAGTATACAGAGAGAAATAGTCGTATGTGATTTTGGCTGGTACAGCTGAAACTAGTACACTTTTTATAACAATTTTTCTATTGACCTTGCCTTAAAAAACGCACAGTTTAAAAACTAATTACTGTAGATAGTATAAGTATAAGCCAATTTTAAGTTCAAAAGAACATAACCTATGATGGTAAAATTAACGATATATGTCACTGCTTTGCACGATAATTAATTAGTACCTAATTTAGATCAGGAACAAAGATAGTAGCATAAGATTGTATGATTGATTCCAAGATGTTACCAATCTTGACAAACTTTGGTCAATCAAGAGGAAAAGGTGGCAGCTAGCGCACCAGCGCTAGTTACAGAACCGATTATGGCTAAGCTTGCACGTCAACGTCATTTATGGTGGGTTTTTTTCCTAACCGATGGTTTATAGCTATATCTGAAAGTTTATGATCTTAACATGAGTGTTTGTGTCAATAAAGCAAATATTGATAAATCGCTTCAAAAAAGACTATAGAGAAACCGTTTTATTTATTTATTCAAAGAAAACTATAAATTATAAGTTATAGGACCTGTTTGATATGGTTGCGGCTTATCGATTTTGGCTAAAATTTTTGAATTTTAGTTGTTTGCAACAAAGATTACGGAGAGAGATATTCGCTTGCGATTTTGGTTAATACAGATGTTAGGTTTTTACTTTTTTAACATGTATAACAATTAACTTGTAGATCTCGTCTTAAGAAAATACTCCGTTTAAAAATTAGATACTATAATAAAAACTAAAAACTATTTTTATAAGCTGTTACAGAGTAGACCTATAACCTAAAAAGAAAAGGTGCCTTCAGAGCCTCCACCGCCGCGCGCGCCACATTTGGTTCACAAGTTGCACGCTCCAAAGTCCACACCTCGCGCGCATCGGAATGCGGGAGTGGAAGCAGTAAGGGGAAGGCCGGCGCGAGGGAGGAAAGGGAAGGCACCAACCCGTCGCGAGCTATCGAGCAGCATGGCATTTGGCGCGGACGGTCAGCTCCACATGGCTTGAGATCTTTGCCAACCACCGCGCCTGCATGCATGTGGTTCTCGTAGGCGGGACCGTACGGACAAACGCTTCGAAACCAAAGAAAAAGAATGGAAAGGCAGGCAAAGGCAAACCGAATCTAGCTAGCTAGCGGAGAAGATCAGAGCGCTTGATTCGGTAGTTAATCGGTAGCAAACAGTACGCATCAAACCGGAGAGCAGTGCCAGGGCAAGGCATCGGACGGCTGCTCCGGTGCCGGCGCCACCAACCACGTGCTGATCGTTGCGCCCAGCGGCCTCGGCCTCACATGCCCTTCTCCCACAGGCCACATGCATCGCCGTCCTCGCGCGCGGGGGGCTACGCGTCTACCCCCGGCCTCTTAGCATCTGCGGCAGCCTAGTCGTCAAGCTTTCTTGGTTGAGAGGAAGTTATGGATGTCCAATCATATAGTATTTTCAACAATATCAAATGAAAAGAGTTTTTAGTGTTTTTGGCACATTTTAAATCCGTATTTATAAAAAAAATCATAGTTGCACGAAAAATGACAAAAATGGTACTTCTACCGTCTGGTCATCGGGTGGCGACAGCGAGGAGCTGATACGTGGGCTTGTCGCCCAGTCACAGTGCGGCTCCCTGTCTGTCGTCCTGCCACTAGACGGTAGGTAATAAGCCGGATTAATTACCTACCTTAATTAGTAGTTTCGGTCGCAGCCGCTTTCCTAACCTTCGACCACCGACCATATTATCCCGACCACTGCTGTATTCGACCACGGTCGTTCACAACTACAGCCACTCCGACCGCTCCCGATCACTCCCGAGTCCTGACCACTGTTTGCATTCTGTAGTTGTCGACCACTTCAGCTATCAACCACGTCCGACCACAGCTATTCGACTAATTAAAGCAGGTAATTAAGCTTGCATTCTGTAGTTGTCGACCACTTCAGCTATCAACCACGTCTGACCACAGCTATTCGACTAATTAAAGCAGGTAATTAAGTCAGCTTAATTACCTGCCGTTTGGTGGCAGGACAGCAGGCAGGGAGCCGCACAGTGGCCAGGTGGCATGCCCACATGTTAGCTCCACACCGTTGCTGCCCAGTGACCGGGCAGCAAAATACCATTTTTTGCCATTTCCGCGCGACTACGGCTATTTTTGCAAATACGGGTTCAAAATGTGCCAAAAATACCAAAAATTCATCAAAACGACCCTGAAATGGGATAGTGAGTATGTTTCATTTTTAAAAATGTCCTTGCTCATTTTGGCTTCTCTGTTGGATTTTTGGCTTCTAACTTTTAGTTTTTTTAATTTATTTTGCCTTTTTTTGTGTATTCCTTTGTATTGTCTGTGATGGGATAACCTATTTTTTCCATTTTTAAATTTAATTATGCTAAAAGGCCACCAGTAGCTATAGCACAAAATAAGCTAGTTACAGTGCCAAACAGTGAAAAATAAACCATACATCACAAAATAAGCCCAAATGAGTAGGATAAAAAGGAATAGTGAGGACTTCGAAAAGTATACGAATTATCCAGAGATGTGACCATCCACGGTGATCCAAGATATATAGTTCTTACTTCTTAGTTGCGCTTTTGCTGCGTAAAGAATCATCTGTTTTAGCATGCATCCAACAAGATTTATGTTAGACCATATAGATAGGTCATGAATTTATTGATGATGAATTACTGACATTTGGGTTGCACTAAAATTTGCATTTGTGAAAGTTTCAGTCGATGCTCTTTTGTAAAACTAGAATTGTAGGAATATTCAGGATAAGCGGTCTGACCGCCTTGTATTGGGCGGTTTGACCGGTAGGCTTCAACCACAGACGGTAGTTAGAGGCATGGACCACGATTAGTAGTCGGTAATTCGATCGGTCTTTTGATGGATGGTCTAATCGATAGGTCCGATCAGCAGGCGTCGACCACGGCAAATCGATCACAGTAGGTTGACCACAGCCAATCGACTACTGAAGTTCGACAACAACAGGTCGAGTACGGCAGAATGACCACAGCTGAACGACCGTGGTGGACCGACCTCGATCTGGGTTCAGAGTGTGGTCAGAAACCTTGGAGTTGGAAACTGGTCGTAGCTACAGTGAACCGGTCTTAGATGTGTATGCTAGTATAATCGGTCAGAGGTTGTTAGCTATAGTAGCTGGTCGGTGGTAGTAGCTACAGTACCTAGTCGGTTGTAGGAGGTGCAGTGACAGGTCAGTACTCGATAGTTGTTGCTATAGTACCCGGTTGATACTCGGTACTCGGTGGTCGATGCTACAACACTTGGTGATCGATGGTCTACGCTATAGTACCTGATCGGTGCTCGGTAGTCGATGATACAATGATTGATTAATGGTTGGTAGTCATAGGCTTTAAGTACTACGATGCTTGTGTTTCTCAAGTACATCGAGTACTCGTGGTTTTCAAGTACTCGTTGGGCCAGCGGTCTGACCGACCTATGCATGGCAGTCATACCAGTCGTACTGAGTGGTCTGAGGTTGATATTTGGAAAGTGTGAAAATTGAGATCGTGGATGATCTGGTTCATAGTTATTGATGGTTACGGGTGTGGTTTGCATGTGTGGACTAATGTCGGTCAAGTTAGGAAGAACTTATGCCGGAGAAAAGTTCTTTGGTCTTTGCATATGTAGGTTGGGCGTGGAGACGGTCATGGTCGGTGACGAGAAAGACCAGGACTAGGAGGGAAAAATCTGATGTCCAAACAATCGAGAATGTCACGAGGTAATCGGGCTCACGCTGGAGCATGTGGAGATCAAAGGTGGATAACGCGTGGAGAAGCTACGGGAGGTACGATCCTAGAGGCTTCGACACGTGAGGATGATGCATGGAGAAGGTAGGGAGGTGTGGTCCTGGAGGCTTTGACACATGCTGAGTTGAAAGTTATGGAAGGAGTCCATAACTGGGAAGGTTTGGAAATTTTGAAAATTCTGTATTCGGAAGAATTTCGGGTCCCTGATTTTCGAAATCGGTTAGGATTTCATATTCGTGTTGATGAGGGCATGGTTTAGGATTCTAGCATATAAAAGCAGGGAGAGGCTATGTGTTTAGCCAGGGCTTTGAGGTTTTTGCAGGGCTTTTGGTGGCTTTGAGACGACTGTTTTTTGTGCTAAGGTTTGAGGGTGTTGTGAGGTCACTTTGTAGTCATAGAACATTATTCAGATATAAAAGATCAGAACTATTCCAAGAAAAATTAGTCGACGTCGGCAGCGTGTTTTCTGGATGTTGTCTTCGATTTGTTCTCGTTCCAAACAGAGTACATCGGTGTCGAAGCGTTCGAGTGGAGAATGGTTACGATTACATATAAAGGGGTCGAACGAACAGTCAAAACCTTTATCAAAAGCATTAAGAGATTTAAAAAACAGAGATAATTATTTATCCTCTCTGGCTATGATATTCGATCCTACTATTTGTATGTTTAGGACGACGGATTTTGCGCTTCGATGCAAGTTATCCACGTACGGCCGAGCAGAACGTGGAAAGAGAGACTAGCTACAGGATTGGGTCCAAAAGGGAGCCTGTACTCATTCCACAAGACCATAAAAAGATCATCGAATTAGTAAGTGGGTTTGGACGATCGAAAGAATTAATATTTGTTTGCCCGGCCAACTCCTCAAAAGGACATTTTAATCAACTTCTCATTAAGGTTTGATTTGCCTGCAACGTAGTACAGTAGTACAATGGATAGTAATTGTTTGGCATGCAACGGGCCAAGTCAAATGGCCGACACGGCAGCCAAATTCCAGATCAGGCTCGGGCAGGGAAGCAAACAGCATCCGATGGTTTGGTTGAACGGGGACGCATGTTCCTCCCGAGACCAGCAGAGACAAGTGACATGAAGCGAGATGACGGGGAGAGGAGTGGACAGGTGAAGGGAAATGTCCCTCATCATAAGCATATGCATGTTCAATCGGTTCAAATTACTTCATAGAAAACGTCAAATCGAAGCATCCATCTCGTCTCCATAAGCAAACACAAGCATGGTTACAACGCGGTGTACTGCCCCCCCTTGATTAAAGTCCAATGCATATCATGATATCCCAGCATGGTCAATTGGTTCATATTTCTTCATAGAAAAACGTCAAATCGAAGAATCCATCTCGTCTCCATAAGCAAACACCAGCATGGCTACAATGCGGTGTACTGCCCCCTTTGATTAAAGTCCAATGCATATTATGATATCTCAGCATTTAAGTAACAGTGTTGACTCGATGTACTGAACTTGGGATTAATAAAGTCTTCCTTTTCCAAAAAAAAAGTAACAGTGCTGTCCGACGTCATTAGGGTGCCTAATTAATCATAGCATGCATGACGGTCGCTGAAACCTAGTTTCACATACGAGTTTACACTAGATGTGTTACCTCGAACTAATTAGGTTTGCCGCCTTTGAAACCCGGAGTCTAGTCCCTTCCAAAGCCCCAATGATAAGAAATGCCAGTGTCTTACACCTTTACTGCCGGTATTGGAGTCTTGGCAACTGTTCCCATGGTCGGTGCCTTGGTGGGCATGCTATCTAGAATAGTGTTCTCCACCTTCCATGCGATATTCCTGGTGCTATAGATCCTCAGTGTGCTCAGCTATAGCTTTCCATAAGCAGCAAGTAGCATAGATAATACTATGCGTGACATGATTGCACTCTGTTCTCCAGTGGTAGCACACCAGTCACCATTTTCAAGCAACGTGACGCTTCTCTTGCTCGTTCCATACAAACTCATCTCTACAGAGAAGAATACTTAGATCCTAGAAATGTCGTGTACGTGCGCGTTGTCAGTGTTGAGTTTCTGTTGGTGGAATAAAAGGAGAAGAAGAGTGAAGTTGGTTCTCCATATTTGATGAGTCCTCTTCGAAAGACAAGGCATAAGCAGTTTGCAGCGCCAGCTGCAGCAAAAGGTCAAAATGATGAAACCAGCAGCGCTAGAAAGCTTTCCTCTCTCGTGATACCATAATGACTGAGAGATGGAGGGAATTTTACCATATCTTGTGCTAAATTTCCATATACACTGTAGATTTATTTACTGCTGCCACTTTGCTGCTGCTTATAAGGGTAAGATCTCTGAAAAAATGCTGCTACTCTGACTCTGAAGAATGTCCTATCGTTACGTTCGGTTCCAAATCGTTTTTGGTTTTTTATAAACCGAAGGTTAAATGGAGTAGTTTTTATAAATTGTTCTTAGAAGTCGCTATAAAAATTATTTTAAATGGAGTGATTTTTTAACACGAATATCCCTTACTTTTTTTAATCTCTCTTGCAACCAATAAAAACTAAAAACTATAGTTAAAAGCTAAAAACCACGTCAAAACATGACGTTAAACAGTTTTTATTTTTAGAAGAAATGCCATAGTTCATTGGCGAGGATCTCTATGCCTTCACACTTGGACCAGGTTACAGAGTGTACGCAATGTGCAATGGACCATGGTCCATACAAAGAAAGATTGCCATTTGCAAGGCGTCCTTAATTCATTTTTTGAGTTAGTCCATTGCAGCAAGATCACATGAACACACCAAACCCCTCCATAAATTAATCACAGGACACCAGCCCCACCCTTCTCCATGATGCATGTTCCGTCTCTCTCTCTCCCTCTCTCCTCCTGTCGTGGATCAGAGCGCTCTCTCATAAGTACGCCGGTACTGCAAAAGATGGCATCAATTTTAGCCAACCTCTCCTCCTTGTCTGGCTCCTTTCTTCTCCTCCCCCGTATGAGCTGAGAAGTGGGAACCAAGAACACTAGTTATGTAGAGGAAACATCATAACCCAGAAAAAAAACTCAGGAAAAACTCTTCCTTACCCTGAGATTCCCCAAAATTCCAGCAAAAAACAACATTTTTCAAGTTGTTTCTCTTGCTACTTGATCTACTTTATTTTTCTTATTTTTTTCTTCAGATTCTGTAAACACTCTTTTTTCAGTGTTTTCCTGCTACTAACAAATCAAGAACAAAGAAATCCAGCAAGAAAATATCCATCTTTTTCGCCCTTTTGGTCCAATCGTTCAAGCAGAAGTAACAGAGCCAAGAACCACCATAGCAAGATCTTGTTCTACTCCATTGGCATCAATTCTGCTGCCAATATTCCCTCGGAAGTGAAGATTTAGCAGCGGAAGAAGCTAAGTCTCCGGCGATGGCGGCGGCGCTGGAGTGCTGGTCGGGGCGGCCGAGCACCGACGAGGAGATGGTGGAGCAGGTTCTCATGAAGCCCCACACTCGCTCAGACGATTCTCTCCCCACCTGCGCCGACTCCGCCTGCGCCGGCGAGCCGACGTCGGCGCCCAAGAAGTGGCAGCGGCTGGGGCGCAACTTCGCTGGCGCCATCGCAGCATTCAAGAACTCGCTGAACCTGGACAGCGGCGGTCTCCCCCGCGATCCCTCGCCGCGCGCCGGTGGTGAGAAGCCACCGCTGCTTCTCCGCGGCCTCTCTCAGCTCTACTCCCGCGGCGCTGCCACCCAGCAGCTGCCGGAGAAGCTCGTCGCCGACCTCCGCCGCCACTTCGACGCTCTGCCCAACAGGTCAGTGTCCCAAAGTTGCCACCTTTTTTATGCGTTTTCTTTCAGCGACCAAGTTTTGCAACTTTGCAACAATGCAAGAGACATTAATTAGCAAAAGTTTTTGCTTCTTGGTATGAAATTTGCAACTATGGAGAGGTCAAACTTGATGACTTTTTGGTGGCAAAATTTTGCTGCAATCCAATATTAGTAGATAGCAACGTTAGTATTTTCCATCAATGGGGCACTTAAACGACTTCCGTTAAATCTGAAGTGCTAAGTCAAGCACATAATTTGATGTGTAAGCTGAGATGGCAATACATTTCTTTGCATGTGCTAAATGGTTGCTGACAAGCAGAAGTCTCGATTTTGCAGCTATGCACAGGCAGGATTTGACATGAAAGATGTGCTCTTGCATGCCCGCCTTGTAGAGCAGGCGACTGGTGAGGACCAGCCTGCAGTGAGCGTTGAGGAAGTTCATGGCAACAATGGCAGAGGTTGTGATGCTGAAGGCACAGTTTTTCAGCTCACTTTTGCCTGCAGTGCGCCACTTTCGTGGCAGTCAATGTCAGGCTCACTTGATAGCCCTTTGTTTTGCTGCAAGAAGATCCAGATCTTTGAGAAGAGAGGATTGACACTTGGTGTTGTCATGATTCTTGTGCAGTCCGGGAATGAGGCGCTCTTCAAGAGCCGGGTTGAGGCTGCACTGAAATCAGCCACAAAGAAGCAGCGGAAGAACAGTGGTGGTGTGAAGCTCCCCTTTGGTCTTTGTGGCTGTCAAGAAGAAGGATCAAGAAACTTTGATGAGGAGTCTCTGTTTGATCCAGATGATGGTCAGGCAATTGACAATGAGCCATCTCGCAGACAACAGCTTCCCACTCCCCTACCACAATCATCAGTGTTTGTCTCAGTAGATGAGTGGCAAAGCATTCGATCTGGGGGTGAGGAGCTTGGCCGCTGGATGCTGAGCTCTGAGGAGATTGAGTTTGTTGATTGGGTTGGCCCAAATTCATTCAAGGGAGTTCATAGAGGAAGGAAGGTTTGGGTTAACAAATTGAGGGGTTGTGACACGGGAAGTGCTTATGATGTTGAAATCCGTCAGGACTTGTTGCAATTGATGAGCTGTGGCCAGAGGAACATCATCCAATTCCATGGCATTTGCTTCAATGAGAACCATGGGCTCTGCATAGTGACTAGGATGATGGAAGGAGGATCGGTTCATGATATTATTATGCAGAGAAGCAAGAGATTGTCACTCCGAGACATGACTAAGATTGCTCTTGATGTTGCTGACGGTTTGGCCTTTATGAACAGCTATGGCATTGCCTACCGTGATCTTAATGCTCGGAGGATCCTGCTAGACAGGCAAGGGAATGCCTGCCTTGGGGATATGGGCCTTGTTACCCCTTGTAATAATGCTGGTGAGGTCACTGAGTATGAGACGTCTGGGTATCGATGGCTAGCTCCAGAGGTTAGTTTTCTTGAATTGATTACTGTAAATTTGTTGTATTGTCTAGAAGTGCTCTTTTTCTGAAAGTGAGTTGTTTAGTTCCAGCATGCTAGAGGTTCTTGGAGGTAGTTGCTCTAATTTAATTGCTAGGCATTGTCTGGGATTATGAAACGACCCAATATCAATAGTAACAGTAACGAGATGTTTGTGTCCAGATCTCTGTACCATGTTAGGTGCGTTCATATACACATGAATCAGATCAAACTATGTCTTGTTCATGGAGGAAACATGCTTTTTTTACTTATCATGTAGAACATGAAATTCCAGGACAAACTGTAAAGAAGTACTGCTTGATCTGGCCAACTTGATTGTTTTTCTATAGTAGATCAGCGGAGAACATAAAATCCTCAGACAAACTGTGAAAATGCACTGCTTGATTTTTTTAGTAGATCAGCCCGTCAAAGTCTACCCTAATTTGTTTGGGACAAAAGGCTTTGTTGTTGTTTGTTATTATTAGATCAGCCTGTCAATTACCATCTCGTGTCCACTCAGTATTTAATATTTCATCCTTCTAACCATGGGAAACCAATTTTGAGCTGCTATTATTTTCTTCTTCCTTTGACAGTCAATCACAAAATAGACAGGCCGAAAATAAAATAATAAAATCAACAGTACCTTGAGATAATTTTTACTAGCTTATTTTATACTGAAATCGTCCTTACCAAGAAGTTTCTACCATGCTGTGCACAGATCATTGCTGGAGATCCCGAAAGTGTGTCGGAGACGTGCATGAGCAACGTCTACAGTTACGGAATGGTGCTCTGGGAGATGGTAACTGGGGAGGAGGCATACTCCACATACTCGCCGGTGCAAGCAGCGGTGGGTATTGCCGCCTGTGGGCTGAGGCCAGAGATACCAAGAGACTGCCCCCATTTCCTAAGGTCACTGATGACCAGGTGTTGGGACAGTTGCCCCCAGAAGCGTCCTCGGTTTTCAGAGATCATATCCATCCTACTAAGGCAGAATATCAGATAGTTTTGTTTTTTTCTTATGCTATATATCTGTTTTGTTTGGCTATTTGCCCAACCATGAAGGAAACTGCATATGAGAAAAATATAATATATATGCAAAGGCTTGATATATTGCTCACATTGCATCTTTGCCCAAAGTATCTGTTAAATCTTAATGCTTGAGTTGGTCCACAGAAGTGACATGTGTAGGATCTTATGGCGTAATCAGAGAAGGTGAATGATTGTCTCCGTTTTTTGACGCCTGAAACAAATATCAAACTAGACAAAAAATAATCTAAATTACCGGATATAGATTACGACCGTAAGACGCTAGTTCGTTTGCACGTGCTTGATGAACGCTTTGATTGTTCGGAAGCTTCAACAACTTGAACGCTTTGTTCGCTCGATCACTTCGACCACTCGAACGAGAATAAGCCAAAGACAACGCCGAGTTCTGATCAGTTGGATTGACTTGATGCCCAAAGACACCGAGCTCGTGGCACGTAAGACCGTGATGTGTTATGTAATACCCGAGAGAGATGGAGGCAAAACCCTAATTTTCTTCCCCCTTGCTACAGTAACCGCCAGCTCCACCCCATCTAGAAGCCAGCGCATGCTCTCTTTGGGGGTATAAGAGAGAGAGAGAGACCCAGAGGGAGAAGCCAAACCCGTCTTTGCTTCTCTTCCCATGCGTTCTCGACCGCTGCCAGCTTCTCTCGTGCTCTTCTTGCGGTCGCCACTCTACGCGCCTCCCCTTGCGCCTGCGCCGCCGCTTGCTAGTCCCCGGCGTCGCCGCTTGTCGTCGTCACCGTCGCCGCTTTGCTCCTGCTGCTGCTCGCTGCCGCCCCTGCTCGTGCGGGTTGCTGCCGCTCGCACGCGCCGCCGCCCGCAGCTCACCGCCGTGCGTCGCCCTTTGGCTGCCGCCGCTGGGGCCGCCGCTCTCCCGTGTCCACAAGCGCGCGTCGCCGCCCATCGCTTGCGCCCGCCTCCCCGCTCTTGCTGCCGTCGCCCCACGGGAGTGGAGGGCCGCCGTGGGAGCAGAGGGGGAGTTGCCGGCCGTGAGGGAGGAGCCGGCCGTCGGCTGTGGAAGGGAAATAGGGGAGGGAGGCGTCGGCGTGGAGAGAGGAGAAGAAGAGGCGCCGGCGTGAAAAGAGGAGGAAGAAGGCGTCGGTGTGAAAAAAAGGGGTGCTGCCGACAGTGAAGAAAAAGAAGAAAAGAATAGGAGAGAGAGAAGGAAGAGAGGAAAAGAAAGAAAGAAAAAGAAGAGGAAGAAAAGAGAGGGAAAAAAAGAGGAGGGAGAAGAGGGAAGGCTGATCTACGGCCAGATCTGCCCAATCCGACTGAGGAAAAAGAAGGCAGTGTCCCGATCAGGTCGCTCGGGGCCAGGGTAACGCCTCGAAAACCCTCTCCCTATTTATTTTACCGAGTCAGGCATACGTTTATGTCGATAATTAGGATTGATGCATGTGATCATTTAATTACCATTATTAATATAAATGCCTGATCGGTGTAATCTGTACTGCCACTGTTGGTCTAGTTGATCCGTGGCAGGGGAGGAAGGGGAGCATAATTTGAGGTTAAACAGTATAACTGATTAAAGCGAGATTAAGCATGTAGAAATTGATCGGCGAGTATAAATAATGAGATCGCTAAATTTATAGACTGGATAAGCATCGGGTCAATGAGAGGTTGTCCGGTGGAACAGGATTGGGTTATGTCGATTGGACGTTAGAGCGATGTCATTTGCTCGTGCATGAACGTATTGCATGAGTGATGAATTGAGATGATTAATGCTTGTTCAGGTGGCGGTTCGAGTCTGGTGCCGACCACGCACCATCCGCCAGGTTAACAGGCAAGTGCATGGTAGAACAGTAAATTGTGGTGAATGTTTGTTATTCGTGTTTCCATGCAATGATTTACAGTATGTATGAGATGATGTGTATGAATTGTGCTAATCATACCCTGATGAAGACTGTTTATGATTAGACATTCATATTTGAAGCATATTGCATCATACCAATGCATAAGAGCCAGGCCGGTGAGAACGTCATGACTAGTCCGTAGTGCTCTTGAATAAGAGCAAGGTCGGTGAGAAAGTCAAGTGACTATTCCGGAGTGCTCTGGAGTAAGACCTACAGAGGTAGGCAATCGAGTGGTCCATCGACGGGTGGACGCTCCGCTATACCGGTATTAGCTACAGTTCTAGGTGCATACAGATGCATTGCATTGCATTGCATTGCATTTACAGGAAATGAACAGATGACAGAGAGGAAACCCAGAGCTTCTGGGATACAGCTCATAAATGTGATTTGATGGTTACAGATGCGTTTCATAGCATTGCATTACAGATGCATTGCATGAAAGTGAAAGAGGAAGTGATACAGATTACAGATACAGAGTTGATGTATAGATTACAGTTACCGAGTTGATTTACAGTTTACAGTTACAGAATTAATTTACAGTTTACAGTCATAAAGTGGATTTACAGCTTACAGTTCGTGAAATTGATTGAATTGCTAAAGTGATGTTACTGTTTTATCGTGTGCTTGCTGAGTCTTCGGACTCACTCTTGCTTTAACGTTGTTTTTATAGGAATCTGTTGAAGACGACATGCATGGGCGGGAGTAGCACAGTTGTTAATGTGCCACAGTGATTCACAGATCATCTACAGTTGAAATATTTAGTCTTGGATAGTCTAAGTGCCTTTTTGGTAACCAGCAAAGTTATATCTCTGCTGCGCTTATTGTCAAGTGTACCGGCTTTTGTCGTCTGGTTGCGATTTAAATAAATTAATTGCTTCGCAATACCAGCGGCAAAAGTTGAAATTGGTGGCAGTATAGAGTAGGTGGTAGCACTTTGGGCTCAAAGAGGAGTCGGGGTGTTACAGTTGGTATCAGAGCGGGCGTTAGGTCCGTGGTGGATAATTTGGGTAACCTAGGTTGTCTTAATCGAGAATTGACTCAGGACTGGTTATCGAATTAAGACTTAGCTTAGGTTATGCAATTGCTAAAACTTGACACACACAGGTGCACAGTAGGATGGGATTGGGTCAAGCATTGCATTTTATTTTCGTTAGTCATGTTGATTTGCAATGCCTTGAGGTTGATGCTTGTGAGTTGATAGCAAGCATACGAAGTTATTTGTGTGTCCTACGGGACTTTGCTGTGATTGTGTCGCGTACCGATGCAATAGAGACTGAGATCGTGGCCATGGGAGAGGCCTGGTCATATTGCCATTTGTGACAGTGAAGTAGTGATGCTTTGTTTCAGTTTTGGGAAATTGGTTCCCTTTGGTTAGCAACTCGTTGAGTTGTATGGAAATACCCAATAGTAGGGAGTGATCCATGCAAGTCTGGTATTTGGGGGAATTTTGATTATATGAATGATTGGAGTGACTTGCGTGTTGAGATCAATGTTTTGGAGAAGGCAATATCTGATAGTGGTTTAAGTATTTGATTCAGCGTATGTGGGATATGGTAGTTAAAGTAACAGGTTGGTTGGGTATGGAATTCTAGATGGTGAGAACCCAAGAGAGTAATTAACTTTAGTTATGTTTGTGGGATTGAAGCTAATTTGAATACAATGGGGGTTTAGTAGTGATATGAGAAGCAGCGATGTGAGGCAGCTTCTTTTCTACTTAATAGTTGGATTTGAATTATTGGTGAACCAGTCGGTGATTATAGTTACTTAGACTGTTGAGCCACATTGAATGATTGGCATTATGATGGTCCCAATTGATTAGCCCAATCGTGCAATCTAGGCATGCTAAGAAGTGTGCTAATTTATTATTTTGGTAGAAAATCCCTCAGGGAGTTATCCTTTCATTTGGCATTAGGCGAAGGATTATAGATCTAAGTTTACCAATCTTGCACAGTGATAGATTACTATAATCACGACTGAAGTTTTGGAAAGATTTTAATAGTTATGATTGGAATGAGTTGGGAGGACTATGATAGGGATCTTGATGTCGGATAAATCTCCCAATTGAATTGGATGGAGAAGAATTGTTGTACAGCTGAGTGTGACTCAAATTTTGAGGGATGAAGCTAGTAATGTTCTAGTGAGATTTGGTGGCAATATTTAAGCATGAGTTGGTGGAGTTGCCACTGCATTTTGTAGGAAATCATGTGCACGCATATGGAAGTAGAACAGACGGATTCTATGCGTAAAAGCAATTGTGGTTTACGAAGGTACACATGAGGTGTGCTAAAATCCGGGTGATTGATCATCCTTAAAGTTGAGCTGTAGAGATTAGTTAGCACCTTGGAATTAGGTGCTCATGGGGTTATTTATTGATAGTGGATCTTTTGATCAAAGAGCCTTGATCGCATCTTGTGGTATGCGTACTTGATAGTCGTTATGATTATGTTGTTTTGTACAGTAAGGTGACAGTGTTTGATGAATTATAGAGTAAATATGGAGGAATAAAGTATCCGGTGAACCGTGGAAAGGTTCAAGATGGGATACTAAAAGTCAATGATTTATGTATTAGCGAATTGACATTTGCTAATCTATGTAAGCAGTACAAGAGGTACTTGCTTGTCGTTGTTATGGGGAAAAGAATTTTAGTTGATTTTTATGTTGGTATTCGGAAAAATGCTCTATGTTTTGATGTTCACTAGCATTTGGAGTTCATGACTTCAAAGGAGGTCATGCTCAGTTTATAATAATGACGAATGCTTGGAGGTACGGTAAGAGATCCGTATGACTCATAGATTGATTTATGGGTATGTGTCATCAGTGCTACATGACTTCCCTCACTTCTGCATATGAGATTTCCCGGACGAGTGGTCCGTGGCGTTCCCGAACACGCAAGTTTCGGGCGTACCTAGGAACGAAGTCCTAGGCGCACTCAGGAATGAGTCCTGAGCGTTTCCCAAACATGTAATTTCGGTTGTCTTGAGTTGAGAGTCGGTTGTTTTGAATTGGGAGTTTAAAGTGAGCCCGGGCGCGTCAAGTAGGGTAATGTAAGATTTGGATTTTTTTTGCATCTCCCTGTTCCTTGGTGTTATTTGTCTATTGTATATGGCTAATAGAAAATGAGTTGATCTTATGCCATAATCCTGATGAGAAATTAATTAAGGATAAAATCGGCCTTAAAGGCAAAACCGATTGTCGATTGTGCTATCGCAACTAGTGGCGTTTATGGGAAATAATGGTGACTGATGTCACGGTTAAGCTGGTAAAACAGGGGTAGCGAGGAGAGTATGGTATTTTGGTGAAAGAGCTTCCCTGACTTATGTTTTGAGGTAATCATCACTAGGTGTTAATGTTTTAGATTGCTTGATTCCCATAACATAGATCGAGGATGATAATGTTATTGGAGTTATTGGAGGAATATTGGAAACCTTGGTTTATGAGCCTCATATTTGTTGATAGCTATTGGAGGCTAAAAGATTGGAAAAAAATTGAAGTAGAGCTATTAGAGAGTTTAGTTATCAGAGGTTAACAGAGATCCTGACTAGAGCTTACCTCATTTTGTGGATATGAGGAATTGAGTACAGATGGGTGATTTTTATGTTCACTGTGTTCGGTGATCATTGACTGAGGAAATAGTTAGACAAATGAATCATTTCATGAGATGAAGTTGGCCATTGATGGAGTTCATCGTGGTGTAAATAAAGCATGAGTTGAAACCCTAGAGAGTAAGGGTATTGGAGGAATCGAATTAATAGAATCGAATACGGATTTTGATAGGACAGGTAAGGTTACCTGTCGACAGTATGTCACTGGTGTAGGAGGTTTGCTTGAGTACTTTGCGAGACACGTACTAAAGCATTCCCAGATTCGTGTGAATGTTGCCCTAGGATTGAATTGGTTTTGTAACTCATAGGTTGGTGTTGGAAGGATGAATTGTCGCATGGTATATGTGGCATAAAGTCGTTGGTCAGGATGAGAATTGATGTCCTGTTCAGTTTTCACTCTGAGTGGATTTATGGTGATGAAATGATTTCCTGTGGGGAAGTGAATTCCCAATTATTTTAGAAGAAAGGTTGTTATTGGTGGATGAAGAGATTGATCCTATGATTGGATTACCTTTATAAAAGACTTTGCTTTGTAAAAGCGAGTCGGGTTTATGAGTGTTTTGTGATATTTCTCGCATGAAAGAGAAGAGCTCTCTTTGTTGCGAACAAAAGTAGCGTCTCTTTTGTGCAAGCGATGAGAGTGATTTTCGTGGAGGATTGATGATTTCCTCATGCCGAGGCATGAGACATTAAAGGTTCCTAAGGTAGTGGTCGTGTTAGACCAGACGTAGGATGATGTGAGAATTGAGTCTACGTGCGTGAGATAGTGAGATTGCGTGGTGTGCCCAAGACGATAGTTTTGGACAGAGATGCCGAGTTTGTCTCCAAGTTTTGGGAGAGCTTGCAAAGCACTTTGGGTACAAAACTACAATTTAGTACCTCTTTCCACCCACAGACAGATGGGCAGTCTGAACGCACCATTCAAACACTAGAGGACAGGTTGAGGTCCTATGTTTTGTCATGGAAGGGTAGCTGGGAGGATGTGGCGGCACTCGTGGGGTTTCCCTATAACAACAGCTACCACTCCAGTGTGGGCCACGCCATTTGAGATTCTGTACAAGCGAAAGTGTAGATCGCCGCTCTGTTGGGATGTCGTTGGCGAAAAGGCAGTTCTGGGTCCAGATTGGGTCCAACAGACAGTGGAACGAGTGGCAAAGATTAGACAGAATCTGCTAGCTGCCCAGAGTAGGCAGAAGAGCTATGCGGATATTAGAAGGCGAGACTTAGAGTTCAAAGTGGGGGATCATGTGCTCTTGAGAGTGTCTCCCACTAAAGGGATTGTGAGATTTGGGATTAAAGGGATGCTTAGCCCATGGTATATTGGGTCGTTTCCGATTCAGGCACGAATTGGAAAGTCGGCTTATCGTTTGGGTCTTCCCTAGTCGATGCGAGGAGTTCATAATGTGTTTCATGTTTCTATGTTGAGAAAGTACTTAAGGGATCCGGAACATGAGATTGTTCTAGAACCATTGCCCCTTAAGCAAGACCTCACCTTCGAGTCCCGTCCAGTTCAGATTCTGGAGGAATTGGAGAGAATGTTGAGGCACAGAACGTTAAAGTATGTGAAAGTCCCATGGTCGCATCAGACTGAGCGAGAAGCGACATGGAAATTGGAATCTCGCATGTGCGAGAAGTACCCAAAGTTGTTCTCTACGGGTACGAGTTACAGTTCATTTTTGTTTAGCACAGTTTGTTTGTATTCGTACGGATTATCGAGTTTCAGAATTCGAGGTCGAATTCTGTTAAGGGGGGTAGAATGTAATACCCGAGAGAGATGGAGGCAAAACCCTAATTTTCTTCCCCCTTGCTACAGTAACCGCCAGCTCCACCCCATCTAGAAGCCAGCGCATGCTCTCTTTGGGGGTATAAGAGAGAGAGAGAGACCCAGAGGGAGAAGCCAAACCCGTCTTTGCTTCTCTTCCCATGCGTTCTCGACCGCTGCCAGCTTCTCTCGTGCTCTTCTTGCGGTCGCCACTCTACGCGCCTCCCCTTGCGCCTGCGCCGCCGCTTGCTAGTCCCCGGCGTCGCCGCTTGTCGTCGTCACCGTCGCCGCTTTGCTCCTGCTGCTGCTCGCTGCCGCCCCTGCTCGTGCGGGTTGCTGCCGCTCGCACGCGCCGCCGCCCGCAGCTCACCGCCGTGCGTCGCCCTTTGGCTGCCGCCGCTGGGGCCGCCGCTCTCCCGTGTCCACAAGCGCGCGTCGCCGCCCATCGCTTGCGCCCGCCTCCCCGCTCTTGCTGCCGTCGCCCCACGGGAGTGGAGGGCCGCCGTGGGAGCAGAGGGGGAGTTGCCGGCCGTGAGGGAGGAGCCGGCCGTTGGCTGTGGAAGGGAAATAGGGGAGGGAGGCGTCGGCGTGGAGAGAGGAGAAGAAGAGGCGCCGGCGTGAAAAGAGGAGGAAGAAGGCGTCGGTGTGAAAAAAAGGGGTGCTGCCGACAGTGAAGAAAAAGAAGAAAAGAATAGGAGAGAGAGAAGGAAGAGAGGAAAAGAAAGAAAGAAAAAGAAGAGGAAGAAAAGAGAGGGAAAAAAAGAGGAGGGAGAAGAGGGAAGGCTGATCTACGGCCAGATCTGCCCAATCCGACTGAGGAAAAAGAAGGCAGTGTCCCGATCAGGTCGCTCGGGGCCAGGGTAACGCCTCGAAAACCCTCTCCCTATTTATTTTACCGAGTCAGGCATACGTTTATGTCGATAATTAGGATTGATGCATGTGATCATTTAATTACCATTATTAATATAAATGCCTGATCGGTGTAATCTGTACTGCCACTGTTGGTCTAGTTGATCCGTGGCAGGGGAGGAAGGGGAGCATAATTTGAGGTTAAACAGTATAACTGATTAAAGCGAGATTAAGCATGTAGAAATTGATCGGCGAGTATAAATAATGAGATCGCTAAATTTATAGACTGGATAAGCATCGGGTCAATGAGAGGTTGTCCGGTGGAACAGGATTGGGTTATGTCGATTGGACGTTAGAGCGATGTCATTTGCTCGTGCATGAACGTATTGCATGAGTGATGAATTGAGATGATTAATGCTTGTTCAGGTGGCGGTTCGAGTCTGGTGCCGACCACGCACCATCCGCCAGGTTAACAGGCAAGTGCATGGTAGAACAGTAAATTGTGGTGAATGTTTGTTATTCGTGTTTCCATGCAATGATTTACAGTATGTATGAGATGATGTGTATGAATTGTGCTAATCATACCCTGATGAAGACTGTTTATGATTAGACATTCATATTTGAAGCATATTGCATCATACCAATGCATAAGAGCCAGGCCGGTGAGAACGTCATGACTAGTCCGTAGTGCTCTTGAATAAGAGCAAGGTCGGTGAGAAAGTCAAGTGACTATTCCGGAGTGCTCTGGAGTAAGACCTACAGAGGTAGGCAATCGAGTGGTCCATCGACGGGTGGACGCTCCGCTATACCGGTATTAGCTACAGTTCTAGGTGCATACAGATGCATTGCATTGCATTGCATTGCATTTACAGGAAATGAACAGATGACAGAGAGGAAACCCAGAGCTTCTGGGATACAGCTCATAAATGTGATTTGATGGTTACAGATGCGTTTCATAGCATTGCATTACAGATGCATTGCATGAAAGTGAAAGAGGAAGTGATACAGATTACAGATACAGAGTTGATGTATAGATTACAGTTACCGAGTTGATTTACAGTTTACAGTTACAGAATTAATTTACAGTTTACAGTCATAAAGTGGATTTACAGCTTACAGTTCGTGAAATTGATTGAATTGCTAAAGTGATGTTACTGTTTTATCGTGTGCTTGCTGAGTCTTCGGACTCACTCTTGCTTTAACGTTGTTTTTATAGGAATCTGTTGAAGACGACATGCATGGGCGGGAGTAGCACAGTTGTTAATGTGCCACAGTGATTCACAGATCATCTACAGTTGAAATATTTAGTCTTGGATAGTCTAAGTGCCTTTTTGGTAACCAGCAAAGTTATATCTCTGCTGCGCTTATTGTCAAGTGTACCGGCTTTTGTCGTCTGGTTGCGATTTAAATAAATTAATTGCTTCGCAATACCAGCGGCAAAAGTTGAAATTGGTGGCAGTATAGAGTAGGTGGTAGCACTTTGGGCTCAAAGAGGAGTCGGGGTGTTACATGTTAGCACGTTGCTGACGTCGTCTAACTATTCTTGAAATAGATCTAATCTATTATTTCTGCATCATGGATGTGGCTACAAAGTGCCCTCACAGCACCCCTAAAATCCTAGCACAAAAAGCCTTGTAAAAGCCACGGCCAAAACACTTGGCCTCTCCCTATTTTTATATG
This sequence comes from Dendrocalamus latiflorus, assembly GCA_017311315.1. Taxonomy (NCBI): domain Eukaryota; kingdom Viridiplantae; phylum Streptophyta; class Magnoliopsida; order Poales; family Poaceae; genus Dendrocalamus; species Dendrocalamus latiflorus. Next base: position 40,910,722 of record CM029611.1, read on the forward strand.
TTAGAGTCCTAAATCATGTTCATCTCAAACACGGACATCTCAAATCGTGTCCTTATCCCCTGGACATGCATTTCTATCTCTTCCTCAAATCAAAGGATCCAAAACCCTTCCAAACACGGGTTTTATCATATCTTTTTTTATCATATCTCTAAACTTTCCCATTACAGACTCCTTCACAACGTTTTCAATCTCACCACGTAATCAAGCCTCCAAGAACACACCTCCCGTAGCTCCATCTCGCATCATCAACTTCATGTAGAAGCCTCCAGGACCGCACCGTCCATAGCTTGATCTCCATGTACTTCAGTGTTAGCCCGACTATTTCGTATGATATCCTCAACCGTCTGGACCTCAGATCTTCCCATCCTAATCCCGGTCCTCCTCGTCACCGACCATGATCGTCTCCACGCTTACCTGCACATGCAAAGATCAAAGAAAGTTTTCCCAGCACAGATTCTCCACAAATTGACCGTCATCAGCACACATACACCACCCTTGTCCATTCATAAACAAGAACCAAACTAACCGTGACTATCAACCAGGTCGTCTACGACCACCAATTCCATTGCTTTCTGCAAATCAGCCTTAGATCACTCAATACGACCGCTGGCTCAATAAGTACTCGAAAACAATAAGTACTCGGAAATTACCATCACTCTGCTCTAAACACTTGGGAATACCACGTATTGCTATCGACCAAAATTATCGAGTACCGACTACCGACTACCGATCACTACGACTAAGACACCAAATTACCAAATCTACGACTACTGGTCATAAACCAATCACTGCAATATCGATCACCAAGTACCGAGTATCACCGACAACCGCTATGACCATATCAATCAACCACTGACCCAATACGAGTACTCGATATACTCGAAGATCACAATTAAAGCACTCGTACCGATCATGAAGTCTATGAGTATCGATTGTGAAGCCTATGTCAACCAATCGTAAAAGTCTTTGACTACCGATCGCGAAGTCTAAGACAATGACAGTAGACCACAAGGTTTACGAGTACCGATCACAAAGTCTACGACTATCAATCACAAAGTCTACGACCATCGACCGCAAAGTCTATGACTATTGAGTACCGACCAGTAAAGTATATGACTAACGAGTACCGACCAGTAAATATACAACTATCGAGTAGTTATTGTAGCCACGACCATAGGCAAGGTACTGCAATTACGACCATCGACAAGATACTGTAACTTACTACCTTCGACTAGGTATGGTCGTTCTGTTGTAGTCGATATTCCGTGGTCGAAGCTAGACGTGGTCGTAGAAGACTCTGAGTGAACGCGGTCGTAAACGACCGTGGTCGAAGTCTGGTAGAGTAGCGCTTTATCTTTCGGATTGGTCCGAATAGTCGCAACCAGCCGATTCACCCGATCGTAAATCAACAGTCGGAAATCAAGTAACTCTTCGGCCTACTTCGATCGCGCGAGCTGATGTTTGGACTGGTCCAAACGTTCCGGCGCTGATCGGACCGTCAAAACGATTTAGATGAAGATTGGATAGTCTGAATGTCTTCCTTGATTGGACTGGTTCGATCAGCTTCTTCGCAACTCAAAACCACTCGGAGCCGAAACATTTTACTGCGATCGACCGAAACTTTCGCAAACGCAAATTCCAAAGCAATCCAAATGTCAATTATTCATCATCACTTTTAATCACGACCACACATGGTCTAACAACATGAAAAATCAAAGATCATGAAAGATTTAATAGATGGATCTAGGGGATAAGGACAGTTGTTTTGCCCTATCCTCCACAACAAACTGTACAGTCCATTTTAAAAGCTCCCCCAAGCATGCAATGCTTTGGTACATTTGGATGCAGATTGCTAATCTGGTATAAACAACGCTGGATCTACTGGGGTTGGTCTTTGGGACAGGTCAAGATCTGTTGAAATTCTTTATTTGACCTGCCCAAGATTGTTGATTGGCAATTTGGGTCCAAAATGATGAGGAACAGCCCCTCATTTTTGGCATTCTGATCTCTCCACATCTGGCTTCCATGGTCATCATAAGCGTCTCATTTTCAAGGAACAGTGCATACCTACGACTTTGTCAGCCTTATGATGCTTCTTTCTCTTTTTTTTTTTCTTTCTGATTCTATGCTCTCCATTTGGGGGGTCCCAGGCTCTAACTCCCTAGATGAATGTGTTTTGGTTGCCAGAAACTATGTTATGATGGTGTCACCTCCATTATTTCGTTTGTACCGCCGCTGCGTCTTCGACGCCCAGCTGAATGCAGTGCAGGAGTATGTTCAGATCTGTGTCCATGCATGGGTAAGTAGACAGTAATTGCTGAATACATGCCATCTACATGTAGATCGGGCCATCTGCACAATACTCTCTCTCTCTCTCTCTCTCTCTCTCTCTCTCTCTCTCTCTCTCTCTCTCTAAGCATCAAGTTAGATGTACAGAGCATCAGCAACCGAGATAAACGCTGTCATTTGATGTTTCACGACAAGGACGAGAGGTTCGCAACAGTGACCGTTCGCGACCGAGATGCGTTTGCCCGGAACGAACGGTCCCTTCGTACGGTGCGGTTCTCGCCTCGATCTGCGCCGTCCATTGCTCGATCGATGGCCCTGGTCCTGCACACCAGGCCGCGGGCCCGACACGGCTAGCAGGAGATGCGCTTTGCTCACATGGAGCTGACACTGTTGATGGCATCCAATGAGGCTGCTTTTGCACTGAAAAAAGGGTCCATCTTGAACCTTAATTCTGCGTAACATCTGTTCTGTTGGTAACATACACCTCGAGGCCTACGCGACATATATACACCACAGCACATGAGACACCCAGCACCCATATGAAAATCGAGAAAAAAAGTTACTGCTTGTATTTGCTAGCCATCAGTAAAATGCATCACCGTTGAACCTCCCGTGTTTCCATTTACTTTCCTGTCGAACTGACATGGTCACACGACAGGCTGAGACACCATGGTCCATGGGTACAGGATAGAAGAACCTATATGAGATTGGTCCCATTCTTTTAGGCTCTTTGGTTTCTCCAAAAATCCAAATAAATAATACAATTTGATACAACTTCTTAAAATAAATTCTTTAAATAACCTTTTAAATCTAAAATCATATACATTGTTCGAATCAACATTTCTACCATCCACCCAATTAAAAAACACATACAGCTGTAATAAAAAAAACCAGCAGCAATAAATGGCTCAACAGTGGTGCATCCGTCAGGCGGGTAGTACCTTCATATCATCAATTTCTCTGCATCCATCAGATCCTCACGCAGTTCTCGCTGAAACGCATTTACGCCTTTCTTCTTGGCACCAATGCTGCCTCCTCCCTTGCGTCGGCACCAGCAACTCCATTAATCGACGCACTATAAATAAATGGCATGGCAGGCTGCCGCAGTGCCGCACCATCTTTACAAAGACGGCACAGTACCGATTGTACAGATCAGAAGCAACGTTACCAACGTAGTACTCCATAGCTATTGACTTGTAGTAGAGCATTGGAGAGCACAGATTTGCAGGTTAACACACAGGCAGACGGGGACAGAAATAAAGAGGATTTTTTCTGAATATTTTGTTTTTTTATTCAAAATAACAGAAATATACTCACACGAATATTTTTACAGAAATAGACTCCAGTCGTCTAACTGTCAGACGACTAGATCCTATTACCCAACGGCCAAGCGACAATAAAGCTGCCTGTAAGCCGTTAGGCGACAGGTTTCAGTCGCCTGACAATTGGATGACTGGAGCATGTCTCCCTGTGGCTGGACGACAGCAACTACAGCCACTCGGCTGTGCAGCGACTGCAAACAAGCCGCAGTGTGGTTAATGCAGTTTGTGAATTTGGTAGATTATGACTGTGAGATAATTTGTTGGATTCGTAATACGAGTTTATAATCATTGTATATTGTTGTAGTGCAAAAAAATTCGTGAAACTTTTTTTTAAGAATGATTAAACTTAGAACGATCAGTAAGTACGAGGGTAAGTGATATTGTGATGTTACCGAGAATTCGTACACGGAGAAAAACTGGTCTGTTAATATTGTTGGATGACTTGCTATGGGAATAATTGAATGCGAAAAGGTAAGAAAATAAGCTTGTCCAAATTAAAATAGGCTTTATAATACAGTTGAGAATAACATACTGCGTAGAGTTTGATCATATACGTAACATAGAGCATCATGTGCGACTAACTAACCCAACTGCTCGTACGACCTACTGCGTGGACCAGGGTCATTTTTCCTTCCTTGTGAGCTTGACGTTGAACTCCTCGACGATCTCTTTTACCTTAGTCACCATTTCCTTCTTTTTCTCGCGCTCTCTACGTATGCACACCTCGAGATGAGCTTTCGTCTCCCGTTGACCGAGCCGGACAATGCTCCTGCTGGCCTCTTTCTATTAGCTTCCGAGTTGGTCACGTGGATTTGTTTTGCCGCTGTTGCCGAATCCTTTTGGCCGAACTAACTAGAGGAGTAGCTGCTCTCTACGCTTTTCCCTGAAAGTTAGCCGTATCTCATTAAAGGAGTTGCAACTGAAACTAAAGCCCAGTTTATTTCGGTTTGAACATCTAGCTTCTAATTTATTTTTTTACTATTTATAAATTTCGTCTTTTTTCTAGCTTTTTCGGTTATTTTTTCCCGTATTCATTTACATTGTATGTGATAGGCTAACCTGTTTTTTTCATTTTTCATTTTTTTTAAATTAGTTACACCAAATAAACCACCATCAGCTACAGTGTAATTTCAACTAACTATAGTATAATTTCAGTCATAAGTCAGCTTATTTCAAACTAACCGAGCGGCACCTAAATACTTGAGCAATATCCGAAATTCTTTGGAGAGATTGAATCCGAGTTTAATTCAACCGAGATAGTGCAACAGCTGGTTTTTAATCATTATTGTTGTGCATCACATAAGGACCAACCGAACACTTGAATCTTGAAGAGCTTCACTTAAATCCTTTGATACTTGAGACTAGTTGTTGAATATTACATCTAGGGCTGCTCTTGAGTATTTTACACCTTTCTGAATATTTGTGACTTGTGCAAAAATCAAGGAGCAACAAATCCTTAGTTCGACTTTTGAGTAAAAAAAAGCAAAAGGCAGCTGTTAAAAAAAAGACATGGTGTGAGCATATTTCAAAGAGAGAGAGAAAAGAAAAAGCAAAAAGTATGGCCAAATTTGGGTGAATTCTTAGTCCATAAATTCAAATTGCGTAATTTAATTTCTTTGAGCAATCTTGTGCCTTTACATTCATATCATTGCAATTGGCTAGCGTCTCTTCTAATACTTGGTGCAAAACAAGCTATTTAATCCTCAATTTCAGATTGCCTCTATTTAGTTTATTCTTTTATTTGCCTTGAGTCACATTGATCTTTGTATGTGCGTTCATACACTTTACTTAAACCTATTGGATCAGCACTTAGACAAAGTATTCTGGTTTAGATTATTACTTAACTTTACAACATCAAGAATTTCAGATTATATAGGATATACACTCCATACCAAGCTCTAGGGCAGATAATTTCCATCCGTCCGACCGACCGAAAGCTTGCGGAACGAATACGAAATGGGTAGATGGGTATCCGGCACTATCCGTGTCCGACTCCGACTCCGAGAAAAAAATATGGAATAGGATACATGATAAGTGATATCTGTCTGTAACTCCGTATATATCCATATGCCAAGTGATATGAAGAAGTCTGTTGTGATTTCACCTAGAAACAAGATAACATATAGACAGATTGTCACATCTAAACAGGTGGAAGTACCGAGTGTTCTTTTAATTTTTCAGTAATTAGTCTTTCCATGTTCGCTCTAATTGTACCATACTGTCCAATGTCCTGCGCAAAGAAGCTGATAATTTCCGTCCGACCATCCGAAAGATTATGAAACGCATACGGAATAGAGAAATGGATATCCAACATTATTCATATCTGACTCCGATTTCGAGGAAAAAAATATGGAATAGCATATAGCATAAGCGATATCCGTCTGTATCCGCTCCGATTGCACCCCTACCAAGCTCCACTAATAATCGTTGTGTAATTGTGAAGACTCTTACATTCGCTTGATCATTATATTGTTATTATAACTTCTACCAAGTGTAAGTTTTTGTTGACCCTAATTCATTTCGAAAAGGTGATAACTTTATTTGTGAGAGAAAAGAGTGAGACCGAGTGATTTATACTAATCGTCCATATACTTTGTTATTGCTTCATGTTTTCTTTACACAATCTAACCATGTCAGGTGGAGAAGATAACTATGTTGAGGAGCATGAAGTGAATCTTAATGCCCTAGTGACTCGCTTTCAATATCAGGCATCGATAAGTATATTGCAACAAGAATTTATAGCTGGTATCACTGCAATGGAGGAACAACTCAAGTTAGATATGCAGAATCACCGCATTGAACTCAAAGCGGATATGTAGGATCTCCGCATTGAGCTCAATCAACAGAAGAATGTGTTACGTGGGAACACTGTGAACGACGTTGTGCAAGCACTACGACCACAACAAGAAGGAAATGTTCATCTTGCGGCTGCCCTTCCTCCACGTGATGAGGGAGTGGCCGCTGCCTGAGGTGGTCAAGAAGCTCAACAAAGGCAAAACCATGTGGTGGCAAATGTCGTTCGTCCACCCCTACTTGGGAGAGGTGAAGGGGGCAACTTCCATGGTCCAGGGAGGAGCCATGGACATGGAGACTGTGGTGGAGGAGCACCTCGCGGCGACAACGACGAATTTCTTTACTACGACGACAGCTACCGCCGCCGTAACTGCTACGGCGATGGTTGACCAAACGAGGAGAAGTTTGGCAAGCTTAAATTTACTATGCTAACATTTTCTGGTACACATGACCCTGAGGATTACCTCTCTTAGGAGCTCATGGTGGACAAAGTGTTCTGTCTGCACAATAACTCCGAAAAAAGAAGATACACATGGCTACGCTTGAATTCACTGATTATGCACTCATATGATGGGAACAAGTTTAAAATCAAAGGCGAGTGTACGACGAGCCACCCATCACTACATGGGAAGAGATGAAATACCACATAAGAGCAAGATTAATTCTCAAACATTATAAACATGATTTATTTGATAAATTGCAGCAAATAAAGCAAGAAGCTTTCACGGTGGAGTAATAAATAGATGAAAATAGCCATAATTTGAGCTAATGTATATGAACAAGAAGAACAAACAGTGGCTCAATTCCTTGCTGGTTTGCACCCTTCTATCAAGCGCATCACTGAATTTCAGCCTTACAACATGATGAAATGGTACATCATGCAACCAAGGCTGAAAGACAAGTGCAACACGACAAGCAACAAGAATACCATCCTACATACCCCACTCAGCATCTACAGGAGGTAAAACCACATCCTGTTTTAATTCTTTTAAAGCTAACACATCCAGTGAAAGTTTTGCTCCTAATTCACGTGCTACACCAAGTAAGAAGAATGCTATAACATCAATTGCCAAGAAGAGTCCAACACCTTCGTCTTCATCTTCAGTGGGTTTTACAAGAAAAAGTAGTGCCATCCAATGCTTCAAATGTCTTGGACAAGATCATATGCAAAAGGATTGTTCAAATAATAAGGTCACGTTGCTATTGAAAAATGGAGAATATGACTCTACTAGCGAGGAGGAAGGTAAGGCCTTTGTTGATTTTGGAAGATTTGGAGACGTACATGAGAAAGGACAAGGGGAAGAGCGAATGAAGATGGTGTTTATGACCCCGAGGGTGGCCCTATACTTATGTGTACACTGACGGTGTTGAGTGTGCAAGTAAAATCAAATATTGAACAACGCTGTAATCGAGATCGTTCAACTTTTTCGATAGGAATTGAGAGCGCGATAGGGCTTTTGCTTGGTCGTGAAGTCCGGCATGTATGATCTTGCGAATTAAAGGGTGTTCGTTCTTACATTGGCAACGGATGATCGCTACGATTCGAGAGGCTACACGTAAGTATCTTGATCCTACGTCGAGAAGATCGAGTGACCCCGTATCATCCAGATAGCCCTCCTGTGGCCTCCCACAGCCCCTACTACTTACTGTTTGATCCGTAACCACAACATAAACCATCTTTCCTCCATTTATTCTTGCTTTACTACCAGATCAACATAACATACCAAAGTAGTGAAAGTCAGAAAAAAACCAAGAATAGAAAAAAAAACCAAGAATTCTTTAATCCCACACCATGCTAGTCTACTAGCGAGAAACAAGTCCTTTAGTCATCCTGGGAGACACATATCAGCACTACTGTTGAAGAGGTGTTATCGTCATCTTCACAACTACTCAAGAGCATGGTTGTCACGGCGTCGCCTTGTCGTCGCCTTGTCGTCGCCTAGGCGACGCCTTGGCGTCCAGGCACCGGGGAGGAGACGTCGGGGAGGATCGCCTCGCCTTGCCCAGGTACGCCATCCGCCCCTGTCTTCTCCGGCCGCGCTCCGGCCGCGCCGCCTCCCTCCACCCGCGCAGCCTCCCTCCCTCCCGCCGGCGACGGCGCCTCCACCCGCGCCGCCTCCCTCCCTCCCGCCGGCGACGGCGGCTAGGGTTAGAAGATCGGGCGCGCGGAGCTGGAGGCGGTGGGGGGAGGAGGCGAGGGGAGGCGGCGATGGGGAGAGGATGCGGAGGACGGGGGAGGCGGCGGCGAGGTGAGGATGCGGCGGACGGGGGAGGCGGCGGCGGGGAGAGGGGTCGACGGACGGGGGAGACGGAGAGTCCGAGAGAGATGAGAGAGAGTCGGGAGAGATGGGAGAGTCGGGGGGAGCGAGTGAGATGAGAGAGTCGGGAGAGACGGGAGCGTATGAGTTAATATATCGGGCGCAGTGGAATGGAACACGAAAGATGCATGAGGTCTGTTTGCGTATACAGCGTCGAACCTACGCAGTGTCGCCGAGGCTCGCCTAGGCGTCGCCGTCTCCTCGCCTAGACGTCGCCTAGGCGTCCTGGCGCCTACGACACGCCGTGGTCGCCAATTACGCCGTGACAACCATGCTCAAGAGCAATGTGGCTTGCATTTACATGGAAGATCGATAGACTAGGGTGGTTCTTAACATACCAGTGGAAGAGAAGGTGTGTTGTATACAGTTTGCACTGGATGGTGGTCACTCCTGGTATTCTCAGATTGGGTTAATACTCATAAGAATTGGACCAACCATTGTCAGAGTATATAAGATAACAAACACTGCAGGTCTCACCTGGCAAAGGAAGCAGAAGCCCATTGTATCTCTATTGTGGCTATAACTATTAACTTGAGCATTGCGCAGTCACAACTCACAACTAATGTATTACATCCCTCTCGATTATATTAGTGACTCCGGCAGTTTGTCCACTGACAACTATTCGATTATAACTGTTTAGTTACAGATCTGAAAATGGGAAATATAAAGACAACAGGGTGCAAATGCAAACTTGATGTGTAGCAAAGGAATAAATCAGAACTATTCCTATTGGCTATTGCAGGCTCAGAGAACAATTTGACACAGATAAAATATTAGGATAAATAAAAACACAAACAAAATTAAATAGCTTTCACATAAGTTAAGTGTACACTTCCTATCTAAGAATGTAAATTGGAAAACATAAGCAAGTCATGGTCCTTACTGGCTGCATAGAAGAACATATTAGAATAAATAAAAACACAAACAAATTAAATAGCTTTCACATAAGTGTACACTTCTCTTTTTTGGGATAAAATTAAACTAAACATATTTTTTTGAAGGAACTAAACATATTTTTACAGCTAAGGCCAAAATGAGCTAGCCATTGAGTGTGACATTGCCAATTTAGCCCTTTCTGCATAATCTGTTTGGAAAGCTAACAATGCATGACGTGTGTATTCACAACTTCATCAGCAATTAGCTAATCATTGTAAAACTGCTTAATTCATATCAGTTCTGCAGTTTGTCGCCCAAGTTACAGACTTCATTGACATGCTCTTGAGAAACTGCGGTAACCACTACTAAGGTCCTAGTTACCCCAACCTTGGCATAAGACTGCATAGCAATGAACCCTGCACTCACCACAAAGCCACTGGTTGTCCCAGCCTTGGCATCAGATTACATAGCAATGAACCCTGCACTCACTAAAGACTGCTGAGCAATCTGATGACCAAAGGCACATACTTATTACCATATACGCAGCACCAACTAGCTAATCAGTTAATCACTGCACCACTACTGTTTAATCCCGTGCATAATCCAATCCCCGAAAATGAAAACAAACCGAATATTCATCGCTACCAAGTTACCATTCGCTGCCACAGTAATGATCCATCCCCCAGCTCGGCATAGGCTAATCGCAGAGGCTTTACTCACATGCTCTTCAGCTACCGCTAAGGGGGTAGAAAAAAAATTGAAGATAGCACAGACTAAACATCGCGACACCGCAACATTCCGGCCCAAACTAACAAAATTGGACGCACATTAACAGCATAAAACGCACCTAACCGAACGAATCAAACACAAGAACAGCATGATCGAAGCAACATTTCACGAATCCGTAGACCGTAGTCCAGGCAGACAGGAGGGGATTGGATAAAGCGCGGACAGTGAGGAGGAGGAGGTGATAGGAAGCAACAGGTAGGTAGGAGACTCACAGGCTGAGGACGCAGCGCGTGACCGGGCGGCCCTTCTCGAGGCATTTCTCCGGGTCGGGGTTCTTCTTCTTGCAGTTGAGGAAGGACACGTTCTCCGGCCGGCACCGCACGGCGATGTGCTTGGACGCCGCCATCAGCACGGACGACGTCGGGATCGGCTCCCCCGATGCGTCCACCGGCGTGCTGCTCGCCGACATCGCTGCGGGCGTGGGGTCTCGAGGGCTTTGGGAAGCTTCTCGCCTTGGAGATCTGGGAGGGGAGAGGTGAGGGAGGTGCGGGGCCGGAGGAGGTGGCGCCTCTCTCTCCGTCTGTGCGGTTCGTGGGCTTTGGAGTTCGGGCTGCCGAGCGTGAGTCGTTGGCTTTGTATATGGGCTCCTTTTGTAGGGCTCATGTGTGGCCGTTGGGCTTGGCTGCTTGGGTTTATATAGCTGTAGGTAGCGAAAGCCTCCTCTTATGAGCACAAACAAGGCCAGATTTTTTTAATTTAAAGTTAATTTATATTTATACTGTTTATAGTAACTATCTTTTAAAAAATATGTATTTTAAGTTGAGATTAATAGAAAATTTATACTGAGATCAGCTGTACCGGTCAAAATCACATGCAACTATTTTCTCTGTATACCGTCTCTCGTGAACAATCAAAATTCAAATATTTAAGTCATAAGCCATAAGCTCAAAGAACCCATCCAAAAGCCTCCCCTTATTTCTACCATTTCTTCCCCTCTCAAAAATACAATTTTCCATTTCTTCTCCTAAGACCTTGTTTGGATGCAAGAGGGGAGGATCCCAGGAAGTAAATCCCAATGAGTATTTTTTTTTTGGGACAGATGGATCCCTATCCACCGCAGGGAAAACATTCTGCAGAGGGAAATTCCCTGCCATCATTTGAAAGCAGTAGGGATAAAAATCCTAGGCATAAAAAAAATCAAAAGATTAGTAAAATTCGAAAAAATCAGAAATGTTCAAGAAATAATCACAGAAGATTTAAAAAATCACAAAAATACTAGCAAGAATTAGAAAATTTGGAAACAAATCACAGAAAATTCAGAAAAGAATATAATTACATACAAGAATAATAAAAATCCATGAAGTTTATGCAATATCAACCACCAAGATATATAGGGGCAACAAATTGAGTTTAATGATGAATATAGTAGCTACTCGTGTTTTATTAGTTACAATGTAATTTCAGCCAGCTACAGTGCAATTTCAATCATAAGTCAGTTTATTTCATCCTAACTGAGCGGCACCTAAAATTTGTCTTAACAATAATTATATTTTATTGCAGTTTTTATACTTTATGAATTATTGGTGCTTACTATTCATGTCATCATTTGTGGTTGTTATTGTCTTTCCCATGGTGCTAATCTGCACGTGCGCGCACTATACATGCCAATTTTCATGTCGAAAAGTTACTGTCGTGTATGAGTAAAGTTACTATCAAATACATGCAAAGTTAATACCCAGTTGTGTATTGACAGTAACTCTACATGTGTTTGACAGTAACTTCACTCATAAACGATAGTAACTTTCCGACGCGTATTTTACACATGCACACAAAATAGTGATTATGTATATGTATATGTATATGCATGTATATGTATATATATGTATATGTATGTATAGGTATATGTGTATGTGTATGTGTATGTGTGTATGTATGTATATGTATATGTGTGTGTTGTGCGTGCGTGTGTATGCTATTGGTGTTCATACATGGCATGTTTGTATATGTGCATGCAATGCTATCAATTTGGAGTATTGGAATTAAATGTGTGAAGTGATTGACGTTGGATTGTATTATTGATCAAAATACAATAACCAACTTCATGTGAGGTATGTTTGTTTCATAACTGTTCTGATTTATATATCTCACTCCTCTTTTTCCCATTTCAAGGTTGAATACTTCGAGGCATGTATGAAGGGAGGGAGTGGGTGAAGCACACGCACACACTAATATGTTTTTTTAATTCTCTTAAGTAATTGTTCTCATAGGGTAATTGTTGTAAGTTGCTTTAGAGTACTAAAACTCTCTTTTTTATGAATACTAGTTGAGTGCATGTGCGTTGCTACAAAAAAAATTATAATACCCACCATGACGTGAAACCACCATTGTTATGTGCTTGGGTTGCGTCAAGCCATCAACTCCGTCGAGACTTGGTTAGGGCTCGCCTTGACCCATGACGTGCCTCCCCCACTGTGCTCAACCTATGTCACTCCCTACTCCATCGTTGAGCACAACTGAGCTACGTTGTGGCTTGTGTTAAACCTCTATTGTCATGAAGCATGAGTTGTGATTGTTATTTTTTATATGATTTCATTATATATATAATTGAATGAGGCAAGACATGTGTGCTAGGCTGATAGAGCCTTAAAACCTATGCATCGTGGTGCCCGCTGCACTTGCGTCTTCATTGCAACTCGTGTGTTCAAGCAACTGCCACCATGGAACCCCGCGTTGCCGTGGCCATAAAAATCCATACATATGACTTGAGATTTTCATATATAGATGCAATGCATCATCTATACAATAGATTCAAAATGCAATTATAAAGTACTTTTCTAGGTTGGAAGAAAGGTAAAATCAGACCCATTTCAGTCCATGCCGTACATCCATCTTAGACATGATGTAAAGGGAACACAACATGTAAGTGGTAAAAAAACATCACGGAGGGTACATCATAAGTACTCAAAAGTAGGTAGAAAATATGAAAAGAAAGGCGTTCTAATAATTTAATATAACATGATTTATACAAAAAAATGTTATTTGTTCTCAAAGAAAAATATTACCAATTTATGTGTGATTTTGTCTACAATGTAAAAGGACAGCTTATTGATTCTATACGAAAGAGGTTTGTATCATGTATGTACAAACATTCCACCTAGCTGTATCATGTATGTACAAATGGGTTGCAAGAGGCAAAACAATATCCCATAAAGTAGTTTGCTCCTTTGCTTGTTGAACTTGAACTTAACGACCAGTCAATCACATTGTTTATTCTTTAGTTATGTGAGAGGTCACCCATGGGGAGTGTTTGCATTTGGTTAAGTGTCACATTTTATTAGTTCCAAATACCATGTTGTATTGTGAGAATGCCATTGGAAGAATCTTGGGAGCGCAAAATAGTTGCATTTTATCATGTTGGTTATGAGTGCGACATTGTATTGGGACAATTCATACATTCTTTTCAGATAGTGTTTGATGCTACTATACAATCAACTCAACATCTCATGAATTTTTGACAAAGACAGTTATAAAGGAATCACCGAGGGAGGAAAAAATGCATCATAGTGCCACACGCTCACCTCAATTCCATCCCCGCGTGCTCGTCCACCTCTATCTTGGCTGGTAGCTGAGGAGGACGTGGCATTGAATTCCCAACTGCCATCTCCGAATCTGTCATCATCACCTGCCCCCGCTTTTGTACACGCCTCTACCGCACTGAGGGTAGAGGGAGGCTAGGATTCATAGAGGACGATGATGAGGTCCTTCTGATCAGCGAGCCGTGATCCGTTGGAGGAGAAGCACGGTGCCCCGCTTTTTGTGCCGTGGCCATGGGCAGCGGCTTGGCTGGCCCTTCATCCTCATGCCCATCTGTCTCCTCGTCATCAGTGCTGAAAAGAGAGAGTGGGATGGGCCCCGCAGTTTCTCCCAAGTGAAAGCATCTAGGCCCCTAAAAATGGTTTTGGTAATTAATGACAATATGTGAATATTGGACTAATGTGCTTGTTGAGTGTTTGAAAGGTTTAGTCCCTATAATGAATATGACAACCGAAAAATGCATGCTAAAGGTCAACATGAGAATCAAGATGATTCAAGACAAATGTATAAATAGTCTTGAATCCCTTTTCTGTTTTACCGGTCTTAGGAGAAAGGTTGAAAATTGGATTATAGAATAAATGTCGTACTATTAAGAGGGATCATGGCTAGTAACTTGACAGTATGTTTTTTTGTATCATTTGGATCAATTTTGGATCATGCATACACTTAAAATTAATAGCCAACTGTGCATTGACAGGGAAATCAATAGTACCTGTGTGTAATTAGTCGTACTATCGCTTAGCGGTATGACCAGGGTGGTAGTGCGGTACTACTAGCGCTACATTTTTTCAGAGAGGACCAACTTTTGGCCATGAAGCAAATGGAAGTACCACGCCAAAATTTTGGAACTACCAGAAATTGGAACTACCATGATTACAACAGCGGTAGTACTACGCCGAATTTCAACGGCTAGTTCTGATGCTTTGATATAGCAGTTACTGTTGCTACTGTATAGGTGCGGTAGTTCCGCAATTTGTACAGTGGTCATAAGATCGAAGAAACCGACTAGAGGGGGTGAATAGTCATTTATAAATAATCTATTCTCTAATTAATTCTATTTAAACTATTTGGCTAAAACCAAGACTATAATGCAAAAACTTAAATTAAATTGGTTTAGCACAAACAAAGCCTAAATCAACGAGATTCACTTAAGTGCACCAACAACATAAGTCTATGTCAGATGTTTTCAATCCTAGGATGATAAGCAATAAATTTAATTCTATGAATGTAAATTGCTTGAAAGTAAATTGAGCACATGAAAACAAACCACAAAGACACGATATCTTTTTACCATGGTGTTTGGAGACTTGCTAGTCTCCCTTAATCTATGTTGAGATTAGCCCAAATGAATTAGACCAGCTTCACGAATTAAACCAAAACACCACAATTCACTAAGTTTGCTCTTCCTCTACTACGGAAATGGCGAGCACCACACCACTCAAAATTCATCGGGACTTCTCACAATTTCATTGAGAAGCTCACTATGCATGATGCCTCCAACACCGTCTAGGAGTCGACAAACTCTAAGAGTAATAAGTTAAACCCATCGCTTGACTCTTACCACGTGTAACGAATGAACAAGCTCAAATGGACACTAAGTCTAACTCTAGATGCAACACATGCACTCTAGAGCACTCTCCTTGCTCACAAGGTGTAACACATACAAGTTTTTCGAATGAGATAGTCGAAATCCTTTTAACCTCAAAGATTGGGAACAAACTAAATCAAGACTCCAACATACTGCAGAGAATAGAGACTTAGAAGAATCCTTTGAGAATTTGTATTTAGATAATAACGAATAGGATTTTCAATATTTTTTCTTCAGATGTAGTCACTAGTGAGCTTTATAGGCTGTACTCTTTTTTTTACCAAGATTTTCTCAAGTTGAGTCTTTATTTGGTAAAGTTTTTAATGAGCCAGCCATACCATGTAATTTAACACGTTATTAAAGCTCATTACATCATTGAAAATAATTATCTTGATAATTCACAATCTATCTACCCTACTCTATAATTCACCAAAATTTTCTTTGCTAAATCCACCCCCTTAACCACCCCCACAGTCATGCCTAATCTAAGTCCACCCAGATTTGTGTACCAAAGTAATCCAACTTCATACAAATGAATGGCCTGGATCTCTCCTCAAACCTTCTTCTCTTACTCATTGAAGATCCTAAGGTCAATATTATTTAGATCATGCACATCATTGAACATACCTCGCGAAACGGTAAGCTGCCCACCCCCGCCCCCCGCGCGAATCCCGCGCCTCCCCACTTCTCACCCGATCTCCCCCGTCTCCGCGTCTGCCCTCGGTTTCTCCGCGCCGCCTCCTCCCCTCCATCCTCCGCCCTCGCCTCCTCCCCTCCCTCATCCGCCGCTCCGCCGATCGGGGAAGGGAGCAACAGGAGGCGGTGGTGCCACACGTCCCCAGAAAGATACCCCAGCAAACGCCGCACGCACGCACGCACGCCTCCTTCCCCCATTTCAAGAAGAGGAGGCGGAGGCGGAGAAGTAGTACATAAACTTCTAGAACCTTCGGTGGTCCCTCGGCGGAGGCGGCATGTGGGGGCGGCACTACTGGGGCGGAGGCCGGCGGCCGAGCGGCGGCGCCGGAGCCGGAGGAGGAGGCGGGGAGGTGGGCGGCGTGGTGGTGATGTTCGCGTGGCTGTCGAGCCAGGAGCGGCACGTGCGGGCGTACGTGGAGCTGTACGCAGCGCTCGGGTGGGCGTGCCTCGTCTGCCACTCCGACTTCCTCGCCCTGTACGTCTCTCTCTTTCTCGTCGTCGTCGTCGTCGCATGTCCCCATGGTTGTGTGATCCGTGGATCGGTAGTGTGATTTTAGCATGCTATTTTTTAAACCCTAAATTTTGTATGGTTTTTTGAGGTGGGTGAGTGGGTCTAGACGATTTCTTTCTCGGGATTAATCGTCGGGGTAGAGGGAAGAATCACTAGGTGGTCGATGCGCTGCGGTCGTGCAAGAAAAAAGACTCTATTTTGGCTTAATTACAAGTGTTCTTGGGCACGAGTGGATCCTCAGAGATTGGGATGCTTTAATTTCTAGGTCGTTTAATCGATTGGACTAACTCAAGAAGTTGGTCACTTCTGTTTGGTTCCAGTGATTTGTAATAGAAGCAAAGCAAGCTTAGGTGTATGTTTGTTTTGTAGCTTCCTATGTAATCCAAAAGGCGTGTCTGGTTCTGATCAACAATTTTATGTAGTTTGATTAGATGAACTTAGTAGATCTGGGGAGAGATGTGTGGTTTGCTCTGTCGTATGAGTTGTTAGTAAACCTGTGACACCACTGCTGCTTACTCTGCTTCATATGATTGAGCTGCTTGTTTGCACAGGTTTTTCCCCGACAAGGCTGCCGTGCTCGCCGATGGGGTTCTTACAGAGCTCGTTAAGGTCAGTGCTACATCTGATGTTTAGGCTACTGCACATCACTACACTGATCTTTCAACTTGTCTTGATGCATCTCATTGTTTGTTGGAATCAATCATGACCCGTTGCTGAATTCGTCTTTGATATCCAGGAACTGAAGGTTCGGCCAGTACCTGTTGTCTTCGCCTCGTTCTCGGGAGGGCCTAAAGGCTGCACATACAAGGCTCTTCAGGTAATGGAACTCCCATAGCCCTTTCGCTGAAACGGATACCTATTGTTGCCTGGTGTAGAATCTCTTAGGTTAATGTTTCCTTTGCTCAATGACAGCTGCTAGAGAGAAGATGCGAAGGCCAACTGAGTCTGGTATGGTTTTCGTACCTTTTCCATTCGTATACAGTATGCTCACTTTGCTTGTAACAATTTTTCCTAGAGCTATGTTCACCAAAAATAAAATGCTGTATGTAGAATTTGACTCATATCGGAGAAAGCTTCATATTTTTGCTTCTTCCTACAGGATGAGTATCAACTTGTACGAGACTATTTGTGCGGACAAATGTTCGACTCAAGCCCTGTAGATTTCGTTAGTGATTTAGGCACCCGTTTTCTCCTTCACCCAAGCGTCCTGAAGATGTCTCAACCTCCTCGTGTCTTAACATGGATGATTAAAGGCATTGCCTCTGGTCTAGACACTATTCATTGGCAAATTTGAAACACAGCGCAAGGAATATTGGGAAACACTATACTCATCTGTGGTATGTTACCCTATTGACCACAATGACTTATAGCCTGATTGCAGACGATATTCGTGGATATCTGTGACATTAATCCATTATACATACAGCATGTTGGCCCAATACTCGTGTTCTGTTCTTTTCAAAATATGCTAATGTGTTTTGTTTGGTTTGGGTTCTTGCAGTCGAGGCGCCGCCGAAGAAGACGTTTCAGGTATGGATTTGTGGGTACCTTGGATAGTTGGATTTTTTGGTTCATGCGTGATGTTTGTATCGTCTCTCTGTTCAGTTGGATCAGACTATTGAGCCGAACCAAATTGGTTCAGATAAACCAAGTGAGATACTTGGTATTTGTTATTATCTTGAGAAGTGTTGATCCATGTGTTGGGTACATTTAGCTTAGAATTGAGCATGTCTGCTCATGCCTGAGCTGTTTTGTACCTGACATTTCCATCAGAAGCAACAACTGAGTGAATAGAGGTCTGTAATGCATTCCATAAGAAACTTTATATGTTATCATACAGTGCTGTAGTTTTGATTTTTGTTCCATGTTCCATGCTAACTGTGTCAACAAATTTCTAGACTCTTCCTGCAGGATTTCTGCTTGTTGCTTCCCACCTCACTAGCACAAAACTCAGGTCTGATTATCGTCATAGGCTATTGTCTCTATGCTCAGATGTGGGGCTAGCTGCTGAATCTAAAAGTGGGAGGTAAGATGCTATGTTGTTAATTTATATGAATCTTATGATCATTGAATCTTGAATGATGTACAATTGTACATACTATTTGCTGGATGCCAACATATTTTTTTGTTATGTCTATAATCTAATGTGTACATCCATAGTTCATTAGTTCATTTATCTTGACAGTTGACAGCTACAATTTGGATGCTGGTTTCTCTTCATTCTTCTTTGTTATTTCTGTAAGACTTCCCATCAGGATGGAAATTTTTTCATACTATGAAGCACCACCTCTGGTCTAAAATAAATTATATCTATTATTTGCTTACAGTCAGCTTCTTTCACCTTTAACGAGTAATTTATATCTTTCAAGTATTAGATTGGTCACATAAAAAAAATCACGTAAGTAGATTTGGCATCAAAATATTTTCACAATGCTATAGTTGCATTACTTGAACCAACATATAATGATAAATTAGTGGCCAAAGATGCATTTTTACGATTGTAAAGTTAAAATGGCATCTATTTTGGACTGGAGGTAGTATTGATTAGACTGTAATCTACTAACCTCCGTGTGAATGAACAGTTATGAGCATCTATTTTTGTTCATTTTCTGCTTTTCTATGAACTCTTTTCAAAGAATATGTTTTGTTTTATGGTATAACAAATTATGATGATTTAGTGCTAGATTTTGTATTCTTATTGTAGAAAAGCTGCAAAGTAATAAACAAATGCTGGTTTCACAGTCCTTAGGTATTTTGTTTTGAAAGAGTTTTATGTCCCATCTTGGTTTAGTCTGAAGCAGGAGCTGTAGGGACCCCTTACCCCTAAAAAAAACCTTACCCCTAAAGAAAAAAGAAACGAAAGGAAAAGTCTAGACCTCGTGCCTTTCTTAGTGAAGATTAAATGGTTATACGCAAAGCCAACCTCTAATTTGCAATCTTATATTTGTATCACCCGACTCTGTATGTAGTATTATTTTCTTTTCTCTTCATTCATTTTACACAATTCTACCATGTCCCTTATGCTTGTCTTAACTAAGTTAACTGCAGCACAGTGTGCTTAACATAATATTTTCATTACTGCAGGAGTGGTGCTGATTTGATGGGTCCATTACTTCCTGCAGTTGGAACTCCATACTGGATGGCCCCCGAGGTTTGCTACCTGTCTTCATATCTGTTTGTTCCTGCTGAATTATTTGTTAGGCCATTTGGTGCACTGATATATTGGAGTACCTTCTGAACTTAGTTTTGTTAGTCTTTTACTGTTAAATGTCTTAAAGAGGTTGTCCTGTTCCATGGGGCTGTGAAAATCAAATTTGAAGCATTAATATGAAATATCACAGCTATTAGTTTAGCGTTAATTCATCAAGTTGAGCTATCACTTTTTTTAGAGAAAACCAGTGGCTTAAAAAAGTATTGATACAGATTTGCGCCATTCATCTTCTCTTTTTTGGGTTCTGGAAGAGTTACTCTTGCAAGATGGTAATGCTTAGCAGTTATAGCCGTCGATCAAAATTCCTATAGAGTGCATCTCTTGCTATCCAAAATTTTATTTTAAAATTACATCAGTTATGCTTCGACTTTTGTTAACCACTTTTGTTACGCGGATCAGTTGAAGAGGCACGAGGGCGAGATGAGCGGCGGCAAGAAGGCCGGCGTGGTGGTCGGTGCGTTCATGGCCGCCGCTGTGGTGGGCCTGGCCGCCGTCGCCTGGAGGAAGCGCCAGGCCAACATCCGGCGCTCCAAGTACGCCGACTACTTTTTATTCATATTGATATTGAGATGACACTTTTTAGTTTTTTCTTGTATACATTTGTTAGTACGTAGTACTACTACGATATACAGTCATTGGTGCTCCTGAATTTAATTGGACTCCAATGAGATCGATGATGACTGCATGGAATGAGCAGAACCCAGATCCAGAATAGCAGCACTGCAGCCTCTCTCTCTCTCTCTCTGCATGGTTGTTGGGGCCTGAGATCTAGGTGCTGGGGGCTAGGCCTGGGCGTTCGGGTTACCCGAATTTTTCGGGTCGGGTAGTTCGGGTAATTCGAAATTCGGGTAATGAAAACTGCTACCCGATATTAGCCTCAAAAAAACACTACCCGCAATTTCGGGTACCCGATAATTCGGGTTCGGGTTCGGGTATACCCGATATACCCAAATTTACAGAAAACCAGCTAATTTCCCGACAATTCGGGTAATTTACAGACAATTCGGGTAATTTACAGACAATTTCCCGACAATTCGGGTAATTTACAGACAATTCGGGTAATTCGGGTAGTTCGGGTACCGGGGGATATTACCCGAACTACCCAAACTAATTTCGGGTAATCAGAATCGCTATCCGAATTTGGGATCAGGTACCTCGGGTTCGGGTATTTCGGGTTCGGGTCCGGGTAATTCGGGTACGGGTAACGGGTAGCGGGTATTTTGCCCAGGCCTACTGGGGGCGCGAGCTTAATCAAATGGATTTGCTGTTATGTATTCCTGTGCGAATATACAATATATACAATATTTATATATGAGCTTAATAAAATATTTGGTTATACAATATATGAGACGTGAATCTTAATGAATCTGATTGTTCGTTTTATTTTTTACAAATTTTATCTTGTTTTATATTTTACCTTTTATATTTTACCGTAGCGTTAGCACGGGCACACTACTCAGTTTTCGCCAGCATCACTGAGTGATCGTAGGAGTTTGCGATCACGGTATTTCGAGTGCAGTGACAAAGCAAAGTGGTTGAACGACTACCTGAGTGGTCGTACGGCAACAGAAGTGGTCGGAACCAGTCGTAATTGATTGGAACCGGTCGTAAAAAAGTCCTGGGAGGTCGTAAGGCCTTTACAACACGCTCGTCGTCGTTAAATATTATATATTGCAGATCAACAAATTTTATCTTGTTTTGTATTTTATCGTAGCGTTAGCACGGGCACACTACTAGTGTCTATAATTTTCTATAATTTTTTTATAGTTTTCTACAATTTTCTATAATTTTCTGAATTTCTTTCTCTTTTTCCCAGTTTAACAGGCTAACTGTGCCGACATAGCCCGTTAAGACCTAATCGTACCTGCATCAGCACGATACGATCATAGACTATGCCTGAGCTCAGATCTCAACCTGTAAACCAACACAATATAAACTATTTATTTATATTTAAACGAATCGCGTCTAAATTAGACCGTGCCATGTCCAACACGGCCCAGTGGACAGCACTGCTCACTCCCTTCACCAACACCTTGCCTTGCCGCAAAACCCCACTCCGCCCGCCACAGTCTATAAATACTCCATTCCACCGGCTTAGCCTCCAAGCTGAAGGCAACCGCACAAGCGACACGCCCTCCCCAAGGCCGCAAGCGCCGCAAGAACCCTAGCCGCCACCCCGATCGCCCGCACTGGTAAGCCCCCCTCGCCGATTCGGATCGGCCCGATGCTTCGATCCGTGAGCTCCGATCGCCATTCCTGGGGTTTTAGGGTGTGGGTTCGGCGTTTGATTAGGTGGTGTTGCGCGATGCAGGGTGATTGCACTATATGCTTCCGACGAAGAGAGCGGAGGGTGCTGGGGACAGCGTCAACGCGGCGGCGAAGAAGGCACGGGTAGGGGAATCGGCGGCGGAGGCGGAGGCGATGGTTACCGGGGAGCCGGGCGGCGGCGGCGGCGGAAGCAGTAATGGGAACGGGGTGGCGGAGATCGACGAGGACCTGCACAGTAGGCAGCTCGCCGTGTACGGGAGGGAGACGATGCGGCGGCTCTTTGCGTCCAACGTGCTCGTCTCCGGCGTGAACGGGCTTGGGGCTGAGATCGGTATGTGCCTCCTTTGATTTCCGATTTAAACATTTAATGGTTTATTTAGTAATTTGTTATTGTAATGTTGGCGATGGCGTTACTATTGCTGTCTATTTTGCTGCTCTTAGATTTTTATCCGTTCTTTGTAATCTGTGATTATTTCGCTGTATCCCCATAGATTGTGCAATGCAGTGTGCCGGCAGACTGAGTTGCTAGATTGAGAAATTAAATTTGGATAGTTGTGTGTTTTCTAATTGGTGGGCACAAGCAAAAAGAGGGACAGCCTAAAATTGCTTTTTATATTCTAGAATGATCGTCAGATCGTTTACTGCATTCGAGTTTTGGGTGGAACTTAGAGAAATGTAAATGGTGTGGTCATTTTCCGCTTTTTAGTTGCAGATTTTGGGATATTTTGTTGCTTATGCCTTTAAATGTTTGTCCTCACTATAGGACACAAGGCTGACTATTCTTATTCACTACCTCTTGCGTGATGTGCTTTGTGATCCCACAATATATTTACATTGGTACCTCTATGTAATCACCTCTAGAAATTGCTTTGCTGGTTTTGCAAACTCTGGTAAGTGTTGGACTGCTTGTTGCTTTGGTGAAACTGCTTGATGTACTAGTCCATGGAGCTCCAATTACTAATTTTGACTTATCCATTGGCTTTAAAATTATTGAAATCAGATTTGAGTGTTAAAGCGGAAAATGGTCTAGCCCAATATATACTATGCAGCGCTAGTAACAACACACAACTAATCCGATTCCAGCTGCCTGGATAGATTTGGTTTCGAAATCGGCAGTACTTGATCGCTCCATTTCGCAATATCTGTTGGTTTTTATCCTGAATTGTTGTTTCTCAGTGCTATCCATTGATAAAATTGAGATTTATTGCATTTTCTGACCCCTAGCATGCTTTTAAAGTTGGGAGATAAGGCTTGGTGCCAAATTAATGGATTATAAAATTTGGTAAAAGTAAATTCTGCTATATAATAGTTAGTCCACAAGATAGTGGTTTGTATTTCTTCCCCCCTTTTCCTCCTGCTCAGCCCAGGAACCTAAATAATGTCTAGCACTTTCACGACCTCTTGGGCAAGTAACATAGTCATTAATGGGCAGCTATTTTCTTCATTCCTATTTGCCTGTGGCCTGTGAACACATGCTAATGCATGTTTGGCTTATTGGTATGGTATTAGCATCACTTTATTACCATATGTGTCTATGTGGTTTGCGTGATATTTGAAACTAATAAATTTCTTCTCTACAGCAAAGAATCTTGCTTTGGCGGGTGTTAAGTCTGTCACCCTACATGATGCGGAAAATGTGGAAATGTGGGACCTATCAGGCAGTTTCTTTCTATCCGAGGATGATATTGGGAAGAACAGGGCTGTTGCTTCTGTTGCAAAGCTGCAAGAACTTAACAACGCTGTTCTTATATCTGCTCTAACGGAAGAACTGACCAATGAACACCTTTCAAAGTTTCAGGTCTGTTAATTCTTAATTGTTCGCTATGTTATAATTTGTCACTTCCCGTTTGTTATTTCCATTCTTCTCCATTGATAGTCGATAGTTAAGGTTAAGAAAATAACTTTTTATTTGTGAGCCCTGCCTGACGTAACGTGGAATGATATTATATGCTTTTATATGGCCGAGTTAATTTCTGGTTTGGGTGGTAATAGGTGAATCGCTGGCCTTTGGCATGATCTTTTATTTTTCTGTCCCCTGATCTGCATTTGATGTCAGTGCTTAGTACCTGATCCTATGCTGATGAGTAATTGCTCTTCCTTATTTGAGTGTGCTGGTGCTCATAGTGCCAAATGTAATTCTTTTGCTTCACTATATCTGGCATGACTGATATATTGATAATCTGTAACTATAGTTGACCTACTTGGACTCTTCAAGTGACCTGAATGTGAGCTATTTTGTAAGGAACCTTGTGTGACTGAAGCCAATGTGTATAGCTAAAGCTACATAGTTGGCCACCATTACTTACTATTTAGTTGATAACATTGCTGAATGTTTTGTTGCAGTGTGCATGTGTTTTATGATAAAACATCAACATAACTCCCTGTGTTTACTAGCTATTATACCATATATACTAAGCATGCTTATCTTTGTTGCAGGCTGTTGTTTTCACCAACATAAGTCTAGACAAGGCGTTTGAATTTAACGATTATTGTCGTAGCCATCAGCCTCCAATTTCCTTCATCAAAGCAGAAGTTTGTGGTCTTTTTGGTAGTGTATTTTGTGACTTTGGGCCTGAGTTCACCGTTCTTGATGTTGATGGTGAAGATCCACATACTGGTATAATTGCATCCATCAGCAATGACAATCCTGCAATGGTATCTTGTGTTGATGATGAGCGCCTTGAATTCCAAGATGGTGATCTTGTTGTTTTCTCAGAGGTCCAGGGGATGACAGAACTGAATGATGGCAAGCAAAGGAAGATAATAAATGCAAGGCCATATTCATTTTGCATCCAGGAGGATACAAGTAACTTTGGCATTTATACAAAAGGTGGAATTGTTACACAGGTGAAAGAACCAATGATCTTAAAGTTCAAGAGTCTGAGAGATTCTATAAGACAACCAGGGAATTTTCTTTTGAGTGATTTTTCAAAGTATGAGCGTCCTCCTCTGCTTCACTTTGCATTTCTAGCTTTGGATAAGTTTAGGAAAGAGTTTGGGCGCTTCCCTGGTGCTTGTTGTGACCAGGATGCTCAAAGGTTTCTGGAGTTTGCTGCTTCTATTAATGAAGCTGCAATTGATTACAAGATGGATGAGCTTGATGAGAAGTTGTTGCGACTATTTGCAAGTGGTTCTAGAGCTGTTCTGAATCCAATGGCTGCGATGTTTGGTGGTATTGTTGGTCAAGAAGTTATGAAGGCATGTTCTGGGAAATTTCATCCTCATTACCAGTTCTTCTATTTTGACTCAGTAGAATCTCTGCCAACCTACCCATTGGACCCTAAAGACTTAAAGCCATTGAATAGCCGCTACGATGCTCAAATTTCTGTTTTTGGTTCTAAGCTTCAAAAGAAGATGCGAGACGCCAATGTTTTTGTTGTGGGATCTGGTGCTCTTGGATGTGAATTCTTGAAGAACCTTGCTTTAATGGGAGTGTCTTGCGGCCATAAAGGAACTCTAACTATAACAGATGATGATGTCATTGAGAAAAGCAACTTGAGCCGACAATTTTTGTTTCGTGATTGGAATATTGGACAGGCTAAATCTACAGTGGCTGCTGCAGCTGCTAGTGCTATCAACTCCAGCCTGCATATTGATGCTCTTCAGAATCGTGCCTGTCCAGAGACTGAGCATGTGTTTCCTGATGCATTCTGGGAGGACCTTGATGTTGTCATTAATGCACTTGATAACGTCAATGCTAGGATGTACATGGACATGAGATGCCTGTACTTCCAGAAACCACTTTTGGAATCTGGAACATTGGGTGCAAAGTGTAATACACAAATGGTAATTCCTCACCTTACTGAAAACTATGGAGCTTCACGAGATCCTCCTGAGAAGCAGGCACCCATGTGCACGGTCCATTCTTTTCCGCACAATATTGACCATTGTCTGACATGGGCTCGTTCAGAGTTTGAGGGTTTGCTAGAGAAAACTCCAAATGAAGTGAACTCTTTTATGTCTAATCCTGCCCAATATGCTGCTGCTATGAGAAAGGCAGGTGATGCTCAATCCAGGGAATTGCTCCAACGTGTATGTGAATGCCTTGACAAGGAGCGATGTGAAAGATTTGAGGATTGCATAACCTGGGCAAGACTGAAGTATGATTTATCTCCTCAACATGTTCATTTTTTAGTGAATTCAATAATTCGATGTTGATTTTGGTTGACTTCCTTGTTATGTTGGCTACTTTTAAGTTAAAATGATATCACTTTGAATATATCGTCCAATAAATAGGCTGTACTTTTTTGCACTCTCGTCAGATACCATGTAATAACCTCTCTCTCTCTCTCTCTCTCTCTCTCTCTCTCTCTCTCTCTCTCTATTCCAGATTTGAAGATTACTTTGCTAATCGTGTGAAGCAGCTTACATTCACATTTCCTGAAGATGCTGCCACTAGCACGGGTGCTCTTTTCTGGTCTGCCCCCAAGCGTTTCCCTCACCCGCTGCAATTTTCAGCTGTTGATTCATCTCACATTCACTTCATACTGGCTGCTTCCATATTGAGAGCGGTGTCTTTTGGGATCCCCATACCTGACTGGGCAAAGAACACGAGTGATCTGGTTGATACAGTAAGTAAGGTTGTAGTACCTGAATTTGAGCCAAAGAGGGGGGTTAAGATTGAGACAGATGAGAAGGCTACTAACCTCTCCAGTGCCTCAGTTGACGATGCTGCTGTTATTGAAGATCTTTTAACTAAGCTGGAAGCATGTGCCAAGAAACTTCCTCCAGGATTCCAAATGAAACCTATTCAGTTTGAGAAGGTTAGCCTTTCCAACAACTCTTTCTGAGGTGTTATGGACATTCCTTTTCTCTCTCTCTTTGTCTTGGCTGTTTAAAAACATCCTTATTTGCAAATATTTTCGCATTAGAAGCAACTGTGCATATAAAATAATGGATACTTTCAGACTTGATAAGCAAAAAGATCAACAGAGATTATGTCATGCGGTCATTGCTTTCTGCTTTGGACTGAATATATAACTTAGCTGATAGTATCAATTTTCTCCCTTGCTAATAGTAATCCATTTTTCACTTCTGCCTGGCCGCATAAAAGAAAAGTCAGTTAGCAGTTCTTTGAGAGAATGAGAGTTCATTGTATGCTCTTCTACCACTTATCCTTCCATGTTAGTTTTATTCCATATGTGTGCTTCTGTTTCATTTTCTATTTCATAGTGTGATTTCCTACGTAAAAGGGCTGTTGTTGGCTGTGATATGTACTCTTACTAAATTGCTTCCTTGTCTCGTATGAATGACAAATTGGAAATTTCCACGTCTCCATGAGCCATGCAATTATAATTTATAGGCATTTTGTTAAAATTTTAAGTCTCTGTAAGAAAATCCTCTGCCATATCTCTACTACTTAAAAGAATGATTTAGTAAGTGCTAAGTGATGCACTGATGCGTTCTCCACTCCCTCGCTCCTCCCCTCTCACATCCCTCTTCCACTCCTAAAAAATTATCTTAACAAAAAAATTATCCCATAACAAACAAATTAACTACCAAAAATTTTAAATACTTATCCCAACAACCCCTCCTGATCTTTCAGCTTTTCCGTGGCCACCAACGAATAAGGCTGCGAACCTATGATAGACATTTTTGTTGCTAGGTCATCCTGTTCATCACTGTTGAGGGAGGCACCTCTACCAGCCCTAACATGGTACAATTTGGGCCAATGTGGGCTGGGTGTGTGGAGCCGAGAGCGTAACGCAGGCCAGGCGTGTTGGATCATATGATTTTTTATCTGTAGCAACGCACGGCCGTTAAACTAGTTACCATAAGAAACAGAAGTAATTGAACTTGCATGGTTGATGTTTTTTGGTATGCTACTTCTGCTTATACATCACATATTCCTTTTACAGGATGATGATACAAATTTCCACATGGACTTGATTGCTGGTCTTGCAAATATGCGTGCAAGGAACTACGGTATTCAAGAGGTTGACAAGCTGAAGGCGAAGTTCATTGCAGGAAGAATCATTCCAGCTATTGCAACTTCGACAGCCATGGCCACAGGACTTGTGTGCCTTGAGCTTTACAAGGTTCTGGCCGGTGGGCACCCAGTTGAAGACTATCGCAATACATTTGCTAACCTGGCACTACCAATGCTAACCATGGCCGAACCTCTTCCGCCCAAGGTGATCAAGCATCAAGATATGAGATGGACCGCATGGGATCGGTGGTCTATCGAGGGCAACATCACTATCGCAGAACTTCTAAAGTGGTTGAGTGACAAGGGCCTGAGTGCTTACAGTGTCTCCTGCGGTACATCATTGCTGTACAACACCATGTTCACGAGGCACAAGGATCGGCTGAACAAGAAGATCGTGGATGTCGCCAAGGAGGTGGCTAAGCTGGATGTTCCAGCATACAGGAGGCATTTGGATGTTGTTGTGGCTTGTGAGGATGACGACGGGAACGACATCGACATTCCTCTTATCTCCATTTACTTCCGATAGGTATATGGTCGTCCTGTGAAAGAGACGATGAGTATGCGAAGATCCCTGTGAAGAGAGATCCGAAACATTGCTAAACTCTCTTTAGTCGGTTCGCTCGTTTTATGCATTAGTAGCCGAGTGATCGCTGCTGGAGTTGGTTGCTTGTGGTGCATCTCCCTTACCGTTGTGTGGGTGCTTTCGCTCTGTTGTGACATGCCAAATATTTGCAGGTGTGCAAGGCTGTCTCTTGGAAGTTTTGATGAATGCATCATAGCTGCTTAACTACAAAGCAGCATTGGATTGAGGTGTTTTTGAGTCCCAAGTTTTGATCTTACACCTGTGGTCATCTCATTATGTAATTGCATTTGTCGTTTACTTTGCACCTCAGTGCAATCATCAGTTTCACAGTTTAGCTTGTTAGCTACTCCAATGTGCCTTACTGGCAACACTGTTTCCTAATGAGTAAATGCTGCAGTATGAGTCATCGTCTCATCGACAGTTAATGACATTGGTGAGAGTACGGGTGTCTGTGTGCAGCGCACGGGGCAAGCTGCACCTACGGCAGGAGCGGAGCCACCTCCCGGTGAGCCTAGGCGATTGCCGGCCTTGCCGGCGATAAGCCAAGCCCGGCGACGAGCTGTGGAGGTTTTGGTTCATCCTGCCGTCGGCAGACGAGCGAGCTAGCCTAGACAAGCAGACGGTAGACGCCATAGGAGTGAGCTAGCCCGGGCAAGCGTTGCGGTGGCCAGTAGGCTTGGAGAGCTGGCCATCTAGGTTGTTACATAGGTCAAATCTGTAGCCCATGAGGTAAATATGTGCCCATGCGACCCCTGCCTCACGCCTAGCCTCACCCTCACGCTTGATGCCCTTGATCCCGAATTGAAGGTTGAACCAGTCATCCATTGCTTTGTCCACTAATTGTAATCGATGGTTTTTTTATGTTGTTAGTTGTTGCTCATCTATTTATTGTTTTTTTAATGTCTGCTACGACAGATGCACCTTGTAAAAAGAAGAGATGCATTGATAGAAAGTCATCACAAATACACCACACCGATCACCTCTTATCACCGAGTTCCATATTTAGTCCTAACGAACTAAAGTTGTATGATGTAAACCGCATCTAGTATCCCTAGGTGTAGTAAGATTAGTTTCTTGATGCACCTCTTCCTGTAAATGTCTCACCGTTCTCAAGCCTTTCCAATTGGTTTTGTATATATTTCTGAAGTACAATGAGTAGTTTGTTTTATATTCGTTTGTTGTACCACTAGTATTTTATTATATTTACCTCTAGTAATACTTGAAATTAAAATATTATTCGTATTTCCAACACTTGCTCGGCTACTGTGAGGAAGAGAATCCTTTTACCAGAGTGATGGTATTTGAATATGCTCCAAATGGGACACTTTTTGAGCTTCTCCATGGTAAGTGCTTCGTATCATGATTCTATAAATTTTCCTCCTGTCACAAATTTGTTCTCTTCACACTGTACAGAAATCCTATGTACATTTTTTATGTGAACATTGGTTAACATTGATGTAAGCCCACCAAACTTTACATAAAAGATCCTCCAGTCGATAAACTATGCATAGCCGTTGAGTGAGCAGATTCCAACTAGAGCCATATCTTGTTGGTTCATAAGATATGATGTATGACGTATCTATTACTCAGGAGTCAGGACATACATTTATTTCTATTACTTCTGTATTGCCGATCAATGTATCAACTATCAACATTGGACAATGCCATCCTGATTAGTGATTGCATTGCAGTTAGAGAAGCTGAGAAGCTGGGTTGGATGACGCGGCTCAGGATATCCATGGGAGTTGCTTACTATATTGAGCACATGCATCAGCTGAAACCACCTGTTGTGCCAAGGAATTTTGACTCGACAACCATATCTCTTACTGATGATTTTGCCGTGTAGTAGAGGCAGAACTAGATCTCGAGCTATAGCCCGAGGTATAGGCCAACTAGTAGTGGAAGCCCGTACTATATATATCTGTCCTAATTTTCAGCTCACAACGGCCTAGCCGGAGTGGGATATGACAGGCTTAAAGCCAACCAAACCAGCACCCAGGCCCAACAGGACATCCATGACGAGCTACATCACCCTCATCCTGGCTCGCTCCAACCCACGTCACCCTCTCGCTTGCTTGCTCACTCCAAGCCTCGAACGCGCCGTCGCCACTCTACTCTACCCTCATCCTGGGGAGGGAAGGAAGCTTACAACGGCCTGGCCCGAGTGGGATACTGTTGTTGAAGATATGATAAGATCGGATGAACCAAATCTTTATTAATTAGGTGTAACTTTTTTATTGCTCCACTAGGCCCTGATCAATATGGCTTCAGCTTCTGACTTCAGCTTATTTTTGCACTATTCATAAATTTCGTCTTTTTCTGAACTTTTGGCTTTTTTTGAGTTTTTTACCGGTTCTTTTTTCCCTCGTATTTGTTTACATTATACGTGATAGGCTAATATGTTTTTTCTATTTTTAAATTTTTTAAATTTAATTATGGTAAATAAGCTTCTGACAGCTACAGTACTTTTTTCAGCCAGCTACAGTGCTTTCAGCCATAAGCCATGAGGCTTTCAGCCGAACCGGTCACCACCTATATTGTTTTGTCAGGTTTTATCTATTTTGTTATGTGGTTAAGCATGGAATTCAAATTTCATTTTAATTATGCATTTCTGTTATGTTTTTGTTATGACACGGACGTGGATAGTAGTTGGCTGTAGTTATAGCTGCTTAATTTTCAGTCTGAGGCTTAGTGAAATCCTGGTTCTGTCATTGCCATAAAAAATTGCAATTAGTGAGTGCTACTGTACATGTAAAGGGGTGGTTAACTTTTCGGTGAACTGAGGTGCAAATATTTCAGCCAGGGCGAGCAATGAAAAAGTTGGACATGTTCTACCGCACTTGAATTCTTGTAATCCTAACATGATCATACAATGCAAATACCCATTTGCAACTCAAACAATTAAAACATTTTAAATTCATATTATGGGACCCCCTCGTAAGAGAAAGGAGCCCTCCAAAATTAAGTGTATGCTGCTTGGTGTGGCGAGCGCACGGTATACTACCCCCTATTATAGCGGGGGGATTCCCCGCCCCCCCGCTCGGCCACGTCCCCCGCCCGCGCGCGCTGGCCGCCGCGTGGCGGGGGATTCCTGTACGGTCAGAGGAGGGGTTTTCCTCCTGTTTTCCGGAATTTACGTACAGGTCCTTTTTCTTCGCGAACAGGTCCTTTTTCTCGCGAACAGGTCCTGGCGGGTTTTTTTTGCGGCGGATTTTTCTGAAAAACCCCCTCCAATTTGCAGGATGGCGCCCCGCGGTTTTCTAAATTGCGTACGGGTCCTCATTTCATTACATACGGGTCCTCAATTTTTACGAAAAAACCCTTTAACTTTTTCGAAAATACGTATGTACCCTCGATTTTTTTTTGAAAAACTCCTCACGAATTATCGCCTCTTTTACTTCGGTGCACACGGTGGCTGACGCGGCGTGTCGCCGCGCCTATGCTGCTAGTTCTTTAGTAAAAGGCGAAAGAATAGTTCGCAATGTGCTCACCACGCAGCTGCGTACTCTGTAACGCTGACCCTGGGTGCTATTTTGAAGAGCTCCTGGTGGAACGACTCTCTACCACCAAGCGGTATGGTACTAAACTAATGGAACCTCATAACGCGGTTGCTGAGGCCCAGACAGGAGATCACTCGCCTCCTGCTGCGGTGGGAGCTGATAAACATCACTGGACCTGAGTAATCTTCTCTACCCCAGCGGCAACCATCACTGGAGCTGATAAACACTTGCAGTTTTGGTCATTGGTCGCAGTAAAGACTGAAGAGATGCGTGCACAATCAGAAATGGAGACAATTCAGGATCATCGTGGTTGTTGGCAACACGAACATCTGGACTCTGACTAGGATAAGCAAAGCCAGATTTTGAAATAAAACAGATGTACTAGGCCAGACGGGTGGCCTGAGCTGGTATGTGTGTACCTTCTCGTGCTCCTGCCTCACTGATCTGCAATGCTTCTGTTTCCTTCTCTGGGAGGAGGAATCGCTTCAACACTCTGCCTGGCAAAAAACTGCAGCCGAATCCACGATGACGATGGCAAGCGCATGATTCACTAGCTCGGAGTATGAGGTTCAGCCTTCGTGGAAGCTTTGTTGTACAGCTCCAGGGTGTCGCCATGCGTCGGGTCCAGGCATAGAGCTGCCTCGCAGGGTGTTTGCGTTGTCGCCCATGGAGTCAAAGAACGCTGCGCGGAGATGGAGCAGCTGGAGGTCTGCCTTGAGAGCTATTGCTTGCGGGAGCTCTGAAATCGCCTCATCTTCCTTGTTTTCGTCTATCAGAACTTGGGGGGGGGGGGGGGGGGGGGGGGGGAGGTTACATTATTCTGCTCCCCCATACATGGTTGCCAACTTGCACACTCCTGAGGGCTAAGAGCATCTTCAAGAGATACTTTATATGACTCTTAATATTTAAATTTTAGAGTTGAAGGGTAAGAAGTAGCTCCAACAAATTCCTAAATAGACTCCCAAAAATAGAATACACCCAAAAAATGGGCTCTCGCTCTCTACTTATAGAGGATGATCTAGACTCCCAATACTGTTTTTCTGGTTTAGGGTATCTGTTGGAGGGAATGATTATTTTGGGACCTTATATCGTGATTAGGATCTGTAAAAAGAGATTTAGGGTGTAAATTTATTAGGCATCTCTTGGAGATGCTCTAAGGCCTAAGGCACAGGCTTCTACGTCCCATTTTAAACGAATTCAGCTTTTGATTTATTTTGATTATCGATTTATTTAAATCAAAAACTACTTAAAACACGTAGATTATTAATTTCAACTTATTTTGGCTTTTTTCGGGTTTTTTCCTTTTCTTTCCCCCCTTATTCCTTTACATTATTGTCACACAATATAACAAGTTTTTCTATTTTTTCTTTACCTTTTTCTCAAAAAAAAACTAATAGTTATTATAGTGTAATTTCAGACATAAACCAAAATCCATAGTAAGAAACTTAATCCATAAGCCAGTTGGAACACCCTCTCAAAGAAAAGCAACCAAAGTCTTTTATATTGGCATGTACCATCACTACCATTCTTGTCAGGGGTGTAGCGAGCAGGTAGGCTTTAATAGGCTCGAGCCCACCCTCTGGTATCTATAACCCCCTATCTCCCTAGCTAGTCTTTGTAGTTCTTATTCAATATTATGTATGAGGTTACATTTTGTGAGATAGAACTAGAGAGAGTTATATGTTAATTTGAGAGAATGATATTGTGAAATTTTATATATCAATTTTCATTACGAAATGATATCTCTATATACTATATTTGATGATTTGAGAATGAATGGATAAATGAGAGGAATATCTAATTAAGAAACAGTGAGTCAAATTAAGAGAATGAATTTGCTTTCTTTATTTATCTAATTTATGTTTGATTTTAGTCTAAAATTATGGTGATTGTGAACTTTGTATGCATGATGCATAAATTAACTTGCTTGTGACAAATTAGCCATATTTAGGTTGATCCCAGATAAAATTTTGTCATGCACCCGCTATTGCTAGGATGTACGGACCGTGAGTTTATGTGTGAGGCCAATACTGCCAGTGTAGGCCGTAACGCCGTTGATCATACGTGTATCAATCTACAGTGTCAACGTGGGTAGCTAAGGAAGCTTTGGTCTACGAGTCCCTCCTTTTTTATTCTGGCTTCGCCACTAGTTCTTGTACTAGCGCCTTGATTTTATATTGTGTACCACTGTACCATCCACTAATTCTTGTACTAGCGCCCTGATTTTATATTGTGTACCACTGTACCATCACATCTCCTCGTTCCAATTTACATTAATGTAATGAATATAAATGTTACTCAAAAGGCAACAGAAAAGGCTTTACCCAACAAGGAGAGGCACACATACAAAACTTCACCAGATGACCACACCATGTTTGAAGAACCAAGCAAACATATAGTAGAAGCAACATATAAGAACTGGCATTGGATTAAAGTACCCAAAATATCATATGTACCGAGAATGTTTCACAACTGAATAGTTTGGCAGCTGGAACAAAATGGGACTACAGCAGTGGTTACCATTTACCAACAAGCCTGTCTGAGTCACAAGACAAATGGTAAATTCAGGCAATTAAAAGTCTCTCACCTTGCATTGCTGCAAACCCGCAATCAGTGAACTAAAAAATCCCACCATGTTATCCTATATCTGGCTAAGCTTTTCCTGTAACCTAAACCGATGTAACTTTTGGTAAGGGCATCACGTCAATTGCCCATCGAAATTATCTCCTCAAAAAATAGACTGGAATCTGGATGGCTACCATGGCCAACCTGTTGTCCTAGTTCCTCTGCCAAGAAATAGAAGACAAACAAAATATCAGGGAATTGTGAATCTTAAACAGAATATTTCTAGCTGATAGAAAGCTATGATTGAAATGACGAGTAGCATATGCATCTACGCGATAAATTGATTTTTTTTTCTTAACAGTACTCAATGCTCATGGGACATGAATCTTGCAATTGGTACCCTATTGGAAATAGATGCAACAAAACATCACAACAAAGCAAACACACGAGTAGTTTCATTAGAAAGACCAGCATTGCCTGTTAATATCTTATGAACGAATTCAAAAACTATTTTGAGACATTCCTTTCTAGAAATAAAGAATGTCAATGACCCCATGATCATGCATGCATAAGTTGGTGCTCTTAGTAAAGTGCAAATTTCCAACCATGTTACGTCCAAATTCCAATACGAATCAACAATCATCAAACATGGATGTGCTCGATACCGGCGGAGGCGGCGGCGCTGTCGGTACCGGTGGAGGCGGAGATGGCGACGTCGACAAGAATCCGCATGCGCTCAATCTCGAGGTCGCGTATGGCCTCCAGGCGCCGCTCCTCCAGCCGCGCCGCCTCGCTCTGCTTCGCCGCTTCCACCCGCTCGTACATCCCCGGCAGCCTATCCAGAGCCGCCGCCACCTCCCTGCACCCTCTCCCTCCGGCTTCGTGATGATGCCCCGAGGAGGAGCGCACCGGCGACAACAGCACCGCCGTCCTCGGCCGCTTCGGCACCGGCGGCCAGTCGCGGGGCAGAGTAACCGCGCTGCTCTCCTCGTCCTCCTCCTCCTTATTCACCTTGGGCATGGAGCTGCCGCGGGGCGCGAAGCCAGGGGGAACGGTGTTGGAAAGGTGGAGGAGCGCGCGGAGGCGGTCGAGTGAGCCCGAGACCGGCGGCGGCGGCTCGGGCCCCTTGGACATGAAGCGCTCGGCCCTGAGGCGCTTCTTGAGGTAATCCATGCGATTCTTGCACTGCTCGACGGTGCGGGGCGCGCGGCCGCTGGCGGCGCGGCGAGCGGTGACGGCGGCGGCGCAGGCGCGCCAGTCGACGGGTCGGAGGGCGCCGGCGGCGGCCCGGAGGTGGCGCGGGCCCCAGGTGTCGAGCAGCGCGGACGTCTCGCCGTCGCTCCAGGGCTCGGGGGTCCAGACCGGCAGCGATGGAGGGCGGCGGCGGGTTGACATCGGCGCGCGCGGCGGACGGAGTTCGTTTGGGAGGTGCGGTGCTCGTGCCGTCTTCGA
This sequence comes from Dendrocalamus latiflorus, assembly GCA_017311315.1. Lineage (NCBI taxonomy): Eukaryota > Viridiplantae > Streptophyta > Magnoliopsida > Poales > Poaceae > Dendrocalamus > Dendrocalamus latiflorus. The sequence continues at coordinate 40,946,946 of CM029611.1, forward strand.
TTAGTCCCCTGTGTGTATATATAGGGATGGGAATTGGGATGGATATTGGGTACGGCGGCATGGTGGTGCACTGGTGCGTGCGTCGAGCTAGACTTGGGTTACGGTGCGTCACACGAAAAGTTTGTTCGGGGGGCGGGTGATGGTTTCATTGGGGCCGTACGCGCAGCCGCGCGCGGCTCAAATGGCCACGTTTGGCCCGTAAGGCCGTAAGCGGGGTCCCGGTCTCCCGCGGCCACTTTTGGCAGCGCCGGGCGGGAGCGGAGTTTCCGCGGTGTAGTGCCGCCGAGCCGAAGGGTGCGGCAGACGAATGCAGCTTTTCTATTCTCTTTCCTGTGTTTCCTCGTACGTAGCAGCAGCCTATTCGTTAGGAGTCTGGAAGAGGTGGGTGCTGTTGCAGAGTAGAACGAATAAGGTGCTGCCACGTGTGAGAGAACAGGGATGTGAACAGAGAAGGGGAACAGGGAAATTGCATTCGCGGCAAACGACTAAGAGTGGGGTGGTCGATCGTTGCGTGGCGTTGGTTGGATTACTGTTAGCGGCCGAGTGTGGACGCGCTTCTGGCACTAGACACGGGTGTAGCTGAAGCGGTGGCCGCGAGGCACCGCTTCTCGACGGGGAGGGGGGCTTGGTTGCGGTGGAGACGTCTTGCTGTCGCTCCACCGCCCCGACAAAGGTTCTCCCGCCCGGAGTAGCGCGTTGAGCAAGCTGGTTGTACACCCACACGGTGGGCACCACGCAACCGAGGTTGTGGTCGTGTTGAGCGCGTAGCACGCGGCGCCAGAGCGGGTGAAGGCACCGATGGCGGTGATGAGGGCGCCCTCGGGGCACGCCACTCCCCGTAGCCGCATCTCCTGCAGCGCATACTGGATGCTGTCCACGTCGCCCGCCGCTAGGTATCTCTTGACAGTGGCCTCATGGGCCCTTGGCGTGTTTCCGACATCATAAGCAGGCCTGGGTAGGACCCAACAGAGCGTACCTGACGGGTTCTTCTTCCGGTGGCAAGAAGCCGGCACGGTGGCAGCGGTGGAGCCGACCGACGAGGCAGCGGCATTTGTTCGAACACATGGCGCACAAGTGTTAGGTGTTCGAATGAACGCAAGTGTAAATAGAGCAATGTAAGGAGGGTTCTTTTTATAAAACTAGCTGTATGGCTTCCGTTCTGAATCAATCTGGGCCTTATTTCTTTGATCGTACGGTTTACAAAGTTCCCGCGTGGAGTGCACATGTTATCTACAGCTGTCAAAATCTGCAGGTACTCTTGCAAATTGGTATAAATGCGGGCCTCTTTTGTAAACATACTCCGCCGTCTTCCCGCTCTCCAATGTTGGCCGCCCAAATTGAATCAGACGGTTCTGCCGAATCACAAATGGATCGCGAATCTTCTGCCCGACCCATTTTCAAGCCTCTCTTTGAATCCTAACTGGGACATAGGCCGTGGGGCCCAACAGTTTGCCCCGGGCGGGCACATCCCAGCCTATACGAGCGGGGGGTTTCTGCGTAGGAGGCGCGCCCACGTCACCCCGCCCGCGCGCTCCGACCGGCGCGTGGCGGGGGAATCCCCGTACGGTTGGGGGAGGTATTTTTCTTGTATTTTTCGAAAATTACGTAGAGGTTCTTTTTTCTCGCGAAAAGGTCCCTGGCAGTTTTTTTCACCGAAATTTTTGCAGGATAGCGCCCCGCGGTTTTCTAAATTACGTACGGGTCCTCGTTTAGTTACGTACAGATCCTCAATTTTTTTACGAAAAAGACCTTTTGCTTTTTTGAAAATACACATGTGCCCTCGATTTTTTTAAAAAAACTCCTCGCGAATTATCGCCTCTTTTAATTCGGTACACACGGTGGCTGGCGCGACGTGTCACTACGCCTACGAGGCTAGTATATTAATGGACTGTCAGGTTGAGTTGCTTACTTGTTTAGGCTAGACAGAGCAATCGAGTGGACCGTATACTTCCAGTGTGACCCACGACATGTGTGAAATGATTGCGAATGTTTTTTGCGAGGTTCGCAAGTATATTTTCAATATTTAATGAGCCTCAGTTCAAGATGCCGACCAAGTATTAAGCCACCATATTATGTTCAGTTGGAGCAATCAATTGGTTTTAAGGGATGATTGGTTGGGCTTCAGCTTTTAGCTTCCGGCTTATTTTTCACTATTCATAAATTTCGTCTTTTTCTGAACTTTTGGCTTTTTGTTGAGCTTTTTTGCCGGTTCTTTTTTTTTCCAGTATTTGTTTGTATTATATGTAATGGGCTAACATATTTTTATATTTTTTAATTTTTTAAATTTAATTATGCTAAATAAGCCTTTGTCAGCTGCAGTGCTTTTTTCAGCCAGCTACAGTGCTTTTCTGAATTTTTATTATTATTTATGATGAATGGGCAAATGATGAAAATATAAAAAAAGCTGACCATTGGATCATTAGTGAGTGGTGTAGATTGAGGGAATAGGGAGGGGCTAGGGAGTGGGGGGACAGGGAAGCCCCGTTCTAAATGATCACCACTAGTCAAATAGGAGAGTACTTGTTACCACTAAAAGAACAGTGTGGGTGCGTGTATTATTAAGCGAAGGCATGGTGTTCGACGACTCCTAAGGAGAGTGGTGAACCAGTGGAGTTTTGAGATGGTGCGGAACAGGAAAGTTTGTTCGGGCTCAATTAAGGGTCAATTTAGTAGCACTCTAGATTTTCATTTTTAAACATTCTACTTTATATTATCTGGGAATTCATTTTTCTAAGAATCTAAAACTATATCTGAAAAATATTTGGCTATCAGGTTGGCTCTAGAAACATAAGAAAGGAGATTTAAAGCAAATAAACCATGCAGCTCCTTGTTATGAAACTCATTTTTTTTGGCAAAATTATAGTTGTTGCTGCATTTCAATATGAGGATGCAGCCGCACGACTGCGCACGCACGCAAGTAACGGCCGCTGCATTTCAATGCCCGTGACGACATTGCACTGATCAATAAACGTTGACAAACGAAGTTCATTTCTTGAGAGCGCTGCTACGAGCACAGCTAGCGGATAAATATTAGAAACAGCTAAAGCCTAACGTGGATGAACCAGCATACCAGTTACATCCTCAGAACAAACAACTTTTCCTACCAGGAGTAAACTGCAAACATAACTAGGTTCACCTATATCACTAGATAAGCTACAGGAAAGATCAGCCGACAAGGAAAAGTCGTCGAAGGGAGTGGTCATCTAGCTTCCAGTCTTCTAGGCAACCCTCATCCGCTTGCGCGATTGAACACCTCCATCACCATCCTCCTAAGCTACTCCACTCCTGTGCAACACTCCCCTCGATCCTCCTGTTTTTGCAAAATAGACCAAGTTTCGAGCCAACAACAAACAAGAAGAACCATGTCAGCAGGATCCGTCATTTGTTGCCCTGAAAACAAACTGCATTTCTCCATTTCCAAATTGACCGACATATAGCAGCACAACCTATCAACACCACTTTCCTCTTTTTCTTAGGGAAGCTACTAAGCCAAGCCCCCATGATCTGATCAATATTTACTAGGTAGGATAGAAATTCCAAAAGCACATTGCACAACAGTCCACATATATTTTGCAACAGAACAATCAAAGAAAAAATGCTTAATACTTTCATCTCTACCACAGAACACACAAGTACTAGGGGCTCCATTAACCTAGTTATCTTCCTAGTACAAAAGTGTTATGCCCATTTCCAACTTTTAATCTGATATTGTTGAGTGAATGGCATTGACTTGTAATCACTCCACTTTAGGGGTTGGTTTTCGCCTTTCATGTCTCTCACATTGTTGTACTGTTCCTGTAAAATCAGCAAGACATCTGGATCAATTGCACTTGTAGTGAAGTAGAATATCAATTGAAGCAAGTTATGGCTAAATTGACTAGAAACAATAGTTGTAGAAGAGCTTTAGAGATTCAGCCCCACTATGATGTTCCTGCTAATAATTCTCACTTTGGCTGTTCGGTTGGATAGCTTTGGACTCATCCAAGCAAAGAAAATGAGAAGAAAGAAGACCATTTCTATGCATCCACCACGAGCAAACATGTTCTTGGAAGAAGTTAGTAGGAGTTGTGTTCATAGTGTTGTGGATGCTTTTATCGGGAAGAATTATCACAGGAAAAAGAGGTCTACTGCTACGGCGATAGATAACAACGGACAGCAAGTATTGCCGGTAACACCGGACTTGTCAAATCGGCTACAGCAGCCATGGTGGAATCAGAGTCACGGGCGGTTGCGCCAGCAACAGGATCAACGGGATGATAGGTTTCTCTCGCAGGAGATAAATCCCATAAGTAGTTTCCTTTTTAGAGATTATTGTTAGGATATTATTTGTGCTTTCCTAAATATGATATTAGTTTCCTTTAGAGATATATGTGCCTGATATATAAAGGCAGCCATGTATCAATGCGTGATTAAGTAAGTCAACAGACAAGTTATAAACCGGTTGGTCTCTAGAACAGAGCTTCTGCAAGGAGGGTGATCCTAAGCCTTCCTAAACTATCCTCTACCATAACAATAGGCTCATAGCAGATTCATTCTTAGAATACAAGCAGATAAAGAATTAGTCAACATCACCTCAGTCCCAAACCAGGATGCTCATAGTGAGCAACAAATTTAAACAATAATCTTGCAAAGAACAAACTGTTATCTGAATTAACAAGGCTGTACTCGAACTTGACCTAAAACAACAAGCCGGCACCAGCAAATTTTCTTTTGGACAAGAGATGATGTACGAAAGGTATACCTAATCTGACCCCAAGTATAACAACACATTATGAAAGGTATACCTAATCTGACCCCAAGTATAACAACACATTTTCCTCCCCTCTTTGTTCCATCCTCTTTCTTATCACCTCCCGCAGTGACTCAGCCACCTTCTTCCTCGCCTAAATCAAATCAAATAATACAACTTTATTGGCAACAGCACACACCAATTCGTCACAAGGCAAACGCAATGCGCATAGGGCAAAAATGGAAGAAGGCAAAAGAACGAGCACCTTGAGGGCCTGGCTGTAGGTTGTGAAGGGGAGGAGGGATGCGAAAGGGAAGGGAATGGAGAAAAGGCTGTCGATGAGCTTGACGTACTCGCGGCGGAGGCTCTTCGTCCAGGGTCTCGGTTCGATGCTGGCAAGCTGCTTGACGGTGAGGTTGAAGGTGATCTTCTTGGCCTCGTTTAGGAGGCAGACGGTGGCGGTGGGCTCCCACTGGCGCATGCTTGCGAGCACAAGGCGGCCGTTGTGCGTGAGGAGGGGCGGTGAGGCGGGTGAGGGTGAGCGAGTGGAGCCGCTTGTGCATGTGGCCGCGGGGGAGGAGGGAGTGTGCGCCGAGGAGCGTGGCGATGGAGGAGGGGTAGCTGCGGTCGACGGCATGGCCCTCGGCGGTGAGGAGGCGGCGGTTGAAGGTCGGGTGGTTCGCCGTCTTCCTTCTCCTGACTCATGTATATCTACACGAAAATCTCTAGAGAAAAATAAATAAAAAAACATATCTTATTGCATGTCTAACCTATTTTTTTCTAGGATAGAAGTTCATTGCTATACAAAAACTCTTATATATGGCTATTCATTGGTTAGAATGATTAATATATGAAATTGCATCTCTAAAAGAATCAAGACAAGCATTTAATTTTTTAAACTAGATTTAACAATAAGATTAATAATATGGCAAACACAACGTTGATGCAGTAAGAAAGATTGTGAATTAGTATTGAATAAAGGAGTAAGAATTTTCATAGCCTTAGTGTTTACAGCTACATTATCTAAAGTTATAGAAAAAAATCTTATCTGTGAGGCTAAAATCTTCTACAAATTTAATAATACATTCCGCAATTTTTTTAGCAGTATGTGCAACATTAATTAATTTAAATCCTATAATTCTTTTTTCCATTACCAGTCATCATTATCATAATGAGCAACAACACTAATATAATCCTCCATAGCTCTACTACTCCATATATCTGATGTCAAAGTAACAGAGAATGTACAAGTATGAAACATTTATTTTAATTTTTCACAGCAGTTATTATAATATTTAATTAAATCTCTAGTTGTAGTTTGCCTAGATACAAATGCAAATATGAAACTAACTCGTTTGTTAAATTATGCTATTGCTTAAATCTCATTTGAATGAAGAGGTGAAAATTATGGAGGTATGCATTCTACATTATATTCTTATATCTTAATGCATTATTTGAATTCAAAATATAGATTGAACTCAATTAATAGTCTAACTTGAATATATGCATAAGTTTCCATTATACATTCTTGTATGCACACATTTAAGGGGAATTCATTCTATATTTTGTGATTTTATTAGTATTGATCCATATTCCTTTTTCCACATATTAAGAATCTTTACTTTAAAACATATCTTTTAAGTATATATAGCTTGTATGATTCATATATAGTCATAATTGGGTTGTCATCTAGTTCCACCATTATATGTTAATGGTTGGATGATTAATGACAACCGAATGTGTAAAATTTGCTAGTAATTAATTTCAAAGACAAACACTTCCATTCCAATGAGTTAATTGTTTTGAAAGTTTATCCTAGAGTATGCAATTGTTGTGTACATGTTGTATACTCGTAAATCAATCTTTTATCTCAGTATTTGTTGAGATTGTCGTGAATTACTAAAAAGAGAAGATTGTATAATCTAGTCCCTCTATTATGAGTTAATAGTGAAGTTTTAGTAATTAATGATAATTGATTTGTGAAATAACATTTTTCATGAGTTGGATGAATAGGTTAGGTTCCACAAATAAGGAAGACTTGGAATGATTTCATGTGTTGAAGATCATCAAGTCAAAATGCGGGATGAAAAATGGCTTCATGAGTTGAAGGCCATCAAGAAGAGGATACATCATGAGTTGATTCATGTCCAAGAGGGGATAATCATAAGTTAATCATAAAGTCAAGAGAAAATCCATCATGTGTTGATGGAGTTCAAGTGAAGGATGGATCATGAATTGATACATATCAAGACAATAACCTGGACTTGAAGTGAAGATGTGTGTCATCAAGTTTCAAAATGTTGCTCAAGGTAAATGTATGACTAGTTAGGTTTAAGGATGTGTTCCTAATCGTTTACCAGTCTTGGTGTTTGGTTAGAAGACCGGATTGCTAGTATAGGTTGTTGTACAATTAAGAGGGTCATATCTAGTAGTTTAAGTCTCATCATATGTGATAGCTCAATCTTGCTTGCTCTACCTCTTCGTAGCATGATGCTTGTATTTGCGAATATATTTTACAAACAATTGAGGCTCATGCGTTAAATCTTTGTATCATGGAACTATACATTGTGAATGTGTTTTGCAAGTGTTTGAAGTCCATGTTTTCTACTTCTTGTGGTATGAGGTTTATATTTTCAAATGGTTGAAACTCATACATAATCCTTGTAGCATATGACTCAAGTTTACAAATGTGTTAAGTCCATGTACCTATACCTTGTGTCATGATTATAAAAGTATGTATAGTACTATAATTTGCGAATGTGTTTTGTAAATTAGTTGAAGTATATGCACTCTTCTAGAAAAACAGTAGTACCATACAATCGAAAGTTGGTAATACCGGCATGTGTGGCACGGTACGACCGGCCAGCGGTCAGACCAGCATATGTTGTGCGGTCGGACTGGCAAATGAAAGTACCATCTTATCCACGGTATATTTTTCTAGAGAGACACCTTTGGAAGGTTTTCTCCTCTCCTGGAAATCGGTAGTTCCGCAATGTGTAGAGCGGTACTACCGTGATACGATAGTACCAGACTTTAGCCGGCGAAACTACCGACAGCCTGCTGTAATGGCTAGTTTTCTGACCATTACAGAGGGCAGTGGTAGTACTGGCCTTATAACGACGCTACTACTGGAATTCCTGATTTTTCAAGGGTTTTACTTCTAACGGCTAGCTTTTGTGGTGTGGGCTATATATATCCCCTTGGCCGGTTGGGAGACAATCTTTTGACACTCTCTTGAGCTAGTGTGAGTTTCTCCTCTTAATTGTGCATGTGTTGTATCTTGTGAGTAAGGAGAAGTGCTCTAGATTGCATGTGTTGCATCTAGAGGTGGATTTTGTATTCATTTGAGCTTGTGCATTCGTCGCACATGGTAAGAGTCAAGTAAGGGGTTTGACTTATTATTCTTAGAGTTTGCCGACTCCTAGACAGTGTTGGAGGCGTCGTGTGCGGTAATCTTCTCAAAGAAGGTTGTGAGAAGACCCGGTAGGTTGTGAAGGTTGGAGTTCACCTACTCGGAACGGGAAAGAGCTACCACTAGTGGATTGAAGTGTTTGGCTTAATTCATGAAGCTGGTCCAATTAGTTTGGGCTTACCTTAATGTGGACTAGAGGAGACCGACAAGGCTTCGAACACCACGGTAAAAAGTAATCGTGTCATTGTGATTTTTTGGCCCAATTTACATTCAAATAATTTATATTATAGAATTAAATTGATTGCTTGTCATCTTAGAATTGCAAACCTTGATATAGACTTAGAGAGTTAGTGTGCTTAGATAAATCTAGCTGATTTAGGCTTTATTTGCGCTAAACCAAATTACTTAAGTGAACCTAGCTGATTTAGGCTTTTATTTGTATTAAACCAAATTACTTAGGTCAACCTAGATGATTTAGGCTTTATTTGTGCTAAACCAAATTGATGTATGCTTCCACATTATATACTTGGTTTTAGCCAAATAGAAATAAAAGAAAGTTGAATTTAAAATCAGAAGAGATTTTTTAAAACCACCTATTCACCCTCCCTCTAGTCGGTCTCCTCGATCTTACACCTGTGCAAAGGCAACTGACAAGCTTTTCAGTCAACTCACTGAAAATTTTGCTATTAAAGATCTTAGTCAGTTGAGTTATTTCCTTGGTGTTGAAGCAAAACCATGCACAGGGGGGATGTTGCTCAATCAAAAGAAGTATGCATTGGATCTCCTTCAACGAGCCAAGATGTAGCATTGCAAGCCTATTAGCACACCCATGGCAACTAATGAAAGATTGTCATGGCAACAAGGCGCTTTACTGTTAGAATAAGATGGTTTTCAATAGAGAAACCTTGTTAGAGCTCTTTAGTACTTAACTCTTACTCGTCCTGACATTGCCTTCGCAGTTAACAGAGTTTGTTAGTTTCCTCACTGTCCAACTGATGTATATTGGTCAGCTGTGAAGCATATAGTGTGGTACATCAAAGGCTCATGTGACATAGGACTGCATATTCAGAAGTCCGACTCCACCTTGCTCATTGTGTGTTCACACGCAGATTGGGCAGGTTGTCTTGATGATCAGCGTTCGATCGGTGGCTTTGCGGTATTCTTTGGGTCTAATCTCATTTCATGGAGTTCAAGAAAATAGCCTACGGTCTCACAGTCGAGTATCGAGGCTGAATATAAAGCTATCACAAATGCTACTAATGAAGTCATGTGATTTCAGTCACTGTTGAAGGAACTTGCAGTTTATCAAGGCAAGCCTCCCTCTCTATGGTGTGACAACATTGGAGCCACTTATCTTGCTGCCAATCCAGTTTTTCATGAAAGGACTAAACATGTGGAAATTGATTTTCATTTTGTTAGAGGACAAATTGCTTACAAGAATTTGGAGGTATGGTTCATATCCTATAAGGATTAAGTGGTAGATATCTTTACAAAAGCACTTGTTGGATAGACGTTCAACTTGTGTAAACACAATCTCAATCTTTGGCCAAGTTGAGATTGTGGGAGGATGTTAAAAGGATAGAGTTGTGCACCGATTCTTCAACAGGGCTGGTGCATATCTTCCTGAATTATCACCACTACTTTAGAGTTAGTTGTAGCGTATCCAGCAAAACAACCAAGTACTTGTAACCTGAAGAATGTTGTAACGTCCCAAGTCTTGTTCCTGTAAATCAGGATCTCATGTAACCATGATGTACTCTTTTCTGCTATAAATAAAACTCACAAGCCTCAGTGGGTGTTACAACGCAATATCTAGTTTTTCAGTGTGGCAGGAGGAGGGTGCCTGCAACGAGATCCACATGATCCGACCGTCTTCCTCATCGTTGACGATAGGATCCACCAGATCTGACGACCTCGCCCAAATCCTCATTTGGGTAATGGAGCGGTGTAACACCGATTCCGCCCATGTTGCCTTATGGCTCCATGTTGCCATTGCACACGTCATGGGTCTTCAAACTCTAGCTTCACCCTTTGGGCAAGCAGGGAGGGAAGCGATGGTGCCCGACCTATTGTGTTTTGAGAGGGCGACGACGATCACGCTATCTGCGACAGTGGTGCATGGCGAGTGGCAAGGGTGGTCACCTACCGCAGGTGAGCATGTTAGGGATTTTTTTGCCCTTCGTTTGTTTTTTCTAATGAAATTTGTTGAAACTTCATAAACTTTGATTGAAACTTATTGAAACTCCACAAAACTTTGGTTGAAATTTGTTGAAGCTTGTTGAAACACTTTGACTGATACTTGATCTGAAACTTGGCTTTGGAAGCTTCTAGAAACACATGTAACTCACTGACACATAAAACCTTTCAAACATTTTTCATAAAACTTGCTAAAACTACATAACCTGTTGCTAGTCACTTCCTTTGAAGATATTGCATGTTGCCCCCGCTCGTTTGGGCTTGGGCTTGAGCTTCTGGTTTATTTTTCACTATTTCTAAATTTCGTCTTTTTCTGACTTTTCAAATTTTTTGAGCTTTTTTGCCGGTTCTTTTTTTCTATATTCGTTTGCATTATACGTACTGTGCTAACCCTTTTTTCTATTTTTATTTTTTAAAATTTAATTATACCAAATAAACCACTATCAGATACAGTGTAATTTCAACCAGCTACAATGAAAATTCAGTCATAAACCATAAAAAAATCAGCCCAACTGAGCACTGCCTAGATTCAGAATCGGACATCAGTACCAATCCATATATAACACGACAAATATACGGTAATGCATCACAAGTTCACGACTCACGACATTGAAGATACGACTAGTAGAAACAGTTCGCAGGAGTGCCAGTAGAAACAGAGTACATCAAGTTCCAACGCAGCACAAATAATATAGCTGACTACTGCCCTGCTATAAATCCTTGGCAAGTCATAAGTACAAAATGCCTAACCTTTTTCTTCGAGAATACGTAGGAATACCTAACCTAAGATTTTAATTTGAAGATCTGACTGAATATGTAAAGCAATCACTAAGTGGAAAGAAGATGTATGAATGCATACACCCGTTGGATCTTTTTTTTTTTTGAAAAGGAATACTCATTTATCTATAAAATAAACAAATTCAGAACCCAGAAAGACTGAATCCATTTGGATTACAATTCTGAACGCATTAGTGAGCAGGAGCGAACCTCGACTAGATAGATGACCAAAATTTGAAAGCCAGATCATCTATGAGCTTAACCTAACAAGGTAATAGTCCACTTTGCACTATAGCTTTACTTTTGATCGATGATATAGTAATACATTGGAAGATCTGCAAACTTCATTGGAAGAAAATATCGTCAGAAAATTTATTTATACAGTTTGCTTTTAAAAGCTAAGCTCCATGCGCATGTCTTAGATCCCTGCAGTGGGGTTCACCGCGTCCATGAGTTTGTATCTTTTCTCTTGAACACCAGCAACACCCATTTGTATCTCAATTATTGTATGAAGAGGTATCTAGAGGAGCAAATAATTTCAGTCACTATGGCAAAGGTAGCAATGATACTATAAGATGTTGCGCGTTGGCTTACTTCAATGTTAGGAACTTCCTCCAGTGGTCTGTCGGCAAAATATGCATATAGTGCTCTTAACACAGCCTACAAGAGTTTCCCTCACACATCCACAATTGTGAAGTAAAAAATGTTTAGAATAATGCAATTACTGAGCTTGCTTACCTGGTGAGATATGACTACAACTGGAGCACGCTGCCTTTCAAGCTCAATTATTACAGGTTCTAATCTGAACAGAGAAAAATGTCAAGATTAATAGGCAAGAAAGAGAATTACAGTAGCTGAATGATGTAAAGGCTAAAGAGGCATGTGGTAATACTAAGTAACCCGGATTAACCTTTGAATGACATCGAGGTAGGATTCTCCTCTAGGATAACGATACCTCAGCTTGTCTTTGCTACGTGATCTGTGAAAGAAAGCCATATAGAGGTAAACAAAACTTCTTAATTAAGAAAATGGGGGGATTTTCGTTTTAAAATGGCAAGATATTGGAGGAGGGTTGGCAAGCACAAGATGTGCAGAGACACCTGCACTGCTGATTGTATAGCACATACCATGTCCATATATTATAGCACTTCACGTGAGAAGTAAAGCATTTCATTACTAGATCATAAAAGACTTATGTGCAATATTGCAGGCCAAAATACTGAAGAGAACAGTCCATAAATGAATAAAAAAAGTGATTTTTAGACAGATAAGAGTGATAAAAAGAACAAAAATGAACATTTAGATGCAGAACTAGCTCCAATTATGGTGGAAGTGGAACCGGTATTAATATCATTGAACTGTCTCTCTTAAATATACTAGTCGAGTGTCCATGCATTGTAACGGATCTCAAATAATGGATATAATAAATTCTAAACTCACAAAAACAAAATAATATGAGTTTCCCTACATCCATGAGTTGGTTGCCCATGAAACTCGAAATTTTCACTAAACATACTAAAGCAACCATATGAAATCCATCATGCACAAATAATTACTTTCTCTGTCCCGCAATATAAGACTAAGCTCACCATACACACGGACCAAGGAAACAGTAAATCTAAAAAAAAGTTAATATCATTAGACCATTAATATCTCTATTAAAGGATTCACAACAACTATTCAACCGCTTTTTCTGTATTAAAGCAGGGTTATAGAGTGGAAATATTGCAATAACTACACTTTGATTATCTCAACAGACTTATATTGTAAGATGCCGCTTCTCAAGAGGAGGGACTTATATTGCGGGACGGAGAGAGCAACCTTAAATTTGAAAATTGCATAAATAAATTCCCATCCTATAAGCAACCCAAATCGTGCCACGAGTCATATGTATATATATGTAGATGATACCATTCTTCGCAGAAGATCCTCCAAGCCACATGCGTACATACACACGTCCACATCCACATAAGATCCTCAGGGGGTAGATGGTGAAGCCACCATCACCACCAAGTGGACCTTTTAAAGGAGTAAGGAAAATTGCTCACTGTGACTACAGATCTCACTGAGCTTTTTGATTAGCTCAGCAAAGGCATATTCTGTGTAGTTCACCAGTTACATTACTAGGGTACATTTCATAACTGTGCAAGCTTAAAGAACATGTGTCTAGTTTTGTGTAGGTTCTGATTTACTAGCAGGACATGGCGTTGCTAAAAGAACAGGTGCGCCAATCAACAACTTGTGACATATGTCTTGTTTCGAAGGATGAAGAAGAGCAAGGAAATCAATGAATTTACGTACTCATATTCTTCGGGCTTATTTTTCTTTATTTCATCATATGTCATCCCATCACAGACGCCAGCATTTATCTCATCAAGAGCACGCCATTGTATCTAGAAGAAATGTGGTAAAACCTTTTAGTTTTGCTAATAGAAGCAGAAGTAGATAAATCTTGCTGGACTTTGTCGATCACCTATGACAACTGACCTTTGGAAATCCGATGATTGGATGTGCTGTTAATATTGACCTCTCGAGTGTGCTAGTCCATATCTGAATCAAATGTTACACATAAACTTAAACAATACGTTTCTTTCTCAATGCTAAGTAACAAAAGGCATACTTACAGAGGCAGTTCTCTCAGGCTTCAGTCGCTTCTCTACAAAGCTTGCAAGTTTCCTTGAATAAAGCACCCCAGCCTCACTGCACACCATTTATTCCATCAGGTGAAAGCCAAAGCACATGGTTTCAAATCAACGGGTATTGATATGGGTGCCTAGGCACCTGGATGCATGAAACACTCGTCCTATACATAGGAAAATTACATAAGGCACCTGGGTGCCTAGGCACCCACATCAAGAACCGTCCGATACACGTGCATGATTGATAATTTTTTTTGAGTTTGAGTATGAAAATGTTTTATACCCTTGATATATTTATGGTAAGTAAGTTTTGAACTCAGTTCAAACTAGTTTGAACTACTTTTGAGTTCGATGCAACTACAGTGAGTATATACCATAAAAATAGTTCAAACTCATTAAACTGAAGTTGAATTTAATTTTTTTTGGAGTTTGACATCTCAAATATACTTTTTTATGGGTATATTAAGATACTCATATCAAACGTTGCGAATCTCAAAGCAAATCAACGGGTATTGATATGAGTGCCTAGGCACCTGGGTGCATGAAACACTTGTCCTAGGAAAATTACATAAGGCACCTGGGTATGATTGATAATTTTTTTTATGTCCTAGGAAAATCAACGGGTATTGATACTCGTCCCATAAAAAGGTATATTTGAGATGTCAAACTCCGAAAAAAATTAAATTCAACTACAGTTTAATTAGTTTGAACTATTTTTATGGTATATACTCACTGTAGTCGCGTTGAACTCAAAAGTAGTTCAAACTAGTTTAAACTGAGTTCAAAACTTACTTACCAGAAATATATCAAGGGTATAAAACATTTCCATACCCAAACTCAAAAAAATTATCAATCATACATGTGTATCGGACGGTTCTTGATGTGGGTGCCTAGGCACCCAGGTGCCTTATGTAATTTTCATATATATATATATATATATATATATATATATATATATATATATATATATATATATATATATATATATATATATATATATCAAACTAGTTTAAACTGAGTTCAAAACTTACTTACTAGAAATATATCAAGGGTATAAAACATTTCCATACCCAAACTCAAAAAAATTATCAATCATACATGTGTATCGGACGGTTCTTGATGTGGGTGCCTAGGCACCCAGGTGCCTTATGTAATTTTCATATATATATATATATATATATATATATATATATATAGTATAAATAACAGGGGCACCATGGTGCCCAGGCTCCATGAGTGAGACTTTCCATCTATGAGTGAGATTTTCCATCCATGTTAATGACTTCCTTTCCATACTATTGTACTAGCACGCATCTAAAAGCAATCCAAAGGCAGAAAGACCTCAAACTAAATAGAACTACCAACGAACATTTAGAATTTCTCATGCATTGTTCCTTAGTGTAGCACCAAAAACTAAATAGAATTTAGTATAGCAGCAAAAGCTGAATGACAGAATTGCAGAACAAAGAAATTAAAGACCTCAAAAATGAATCTCCACCGATTCTTCCTCTGACATTATCTAAACTTTCACCGTGTCTAGTTAGCAGGATAGGACGAGGTGTCAGATGGCAGTTCACCTGTAACAACATATGTGACAGTTAACAAAACAAGTAATTAGAATCAAAACAGTAAATTACTATATACTTTGTATATCAACTTGAAAACTAAATAAACATGGGAAGCAGGAAGTTGATATTGATCCGTAAGAGATAGTAATCAATTGCTCAAAAGATGCCCAAACCATAACCGTAATGGTTCCATGGAAGTTCCCTGAGATTTCATCCAACATCAAATGTAAAATATTAAGCAGAGTGAGGAAAAATCTAGTTAAGAATATTCAAAAAACCGTGCAACCAATTAGAGAGACCCCAACAAATTAGATGCTTGTATAATTGAATCACTGAAAAAAAAAACTCATATTACAATTTGGCCTGCATTTAGATGCATGGGAAATTATATTTGTAATGAACTTCAGAGATAGCCATTAATATCAAGGTGTGGACAACAAAAAGTTCAGATATTCTGGATATGTACCAAGAAGAAAACAATCCGTCCAGGCAAGTAACCACTTATATCATTAATCTGCATGAAAACCAAAGTAGGAGATGAGATCAGGATCTTTGGCACTAGTGGCAAGGACTGCAATTTAATATCGTGTTCATCTCAAAATAGTATATTTGTCTGCTTGCCTCTTGTCCACACATTAGTATTTATATGCCAGACACAAAGAGAACAAGCTCTAGATTGTATAATTAAGAGAGCATGCAGTTGTTAAAAAAGAAAAAGAAAAAAGAATGTTCACAGTAATATAAAAGGGGAACCAAACTTATGGCCCTATTTAACATATATAGAATTGGCTGTTCACACACCTGTAATTGGCCCCCATTCCCACTAACCATATCGACCATTTTTATGTAAGATCCTTCTTCCACCGGTTCATACACCTGCAGAGGTTTCAGGTTTGTTTGCATATAACCTTTCCAGCCTCTAGACAAAATAATAATAATAAATAAATAAAGAGTTCCTACAGAACACAATTTAGCAATTATGGACCTTTTCATAATAGGCCAATCGCTCTTTGAAATCTCGTACACCAGCTTCAAAATCTGTCCTGTAACACAAACAACAGAAATTACATCCAAAATGTATTGATGGGAATGGGATATACAGACAAGCAAGTAAGCAAGATATTTCTCACTGCTCTGCATAATCGGGACTTTGTTGAACTTTCAAGCGTATATTTCTCTCAAGAACATCCTGGTCATTACATATTGTTTCCAAAAAGATGATCTGGAAAGTAAAGGGAAAGGCCAATATGTTAATGAGCAGTCAACTATATTCCAAACTATGCAATAACTTAATATAGTGTCCCATAATGCAAATATATAGTGAGCAATCTTCTTATCAGCAAATTTGGAATATGTCATCACAGCAAATTTGGAATATGTCATCACAAAATAAAGCATATTTATAAATGCAACTACAGAAGCCTAATTCCATACATGCCATCACAAAACGGGCCAAACTTTCTTCCACAGCCTTGAAGTAACCCTTCACTTATTTTTAAATGTTTGCACTGAAAAACATAAATGCTGTCTGTCAGTTTGTTTTTTAAAAAATGACCAAATTTCCCTCTTAAGATTGTACAGTTTCCTCCATCACTTCCCCAAACAAATTAAATTTTCAAATGGCAGTCTTGAACATGTTCTTCCAACTCCACACAAACAAAATGCCCAGATGAAAAATGCACTAGTCTAGGGTTCCATTGGGCTGGCAACAACAAGAACGAAAAGTGCCTTGTTGTTACAATTGATCTATGCCAACCATTGGCATTTCTTGAATCGTCTCATGTTCTTTTAATCTGCAATAACCTGGCGAGAACTGAAGAGAACTCTGGCAATAGTGAGCTCTGGTAACTCTTGATTCATTACATTCTGGTGCTAGGGTAAGAAGGTTGATGTTTTTCATGGTTCCGGCCATGGAAGATAGGGGATGTTTGAATTGCTTTGGATGACTGCTTCAGTGCTTCTACATAGTGATAGGAAAGGATAAGCCTTTTGTTTGTGCTCCAGATAATATCAAACTACTTGCTGATATACTTGGTCATGTGGTGGTTGTCTAGTACTAGTTTTCTACATGCATGCATTCCAAAGAAGCAAGTAGGCAGGAACTCCAATCTTGACATCATAATACCGAATGCATTGAAGGCTATTGGAGGAAGCCAACTGAGGCTATTGGAGGAAGCCAACTGTATGTGCCTTCAAACAGCAAAAATGGCGGAAAGATGCCTCTCCGCGCCGACGTCCACTCCGGACCCGGCGGCCTCCTCCAGCACGCCGTCGTCCACCCCGGACCCGGCGGCCACCTCCTTCACTTCGCCTCCCCTAGCGCTGGCCTCTCTTCCCTCTCCCCAGGCGCCGACTTCCCCCACGGTCGGCCGCTCGAAATTGGAGCGTTGGAGTGAAGATTCCCCTCCCGTCTCCCCTGCAGTCTCCAAACCTACCTCCTTCCGCGATGTGGTGTTGTCCTCTGCCAGGCCGGTCGGCGAGGGTGCGGCGGTGCCCGAGCTGCCGGAGCTGGTGCCTCTGGTTCACCAGCGCGCTTGCACTTCCTGCTCCCTTGCCGATCGCGCTGAGACTCTTCACGCCCGGAAGCTGCCTCAAGAACCGAGTGGAGATGGATGGACACAGGTGGTTGGTCGCCGCCGGCTTCAGAGTAGGCGCCGTCATCCTCCTGGCGATTCTCGTCGTCCGGTTCCGGCAGACCTTCGTGGGAAGTGCTTCAATTGTTTCTCCGCTTCGCACCGTGCGGCAGAGTGTCGACGTCCGGTCCGCTGCTTCCGCTGCAAGGAACTTGGCCACCTCTCTTCTGCCTGCCCCGGTGCTCCCTCGTCGCGGGGACGCACCTCGGTCTGGCGGCGTATCTCGTCGACTTCGGAAGCTTCCTCTTCTCCTTTGCAGCTGGCGGGCCTGACCTCTTCGTCTGGTCCGGCGGATGTTGGTGGTTTTTCTCGGCAAACCTCGGTACGTGCTGGTCGTGGTTCCGGGCTGGAGGTCGCCGAAGCTGAGGAGTCTCTTCGTCGTGCGTTCTCCGTCGCCTCCATCGACCAGGCGACGACCATCATCGGCCGTGTTGCGACCATCATCGGTCAGGCGGCGGCCAGAATTCGGCAGTTGCAGCCCTCTCCTCCGCCGCATCCCCGCAACAGTTCGCCGGCGAGGAGGAGCGCCGGAGACCGCCCGAGAGGTCGCATCCCGGTCAAGCTTCGCCTTGGGCCCACTGGGTTGCATGCTGGGCACGTGGCATCCAAAGCCTGCGACACCCCCCCGCTCCCCTCTACAGGTATTGGCGGCAACAGCTCCAAGCCGCCTCTTCCCGAGACGAGGGTGCCTTTGGGAGATGTCCCCAGAACCAAGAACGATTGCGCTGTCCCCCCCGACACAGCAAATCCTCTGGAGAAGGCGATCGCGACGGCCGACCCTGTGGTCCCCAGCCCAGCGCGGTCTTCCCCTGTTCTTCGTGACCCTCCAAGCATGCGGATTGGGGATGATCCTCTGGCGTTGGGATCTGGCGCAGAGATGCCCTCGCTGGAGTCTCCTGTTGCTGCTGTGACCAGCGCCATGCAGCTCGACCCGGCTTCCCCAAGTTCTCGCGCGGAGGAGAGTGCTGTTGCTTCGCGCGCAAAAGAGCTTTCCGCCCGGTCCTTCTCGCGGGTCTATGTCAGGCGTCGTCTGTGCCATCCCCAACGGCAACACTCCAGCCCAAGTCTTTCAGCACCTGTAAAATCCTTCCTCGCCAAGGTCACCCAAGCCACTCAAAGTTTGCTTCCTGCGCCGGCAACTCAAAAACGGCCGGCCGCTCAACTCCCGTCAGGCTCTGTCTTGCGCCGTAGCAGTAGACTGAATAAGAGAGGGGTAGGGCCTGAGTTTCCTGCTAAACTTGAGCCTAATCAACAAAAGAAAAAGGTGATGAGAACTCTGGGGATTATTGGAACGCAGGAGAAACTCAGTCAACAAGCGTTGCAGGATTATGCCAAAGTGTTTGGGCAGCCCCTTTCTTCTTCACAGGTTCGAGCTTTGGCTGCACTTTTTGGCTGGGTTCCTCCGGATGATAATGACGAAGGGTGTACCATGGAGTGCTAATTGTTGATTCTTTCTGGTCGCTTCTTTACCAGTTGAAAATGAATCCGTCTCACATTTTGGTTTGGAACGTGCGAGGACTTAATTCCTCTGCACGACAAAATTCTGTTCATACTTTGGTTCAGTCCTCAAGAGCGGATATTGTTTGTCTCCAAGAGACCAAAATGTCGTCAATTTCCAGGTGGACAATTCTCTCCATGCTTGGCCAGAATTTCTCCCATTTTTTTTGAGCTGCCTTCGGCTGGTGCTAGTGGGGGCATCCTTATTGCTTGGAAATCTCAGTTTGGACCGGCTAGTGCTTCCAGAGTCGACTCTTTCAGTGCCAGTGTGCAGTTCTGTCCAGCAGACCAGCAGGCCTGGTGGCTTACATGTGTTTATGGGCCGCAAGGAAATGATAATAAGATCTTGTTTCTTCAAGAACTGAGGGACATTCGGTCAGCCTGCCCCGGCCCTTGGGTGATTGCGGGGGATTTCAACCTGATTTTAAAGGATGAGGACAAGAACAACGTAAATCTGAACCGTGCTATGATGGGTCGCTTCCGGCGTCTTGTGAATGATTTGGCTCTTAAAGAATTACCTCTTCATGGTCGCAAATATACATGGACTAATGGCCAAGACTCGCCTACTCTAGTCAAATTGGATAGAGTGTTTTGTACGGTGGATTGGGAACAACTTTTTCCTAACTGCCTTTTGCAAAGCGCAGCTACTGAAGATTCTGATCATTGCCCCTTGTTACTTGGGCTGCGAGATAATAAGGCAGGGAAAAAAAGGTTCCACTTTGAATCCTTTTGGCCACAGCTAGACGGGTTCCAGATGGCAGTTGAGCACGCATGGTCTTCTGTGCAAGCGAGCTCCTGCCCAATGATCTCTCTGTCCAAGAAATTCAAAGCTACTGCAAGGGGACTTCAGAGTTGGAGCCAAAGCAAGGTTGGCCATATTAGTTCCCAGCTTGCCCTTGCTAGGGAAGTTCTGCATCAAATTGAGATTGCACAAGACAATCGCCCTCTTTCCCCTCTTGAACTTTGGCTGTGCAGCTGTCTGAAAAAACTTTCTCTTGCTTTGTCTTCGCTTTTGCGAACAATTGCAAGAATTCGGTCTCGTATAGATTGGCTTCAGGGTGGTGATGCTAACACAGCCTTTTTCCAGCTTCATGCCCGACATCGCAAGAGAAAGAACTTTATTGCCAAGCTCACGGATGGGGATAGAACTGTCACAGCACATGATGCTAAAGCAGAGTTGATCTTTGATTTCTACAATAATCTGCTTGGCTCTAGTGTGATCAGGGACCGTTCTATTGATTTGGACATGTTAGGAATTCCTTTTCTTGATCTTAGTGCTCTGGATGTTCCTATCACTGCGGATGAGGTTTGGAATACTATAAAGCAGCTTCCTTCGGATAAAGCTCCAGGTCCAGATGGTTTTACTGGAAGATTCTACAAGGTTTGCTGGTCAATCATTAAAGAGGATATTATGGTAGCTATTTCAGCCATTTGGAGCAGAAATTTTAGGAATTTTCGTCTGCTGAATTCAGCATATATTACTCTTTTCCCAAAAAAGAATGAAGCATGGAATGTCAAAGATTTCCGGCCTATAAGTCTTGTGCACAGCTTTGCCAAGCTGTTTACAAAGATTTTGGCTAATAGGCTAGCTGGTTACCTGCAGCACATGGTGACCCCAAATCAAAGTGCTTTCATCAAAGGTCGTTTTATTCAAGATAATTTTATGCTTGTGCAACAATCAGTGAGGTTCTTTCACCAGCAAAAGCAGCCAAGGATCCTCCTCAAATTGGACATCTCAAAAGCTTTTGATTCAGTCAATTGGCCCTTTCTCCTGGAGGTCTTGAAAAAGTTGGGTTTTGGCCAGATTTGGTGTGATATGATCAGTGGGCTTCTTTCTTCCTCATCCACCCGGATTATCTTGAATGGGACCCCCGGTGACTTCATCTCACATCAGAGAGGATTGCGGCAAGGTGATCCTTTATCACCAATGCTTTTTATTCTCGTCGTGGATGTTCTCAGTCATTTAATCTTGCGCGCTTCGGAGTAAGGACTGCTGCAGCCCCTCTCCTCTAGGCCAACACAACACCGCATATCCCTTTATGCCGATGATGTGGTGATCTTCCTCCGGCCGGCTGTAAATGAGATTGATACGGTTTTGGCTATCTTGCAACTCTTTGGTGATGCTTCGGGTCTTCAAACAAATGTTCAGAAGAGTAATGTCTTCCCAATTCAGTGTTCGGAGCTGGATCTTGCCATGATACAGGAGCGCTTGCCCTGTGAGATACAGGAGTTCCCATCCAAATATTTGGGACTTCCTCTTTCTTTAAGAAAATTGACAAAGGCACAGCTGCAACCCACTATTGATCGCATAGCAGACCAACTTCCTGGGTGGAAAGCGGACTTGATGACTCGGGCTGGACGAGCAGTACAGATCCAATATGTGCTCACTGCGATGCTTGTTTATTTCTCTATGGCCATTGAGCTTCCAGCATGGGCTATTAAGGCAATCGACAAAATTCGAAGAGGCTTTCTTTGGAGGGGAAGAAAAGACGCCAAAGGTGGTCACTGCTTAATTGCTTGGGCAAAAGTTGAGCGACCCCGTGAGCTTGGTGGATTGGGTATTTCAGATCTCAAACTCCTCGGCTGGTCTCTTAAGATGAGATGGTTATGGCTGCAAAAAACAGACCCAGGAAGGCCTTGGTCCGGTTTTCGAATTCAGGTTCATGAATCTGTTCGGTCTTTTTTTCTCTATGGCCATGGAAACTATGGTTGGTAATGGTGCCAACACTTTATTTTGGAAGGATAGATGGCTATTTGGACAACGCATCGAGGATGTTGCACCCCTCCTGGTAGCTGCTGTTCCGGCAAGAAAGGCTAACAAGCTCACTGTACTCCATGGTTTGCCTAATCACAGTTGGATCCGAGATATACAGGGAGCTCTCTCAGTTGGGATCCTTGCTGAATTTATAAATCTCTGGGATCTTCTTTCTGATGTTGAACTACAGCCAGAAGTTGTGGATGTACACCATTGGCGCCTATCTTCATCAGGTTTTTACTCGGCTAAATCCGCTTATGAAGGTTTCTTCGAAGGTTCTGTCAAATTTCGGTTTTCTGATCGTATTTGGAAAACCTGGGCCCCAGGGCGTTGTCGTTTCTTTATGTGAACTGTGGTTCACAAGCGCTGCCGGACTGCAGACCGTCTTGCCAAGCGTGGTCTTCCACATCCAGTTCAGTGTCCTCTTTGCGACCAGGCTGAGGAAACAATTGACCACTTGCTCACTAGCTGTGTGTTTGCAAGGCAATTCTGGTTCTCCCTCCTCAGTCGCTTTGGGCTGCAAACTCTAGCGCCGACAATACATGATGCTTCTTTTGAGGACGGGTGGTATAGAGCTGCTGAAATGGTCAATGGCAAATTGCAACGAGGCATCAACTCCCTCATCATCCTAGGGGCTTGGACTCTTTGGAAGCATAGGAACAAATGTGTTTTTGAAGCCTCTACCGCCAATATGGCTACAGCCTTGCTGCTTGCTGAGGAGGAGGCCCACCTTTGGACGTTGGCTGGAGCGAGAGGGCTCTCTTTCTTGTCGGCCTTTGTTCCTAGGGGCTAGGTCGTTCCAGGTCGTGAGTTATTTTAGAAAAAAGGCTCATTTGTATTTTTTTGTTCCTTTGGGTGTGCGTGGTGTTGTAAGCGGGGTTTTATTTCCTTCTTCTTTAATATAATGATACGCAGCTCTCCTGCGTGTTCGAGAAAAAAAATTAATTGTGGGAATGTACAAAAATGATTATTCTTGGCTTCTAGATAATAAACTGTTCATTATGTGTAAGAACTCTTAAGTAATTTTTCTTAGATTTCCCTGAATGAATGTACAAAAGCAAGCTTTTAGAAATTGACCCTTCTCTATTTAGATTACATTCACTAGGTGTGCACAATTATTACTTTAGGAGCCTACCACAAGAACAAAGGTGTTAACAAGAAATGATGGAACAACATTTCCGCTAGTTTATCTGGAATGTACTACCCATCATAAATGGTTTAAAATGCCATATTTTCTAAATGCAGGGGATGTTGCCTCCTTGCCGGTGATGCTGAAAAGTGTAGGGGTGACAGGTATAACCAATTGATCAAAGAATCAGCAATTACTGCTGGCAGGAACCGAATGGTTCAAATAACCAAGAAGATTCCCAAGAGCTACACGCTGATTCAATTATACCTTACATTTTCCTTCAGCTATTTTCATCAACATGTTTCTCCGTCTTCTTGTGCTATTTGTGGCATCAAAAATACCAACCTGCAGACCAACAAAAATAATCGATCATCCAAAATAACAACAGAATATCGCAAAAACTTTCGCTGTACCTGGCCACCTTCCTGCATCCAAGATAGCATATCTTCCATTGCTAACGCTGCCACCTGAAAAACGCAACAGAATTTACCAGAAAAAAGAAGAAAGCAGTACATGCTTCATGGGGAAAACATACAGGCATATTACGTTTGAAAATGCATAAAACAGTATATTTTCACAGAAAGTACTCCCTCCGGTCAAACATTTTTTAGTTTAACCATCAACATGTATAGAAGTATGTGGAATTCTAGATTGGCCACACGAAATTGGTATTACCTACTTCATCATGAAACATACTTCATGATATATTTTTTATTTGTAACACCATATTGTGATAGAAATTAGTTGTCGAAGTAGTACATTAGACTGTGTCATTCTCCAAAATGACTCACATTTAGAATCAGAGGGAGTAACATCACTCTGGCTCTACATAAACTTGGAACTAATTCATCATAAATGGTTGCAATTTTATTTATGTATTAGTTTTGAGACAGCAGCATAGCAATGCACTGACCTCATTACGTGCTTCCACACCCTCCTTGTTATCTCCACGAAAGAAATCAGCAGTCTGCTCAAAAGAACAAGATGCAACTAGAGAACACTTCTTGAACAAAGCTCATAAATAGGGTCATAACTTCAGAGTTCATTGCGATTTAATAAGATCCTATCCTAGACTCAATGAAAATTGAAAATAGAACTTCTTCATTTCTCATGAAAGTTATAAGAAATTAAGTAGCCACTTGAAAGTAGCAGCTGAGTACTGTTACTGTGTAAAATACTACCAAACCAGTACCAGTAATCAGTCACATAAAAATTGTAATTACCTGATTAGTGCCATGCTTGAGCCGGCGATACTACATTTGAAATGTCAAAAAAAAAAGGACACAGGATTAGTGACTATTACCATGAATATGTGCAATTCTCTACAAAATCAGCTTAAGCTAAATGTTCACCTTTCCAACATTGAAGTGTTTTGTTTCATGACCTAACCATCGAAGATATCTTGTAAGCTTAGCTGCCGTAAAGGTTTTACCACGAGCTGGCAGCCCAACCTAGAACGTCAGCATAGATTACAAAAGGTCTGCAAAGGTACTTGAAACAAAAGAAAATGCGTACAACAACATTTAACTATATTCATAAATCTTTATATAGAAAAACTATTCTATACCCCCCATAGAATAACTGTTCTATACCCCTCCCCTTCCCATGGGCCAAAACCCATCTCCCACCCTGGTCAAAACTCGGTTAAAGAAAACCCACCACCCCCACCTCCCGTCAGCCCCTACCACTGACTTCCACCCACTCCCACATTACCCCTCCGCGCCCAGAAAAGTGCAATAACACTCATGTGGTAGTGCAGTAACACAGCATCTTTAATGCAGTAACATGACTTTCGTAACGTCAAAACATGTCTAACATAGATCTTATTCTGTTAAGCTCGTAATTTCGAAGACAACGATGCAAATGAATCACAGAACAAACGTTTGGCTAAAGAGATATTGCAATTCAAAGTTTTCAATCAAAAGAAAAAACTCCCACGTCTCCCCTCTGTCTCAGAAAAATGCAGTAACACAACAGGTTTCGTGCAGTAACACAACTTCCTCTCACTCCCACGTCTCCCTCCAATGCTTCACTGTACCTTTCACAAGATGTTGTCACTACTTACTACATATTCCTTGCACTGTTACTACGAGACAGAGGTGCCATATTATTGCACCTTCCACTGGATGTTACTACATGTTCTTTACAGTGTTACTACGAGGCGGAGGTATGATGATATGATCGGATTCTAGAGGTGTAGTAAACTGCAAACCGATGTTACTGCACAACTATTGGTTTTTATTGTTACTACGAGACGGAGGTTTTATACGATCGGATTCTAGATGTGTAGTAATCCGACGTTACTGCACAACTTCAGTTGTTACTCGCGACGTTACTAGGAGGAGGAGGTTTCAGTGAAAACATATATTGTTTTTAACCAGTTTAAGTGAGGAATCAGTTTTAGTGAGGAGTGG
Source organism: Dendrocalamus latiflorus (assembly GCA_017311315.1). Taxonomy (NCBI): domain Eukaryota; kingdom Viridiplantae; phylum Streptophyta; class Magnoliopsida; order Poales; family Poaceae; genus Dendrocalamus; species Dendrocalamus latiflorus. The sequence continues at coordinate 40,972,695 of CM029611.1, forward strand.
GGGAAGCACGTCACAGAGAAGGGGTTCGAGTGGGGGAGGGATGGGGGAAGGGAGTTGGTTTGGAAAGGAAGCGATGAGAGGGGATAGGGAAAGGAGGGGAGAAGGTATAGAATAGTCTCACCCTATCTTTATATATGAATATATATAACTGAGACATGCACACACAAAAAATTTCTTTTGTGAGGTAGTGGCACATTCTTTTATCATTACTCATTAGAATATTTGCCGGAAACAAAAGAGTGGCCGGATACTGCACGACATGAACTTGTGAAGATTAGAATAAATAAAGTGCAGACATAACAGGATAAATCTTTCAAATTTGAACTAGTCAAATCAGTTAGCACCCAGAAAATTTCGGTAGTTATTGGATCAAACAAAAGTTTGCTGTGAGAAGTTCTCATGAAACTCAGAAGTTTTAAAATTTACACGAAAAATGATTTTTCTATGGAAATAAAGGCACTTCTACAGCTTCAAGTATAAGTCATCTAAGAAAGTAATCAACGTAAAAAAAAGCACAGTGGATGTACTATGTAAAGTGTTCCATTCTAACTATATGAAAATTACCAGCACAATGGCCAACTTGCGGTCCTCTTTTGGTCCGTACATCTGATCAGCTACAGCTGCCGCTGCAACAGCTCCTTCTGCTGCTGGCATGCCCTGATAGTTACAGCTGTCAGAACTTCAGATGACAGAAATTTAAACAACATATTTTTGACAGGTTCAGAAACTATTATGGAGTACAAAAAACATCGCAGGAGATGATTTTTTTTTAAAAAAATAAGTGTCACAGATTCACAGGAGATGAGTTTCCATACATAGCTTGAAACAAAAGAAACTAGGTATAGGCCCTGTTTGGATACGCTTAAAATCCGATTCTGGTAGAATTAAGCGAGAATCCCACCCAAACGCTTTGATTATTTTTCGATTCTTTCAACCGCCGCGGTGGGAAAGATCGGCATTTGCACTGGGAATCCAAAATCCTGTACCGCGAGCCCAAGGCGCCGTTTCTTCCACCGCGACGATTCTTCAGACTGCAGATTCTTCAGACCGCGACTTATCAGAAAATCCTGATCAAATTAAAATCGATTCTCAGATAAGCGTATCCAAACAGGGCCATAGTGTATCCTCTGCATATGCTGCAACAGTTCAGAAGTTATGAAAGTTCCACTTTGGCAGTTAAAGCTTAATGCCTAATTAGCGCATATCAATTAGCTCAATAACACACATATCACACTTGCCATAAGCCCATAATCACAAAGAATTCACAATTCAAGCATAGCATAGAGCTTTGCCATGCATATTTTAGTAAATTTTACAATGTACAGTGCTGTCTGGTACAACCTTGGCTTCAGAATCCAACTTGATGTTGCTCATTGAAATGGTTTCATTCATTGGTCTAGCAAACTTTGGTGAGCCAACACCTCTATCAACAAAGACCACCCTTTGTTCTTCCTGTGATGGTGCATGTCTCCCATCTGCATCCTGAGGCATAAATTATAATTCATCTATTGGTTATTTTATCAAAACTGCTAAATGTAGATATTGATAGGACCTCCTCTATCCAAAATGCAAGATAAAAAAGTTTAAGTGTTTACGCCATCTCAATAGAATGCAACGACCATCTTGAGTTATTGACCATGCTACAGGAGATATTAATCACAAAGTAATAAAGAATAAATATAAACCCAAGCTTCTTCAATTGCTACCAGAAAATAATGGCATTTTTCAGCTATTAGGCATAGAAAGCAAGAAATCTACAGTAGAAGGGACTTGCAAAGATTAAATGAGTTTCAGCTGATGACAGATGCAAAAAAAGTCCATCCATAAGATGTATGTCCATTATCTGGTGTGACTCAATTAGTAAGGGTCTTAAGTGACTTCACGAAGAAATTTAATTTTGATGTGGATTAAGATCAAACATGCAAAAGATAAGTTGGTAGCACTTCATAACCATAAGCAAAAGTCCAGGCATGTTAGTAACCAGTTGTCCAGTTGCATTTTGTAATATAACATATATAAAATAACAATTAATAATAGAAACATTCTTCCGGTTCATAATCTCATTGAAATCAATTCAACTTAATTTTTATTTCCTAATGAAAGGAAGACCTAACAGAAAGTAAATCAACCTAACAGAAAGGAGCTAACTTATTAGTGCACGCCTGAGTGTTATGATGACACTATTGAAGAAGTTTTACAAGCTGCCTAAATTATCACATACTTCAAAAGGACAACCACTATTTTTATGATGGAATGCCTGAATTAGCAAACGTCGATGATACATGATTGTAAGCTAACAATCAATTGAATGAGAAAACTAAGTTATACCTTCTTTATATTAGCATAGTGATTCAGGGATGCATCGCCTTTGATCAAGTTGTGCAAAATGCCCTTTGTGGTACCATTGTTTGAGGAAATCCCAGTGTGCAATAATGAGCGTGGATTTTCAGTCAAGTTAGCCGCATAAACAACACCTGAGCCCATGTTTGGTGTTGGAACTACATACTTCTCTAAATCAAGCTCCAAACCAGAAGCGAAGCCATTCTGCTTGAAGGAACAAGAGAAAATTGGCAGAATAGAAAAGGAAGCAACACCTGTTGTGCAAATAGAAACGTAGGCAGAAGCTATGCGGGAAGACAATTCTTTTGAAAGTATGCATGGACTCGCACTGCTCTTGCCATAAAAAAGGACCCTTAAACTCACTTCTTTACACTTTGATATATTTTACCAAATGTGGGCGTCACACTCTATAGAAAGACAGCTTTGGACATGGGACGTGCTGTTTTCATTAGTTAGGTAGACCTGTTTAACTTTTGGTCATATATGTGCTTTTCATACTCATTAAATATTTTTACCTTAAGTGTCCTTAGTGTTTGCCCGTAGATATATACTTAAGAAAACTTGTGGTTTCTCTCTTCCCATTATATTTGCTGCTTGGTTTAATATAACTTAAATGCTTGTAGCTCCTCTCAAGGTAAAAGAATCATTACCATTCTGAGTTGTTAAAGGCATTACTCAAATACTCCCACTGGTCACAAATTCTTGTTGTCACTAGGGGAAGCATGCTGTCAAACTTCATGACAACTTGATAGACTTTTACAAATATTGTGATGGAAACTAGTGGCAAAGCATCTCAAAGACCGCGAAAAGTCAGAAGCGTCAAGATTTCCTGACCAGAGGGAGTAGGCTACAATGCTACATTGTACAAATATACAAAAACTAAAACAATGAAGTAATACATAAGAGATACTGTCAACCAAGGTTCTGAAATCTGCTGGGTACTGGACCAGTTTCACATTACCCTTTCCAGTAAGCACATCATTTCACTATATCAATTAATAGTGGAAAAAAATGAGAAATCGTTGAAACAAATGAGTTTTGCTAGGAACCAGACATAATGTCCGTTCCACAACCAAGTAGCAAGCTGCCTCAAGCCGTCAACCTCTGCCAGACTGCCACAGCACTCTCTATGGTATTGGACTGTTAACAACAAGGCGCTGGCTGGAAGCCAGGTGCTACAAACCTAGCTGTGACTGGTAAAACATTGGTTTTCAAAAAACCAGTTTTTGCAACACAAAGTATCTATACTGTTCATTAAAAGGTTGTTAGAGGATTAGGCTTACAATTTCGTAATATAAAAAGAAAAGATAAAAGCAGTGAAACAAATTCAAACCTTGGCCCTGGATTCAGATTCAGCATTCACAACGACATCATGGGTCCCTCGCACTCTTGAAGGCTGAAGGTACTCTTGATGAGCCCTCCAACTAGCAGCCAAGTCAAACGGGGACAACATTTCTGTCTCAACCCGAACCTTACCCTCAAGCACATCCTTCTCCTCATTGAGTTTAAACACTGCATCCCTCATTTCCACTTCATTACTCCTGCAACCTAGTGATCGGTTTGGCCCCTCCTCAACAATGCACTGTGAGCTATCGTCTTTTGGCTTTAATACGAACTTGAAATCCAGTGTTTCTAATAAAAAATAAAGGGCATAAAAGCTAGTTAGAATGCTCACAAAATTGAACAAAATCCAACTCGCTGCATATACAAACACTCTACTCAGTTAACCAGAGCAGAGCAAATGATCACTTCACGAATCACTTAATTTCATTTCGAAAGCACAACTCCACGTACTACATTGTTGTCCTCAGACATGATAAATCAATAGTTTATGCCATACAATCTACACATTACAACAGACAATCCCAATAAAAAGTAAAAACATTGCCCGACCGAATTACTGGAACTAGCGCATCCCAACGGCATGCCGCAGCAATTCAGCTCGTCCCACCCCAAATCTCACCATGACGGAATCATAATCCACGAGGAGTGATCAAACAGCACGATCAAATCAGCCAACTCACCGTGGAGGGACGGGAGGACGCAGCTGAGCTCCCATGAGGCGGCCGCCGCCCGTTCCATCGACAGCTGGGAAAACCCCACCCAAAAAACCCATCACTATCCGCACGGGAAACATACACGCGAACTAGAGGGGATTCCACGCTTACGGCTTTGGACGGGTCCCACAAGCCGGCGACGGGGTGGGAGCCGAAGAGGTGAGGGGCGAGGTCGAGCGCAGCTAGGCGGGGGCTCTCCAGCTTGACGGAGACGAAGAGATGGTCGGGGATCCCGCCGGAGCACGCCGCCGTCGCCATCGCCCGGGAGGAGAGAGAGGGAGAAGCTGGCAGGTGCCGGGAGGAAGCAGGCGCGTACTGGTCGCGTCGGTATCGTGGTTTCGCGGTGCGGCTGTCAAGTGGGGCCGCGAGGGGAGCGTGATGGTTGTACACCAGTAACGCTGCCGCTGACACAGCAGGTGGGCCCGGAAACATATCTGGCCCATTAGTCAGTGAGTAGTGCTTTTCATGGAACAGTACCGCAGGCCCGAAGCGCCGTGGGAGGCCAGGTGGTTTGGTGCGGGAGCGTCTCACTGGCCCGTGGGCCCGGCCGGAGGTGGTGGCGAGCCGTCTCCCCACGAAGCCTACAAACTACGGGGAAGTATACATCGATCGGCGACTGGCGACTGCGCGTTGCCGCGGCGAGATGGCTTCCACTTGGACCGATCCACAGGTTGTCTCTGCTGCAAATTGGCCTCTCCTCGCAGCAGGAAGGGCCACGCGATCCAGGAGGAGTAAGTCCTTGCCCTCACTTCTGTGTGAACTTCTTGTAGATTTTACAAGCAACTGAGCATATTCATGTCTGCTTGCTTGGTTTGCTAATGCCTCGCGCATTTCTGTTGGGTTGTTCCTTGCTCGAGCGGGACTTGTTCACAGATTGTGGACCGCGCAAAAGATTGGGTGTATGGTGGTAGGGGGTGTTTGTATTGCTTACAGATAGAGCCCTAGAGAAGTTGAAGATATTGCTGGTTCTATAGCCCGTTGATGACTTTAATATGCAGCGATTAACAATAGGAAGCTGAAAAGGTATGCACCGTCTAGTTGATAGGTGCCCGTGTTTTTTCTTGAAAGCAACCTTCTAGATTCTCTGTAAAAGTTTCTAATTTGGAGATGTTTGCCAACTGGAACACTTGCACATTTTGTCAGAATTTGAGATGATAGTAAGCAATTCTTAACTTTTCTATAGCCTATAAACTAAAGGCATGTTTAATATAATTCTAGATTCTCATTTTTCAGGCTTTGCTCCTGATTCTCTAAGAATCCACTTTTCTAAAAATCTGGAGCTGTCCCTGAAAAATATTTGGCTAGTAGGTTAGCTCTAGAAACCATAAGAGAGAGGATTGGAGGCAAATGGATCATAATACCCCTGGTGGTAACACTTCATCCGTATTTGTATCTTACTCCGTTGTATTTGTACATTTATGATTTTTTTTATGAACAAAGCAATGTCAATGCCTGTATATTCAAACTGAATTTTTATGAAATTTCCAGAAGAAATTGTAGATATAGATCTTTGGCAACCACCATTGAACACTGCAAAGTAGACAACTAAAAAATAAGTGTATATACAAATATTTTATTCCACGTAGTTATGTTCTGTAAGAAGTCCAGATCATCAAGAGAAAGTTTGAAGAGCTTTACATATCCTCAGATGAGATTTACAGTTACGCCAATATATGTGTCCTAGAGATGCAAACCCTCACGTTTCCATCCTTTTTTGAGATATGCAGTAATTAAGGAAGTTCTATTTACAACAGTTTTTCCCCTTCCCTGTAAATAGAGATATGGAGCTTCTTGCAGATTTACAAGAGCTCCCAATCATCCTCCAGGCTGTTATAGGCGTGGGCCTTGGGCCCAGCCGGGTTATTATTAGGAATTAGAGATTGGTTTCTATTTGAATTAGAGATTAGTTTCCATTGTTAGAGATATGATATTAGTTACTATATCTGTTAGAGATATGATTGGGATTAGATTCCATCTGTTAGGGGGAGCCGTCTATATAAGAGGGCTACCGCATGCTATTGTCATCAAGCAGAATAATAACAAAGTCTTCCTAGTCTATAGTCTCTCCTCTCTCCCTACGCCGACGTCATCCGGCCATCTTCTTGGTGGTGTTTACCCGTTATGAACTAAGGTTCATAACACAGGCCATCTGATGATGAACCTACTTGATATCTGATATTTCCTACTTCATGTGCTCTAACAGAGACGGCCTGAAGCACATTCATCTCCCTCTTCGCACCTGAGTTTATTCGACAGGCTCCTCATAAATATTTTCTGCAAGGAGTGAGAACATTAGTTGATGTACTTTTGCGGACAAAGCCCAAAATGACAATATTGATCATAACAGCAGTATTGGCATACATGTGACAGTATTGGCATACATGCGACAGTTGTTTAGTAATACAACATTATTCCCATAATTTTTTGAGCAAGTGTAGGGAAGAAGTTCAGAAATAGTAACACTGAGTTGAAAGAAGAGCTCTGCCTGGTTAAATTTACACGAAAAGGATGTGATGAAACTAGAGTTCATGACTGATCTAGTACATGAAACAAATCGTAATATCAAATAATCCACCAATGGCAGTTCTAAAAACAGATATAAATTGCCACCTCTTGCTCAAAGCTATCACAGAAGCTAACCCCATCAACATCATCTGAACCCTGCACATACACCTTTTTGCACCAAACCTACAAACAGAATGGAGTCACATAGATCTACACATATCACAAAGCAACAAACATGAACATATGTGTAACAAATCAAAACTTCCTGATCAAACCACCAGAATCACGCCACGCACAACACATGCAAGGCAAGAAAGATCCCATTTTGATCAGCAAAATCGCAATAACGAGCGGGTGCCAAGAAACGGGCGCTTCTCCCGGTCAAAACTTACTGCTCTTGCCTTGACTCGAGAAACCTGTGTGAGAAGGCAGATCTGGGCGAGGAGAGAGTGAATTTGGGCGGGGTGTCGGCAATGGCTAGGAGATTTGCGCAGGGGTGGGCAGGATCGGTGTGGGGGGGGGGGGGGGGATTCGCGATGGCGCTCGTCCCCTCTGGTCTTTGCAAATCAGGGGCGGGCGCGAGTGGGGTGCGGCGGGCGGCCAAGAGAGGGTGCAGAGGGGTAGTCGAGTGGCATTTGCGGGTAATATCTCTAAATTTCGATGGGCACATTTGCTTTAGGTCGGACAGCTCCCCACAAGAATCCACACAAATGCTACTTCTTGTTGCTAGTTTATTTTTTACTCTGCTCCTCGTGAGAAGCAGAATCGGGTCATTTTAAGAAGCTGGTTGTTTGGCACAGCTCTACAAGATTCAAAGGAGAAGTTAGGAGCAGGAGCTGTACCAAATAGGGTCTAAAAGTTGATTTATCTGATACTCCCATCTGATGTCAACAAGTTTGTTCTTTTTGGCTTTTGCTTACAACTTTTGGTTGCGGCTTATAATTTTTGGGCTGTTCGTGAGAGAGAGTATGGAGTAACAGAAATTCGTGTGCTGTTTTGACCGATATAAATGAAGTTGTTATAGTGTGTACTACAGTTAATTTATAAACCCCACTTAAAAAATACACTCTGTTTGAAATCTAGTTACTGTATAAAAGTAAAAAAACAGTTTTTAGAAGCTGAAAAGAGGAGGCCCATCAATTCTCACATAAGGGCTGCATCAATTTGAATACTGGGAGCAACGATCCAATTATGGAAAATTTGAAAATAATATACCTGTTTTCTTTTAACAACCCTAAAAAATCTTCCAGGACAAGGAAAAATGTATTTAATGTGCCCTAACGATTGTGAATCTATACTCACTTAGGAATAATAAAGGGACTGTCTTCTGTACCCACAATAGGGTGATTCGTATATCACGCTGTTTCCACACTATTACTTCATGGTAAAAATTTCACCTAATAATCACAAGGAACTCTTTTTTATATATGCAAAACACAGTAGGAAACAAGTTGAAAATCAGTCCCTCTAATGAAATTTTACAATTTTAGAAATGGTCCTGAGAGTGTACTTCAATTAAGGGTTGTGTGCACTTAGAATTTCAGAGCTTCAACTTGTATCCAAAAGACCAGCAACTTGGATGCAGAATAAATTAAGTTTAATAGAATTATTTACAAAATTATCCTGAATACGCGGAGTCGACTTGGAGCCAAGCTCAACAAAACTTAATCATGTATTTTGATCCCACTGACTTTTATTTGAACCCATGTAAACTCCATGGGATGGCTCTGACTTGCTTGCATACGTCTTCAGTTCTTGAAACGCTTTCCGGCAACCTTCATCGAAGCCACCCGCGAGCTGCGAATTTAGTTTGTTTCAGTTAGTTAATTAGTTTGTAGGTAGCGATTCGCAATACCATTCCAAAGTGACAAAACTACCTGATGTATGCGGAAGGCAAAGCGGACGCCTTGCAGAAGCAGCTCCTCATCATTTGCGAATGGATCTGACTTCAGTGCATTCACAATGCGGTTCATGTATTCTTTTGCAAGCTTCAATGAAGCCGTCTTTAGCTGTTTTAAGTTAGCAAGAGGGCAAATCATCTATGATATGTCTATCAACTGGAATCTATAGTCAGGGGGAACAGGGTAATGGGATAGTTCCACCGTGTACGAGTTTGTAAAATGAAGCTAGCTATCTCTTCTTTATTGTTATCAATCTACTGTGAAAAGCTGGGAATTAGAAGTTTGGAACTACATACTTGGCTTATGATGCCGGAGTCAAGCATCCATTCCCAAGGGATCTTAAGATCCCTGTATCTTCCACTTGCACTGTCCCTTATTTTTCCGGTATTGTGAATACCTTGTTCAATTCTACGACAAGAGAAAGTACGAATCGTGTCATAATACAATTCCTTGTTTTTCTTAAATGCATTATACTCATCTACTTACTTATCCTGTAGAGCTTGCATGCGCTTGAGAGCCATAGGTGTAGCCACTCTCCTGTCATCGTGGAACGTGGATGCTTCTGATTCCAGGTTCTTCAGATCCCGATAGGTGAATGCTGCTTCTCTCATGGCATCTGCTTTCTTCTCGGGCCAGTTAGTGAAGTGCTTGAGCACTGCCCTTTCGTCTACCAGGTAAGATAATTCCCCATCAAGCCACTTCACAAACTCCTCAACATCGGCTATTTCCTTGTATGCTGCATTCTGAACTTCCTTTGCCAGGAAGTTGATGAATTCACCCTGATTTTCCACATCTGATTTAATCTGTTGGAACAACAATTATAAGGGGATATTTTTTGCTTGGTTTTGAAAAGCATTTATGTGAGGAAGTCACTGATATGTAGAAAATAATGTAAGAATAAAGCATGACTCTGATGTTATAAATGAAAAGATTATTTGTAGAAATGAATCATCCACCACTACATAATTTACTAGCACTGGTGCCACTAAAGAGTTATGCACTGTTTTCAACTGTAGGAGGAACGAGACAAAGTTTGTCAGAAGAAAATGTGGTGTTCTTTCAAACTAACACATGGGGTGGCTTTTGAGATGTAAAGAGAAGATATAATATGTTTTGATGGATCCATAAGTTTTGAATGATGCGGGAACATGATATGCAATAAACTGATTTTCCTTATGTATGAAGTGGAAGAGATATTTAGAAAGTAATTTCTCTGTTTCAGTGCAAAACTAGTCTCTAATCCTATGAAGAACTTGTAACTAACATGTAAGAGGAAATATTGTGCAATTATCAGGCCCATGCTTACAAATATTAATTTGAAAAAAACAAAAATAAATATAAATTGAATTAGCAGCTACGTAAACAAAATTGTGTATGTACATCTTTAGGGAAAGAAATATATGCACTTACAGCTAAAACATAAGCTGATCTGTTCTCTATCTCACCGATCATCTCTCGGCTGTTAGTAGCTATTGGAATTCCCACAGATCCGGACTTCGCATCATTTTTTCCTTCTCTTCTTACGAACAGCCGGTATAACTCGACTACCTCTGGCACCCTTTGCACTGCCTTAGTGTTCTTCAGAAATTTGGAGGGTATGGGAGGTGGCGGTGGAGGAGCCCTGCATCCTTCCTTTCTTGCATTTACCGTCGGTTGGATACACGTCGGACTTGGTGGTGGATTTGGAACCCTTGGTGCTCTTGATCTCACTAGCGGTGTCCTGGAGAATTGCTGCCTACTGTAACACGCCGAGTTGTTCAGATCCATGGCTTCCTTTGCATCATCATTGTTGTGAACAAACTGCTTTTCCTTGGAGTAGTTGTTGCTGGAGGCAGAACTCTCCAGCTTCTTCCACAGCATCTTTCTATCAGTATCCTGCCCTTCGAGTGAGGAAACTTGGCCTTTTAGACGGCTTACTTGATGTCTCAATTGCTTGTTCTCCTCTTCCAGAGTGCGGTTCCTCTCGAGCAGGCCATGCAGCTTGCTTCTCAGAAGCGCAACACATGCATCGCCCTCCCTCATCATCTCTTCCTCATCAGACGAGGTGATCTTTCAGTATGGTTGTACTGATTCCTCTCTTACAGTTTATATATGTCTCCTACTTCCTCACTCGTATAATTCTATGGAGCATTAAAGAAGCTGTGTTGAGCCTAGGCAAGAGAAACTTACAAATGTGCAAGCAAGAACTGGTGGAGCATTAATTTAGGTAGGAGCTGTTGCCAGGCTAATTACTTGTCCTTAAAGTGATTGCTACGGGATAGCTGTCTTGTCTGTGGAACTTCACTAAAGAAAATACAGTCATACAAGCTCACGGGGCTGTTTGGTTTGCTTCCAATGGTTGCCAATGCTTGCCAATGCTTGCCTTACGAAAATTTGGTATCGTCGATCGAATTTGGCAAGCATTTGGTTTGCTACCAAATTTTAGCAAGATTCCTTTCTCTTTTGGCTCTAGTTCATTTTGTTTCCACTGTTTGGCCAAAACATTGGTAGCTAATTTTGTTACCAAATTTTGGTAGGGCTGGACGGCTGGTGGGGCAAAATTGTCATCAAACCAAATAGCCCCATGTTTTTTCTCCTTTTTTCGACTATGTGCCAATTCTATCATTGAATTAAATTTCCGCTACCTGTTTTCCTCGATCAAGTTGGATTTGAGTTCTCTGGGCAGGTATTTTGGAGATTTTACCTTCAGCGGTCGGTGTGCTATTCTACTCTAACCAAGAGGCAAAATTGGTTTGGTCTCTCCTTTTCTTTCTGAAAATATGTTGCTTTCCTGGTTCATGGTTGATTTCTTCGGAGTGCAAAGCTTGATATAAGCTTTCTTCTGTCTCAAGTTGTGTAAAATAAACTCAGATGGAACTCCTTTACCAGCCAGAGGGACATCTTTGGCTAATAAGACCAAGCGAAAAAAATTCAAAAGTAGAGGAAGAAAAAGAAATAAAGGGAAAGCCGGCCAAAAAAGAAAAAAAAGAGGAAATCTGAATGTGTTTATCTTCTAAAAACACAGAGATGTTACATTCCTTCCTATTGTAGCTTTTATTGCAGCAACCGTAAGCCTTGTGGAAGTAATGCTTCTGCTTTATGAATTATAATTGTAATTGCATAAGTGCAAACCTTGTGGAAGTAATGCTTCCGATTTCTGAAGATTTCAAATGAAGCTTTTTTCTTCTGTATCTGAACAGCGTTGGACATCTGTTTATGTCACCTAATATAGGCGATAGCAGAACCTGTCGTTGACATATCAATAGGTTTAGAAAAAGGAGTCCCTGCATAGTAAGATTCTGAAACTGTTATCAAAGATGACAACACAGCAAGAATACATGAGTATAGTGTAAAGAGAGAAAATAGTAAGCTGACATCAATAAGTTGCCCTCTGTAATGTGAGGTACAGGTTCTTAATAAGTTCCCTGATGCGTGGGATTTGCTGCCACATTGAAGGAGTTCATTGATTTCACTGTCTCAACTTCCACGCTTGGATTGCATGTGATTAGTATAGAACGCCAAATGTAGCAGAAGGAATTGAGTGTGCATTAACCACGTTCCATATATTTTCACCAAAAACTTTTTCAGCGCTTGATTGATGGAACTACTTCATATTTGCAGTGTGTTGCATGAATTGTGGAAGACGCGTCTTCAAGATCTGTGGATGGACCCCCTGATGGCCTGATTGCATGTGCCCCTGCGCCTAATGGTGTACCGACAGCGGCATACATAAATGTTAGGAGCTAAAGTAGTCTAATTAGATGTATTGTATCTGTACCTGGTAGAAGTAATCATTTCTGTAGGACCAGATATTACTAGTGAGAGGGTGTAAATGACTTTTTAAAATTTTCCCTCTAGTATTAGCAACATAATGTAGCGAAAAACATGAAACATATTCTTTTTAGTTTTGATTTATAGCCTATGACTTTTGGATATTCATAAGAGAGAGTACGGAAACACAAACAACTCGTATGTGGTTTTGACCGATATAAATGAAGTCATTACAGTGTTTACCAGAATTAACTTATAGACTATACATTAAAAAGATATTCCGTTTGAAAACTAGTTACTGTAGAAAAGCTGAAAAGTAGCTTTTAGAATATGAAAAGAAGAGGCCCACAAACACATAGGCTTTATCAAAGCCAAGAGCCAAAGATTATAAAGTCACCTGAGATAATTAGTCTCACCGGTCTGGTCATTGGCCAGAGGGCGGGCAAACCACTTGGCCGGTTGGACCGGATGTTGGCGGCATGAGCGGAAAAAGTCAGGGGGGCCGGTGTCACAGGACATCGAGTCCAAAAATATTTTTAGCAGGTATCAACATCATTAGCCTATGTGTAAATCCCCAATCCAAACTTAGTGCACTCGGTTCCTTCTTTGAAGCCCAACGAAGGGAGCACTCGTAACTCAAATTCCCAGTAGCTAGCAGTAGTCCACGAGGAACCTTCACTTCTCTCAGCTTACGAGGCAACTACAGCAGACCGAGCTAGCCCAAGAGAGAGGATCGGAATAGTCCACAGCATTCATTGATAGATCGCAAAGTGTGTCACCTCGCAGCAGCCCTTGACGCATGTTCATCTTGCATGGTCAACTAGGAGATGTGCAACATGTCCACCACATAGCTGCATCCAGCCAGGCAATGACCAGTTGCCAAAGAATGGGAGAAATCAGCACCATCGGTCATGTTCGTCTACCATCTCGCCGAAGCACCACCTGGTCCTTATTGCCTTGTGCCCTCGCAAGCCAAAGGAAGATTAGGTCCACCCGATCAGTATGTACTCTACTCTAAATTTCTCTCAATCGTTTCAATTTGTTTCAAGAATAGGGGCTAAACTTATGAGTTAAGGTTTTAATGTGATGATTATTGATTGTTTTTTTATCGAATTGTAGAGCTAAGACTTAGGATATCAATTTTAATTTTTGGGATACCTGCCTAGATCGTTGCAAATTGAAGGTAAAATTATAATATTTGACTATATGTTAAGTAAGCCATTGTACGCATTTTTCTATTATATTGTTTTTGAACTGTTGAACATATAAATATCTAATTGACCTTTTTAATTAATAGATGATAATTTCATAAATGATATACTTATTTGCTATATGGAGAAACAACAATTGATGAAAATTACCAATGATGTTGTGATTTGTCACTTTATAACTTGAAAGAACGTAAATATTAAAAGATATTGCATTAAATTACATTTGATTATTCTACTAATTTTTACTTGAAAACTTTAGGTAATTTTATTCTCTTTTAATAGGCCATTGAGGTCAGATAATGTATTTTACCAATTTTCTGAGTTTGCAACTATTTATTTGGTATGAGTGCATATATATCAATTCACTGCTTATTTCTTTATTGAGCTTTCCCTAGAATTATTTTCTTTGTTCGACCCGTTGGCCTGTTCTTTTTTATCTGGCGCATGGCACAGAACCGGCCCACTGGCCCATTGCCCCTCCTTTCTCTCTCCATCTTATGTCTTCGCCATCTCTCTCTAACGCATCTCACTCAGTTTCTCTGGATTCTCTTCTCCTTTCTCAGCTCCCTCGCCGACTTTGATCTTGCCGGCCTCCAATGATGCCTCCTCGCGCTGCCATCGAGCTCTACCTCTCCTTCTCTTGACTTCCCCCTTCTCTGGAGTTATCGATGTGCCTAGTCTCGCCCGTTTGTCCTCACCTCCTCCCCTTCACTACTGGTTCTATTTTTGGCTGCCCCATGGCGAGGTGGGATTTGGCTTCACCGAATCTGGTCCAAAGGTGAGTAGATCCAGTGATCTTTCTATCGGATTTATCGTTGTCCCCCTCTTTCGTGCCTTTCACTGGTCTCCTTGGTGCACTAGGCCTCGTCGGGGCTCTTCGGTCCCACCGACGCTATGCGCCCAGCCATCTTTGCCAACGCCTCCATCCCATTGCTTTGCACCTTAGTGAAGCTAAGGCTCCACCGGCGTCCCCTCTACTCTACCGGGTTCCTCATTGTTATTGAAGCTAGGTGTCTTAGCGGCTGTACATCACCGACACTTGGTGCCATGGAGGCTACACGCTGCCGATGCCATGCTCTGGTACACCATTGGCTCATCCTTCATTTACTCTCTGTTGACGCCGTGCGTCTTGGTGGCCACAAGTCACTGACACCATGGCCCTGGTTCTTCCACTTCCGGTGCTATCTCCTTTACTTCTACACTTCCTTATACTCTAGTTTCATAACGTTGTTCATTTGTGGAATGTGGGGTGCATGGCTATGTGATTACCCGAGGGATGTTTAGGTTCTTTGTGGGGGGCATTGTGGTGAACAACCATGCATCTCTTGGGGCAGTGACATTCGCCAGGGAGTATCAACCATAGCCCCCAAGGGCTCATGGGATTTTTGTCGCCCCGTTCTAGTTTTGGAGGTATTGTGGTGAGCAACCATGAGGTACTGAGCTTTGGCATGCGTCGGGGAGTATGTTCATGGCCCGAGAGCTCCTAGGATGGCCATCAACCTCCCTTGTTCTAGTGTGGTCAGCCGGAGGCTATTGCCTCGCCGTGGCTCTGTTGGCCGGCTCTACTGTTAGCAAAATGAAAAGATGTAGCTTATGATTTTACCTTATTGGCTTCGTTGGCTTGGATTGGGAGTTTGGAGATGCTCACTTGGTTATGCCTTCCTAATTTGGCTAAGCTTATGTGGAGTGGTGTCTCGTGGAAGTGTTCCCTGGCCATGGTACCCTTCAGTTGTCCTTCGGTCTTGGCTTCTCTCGACTTTCTTTTTCGGCTAAGTTAGGGTTCTTGTGAGGAGGGGGTTTAAATGGGTTGTGTGGCCTTTCTTCAGTTGTTTGCTTGTTTGTGGTGTCTCGTGAGTGTTTTATGTCGAGATGGGATGTCGCAGTGCAGTGTGGTGCTTGTGGTGGTTCTTGTGAGTAGTGATGAAGGATGGTTGCTTTATGTCTGTTAGCTAAGGCAGTGAGCTTTTGTGGCAGCGGCCTGGTAGTGGGTTGTGGTAGTGAGGCGAGCTCACTGTGGGCTATGGGTGGTGGTATTATTGGTTTTCTCCTTTCTCTCCTCTATTGGCTCTTGTTGGCTTTAATTTATGGCCTTGGTTGGTCTTGGTGATGACTGGTGGCTTATAACATGGTTTGTGCATGGCATTGAATGGAATGACTCATAAGGAAGGGTATAAAGGTAAAAATAAAAAGGTAAGAATGGGGGTTTACTATTGAATCATGAAAACCTAATACGCGAGAGGTTCCGATTGGCCTCGGACAATCCTGGCATCTCAGTGAACGATTGCACTTGCGCACTATTATAAAAAGGGCGTTCCGACGGCTATCTATTATTACAATCATTTTCAATTTATTCTTTGTGGGTTTGGCTAATATGATTTTGTAGGAATTCAAATTTGAGCCTACTGCGAATATATGGATTCATTAGATGAAATTTGATATAATTTACTTGTATAGTTTTATTCTTGTATGGCATGAAATTGAAGTTTATAACATTGAGTTGTAAAACTTTATTCTTTTTGTAAATCTTGATTTTGGGATTCTGTGCAATGAGCTTGTATGTGGTAAAGTTAAATGTATGTGGTAAAGTTGAATGTATTCAAGATTTATTATTGTAATTAGTTTTCTGGAATTCAGAGTGTTGATTTTTAATAATTTCTCTTTTTATTGCAGTGTTGATTGTTTTAATTGTTAATCTTCCTAATTTAAATGTTAATGTTTTTATTAGTGTGTGAATAACTTCTGAATTGTGTGTTTTTGATAATTAGATTTTGAGGGTTATCACACCCAATCAACCCAATCAAACCCTGGTAATAGGGGACCGGTCTGACTGCAGCAACCATGCCGGTCAGACTGCTCGACACCCATCTAATCAAACTGCCACCATACAACATATTGTAGGATCAAGGATAACCGACTAGAGGGGGTTGAATAGAAGGTTTTTAAATTCTTTTGGCTAAATCACAATTTTAGCAAAGTATGAACTGAATTAAAATTGTTTTGCACAATCAAGACCTAAATTCTCTAGGTTTCACTAAGGCACCACAACTCTAAGTCTATATTAGATACAATTCTAGCTAGATAAGATAATTCAATGGTTGCTAGAAATGTAAATGCGGAAATTAAAGACAAGAGAGATAAACCATAACGAAGACAAGCGATGTTTTCCCGTGGTCTTGAAGACTTGCCAGTTTTTCGTAATCCACGTTGAGGTAAGCCTAAACGGATTGGACCAGCTCCATGCATTAAGCTTAACCACCTCAAGTCTACTAGGGTTGCTATTCCTCCAGTCCTGAGATAGCGAGCACCACACCACTCACAAATATGTTAGGTCTCTTCACAAACTTCTTTGAAGAGGTCACTGTACAAACTTCTCCAAGCCGTCTAGGTGTCAGTAACCACTAAGAGTAACAAGTCACGATACTTGCTTGAAGGTTTTCAAGTGTTATAAGGATCAACAAATAACGCAATGCACTTGAAGCTCTCAACAACATCAAAATGTGATAACAAGGCAAATGAGTTGAAGAGCGAGTAGTAAAGGCTCAAGGGTATTCAATGAGGTTCAAAAGAGTCCCTTGCTGCTAGTGGGGAGATATTTATAGCCTCCACCTATCAGGATGATCATTAGGGTTGAAATCCCTAAAAATCAGGGAATGCGGAAGCCAGTACTACCACACCTACTGTTCAATGGCTACTTAAGCCTCATTAAATGCACAGAAACTAGCCGTTAATTCAAATATAAGTAGTACCACACTCACAAGAGTCAATAGTACCGATCATGTGGTAGTACCATATCTCAGCTGCGGTAGTACTAATTTCCAAAGGAGAGAAAATGCTCCAGAATACACCTCTCTAAAAATTAGCTTTTGCCAACTAAAATCCGATCATACCACACTCCGATAGTAACGGCCTCACCGTACGGTCATACCGCCCTGCAATACTACAATTCTACACAAGCGGTAGTACCAATCCAAGGAAAGACTGAAAAAGCACCTCTCTAGAAATAAGCTACTGGCATATAACTATCGATTCAAAAGCCTACAATCATACCGGTTTCCAAAGAAATTTCGGAGAGGGTTTCAAATGAAGTTCCAAATGCATGCATGAACCATAATTGATCAAAGTGACATAAGATTAACTTTAAGCTACTAGTCATAACCCCTCTTTATAGTATGTCATCTATTATATAAATTCGATCTTTTCAACCACTATAAAGAGGTCCTTGTACTACAATATACCTTTGTCTTAAGTCATGTCTTAATCCATGTTAATCTTTGATCACTTTTGCATGCTATTTCCATATGGTCATCAAATTTCGGGACTAAACTTTTCAATCATCTTAATAAATAAGTTAGTTCGTTTAATCATTACCGTCATTATTTACCAAAAATCATTTTTAGCAGCCTAGATCTTCGCCGATCGCACCGCTCTCAAAACTTTACAAAATGAAGAGCTCTATGGAATAAACGTACCACCAACTAGTAATCGGTCACACTAGACCATCGGTGATATTGTCGCCCTCGGTCGGTCAGACCGCTGATCACCTCGCAGCAAAACCAAAGAAAGCAAAAGATACAAAATCAAACTCAAATTTTAACAACGAAGCATATATAAAATCAAATACTCATAACATAATATAGTGTGAGCTCCACGTAGTCTCACGATTTCCCATTATTCTCAAAGCAAGCTACGGAAAAATTTGCACATTGATGAGTAATATCCTAGGCCGAATTCTCCCGGGGTAAGCATCGCTTTTTCGAGTTTTCAGCTATTAATGCCAACCAAAAAAATGGTCCAACCTAATGATTTTGTACCCTCCATTTAATTCACTTGAAATGGACAGTTAATAATTAGCAACACATTTTGAAGGTGTTTTGCACGCTAAGATGGAGTATATTCATTCATCCAGAGATGATTCAGCCTGTCAAGCATCAGTTCAAGGTGTTGCGTTTTCCTTCCGTTAACAAACGTTTTACCAAGACACAATTACATCAGTGAAGGCAACTTGATATTCACTCCAGTCTCCAGCCATTGGCATTGCCGCATTGTACTTAGGATGACAACCCGTGTAGAAATATTGGCCATGTGCGCATCAGCATCAAGCCTTTCTGGCGAAGTTCTGGCGGTGCTTGATCCGACGTCTGTACTGGGATACTGGTGCATCGTTGTCAGCCGTACAGAAACAGACCAGATTTCTTCACGAAAACTGACACCCTTGAATGGCATCACGCCTGCCTCTTTCGGTGAGTTATCCCATCACACGATTTAGAGCACAAAGGTCTTGTTTTACTTCTATCGTGCGATTTAGGCGATAAAGAAATTGTTTTACTATACTCTGCCTAGAACTAAACTAGTTATCATATTTTCAAAGGGCATGAGAATTAAATAATCTATTAAATATGACTTTAATACTTAATTAAGAGCTCAAGACTCGTGTAATCGTATGTTTTCAAAGGCAATTACTCGAGTACATCTAATTGGAGGTTTGCTATATATTTTATACAACCAGCAAACCACTCAGAGATTTCATGAACTGGTATAAGGATCCGCCTTCAAAGAATTCCTCCCATGCAACGAATAAAGCGTGTTTTATTTGCTCCAAACAGCATGACGATTTGACCCTGCATCTCTAATAACAATCGTGATACGGTTGTCTACATGATAATCTCCTATTGACAATAATCGAAGATCAATTATTATTATATATCTCTCTCTGACAGCAACCACCTCTCGACCATATAGGACGATTCAACAAGGCGTTTGCTCATGTAGACAACTGACACCCCTTTAACACTATTTAAAGGTTGACGAGAGAAGACACATACAATTTGAATCAGAATCAGAACTCGAAGAATAACGGTTAAGACAATCAAGATCTTCTGATCAGTGGGAAGATTATAGAGATTAAGACTAGTTACATCCTTTTATATCTCTTAGCGAGGATATTTTGTAACCAATTCATAGCAATAAAGATCATCTCCATTACCTTACTGAATCATTCCAAGAAATTTAGTCTCTTTTCTCATATTTCGTAAGATCAGCAACTCTATTATCGTTAAAAGGGCTTGCTAAGAATAAGATACTTCTATAAAACACTAAAACAATGAACACCAGTTTGTTGAACAAAACTACTTTGCTTGACAAACACTGCAATGCTGAATGCTGAATGTTAAGTGGAGCCTACACGACCATGGCCATTATCAAGAGAACCCCAGCTACACTCTGTTCGACCCAAGCAGTTTATGTTGCTCGCCAGTTGTGCATCCTACCTACTGTTCTTCGATTCTAAGTTTCTGTTTTATCCTGTAATTTTTTTGTGCGTTTTGTCCAATCTAGCTTTATCCCCTATTGTCGGAGGTTGTTTGGCCGCTCCAACCCAACAGCGACCCAGACTTTTGTTTGACCAAACAAAACACCCATCGCATACACCTGCAACAAGTATCCTCCAAATTAAACTAGCAGAAGATCATTCACACAAGCTTCATTGCTACAATTTGGCGAAACAAATAGGGACTTGAGACTGGAGAGGAGTACGTCTAATTGGACTACTACTACTACTAGCGTGTTTAGGTTTTGTTAATTGGACAAGTGTGCGTAGTGTAGGTGTTGGTCTTAATGAAGGCGAGGCCAGTTTGGTGGTCTCCTCTGGCGCCTGGGCCTAGTAGCAAAACGAAGGGAGTGATGTCGCCGTCCGTCCTACTCGCGGAGGTGGACAGCAGCCCGCATTGTTGCGTCCTTCTCGCCGCCGAGGTTAGTGGAATGATTACTTACCGACACCTGCCGGCTTAGGAAGCGAGCTATCCCGACAATATATCCTTATATACTCAATCTTAGATGCACTTATAATACACCATAACTAAAAAGTTACAAAAAAATTCGAGAAAAATTATACATATACTTCTAAATTTATTTTTAACTATGCATAGAATTTCAAGTTCACATTTATTATATATTAGTGGTAACAAAAAAGAGAAAAATCTAATAAATATTAATAGTTTAAATTTGTCAAAATGTTATCTTTTTTTTGCTGTTCTTAATATAGAATAAATTTGAACTTAGAATTTTATATATAGGTGGAGTATACCATGAATTTCTAAGCATATCTTAAACTTAAGTACGTAGAATATGTTGCTAAATATCCCCATGGCTCGAAGCAGACAAGCGTATATCGATGTAAAACGTATCGCACAATACGGTGAATCTTGTGATTCTTGTCTCAAAAAATCGTGACTTCATCCTGCAACCAAACAAATTAGAAACAAGGAGGCAGTAGACTAAGAAAATATTTTGGGCCAAGTGTGGCCAGGCAGAAACGTTCGGGACCAGTCGGATAGGCGCGGGCCGAGGAGGCAAAATGAGGAAGGAGCCTTCGATCGCGCGAGTCGTCCGTTTCTAAGAAGCCCATCCGCCGTCTCTGAGCCTCATCTCCCTTGCTTCTTCTTTGTTGATTGTGTTGTAAAACTATTGTCGGTAAGCGATACAATACCTAATCAATATAACTAGCAAATAAGAAAATCACATAATCAAATAATACAAAAGTAGATATATGATTGACACAAGAGATGAGAGAGAGAGAGAGCAGTAGGCGATCTTATTTATTGATCTCAATGTGTTTATAATGAAAGCATATTCCCAATATTTATAGTCCAGTCTTTTGGTATACATCCACATCTTTAACCAGGAATTCAAGAAAAAAAACTATACGGGGCCTACGTACGGTCTAACCACACCTCCTATGAGGGGTTAGTTTCGTAACACTCCCTCTTGGACGGATAAATGACTCGTTAAAACTCATTCTAAAGACACAGTGGGGAAAAGGAATGGATAAAAGAGTACATCACATACACAAAATGCATTGTACTTGTTGCCTCATTAAAAACTTTCATATAAGAAAACTTTTGATAAAAACTCACTAAGGGGAAAAAAAGAGTACAACACTTAATCTTCTTGATCATATAATCCTCTTGATTATCTATTCTGCATGAATAGTATGTGATCTTCTGGGTCAAAATATATATAGGCTACTATTCAGGGAAGTGCTCCCTCCCCGAATTCTGCACTTATCTAAGTAGTAAAACATTCAGAATTACACACTTCAAGTGATGGTCATCAAATTGATTCCTTCTAGAAAACCAAGACTAAGACTTTCATAGTCTAAAGTATTGTTGTAGGGGTGGCCCCCCACCTATACCCGTTCGGCCTGCTAGGCCAAGAGGCCCATTAAGGCATGTAAAAAGACACTTACACCCCCCCGTATAGTAGGCCACTATAGGGGTATTATTGTAATCAGGCCTTATGGCCAGGTATATATACTGCCCTGAGAAAAAGAAGAGCTAGACACATCTCATTTCCGACACTCACTCTACTAGTCCCCCTATTTATTGTTTGGTCTGTAGCCACAACAGTTGACGCTGTCCGTGGGGACGATGAGCAAGCTACGAGCTTGAGGGAAGTAATAGCGCCCAAGAAAGTAACAACAACAGCCAACTGAAAGAGAAGCACAGTGGCAGCAACCGCCGAGGCCAGCACACAGGGGCCAGTGGTCTAGGGCCCTCCTCCCCCATGGCAGCGATGCCCTGGCGCCACGATGCAGCGATGCTCTGGTGCCGCGGTCTAAGTTCAAGCTCCATTAAATTAGTTTAGGTGATAATGACAAATGCAATTGTGAGAGTAATTTGTTTATTAACTATGATATTGCCCAGTCTCATTTGGATGTGATTAATGATAGATGCAATTATAAGACTAACTTGTTTATTGATTATAATATTACTTAGTCTCATTTGGATGAAAAGGTGAAAATCATGAAGGTATGCATTAGACATCATATTCTTATATCTTAGTGCATTCCTCAAATTCAAATTATAGATTGAACTCCTCATAATAAATGCCCCTTTAATGGCTTAACTTGTATTATTCCCTTGTTTTTACAATAATCAATGTTATTTTGTGATAATTGCCTCTTTTTGGTGCTTAATGCCAAATGGGGGAGAAATTTGAAATAATAGCTTTGAATGTTTGAGAATTTGTAATAATAGCTTTATTGACAATGGGGGAGAAATAATGGAAAAATGAAAGTGCTAATGCCAATAGGGGAGAAATGTGATAATATATTTATTGGGGAGAAAATAATTGAATAATGCCAAATGGGAGAAATTAAAATTTTAAAATATAAATGTTGAATTTGCTTTCACCTTCTCTTATGCACTCAATTTTATATCATTTGGTCAGTTCTCACCAAAGTGCTATTATCATAAATAGATTTGTTATCAATCACCAAAAAGGGGGTATTGAAAGATCAAGCTCCGTTTAAATTGATTTTGGTGTTAATGACAAATACCATTATATTATTTTGGTAATAATGACAAATGTATATATGAGACTAATATGTTTGTTTAAGGTTATTTATGCTTAGTCTCATTTAAATTAAAAGGTGACATCATTGAGAAATGTATAAGTATATCTTTCTTTTAATCCTGCTACATTTCTCACATCCAAATATATGATTACATGATAAATCTTTCATGAGACTAATATGTTTGTGTAAGTATATTATAGCTTAGTATCATTTGGATGGAAAAGTGAAATCAAAGAGGTATGCATTCGAAATCACACTTTCTGATATACTAATGCATCCCTTAGAAGATCCAAAATATAGATTGAATTCCTCAAACAGTCCAAAATGAATATGTGCATATGTTTTTATTATATACACTTGTATGCACAAATTTAGGGGGAGCTCTCTCTATGTTTTGGAGTTTCATAAGTATTGATCCATGCTTCTTTTTGTTAGGAAACCCTGGGCCTAGGCCAGCAGCCTTGGCCCATGGTGAGCACCGCATTGTAGACTATAAATAAGGAGTCGTACCGGCAGAATTTGTACTCATGCAATCAAACGCAATAAAGAAAGACCAGAAGTTCTCTCTACCTTTATGTGTGTTTTCAATCTATTATTCTGTCTTCTGTGATTGATTCGTTTCGTATTAAGAAGAGGAATCGATCGGATTGGTCGCCAACGACGGTTCCTCAACACTTTTAATATGCATATTTAGGATCTTTACTTTGAAATACATTCTTGAGTATATATAACTTGTGTAGTTCATATATACTCATGTGCAATCGGGTTGTCATCTAACTTCTCCATTATGTGTTATTGGTTGAATGATTAATGACAATCGGATAAGTAAGCTTTATATAAAACTTATCTTAGAGTATACAATTGTTGTGTACAAGTTGCATACTCGCAAATCAATTTTTATATCTCATTATTTGTTGAGATTGTCATGAATTATCAAAAAGGGAAGATTGTCGAATCTAGTCCCTCCATCATGTGTTAATGGTGAAGTTTGGTAATTGATGACAATTGTTTTGTGGACTAACATTTTTCATGAGTTGGATGAATAGGTTATGTTTCACAAATGAGGATGACTTCATGTGTTAGATCATCAAGTCAAGATTGAGAAGAATATAGTTTTATGAGTTGAAGGCTATCAAAAAAAGGATAGCTTTATGAGTTGAATGCTATCAATAAAAGGATGGTTTCATGTGTTGGAGGCCATCAAAGAAGAAGACGCATCATGAGTTGATGCATGAGAAGTTGATCATGTGTTGATCAAGTCAAGTGAAGACCATTATGTGTTGATAGAGTTAAAGAAAATGATGCATCATGAGTTGATGCATATCAAGACGATGACCCAAGACAAAGGTATGACTAGTTAGGGCTAAGGATGTGTTTCTAGTCTTTTACTGGTTTTGGTGTTTAGTTGGAAGACCGGATTGCTAGTATAGGTTATCGTACTATTAAGAGGGGTCATGTCTAGCAGTTTAAGTCTCATCATGTGCTGATAGCTCAAAACTCACTTGCTCTAGCTCATCTTGGCGGTCAGACCGGCATAAGACTGGTGGTCAGACTGATATCAATAACTTGAAGAGAATTTTTAGGCCACCTATTCACCCCTTTCTAGTCAGCCTCCTCGATCTTATAATAGGTTAGGTTACACAAATGATGATAACTTGGAATGACTTCATGTGTTGAAAATCATCAAGTTAAGATACGAGATAAAAGATGGCTTCATGAGTTGAAAGCCGTCAAGAAGAGGATGCATCATGAGCTGATGTATGTCCAAGAGGAGATGATCATGAGTTGACAATCAAGTCAAGAGAAGACTCGTCATGTATTGATAGAGTTCAAGTGAAGAATGCATTATAGGTTAATGCATATTAAGACAATGATCCGAACTTAAAGTGAAGATGTGTGTTATCAAGTTTCAAGAGGTTGCTCAAGGCAAAGGTATGACTAGTTAGGGCTAAGAATGTGTTCGTAGTCTTTTACTGGTCTTGGTACTTGGTTGGAAGACTGGATTACTACTATAGGTTGCCGTACTATTAAGAGGGGTCTTGTCTAGTAGGTTGAGTCTCATCATGTGTTGATAGCTCAATCTCACTTGATCTAGATCTTTGTGGCATGATATTGTTATTTGCAAATATGTTTTACAAATTGTTGAGGCTCATGCGTTGAATCCTTGTAACATGGGACTATACATTGCGAATGTGATTTGCAAGTATTTGAAGTCCATATTTTCTACTCCTTGTGATATGAGGCTTATGTTTGCAAATATGTTTTATAAAATAGTTGAAGCTCATACATAATTCTTTTAGCATGTGGCTTAGGTTTGCAAATGAGTTTTGCAAACATGTTGAGTTTATGTACCTATAGCTTGTGTCATGATTCTAAAAGTATGCAAATATG
The DNA here is from genome assembly GCA_017311315.1 of Dendrocalamus latiflorus. Classification (NCBI taxonomy): domain Eukaryota; kingdom Viridiplantae; phylum Streptophyta; class Magnoliopsida; order Poales; family Poaceae; genus Dendrocalamus; species Dendrocalamus latiflorus. The sequence goes on from CM029611.1 coordinate 40,998,202, forward strand.
TTGTGCAACTTGTTGGAAATCATGGTTGATCCTTGTGTGCATGATACTATAATTTGTAAATGTGTTTTGCAATCTGTTGATATATATGCCCATAAAATAATCAGAACTACCGCTGTATGATGTGTGGTACTACCGCTGGGCAGAATTACCGGCGTTAAGATTACGGTACTACCGCGCCCGTTGGTGGTTGAAGACCAAGATAGTAAAAGACCAGATTGGTCAAACCAATGTGGTTAGAGACCAGCGTGGTCGAACCAATGTTGTCGAAGATCAGAGTGGTCGAACAAATATGGTCGAAGATCAGAGTGATCGAACAAATATGGTCGATGACCTGTGTGATTGAAGACCAAAGTGGTCAAACCGACGTGGTCAGAGACCAGTGTGGTCGAACCAACGCCGTCAAAGACCAGAGTGGTCGAACCAATGTGGTTAGAGACCAGCGTGGTTGAACTAACATGGCTGCTGACTTGTGTGGTCCAAGATCGATGTGGTCAAACCAACATGGTCGGAACTAACGTAGTCGATGACTGGTGTGGTCGAAGATTGACGTGGTCAAGACCTGTGTGATCGAAACAGCATTGTCGAAGATCGACATGGTGGTTGGAGACCTGTGTGGTTGAAGATTGATGTGGTCAAAAATTAACATGGTCGACGTGGTCAACACCTGTGTGATCGAAACCAATGTGGTCGAAGATCGGCATGGTCAGAGACCTATGTGGTCGAGGACCAGTGTGGTCGACGATCAGTAGTACCGGCTGTATGTGAGCACTATAATCGGAGTTGCGATACAACCACTTGTGTAGCATTACATTTTTTCTAGTGAGACACCTGTTGGAAGGTTTTTTCCTCCTCTGTTAATCGGTAGTTCCGCATGTATGGAGTGGTACTACCGTTGTACGGTAAAACCGGACCCTGTATGGTGGTACTACCAGAAATGTTGAGTAATGGCTAGCTTTTCAACCATTACAGAGGGGAGCAGTAGTATCGGCCATATAACGGTGATAGTACTGGATTTCCTGGTTTTTGTCCCCAATGGCTAGTTTCATTATGTGGGATATAAAACCCGCTTATGGCCAGTTGGAGATATTGTTGCTAGACTCCATTTTCATTCCTTTGAGCTAGTGTGAGGTGCTCCTCTCAATTATGCATGTGTTGCACCGCCTATTTACCCCTCTAGTCAGCCTCCTCAATCTTACATGCGAGTGACAAGGGGCCAGCATCGACACGAGGACCTAGCTCCAGTGATCACATCGGCATGACTGTGGATGACGTCACTCATGCCAGCACGTCCATTGACCCTGACGTCCGTGCTGGCACGTCTGTTAACCCTGACATCCGTGTCAGCATGTCCATCGACCCCGATGCCCATGCCGACACATCTGCCGACCTCAGAGCCTGCATGGACACATCAAGTGACCCAAACGCCCGCGTCGGCAGGACCATCGACCCCAACACCCAGCCGGTACATCAAGCGACCTGGAGCCCACGCTGATGCGTCTGTCAGCTTCGATGCTCGCGTTGGCCCTGTCGTGAATCGCCACGCTTACCTCACCAACATGCTTAGCGATTTCGATGTCCAAGCCGTCATCGCTAACAATCTCACCGCACATGTCTTTGCACCAGCAGACCCCGAAACGCTACAACGTGAGCTAGCAGATCTTCAGAGTGCTATGCAGGAGATGCAAGAGCCTCGGAGTCAACAAGCACCTACGACGAAGGTCACAGAAGTCATCATCGAAAGGGTGGATAGCCACGAGGTCCCTGCCGCTACCCACAACACACTTCAATGTGTGGACCTAGAGTCTCCTCTATCCACCGACCTGCAACAATCTGCATGGCCAGAAGACTTCAAGATGCCCATGGTAAAACCGTACAAGGGTGATACAGACCCTCGGGAGTTCGTACACATCTATGAGACGGCCATCGAAGCAGCGGGGGTGACAACTCGATGAGTCAAAGGGATTACCGCTCATCCTTCAGGGGATAGCACTCACCTGGTTCTTCATCATCGAGCCGAACTCCATATATGCATGGGAGCAAATCTGGGACCCCATGTACAACAACTTCCAGAGAAATTATGTCGAGCAGGTGGATGCATACCAGCTTTTTGCCATCAAGCAGAAGCCTTTCGAGAAGCTCTGGGAATATTTCAAGTGCTTCGCCAAAGTCCGTTGCCAAGTCAAGGATATAAACGAGACTACCATCGTCAATGTAGCAATATGAGGTCTTCGTCCAGGCCCATTGGCTGAGTATAACTCGCGCAAGCCCATAAAATGGTTACAAAACTCTTCGATGAGATGGAGGAATATGCAATGGCAGAAGAAGATGCACAACGATGCTGGGACGATGCTTCTGAGGCAAAGCAAACACCTGATCCCGCGAGGATGGAGGACGAGGCTGTGATGATGCACAGCAGCAGGGGTTGTGGTGCAAGGTGCATGGCCAAGGCAAGCACCTCACTTAGCGCTACCTGACCATCACAACACTCTGTGAAAGCGTCGTTAGGGACAGAGCCCTCAAGGCAAGAGCACTGGTTGTGGTGCATGTGCAACTGCCCCTGAAGGGCCAGCTAGTCCAATCTGCCCCCACCGCTTTGCACATACAGGCCCCTGATGGCGGATTAAGTGGAGTCATCAATGTCATCACATGTGGATCATGGTTAGAATTCTCATCCAAAAGGCAGCGCAAGGCCTACACCCATCACCTACACCACGTCGCTGCATATCCCGCCCAAATGACCCCAAGCTGGGGACAGGTCGACATTACTTTCACGATGGCCGATGCAGCCAGGGGTGACTTTCCTCATCAGGATCCATTCGTGATGCAGGGGAGTATCATAGGATGCAACGTCAAGCATGTTCTCGTTGATGGAGGCAGCTTGGCGAATATCTTATTCATCAGCATCTTCGATCAGATGGGTCTTCCCTAGAGCAGACTCGAGCCTCCGGGGGTGCCACTTCAGGGCTTCGGGGGCCAACTGCTGTGGGCCCTAGGTCAGGTGCCACACCAAGTGTCCTTCAAGCAGGATGACCAAATGAGAAAGGAGGTGGTAACCTTTGACGTTGTTGACCTTCCCTACCCTTACAATGCTATCATTGGAAGGACAACACTCAACACCTTTAGAGTAGTCCCTTATCAAACTTCTTGTGCATGAAGCTCCTGGATCCTTAGGGGATCGTCACCGTGCCTGAAGACTAGGATCTCGCTCGCTAGATACAACTCAGCGCACGAGGTCCCCTCCGTAAGGTGCATGGCGCCAATGAGACCATCACAATGTCCACACCATCGTCGCTGTCAGCTCGGGGTGGACGCCCAAGCCTAAGCCAGAGTGTGAGATCAAGAGGGTCCCCTGCATGACATGGACACTTCTCAGCAACTCTCCATCGGTGAGGGCCTTACCCCAGAGGCCAAACATGAACTTCTCTAGGTCCTTCGCAGTAACTCTCCATCGGTCAGCTCTCCTGCGCTGCCACCTGGCCACGGGGGTAAAAACGATATTTTTGTAAATACGACAGGCACACGGCTATTGTTGTAAATACCATTACAAACAGTGCTAAATATATCAAAAAAATCCGGTATGTATAGGATTCTAACTAAAGGACCTTCACGAACGGCTTAGTTTCGCATATATATATATATATAGGACGCTGAAATGGGACATCTAGGTGCCCAGACACCTAGGCTCCCTGCCATTAGATTGCTTTTAGATACGTGCTAGAGCAATGGTATGTATGGTATGTAATATATTAGGCATGCTAAATCAATCATGGAAGGAAAGTCTTAATCATGGATGGAAAGTCTCAATCACACTAGCACGCATCTAAAAGCAATCTAAAGGTAGGGAGACTAGGTGCCCAGACACCTAGGTGCCCCTGTTATTTATACTATATATATATATATATATATATATATATATATATATATATATATATATATATATATATATATATATATAGAGAGAGAGAGAGAGAGAGAGAGAGAGAGAGAGAGACTAGCCTCGACCGATCGAGGCATCGAGCCTAGCGTTTTGGACAAATCCACTCAAGCTATGCATTGACTACGTGCTGTTGGAAATATGAAATATGAATTCAGAGTGGAGATGATTTTAAACCGCTACTAGTAGTTTGCGCGAGGCGGCCAAATATGCGTCGGCTTCACGCGCGGGGGGTTGGCCAGACATGCTTCTCACGCGGGCAGCGGATGAATCTGTAGAGTCGCACGTGGTGGAGCGGCTCGGCCGACGGCGACCTCTGGCGCGACGACTAGCTGACGGGAAGAGAACGGGGCCTGGCGGCCAAAGTTTAGGCCGGTGGTTGTGCCGGCGTGCTACACTGGCGTAGATCGGCTTTCTTTTTCTTTTTCTTTTTTTAGATTGGAAAATTGATAAACAGTAGCATAAGTTTGTACAGCCAATGATTGAACTCACAGGAAGAACGAAACGAGCGCAAAAATCGATTCATGCAAGCAATTAGAAAAAGAACTCACTAATATAGAAGGTCGATTCAGCGACATATCATAACCTATAAAGCAGTCATGTTGATAACGTATTGTAAAACTAGGGTCATCGAGTGATTCAATAGCCAATCAGCTCGATTCAATAGCCAATCAACACAACTAAAAAGTAAGAATAATCATATAATCAGCAATACAAAAATAGATGAATAATTAATACAAAAGATGAGAGAGAAAGTAGCCGACGATCTTCTTTATTAACTTATATGTTTATAATAAAAACATCTTTCTAGTATTTATAAAATAGAATCCTTTTGTTATACGCTCCTATATTTAGCTTGAAATTCAAGAAAAAAATACTGTACGAGATGCGCGGCCTAACTGTGCCCCTCCGCTAGGAATGAGGCTTCCCTGTCTCCTCCTGTGTGTTCCCATCTGTGTCCCCTCAATCAAACGGCTGGGAAACGACCGCGTGGCAAAAATAACAGCTCACATAATTTTTCTTCTCACTCTTATGATCTAATTAATTACTATTTTAAGATATAAATAAAACTTATTAATAGTAATAAAAAACATTAAAACAAGATCACAAGAGTGAGAAGAAAAATTATATGAGCTATTATTTTTACCATGTGATCGTTTCTCAGCTGTTTGATGGAGGGAACATGAATGAGGACACAAGAGAGGACAGGAAAGCCCCATTCCTCCGCAAGGGGTTAGTTTCGTAACAGATTACTGGATTTGGCTTTGCACTTCGCAGCATGGGCCGACGCTGCTGCGTCTACCGACGAGAAGAATCCGGATTGGATTCCACACGATTGCTACAGCAGCGTCCACGGATTCTCCTTGGTCTGACCACGGACCTTTCCAGAGCTGGAAAAGGTCGGCCCAAACAATGCATTATAACATGAAGCCGTACGAACTTGACTATGGTTTCCGTCCAACAATCCGAGCCGAGCGCCCGAGCCCAGTGGGTTTGACTTTTGAGTTTTGACTCGTGTGAGTCGCACGACGACGCGAAGGGGCAACGCACGCAAGTTGGGCGCGCACAGCCGCTTGGCGGCGCGTTTTTTTGTTAGGCAACTAGCTAGCTTATGATTCTCCCTCCAAAAAAAAAGTAGCTTATGATTCAGGTTATCATCATTTGTTTTTTTCGTGTGACGGATCATTCACTGATGAATCACTAAGGATGGATTCGGATCGGATCCGGACGGATACGGATTCGGATGTCACTATTTACCACATTTTATTTCGAATACGAATACAGATGTTATCGAATACGAATGCAAAACGGATGCCTCGGACACGGATTTGCATTCGGATATTTGCGCAAATTAACTTGAAGTAAATATCCTATAAAACAACCAAGATGGATAAAATGTCGATAGATATGTAACGCGAATTAAACTAAAGTACGTTAACAGTAAACTCCTAGATCGAAGTGATTTAAAAACAAAAGGGATAATACTTCATACAACACCAAATCAAAATGAAATAAAGTCAAACAACAATTGTGTGAGACCATTGATGTTAAGTCACATAGCAGAGAATAGGATATCTAACTCTAAGTAAGTTGAATTTGAACAGAGCAATTCTAGCAGGCAGCTGGTGGTGGCATTCCCAACAGGCCAATAGTAGCTATGTCCGCAAGAACACCGTTACAGGCTTACATACAGCAACACCATTGCACCAAAAGCAGTCAAGCACCTGCACCTCTGCTCTCTACAAAAAAAAAAGATTTCAGAACTGAACTCACACAAGACAGCTATATCATCATCAAGACATCAATTTTTTTCCCATATTTAACAAGAGCACACAAGACAGCTATGTCGAATTGATTGTTGCATAACAGATGAGGACTAAGAATGAAAGCTGAAATTCCCATGTACTAGTAACTTAATCATGATAGCTGAAATTTAATAAAAATACAGAATGAAAGGGTAGTCACCTGAACAAAGAGCAATCCTAAATTTCTTCCTGATCCACAATGGTGTGAGCAGCAATACCATCAACATGATCACCTATAACACAAATGATTATATGAACAAATAAATAAATTTGAGTTTCTAAAATTAACAATGAGGTCTAATAGCTAGAATACCTTCATCTTGTTCAGCTTTATCATTTGTAGTAAGACCAGCCAAATCATCAAGAATTGAAGCTACACCCCTTTGATCTGAAATAGATAAACAAAATTACATGGGAGAAACCAGCAATAAATAATCTATCAACTGGACATAGAAAATATACACAGTATTGAGAAGTAAGCAGCAACAATTACCTTCCCTTGATGCTCTTATCCAATCCTTGGAGCAAATAAGGGCCTCAACAACTTGAGGGTCCAAACGGCTACGATACTTGTCAACAATTCTTCCTCCAGCACTGAATGCTGATTCAGATGCTACTGTTGATGCAGGAATAGCTAAAACATCCCTTGCAAGTCGACCAAGGATAGGATATTTTGTACTATGGGTCTTCCACCAACTCAAAATGTCAAAATAGTCACCTTCTTTCCAACTCAGCAATGGATCTTTGATATACTGCTCTAAGTCAGTCTGCTCCTGGCCAGGTTCAGTGTTGTCCCTTAGAAATGAACTTAATCTTTTTCTCTTTGGCTCCTCATTTAAATCCACATAGCACTGAGAAGTTCTAGAAGTTCTAGCAGTTCTAGGTTCAGTTTCTTGCACAAACCTAGCTGAACTAGAATCATACTTGGAGGCATAAGAATCATAAAGCTTTTGCAGAATTTTCTTGAACTCATACATATCATCAAATCCATAATCATCGGACATCTCACTATAATAAAATTCAACCACCTTCATCTTGTACCGAGGATCTAAGAAGCATGCAACAACAAGAGCAATATTGCTCATCTCCCAGTACTTATCAAATTTTTCCTTCATTGACTTAGCCATAGAAACAACAAAATTGTCATTGCTTTTTAGCCACTCAATAATCTTGAGGTTAATTTCACAAAATTCAGAAAAGAACAAGTTTGCTGTTGGATAATGGGACCCTGAGAGAATTTTAGTGGCATCATAAAATATTTCCAAGCAGTTGCACAGGGCTGCAGCATGGTCCCATTCCTCTCTTGTAGGAGAATGTGAACTATATTTGTCAGGATAACATAGCACAAGCTTCTGAAAAACACTTCTAAAGTGAAGGGCATCTGCTATCATTAAGTAAGTTGAATTCCATCTGGTGGCCACATCTAAAGAAAGACCCCTTTCTGCTACTCCCAGTTCAGCAACAAGCTTTGAAAATGCCTCTTGTTGCAAAGGGGAGCTCTTAACAATAAGGACTAATGCACGAATGTTTGCAATAACAGCTGAAATTGTGTTCACACCATCTCTAGCAATGAGATTCATAATGTGTGCAGCACATCTCACATGAAAGAACTTGCCAGCACAATGTACAGAACCATGATTCTTAAGAGTAGAAATGACTGTGTCCACACAAACATCATTTGAAGATGCATTATCTAAAGTCAAGGCAAACAATTTATGATCAAGGTTCCATGAGATCATATTTTGCAAAAATGCAGCACTCAAATTGGTTCCTGTGTGCCTTCCCTTAAGATGCATGAAGTTTATAATCCTTTTTTGTATCTTCCATTCGTCATCAATGAAATGACAAGTTACACATAGGTACCCCTTATTCTGATTTGAAGTCCACATATCCATGGTACAGCTAAACCGACAGTCAAGAGAGGCAAAATGATCAAAGAGCTTTTTCTTTTCATTATAAAAGATATCCATAATTTTGGTCCTGCTACCCTTGCGGCCCATTATTGGGAAATCTGGGCGCAAAGATCTAATAAAATCATTTGTATACTCATGCTCACAAATGTTGATTGGATACTCATGCATGATAATTGCAATATAGTATTTTTTATACTACTTTTCTCATCATACCTCCAGTTATCCGAACTCTTTTTCGTTATGCTAGGATTCTCTTTGGCATCATCATGAAATGAATGGTAATGATTCCATAGGCGTGTCGTACCTTGATTGCTTGGGGCTGGGAGAACATCATCACAGTACTTGCATGCTGCCATTGGCTTCTTGATAACCATGTCATCTATATTTTCTTCGACAAATATATCTTTGAAATGCTTCCAAATTGCTGAAGTTTTCTTCTTCGCTTGCTTGATTTTGAGGGCTGGACTACGACCTGTTGGGGACTCAGTTTCAGTCTGAGTAGCAGCTGCACCACTTGCTTCTATGTCAGCCTCACTAGCACTCACATTGACGCTGTCATTTAGCTCTCTTTCATTCTCAGTTGGTGCTGATCTCTGCAAGAAACAAAATTTGCATTGATAAGGCTGCAAAATTTGATAGATTGGGCTACAAAAATCGTTGATGCCGATCTCAGTGGATATACCTGCTTATTTCTTGATGACCTTGTGTTTCTTTTAACCATGGTTCTCAATGACCTAGTTGGCTAGTTCTGTAGAACACAAGGTTAAATATTGGAGAGTTAGATCAGATCATATATTATAGACATTTTTTTTCATGAGATGCTCTATATCAAATAGAGTAAAATTCACATCTGAAAATGAAAGAGACATATATGTAGCAACGATCATATCTTATTCAGTCATCTAGTTGCAATCATAAGTTATTTCTTAAATGTAGTACATAACCACTTGATGACAAATATTTCACAAAAAGCAACCACTAAGAAGTAGATGCAACAATTTCACATGCAGGCCAACTTGAGAGAGAGGCTAGAGCCATTCTTAACTGTATCGTCACATCCATCCAAATCTAGGCATTTGCATCACCCACCAACATAACCAAGAACGGTGCGCTCATCGCCAATCTGGTTTCTGAGACCCCAAAACCAGGGGCGGATGCACCTAGAGACAGTGGCGGACCCAGAAATAAAATATAGCTAGGGCGGATTTGTAAGCGTGAAGCAAAGAGTATTAGTCAAAAACAAAACAATCCATATATGATACAAACAGGTTCCTAGTGTAAAAAACAGGTACCGGAATTCTTTGCACTACTGCAAAGAACTGTGAATCTTGAGTCCCTGTCATTTTCAGAGTTTGTAATTACGTTTACAACAGTTTCTTCACCAATTAATGGGAAAACAAGTAACTTGTGATGTACATCATGTTACTGTAAAAACAAGTAACCTTAGTACTTATCCATTATCCTTCCCCTACGCTGCAGGTTCAACCGTGCGTTGGCCTGTACAGTGATAGGTGCACATCAAAATGGGGAAGACGGAGGCCATTTATTCTGATAGGATGTGTGCTGATCTGTTTGGCTGTGAGAATCACTGAAACTTGTACTCCTGCTTACGGTAACAAAGTTTTCTTTCCTACTCAAATTACACTTATGCTACGTAGGTCATAATTGTTGGGTTTTCGTCTGACATTGGATATGTTATGGGTGATACAAAGGAAGACTGCAGGTAAACTGCTTGGGTTTGGCTTTACATTGTGCATAGCATTACTAGCAAGTACCAACTGAACTGACATTTGACTTGATACAGTGTCTACCATGGTGCTCGGTGGCATGCGGCAGTTGTGTATGTTCTGGGATTCTGGCTTCTTGACTTCTCCAACAATACCGTGCAAGTGAGTGCTTTTATACGAGTAGTCCTGTTTAAGAATTTTGTACAAAGCACTATTATAAATCTGACTTTTTCCATGGAATTGCTAGGGACCAGCACGTGCTCTAATGGCTGATTTGTCAGGTAATATTCATGGCTTGCTCATTTCAGACTTCAGAGTTTGTTAACACCAGTTGTATGTTTTCCTCCCCTGGCCAGTAGCCACCTCCGCCGGCCGACGCTGCTTGCCCAATCTGCGCGTGTGCACGGAGCCGCTGCGCCTTTGCCCTTCTTGTGTGTGCCGCGCCCGCGCTCTCCCCCGACACACCGCATCATGCTGCGCCGCCCGCAGACGCAGTCACGCTGCTCGTGTGTGTGGCTGCTCCTGGGTGGTCTAGGTCTCTAGGACTTCCCGAGTTTTCCGACTAGTCTCCTGGGGCTCTCGGCTCTTTGCCCACGCGGCCACGCCTCCGTCCATCATCTTCCTCCCCCAAGAAGGCCGAAAGCTCCGCCCAAGGAAACTACTCTGCACTGGAGGAGGGGAGGTCCGGCCGGCGACGAAGCTCGGGCGGCCGCCCGAGCTCGCCCGAAGGATAGATCCGCCGAGTCCTACGGATCTTGCCGTTCTCCAGAACAAGAACAAGAGCCGAACCATATGGATGGCCAGATTACATTACCAACAGAAAACAAATCCTTGACTGTTGAGTACTCCAGTAATGGACGCATTTGTAGAGAAAAAGAATTGGATCGGACGGAACATCGCAAGAAGATTTGGATTCGGATTCGGTTCATCTGTTGCTCACAGCCGTCACAACAAAGAAGACTACAAACTCGGGCAAAGTGGAATCAATCCAAGCAAGTTAGGGCTTACCACCGGGCTTCCGGGGGGTGTGTGCTTCCACCGGGGGGCTGCGGCGGCCGACGGGGGGTGGGGGGTCCGGCCGGCGAGGGGAGCTCGGGCGGCTGCCCGGGCTCGCCCGAAGGGCAGGTCCGCCCCTGGCTGCGGAGGCTGGGACTGGGAGTGCCGGAGTGGGAGCGGAGCTTAGGAAGACTGGAGGAGGCTTCAGTCGCGCCGTCGCCGCCACACCGTCGCCGCCGCCGCGCAGGTAGCCAGGTAGGGTTAGAGGAGGGGAGGGAGCTATGGGGAAATTTGAAGGAGCGTCCAAGAATGGCGAAGACTAATGAGGTGAGTGGGGAAGGATAAGGCGCGCAGGGGCTGGATTTTGCGCGTGAGCGGAGGGATTCTGCGCGCGAGGCGGAGGATTTGCACGCGCGGCGGGGCGCCATGGCGCGAGGTAGGGGCGCGAGTGGGGAGTGGCCAGGTTTCGTTGGAAGCGGAAAAAATTGTTTCGCCAAGCACTGCGGATACGGATAGTATCTGGTTCCACATCCGTATCCGGCGTGAATTCGGATATCCGGATCCGGATCCGGATTTATAATTCGAATACGAATACATCCATTTAGACATCCATATTAAAACGAATACGAATACGGATAACCATATTTAGCTAAAATCGAATACGGATATCGGATAATCCGGATATTTTGCCATCCGGATCCATCCTTGTGAATCACGACGGATCATTCACTGATGAATCACGTTTCTGTCAAAAACTTAACATGACGGACCACGGAGCACTGTCAGACTGACTGAACACAGAGCACGGAGCACTGTCGAAACTACATTTTATTTCTACATCATGGATCAGGATCAATGGCGTCGATCTACCTATTGGTCGGAAAAAGATGTCTTTAAAAAAAGCAAAGTGCAATTTTGATATATAAATAGACGATGCAGCGATTACATAACGATCCGACGTACGTACGGATCGTGACACCCGATAAGAGTCTTTTCCTGGCAGGCGGCTGCATACACGGCGACGCTCACTCTTTCCTCTTGGCGCGAGGCAAGCTAGGCTTCAAGCTTCACGGCGACGCTGTTTCGCGCTAGCTGCTGCTTTCTCCGCACTGGGTTGGTAATCGTGTTACCGCCCTCTTACGCACGCCTGGGCGCCAGGCCACACTCAGGAGGCACGCATGCGTTCAGTATAACTAGTGGGCGTGTTTATTGTTATTAAGACCCGTTTGGCAGTGCTCTAGCTCTAGGAAATCCTGTAGATTTCCTAGAGTTGGTCATCTGTAGCTCTAGAAAATCCTGATCTAGAGTTGCAGGCATGTTAAGTGCATTTACATGACTCATTTCATTTATATTATATATTAAATAAAAAAATTTAAATCACTTTAATTTAGTCAACAAACTACAGATTCAGTATAGATCTCGGAGCTAGAGTTATGCAAACGGGACCTAAGACTGCTGATGAGATGGTCGTCTTTTAGGTAATAATGGGGATCGTTGTATATGGGGGTTCAGAGATCAGTCATCACTGGATCTTGATTTGGCACTTGTGTCATTTTGTGGATCTTTGTTGGTTGGGATCTTGAGCGATACATGTTACTTTTAGTAAACTTGCGGTTACCATACAAGGGGTAGTATAGAACTGTTGTGCAAGGGTGTTCAATGGTTTAAACTACATTATTTTCATACAAACAAATAGGAATTCGATGCAAGTGTGCCTGTACAACGTGTTACCTGAGCACACAAGAATTCTGTAAAATGTACTGATCAGGCCCCACTCGGTTGGGCTGAAAAGCTGTGGTTTATGGCTGAAATTACACTGTAGCGGCTGAAATTTCATTGTAGCTGAATGTGGTTTATTTGGTGTAATTAAATCTAAAAAATTTAAAAATAGAAAAAATATGCTAGCTTAACACGGACAACGCAAACGAATACGGGAAAAGAACCGGTAAAAAAGCTAAAAAGACTAAAAGTTCAGAAAAAAGAAAATTTATAAATAGTAAAAAATAAGCTAGAAATCAGTAGCTGAAGCTGAAAAGAGCTAAACTTTTTTTTTGAACTGGAAAAGAGCTAAACCTGATAGTGAGGAAAGCGAGCGGGAAGACTGACGAAGCTCTCAAGCATTTGTTCGATCCGGTTCTAGCGTTCTAGATGGAGGCTTCGGTCGGCCCAGCATGCAAGCATGACGGTCCGTTTCCCCGTTCATGTGGGGCTAGCGTTTGCGCGGTCGCGTCGCGCCGACCGCAAAAGGCATGTAGCCAGGTAGGCTGTCGGCCCTCGCCGCTGAATCGAGTCCAACCCAAGTCCGCCTTGCGCAGCGAACAGAACCAAAACCGCGACTTGCGCCCCAAACCAAAAACCACCCACCGCAGACACGCCCCTCCCGTGTCGCGACGTGTAGCGAATCTGAAACCCACGTCACCCGGCTGCTACGCGCTCGGCCCGGCAGGTACCGACTTGTGCGACTGACATGTGGACGCGGTTGTGGCTCCGCCCCCACCGACCAGTGGCGGAGAAGGGCGAGCTCACGGGGCAGTCCCCACTGCGGCCCATGGTTTTCCCGAAAGAAGCCAAGTTTTTGCACGAACAGCCCCGTCTGTTACGGAAATCTCAAGTGGCGCCCCATGTGCCACCTCTGGCTATAAAAGGGACACCTGCCTCGCATCCTCGGATCCACCAATAGAAGAAGACCAAACCGAACACACGTAAAAACAAAAACTTCAGAAAACTCTAGGGAAGTGTATCATATATTCATATTTGCACTTCACTCGTCTGCTCCGCTCCCAGCCTCCCACTGTACTAGCGCTCCTTCGGCTTCGCCTGCGGCTTGTGGGATCTTGATGGACACCCATATCGGATCTGTGGACGGGCCATCGCCGGCGGCGGACAACGGCGCGGTGGGCTGCCCGGCGTCGGCGCCGGGGTGCCCGATGACGTCGTCGCGCCCCGCGCCGGCGGCTGTGTCCGCCGGCGAGGCGTCGCTGGGGCGGCACCTGGCGCGGCGGCTGGTGCAGGTGGGCGTCAGCGACGTGTTCGCCGTCCCCGGGGACTTCAACCTGACGCTGCTCGACCACCTGATAGCCGAGCCCGGGCTGCGCCTCGTCGGTTGCTGCAACGAGCTCAACGCCGGGTACGCGGCCGACGGGTACGCCCGCGCGCGCGGCGTGGGCGCCTGCGCCGTCACGTTCACCGTCGGCGGCCTCAGCGTGATCAACGCCATCGCCGGCGCCTACAGCGAGAACCTGCCGGTCATCTGCATCGCCGGCGGGCCCAACTCCAACGACTACGGCACCAACCGCATTCTCCACCATACCATCGGCCTCCCAGACTTCTCCCAGGAGCTCCGCTGCTTCCAGACCGTCACTTGCCATCAGGTACGTGCCCCATTGCGTCTTCTTCGATTTCTTTAATTTCTTGGGTTCGATCGGGCCGGGCGGTTCTTGATCTGGTTGGCTGATTTGCTTATTTGTGGATTCAGGCGGTGGTGACCAATCTGGACGACGCGCACGAGCAGATAGACACGGCCATCGCGACGGCGCTGAGGGAGAGCAAGCCGGTGTACCTCAGCATCAGCTGCAACCTCCCCGGGCTACCTCACCCCACCTTTAGCCGCGACCCCGTCCCCTTCTTCCTCGCCCCCAGGTACCCTTCTCTTCTTCTGATCCATAGGCTTTTCTTGGATCATGAAACTTTTCCCCCAAAATCTCCAGCACTTGCTACGCTGTGTCTTGATTCAAGTGCTATCTACTGTGATCGTAAGATTTCTTCACCCAAAAAAGGTGCCTGGTTAAATTGGTAGTATTGAGATAGTGCAAATTGACACTATTTGAAGTATTGCACTGCAATTTTAAGCTATCTGAACTTATGAAGTCATCTGACGAATGGAGCTGGTGTAACAATGCAGGCTGAGCAACAAGATGGGGCTAGAGGCTGCAGTTGAGGCAACCGTCGAGTTCCTGAACAAGGCAGTGAAGCCGGTGCTCGTCGGCGGCCCCAAATTGCGTGTGGCGAAGGCTGGAAAGGCCTTTGTCGATCTTGTAGATGCCAGTGGCTACGCCTATGCAGTAATGCCGTCGGCCAAGGGCCTTGTGCCAGAGACGCACCCCCACTTCATTGGCACCTACTGGGGCGCCGTCAGCACCGCCTTCTGTGCCGAGATTGTTGAGTCGGCCGACGCCTACCTCTTTGCAGGCCCCATTTTCAATGACTACAGCTCTGTCGGCTACTCTTTCCTCCTCAAGAAGGATAAGGCCATCATCGTGCAGCCTGAGCGTGTCATCGTCGGGAATGGCCCGGCATTTGGATGTGTCATGATGAAGGAATTCTTGTCTGAATTGGCTAAGCGGCTTAATAAGAACACCACCGCCTATGAGAACTACAAGAGGATCTTTGTGCCTGAGGGTCAGCCGCTGGAGAGTGAGCCAAACGAGCCGCTGCGTGTCAATGTGCTATTCAAGCACATCCAGAAGATGCTGACAGGTAACAATGCGGTTATTGCTGAGACTGGTGACTCCTGGTTCAACTGCCAGAAGTTGAAGCTGCCCGAGGGCTGCGGGTGAGCATTCTGACTCTACACTGTTGTCATGGTGTTTCCTTGTCCTTGTACTGAGCAGGGCTGTTTGCACACTGCAGGTATGAATTCCAAATGCAGTATGGTTCAATTGGATGGTCAGTGGGTGCATTGCTCGGATACGCCCAGGGGGCTAACGACAAGCGTGTAATTGCCTGCATTGGTGATGGGAGCTTCCAGGTGAAGTGCTGTGCTGCTTGATCAAATCTGTTGCTATCAGCTGCAATTTGGTGGATGATGGTGCCTTTCTAATGCCACCTTGGGGTAACTTTCTGCAGGTGACAGCACAGGATGTGTCGACGATGCTGCGGTGCACGCAGAACAGCATAATCTTCCTGATCAATAATGGCGGGTACACCATAGAGGTGGAGATCCACGACGGACCTTACAATGTCATCAAGAACTGGAACTACACTGGCCTTGTGGACGCCATCCACAATGGGGAGGGCAAATGCTGGACCGCCAAGGTGAGCAACTGTTGAAAGGCCAATGTTAACCGGAACAAGCTGAACCTGCAGATGCTCCTACAATTGTGGAATTGTTGATTGATGTATGCTTTGATACGTTGCGCAGGTGAAGTGCGAGGAGGAGCTGACGGCAGCGATAGATACGGCGTTGGGGGAGAAGAAGGACTGCTTGTGCTTCATCGAGGTGATCGCGCACAAGGACGACACCAGCAAAGAGCTGCTGGAATGGGGCTCCAGGGTTTCTGCGGCCAACTCCAGGCCACCGAATCCTCAGTAGACCAATCTTCCCTGTGTCAGTTGTCAGTACTAGCACGTTGGGCGACATCAAATAATGTGAGCTATGTGAACCTCTTTTATGTTCTGCTTGTGTCTAGCTTCTTGGTCTTTGTTCTTATGTTGTGGCTCTGTAGCTACTTGTGAGTTGTGACCATCTCCTGTGTATTGTATGTCAATTACGAAGATTATGACAAATTTTCAGCTTTCATTTTGCCGTTTGCATAGATGCCTGCTATCTTGTGCTGTGAATGATCAATGAACATAGTTACTACCGACTGCTGGAGTGCTGGTCTGCGCTCTGCAGTTACGAGCAACATCCAATTAACATGGTCGGCCAAGGATACATCAAATCAACCACTCCTGAATGGTTAGGTGACCCCGAAGCTGTGGAGCGTCTGGCCAAGGATACATCAAATCAACCACTCCTGAATGGTTTGGTGACCCAGAAGCTGTGGAGCGTCTGTCGTGTGGGTACGCCTCCGGGATGCGTTTCTTTGTGCATTTATCCCATCCTGGGGGCCTATTTGGCACGGCTGCGATTTATGACTTTTGGCTGAAATTTTTGAATTTTAGCTGTTTGCGACAGAGATTATGGAGAGAGAGATACTCGCTTGCGATTTTGGTTGATACAGATGTTAGACTTTTAACATGTATTACAATTAACTTGTAGATATCATCTTAAGAAAATATCTCGTTTAAAAGTTAGGTACTATAGCAAAAACTAAAAACTGCTAGTTTCGGTCGAAAAGAACAGGCCTACTGTATTCCTGGATCAGGACCAAAGCATATGTGAGTGGCGATGTGCCCAGCTTATGCTCGTGCCAAGAGAAAACGGGCTAATAATAGTACAAGTGAGCTACTTGCTCTTTTGGAGCAAGAGGCTGCGCAAGCTGGCTTGGCACCCAGGCACCTAGCTTGCCGAGAGCCCCGCATGGATGCATCTGCACACTGATGCAAAACTTCGTGATATGCCTGGAGCTACCTGTTTGTTCGTGGCTTTGATATTGCTATCTTGTGCTGCGTTTGCCGGCTATGTGAGGCACATAACGTGCCTATATCATTGTAACATCCAAAAAAAGAAACTAGTGTAATTACGAAAATTATAAATCTTTTTATCGCTTTTTCAGTGTATTTAAAAAAATTTGGTGTTTATTCGAATTTTTGTTTGGATCTTTGCTAATTAAATTTAAATAATGAAAACAAAATCAAAGACTAAGGACCGAGACTGTGAAAATTCAAAACTGGAATTTGGAAATTCAAATCCGAGAGTAGATGTTTAAATCAAAAGTTAATATTAAAATCTTTCCCATCTAATTATTATATCCGAAAATTAAAATTCTAAATATTCAAAAATTATCTCTCGGAACTCGACAATATTGAAATTCAAATTTTGGAATCCAAAATTTGAACCTAGGGTTCAAATTCGAAACCTAATTACAAATTTAAGAATTGAATTAAAAAATTCGAAAACTCCTCAAAGGTTCTTGGGCCTTGGCCCATTTTTCCCAGCCTCTTTCTCCCTCTCCTTCTTTCCCTTCCTCTCCCCGCTCCTGGTGCTCGCCTGCCCACGGCCAAGCTGACCCAGCCCCGTTGCGCTCGCGCCAGCTGTTCTGCATGCTAGCCGCGCCAAAGCCGCCCCCGGATTCACCCTCTGCGCCCGTTATACGTGCCAGCTGCACCTACAACCGTCCTACGCCTGCACCCCCGCCTACTCACCCACACGCGCTCACTGCCCCACTGCCTGGCGTTACTCCACAGCAACTCGCACACGCGCCTTCAATACGCCCAATAGCCAACTGCCCCTTCAACTATTTAAGCCTTGGCCCTCCTCTCGTCTCCCCACTGCTCTCCCCCTCCAATTTCATCTTCCTCGGCTGAGCCACCCTTGTGCCCAAGCGTTGGCCACCTTGCCCCTCCTCACCGTTCCTCGCCCTCTAGCGAAGCCCTTGCCAATCCATCCACGTCACAGTATACCCCCGGGCATCTTCTACCTCCTCCTCCGCTTAATTTGAGTCCCACGACCCGAGCTCAGCAGAGCATGGCCTCTTCCCCAAGTCCGACCGTCACTTCTCTCTCCGACATCACTTCCTCCTCGGTCAACTCCCCCTCCCAACCACCATTCTGGGCTCCCCTTCGCCCGTGCGTCCCCTCCACGATGGCCTCACCGCGTCGTCCCTGGCTTCCGCTGCTAGCATCCTCCGAAGCTTCTCCTGCCACACGATAAGCGAGGTGAGCTTCCTCCAACCCTTGCTCATGCCAATGCTCGCACTAGTTTGCCCCCTCTCCTCCCCGGTCACCGTCGCCCCGCGGCCTCCCTGTGATTGGCCACTCCTCACCACGGCCGCCCCACCATGGCACCTCCCAGCCAAGCCCGCTGCCTTCCCTAGCTCCCTCCTGGCCCCAGGGTTCCATTTTGCCAGTCGTCGCTGTCTCCCTGATCATCGGTCACTAGCGACGCCACAGCCCACCACGCGTCGTGCCCTCCCCTGTTTTCAACTGGCTATTTCTCCCCTTCTCTGGTTATTTTAGGCATTATTTGTGCTAAACCCTTTTGAGTTAAGCTTCCATATTATTTGTTTGGTTTAGACAAATAGAAATTGATAATTAATTAGAGAAGAATTGTTTAGACGGCCTATTCACCCCCCTAGTCTGCCTCTTCAATCTAACATCTAGCCATACTCCAATCTAAAGTAGAATATCCTTATGAATATTCCTTCAACATAAATCCTCCCTTTTGTCCTTAGCGAAGTTACTCTGTCGTTTCGCTTCTACTCAAAATTTGTTTGACTCCACCTCTATCCTGCAACTCACTAAATCTTCTCTCCATCCTCAGACATAGCAAAATATAAATAAGCTCAATTAAATCTAATTGAACTTTTGAAATTATTTATATTTATTTAGTCTTTCATTCGTTTGTTGCGTATTAGAATCTAAAGTCTCGAAGGAGCAACAAGTTCGAGTGGGATCAAGATTTGAGTAAAAGACGAAGACCAAAGATTCAAGACTACTGACTGAGCAAGCTTTGAACTAGATCAAGGCCATGATAAAACAAGGAAGGCAAGTCATCATTATGATCATATTAATCTAACATTTTATGCATGATTGTGTTCCTTTAAATTATCAAATTGCATGCTTAATCTATTATGCCAATTTATGTCAAAGCTTAAGGTAGATATATGCCTACTTCATATTGTAATAATATTAATATGCCATCCCTGACACTTGAATCACTCGACCTTGTCACCCTAGATAATGAATAGTAACTTTACTAGCTATAGGTCATATTAAAATGTCATGCTATCTTGTGTAAGTTTAGGGTGTTAAATTGCCCTACTCATTACTCTTCAAACATGAAAACTTGTTTTTGGACAATCACTGAATGTAAGTGACTGATAATTTATGACAACTGGATTTATGCTTCTCAAAATCCTAAAAACCTGCTATACCTATCTGAGTGGATGGTAAGAGAGGTTGGTGTCGATGTTGCACGAGAAATTGTGGTTTGTGGTATGAACTGCCTAGACAAATTAAGGATTTAATCTTGTGATGCTCCTCTTGTAAAATAGTACTACCACAAGCTGACAAACTGTAGTTTTGGCCGAATAATTTACTAGACATCAGAGTCTTTCCCCAAGTGGGGGAGTGAAGTTATGTAAGTGCGGACCAAAAATCCGACATGAATAGGACACCGTGTAAGGTAATGTGTACATGTTTCTCTAGCGCTATGGAAAGCCGTAGTCTAGCTCCGCTATGATATTAGGGTATGACTTCCTGCATTAATTTATAGGGGCTACCTCTGGTGGTTCTCCATAAAGGTTGACTGGCAATAGGGTGAGATATTGTAAAGGTCTTGTGACAATCTCTCGATCTGCGTGACCAATGAATCACATAGGTTTGTCGGATTAGTTGTCTCTTATGGGTAAAGATGTATAGACTCTGCAGAGTATATACTGTTCAAACAGCCGTGCCCAAGGTCAAGGGCGGATATGAGAACTTCCTCGAGTTAGTTATATTTCAAAAACCTTTAGGGATAGAATGAAAACTTGTCAGGTGGAGATAAACTTGAATTTGATTTTTCCTGAAGGGAACTATACTCCAATGGTGAAAAGTAGTATTTGGTGGAGGTAACTATACACTATAAAAGGTGGATGTAACATGCGCTACGATTAATATAGCATTCTTATATCAGCTTTAGAAAATTTATTTCAGTTAAAATTGCTAAGTCTTAGGAGATTCTATTTATTGTACTTTCAAAACAATGCTTTTAGCAACCAAAAGAACCTCAAGCCTCACTTGATAGCTTTGCATCTATTAGTATTGCATTCTGTGTGGTGACTTGCTGAGTACCATCGTACTCACTCTTGCTTAATTACCACTACGCAGTCATAAGAAAGATAAAATCAAGCCCTGCGGTGCTTTGAAAGGATCGACAGAGCTGAAAGGTGATGAGGCCAGGAACTAGATCACGAACCCCCAGTTAGCTGCTTGTGGGCAAGTTCTGAGGGTCCCACTTGTGTGAAGTTTCCCCTGTTGTATTTTATTAATTTCAGTCTGATCAGCCTATGAGTAAATTATTGATGTATTATCTATGTTTTCGTATGATGTCTTTGGTATACAATAATGTATCTATGAGCACTATCTACTGATCCAAGGAATAGACGGTGGAATCACAGAGGACCTGGGTTTGCTAAACTCGGGGTCCGATAATCATGGGTTCGTACTTTTTAGCTACGGCTGATGGATTTTGACCATAGTATAAGCGTTTGTGTAAACGAACTGAATGCCGATAAGTCACTCCGAAAAGGTTGTCTCGATAAGCTGCTTTGAAACGGCAGTGTAGAAACCATCCTGCTTATTTGTTCAGAGAAAGTTATAAGCTGAAAAGAACGACCATATTTGTGTCTGGTTGAATAATCTTGGTTATAGATCTACGCTTACGTGGAGACTACAAAGTAAAGGTAGTGTATAGAAAGAGTTGAAAGGGTAGGCCCCGCTCGTTTGGCTTTAGACTTCTGACTTTTGGCTTATTTTTTACTTTTCCTAAATTTCGTCTTTGTTTTGACTTTTCGGATTTTTTGGGCTTTTTTGCCATTTCTTTTTTTCCCCTATTCGTTTGCATTATACGTGCTGGGCTAACCCATTTTTTCCATTTTTATTTTTTTTAAAATTTAATTATGCCAAATAAGTTACCATCAACTAAAGTGTAATTTCAATCAGCTACAGTGATTATTCAATTATAAGCCACAAAAATTCAATCCAACTGAGCACCACCTAAAATATATATCTTTTGAACTTTCCGCAAAAAGCAGGCACATGTGAACAGGACATGATAGTATGGTACAAAGCATCTTACACTACGTGGTGTGGTTGAAGAAGTACCGCTGCGCTTGTTGTTTTGCAGGATGTAGAAAAAAAATCTTGAGAGGGGGAGAGAGTGAAAGCTAGTAATTTGTAATTTTGTACTGAGCCGGATGACTAATGGCTAGTCGCAGCTGGTACTAAGAGTTTTCATTAGGTTGATTCGGTTACTTTTCAACTAAACCACTTTGCTCGTTTTTCCCTGGATGATTCCAATTGTTTTCACTTCATGCCTATCGAGTTACATAGTTCGAGGAGCATTTGCTGGTGGTGATCGGTTCGGCTTAAAAGCTCATGACTTATGGCTGAAAACACTGTAGCTGGCTGAAAAAAACACTATAACTGACAGATGCTTATTTAGCATAATTAAATTTAAAAAATTTAAAAATAGAAAAAATATGTTAGCCCATTACGTATAATACAAACAAATACGGGAAAAAGAACCAGCAAAAAAACTAAAAAAAAGCCAAAAGTTCAGAAAAAGATGAAACTTATGAATAGTGAAAAATAAGCCAGAAGCCGAAGCCGAATTGATCAGGGAGAGGACTGCGTGTTTCTCTTCACCAAAGCAAAACTCGGGATCATATTGCACCAGCTCCCAGTCCAAACAGAAGAACGACAAGCAATTGGGAAACTAAACCTCGCCTGGGAGGTTTGGTGAGGCGGAGAGGGGAGGGGACGAATGGAAAAAACAGAAGTCGGCCGTCGCACGCGTACTGCCATTGCCATCGGCCGGCAAGGTCGCCGGAAAGGGAGGCGGCGGTAGCTCTTTAGGAGGCTTACCAATGTCAAGTCAGGTGCGGCGTTTTTAGATATTGACCGTCAACTCTCGAACAGTCTGCCTGGACATTCAGAAATAGGGTGGCGGATAACATCTGCGATCCATCCCCTGTTATCCGCAATCCATCCCCCCATCGATCTGTGACCGTCCATCCCTGAACGGACGAGCCACATGATTCAGAGCGTATGCCGTTGGCTGAATTAGCGGGAATTTTTTGTACAGATAATCTATTTTTTATTCGAAAATACATAAATATACCCGCAGGAAAATTTATTACAAAAATAGGCTTCAGTCGCCCGCCCATTGGGCGACTTCCACTTTTCGCCCAACCGGGTGGCGACATTTTGGGAATGTGGCAACCGTTGAGCGAATCAATGGTATCGCTGTACGGTTGGGCGACTTAATGTAGTCGCTGTACGGTTGGGCGACAGGGGGTACTTTATTAGCTCGACCGCGCAGTACCACCTACCACTTTTACTCATTCTGCGCACACAGAAGAAAGAAGAAGAGAAGAGGAAGAATATGCACTCATTGTGCGAGAGAAGAAGAGGAGAGGAGGAAGGGGCACTCATTGTGCGAGAGAAGAAGAGGAGAGGATTGTGCGAGAGAAGAAAGGAGAGGAGGAAGGGGCACTCATTGTGCGAGAGAAGAAGAGGAGAGGAGGAAGGGGAAGAAAAGGATGGGTAGAAGAGAGGGAGGAGGGGAAGAACAGGAGGGGAGAAGAGAAGGAGAGGATGACAGGGTTGGAGGAGGAGGGTGGGACGAAGAAAGAGGAGAAGATATTCCATCCATTTGGATCCAGGTATTTTTTTGATTATGTTGTATTTGCACTATTATTTAGATGAAATGTTGGTGTTAGTAAAAATTATAGATTTTGAAAATGTAGTACAATTTTAGTATGGAAATATTAGTGTCAAGAAGTTGTAGTATACATTTTGTAGTATAGAAATATTAGCACCGTTTTTAGTATGGAAAGTGTAGTTTAGTGTTGTACGATGTTATTTGACATGTCGTAAATTTCAATCATACATGCAGGCCTACATCATCAATGGCCACTACAACATTGAGAGTGCATTATGGTGCTGGAATTATTCGTGAAGGTCCGAATGGTGTGGATTTGAGCGACTTTCCGCAAGTAACTCTCGTACTTCCGGATGACGAGAATGCTCGAATGACAGATGTGCAACATTGGCTGACCCAGAGTTTTTCATTGGACTTCCGAGGTGTGCAGCGTCGTTGTGCAAGGGCTTTGGAGCCGGTCTCCCACGGACATCAGATGGGAGTTGAAGACATTGGTGCGCTCTGCTTCGTGAAAGGCTTTGTGCAAGGGTGCCGGCGCCATAGATACAAGTGTGTTTTGCTTGTGCAACCGTGCTCACTACAAGCAGCTGCGCAAGCTCGTGCGTCCGCCTATGCAGCTTCGGGAGGTGCTAGTAGCTCGGGCGGGCCGCACGTTGGCGGAGCTGATGAAGTTGCTCGTGATGAAGGCAATGCGGTACATGTAGAAGAGTTACATCCGTCAAGCTATAGAGAGGGAACTGGGCAAGCCGATGCAGTACATGGAGGAGAGTTACAGCCGTCAAGCTATAGAGAGGGAACTGGGCAAGCTGATGAAGGAGAGCATAATGAGTATATCGTGCAGCAGATGGAATTTGATGACCAGAGGGCATGGGATGAAGAGAAAGCTGTAGAGGACGAGGAGGAGGACAGTTCCGATGATGAAGAAGTTCCTATCCCGCAGGAATGGAACCGGTTTAATGCGGAGGGTGTTTCCGCACATAATGAGCATGAATCACCATGGGAGTATCATGAGACAGAGGTTCGGTTGCATGCTATGTTTGCTGACAAGGAAGCGCTGCAGGATGCCATCAAGCTTTGGGCCCTCTCAATGCAGCGGACATTTTGCGTCGTCAAATCAAGCCAGGAACAGTACACTGTGAAGTGCGAGCAGGCTGGTTGTCCTTGGAGGGTGCACGCATGTAGACCCAAGTATGACACTCACTGGATTATGTCCAAGGTGGAGCCGCACTCCTGCATTCTAAACACTGTCTTGGCGAGGCATCGGAACCTGACGTCTGGATTTATAGCCAATTTGATGTATGGGGAGATAGTTGAGAAGAAAGATATTGCGGCCACGCATATTGTGGTAGCTATCTAGAATAAATTCAAGTATAAGATTAGCTACGCGAAGGCGTGGCGTGCAAAACAAAAGGCGTTGGAAAAATATTTTAGCACTTTCGAGGCGTCGTACGACAACCGTCCTCGTATGCTTAAGGTGTTGCAACAAAGGAACCCGGGCACGTACATCGCCGTGCACGACAAGCCGTCCATAAGTCCACCGGGATTTGCAGTGTTGCAGAGAGCATTGTTTGCATTTGGTGCTAGCATTGAAGCATTCAGGCACATGCTGCCAGTGATCTCAGTAGATGGGACCTTCTTGACAGGCAAATACAAAGGGCAGCTCCTGACGGCCATAGGCGTTGACGGTAACAATCAAATACTGCCGCTGGCCATTGCATTTGTGGAGAGTGAGAATTATGAGAGCTGGCTGTGGTTTCTCAGACATGTGCGGGCTGGAGTTGTAGGCACCCGTCCTGGTGTGTGCGTAATCCATGATCGCCACGCCGGTATTATAAAGGCGATACGAAAACTTCAAGAAGACCCTGAGGAGACCTTTCATTGGCCGGACATGAGGAACCGGTGGTTGACATGCGTCATATTTGCATATATTTACATGCCATTTTACCCTCTTATTTTCGCATTTTGGGATCATTTATCATCATTTACACGTTTTTCCATATTTAATTGCTCGAAATGGACAATTTTACATTTTTATATATTTTTCTGCAGGCCGGCGCGATCGAGGCGCATAAACGACAAATTTGGCATTTAGAGACTGTTCCGTACAGACGTACGCGCCAACACGAATGCGTAGGATCTTTCCGCGATGAAATCGGAGCTCAGAAGGGCCAGAACAGAAGAAATGAAATGGGGAAGGACCTTCTTGTAAACCCTAGAAATTTTCGAGGGCTAAATCGCAAAACTTCCAAAACCCCAATCTCCTCAAAACACAGCCGCCGCCTGTGGAGAAAGCTTGAGCCCGGTTCTTTCTTCTCATTCCCCCCTTGGCCTTCTTCTTCTCCCCCCGTTCTCCTCCAAATCCGGCCACCGGCGAGCTCCGGGCCGTACCTCGCCGGCGCGCCACCCAACTCCACCGCCTGCTTTCCCTCTGGCACACCACCTACCGCACCAGCTTCCTCCGGCCGCTCCCCTTCGCCACACTTCCTCCGCGCCTCCGCTTCCTCCTACTCCCGTGCGCCGCCCTCTCTCCCACCGGTGAGCGTCGCCCCTGCTGCCCTCCTCCTTCTTCATCCGAACCGCCGCCTTCCCCTACTGTCCGGCCGCCGCAAGTTCTCTCCCCTTGCCGCCTTTTTTTGCTTCTCTTCCCTGGTGCCCGCAGCCCCCAAGATCTACTCCTTGTGCTCCTTTCCTCCCTGCTCTTCCACCACCGACCGCCGCCGTCTACGTCCACATCCGCCGCACTCTCTTCGCCTCCCTTCTCTAGCTCCGGCCGGCGGCGAGGCCAGGCCGGCTCGCCACCGCGCCCTTCTCCACCCGCAGCTCCTTCACCACGGCCCCCCTACTGCTTCTCTACACCGCCGGTCACCCGCGCCATCCCCTAACCGCCATCTTGCTCTCCTTCCGGAACTCCACCGCACCAGCTTCCTCTGACAGCCATCTCCCTGCTCCCTCTCCCCTGCTACTAGTCTCACCGAGCGCCGCCGACCTCCTCCCCCTTCTACTCTCCTTCCCCAGCGCCATCATCCTCCACCCGCCGCCTCTCCTCTTCTCCGGACACCGCACCTCCTCCAGTGCGCTGCTCCGTCGATCTACTCCCTCCTGGTTTCCTTCACTGGCGCGCTACCACGCCTCTTCACCACCGGCGAGCGCCGCCCCGACATCTCCACCGAGTCAGGCGACGCCTCCATCTCCACATCGTCTCCACCGCAACCGACGGCATCGACCCCTCCTTCCTCGGCTTCTTCTTCACCAACCCCGACTGCTGCTACTCATCGGCCGACGCCTGCTTCCCCTTCTTTTAGGTTTATTCTTCTTTTGCTTCCTCTTAATTTTGCACTGTAATGAATGTGATCAGTGGATATGTTCATGAGACCTGTTAATTTGAGTTTTGTTATTGTGATATATGTTCAGTTATTATGCCCTGTCCTATTATTGTGATCTGTGATGTGTGTATTTGTGATCAGTGCTCGTGTAGGTTTGCCCTGTGTTAGTGTGGTTGTTATTGTTAATTTGTATTAATGTTAGTTGTGTTGCACGAACTAGCTAGGCCGGCGACCGTTTCCTCTCCTTGCGCTGTCTCAACCTCCCTTTGCTTCTGAATCCTCCCTCCTTGCTTTTCTCAGCGGTCGGTTGGTAATTAAGTCATGCAGTCGTTCGTAGTTTGTGCTTGTGTTGTCCTGTGGTCGTCGTTTAGTTAGCCGTCGACCGTTTTCTCCCTCGTTCTCTCTCGACTCCCTCCTTGCTTCTAGACTCCCCCCAGTGCTTCTCGACTACCTCTTTCTTTCTTGCGGTCGATAGTTATTTAGGTCGTCGGTCGGTAGTTGTTTTTGTTGTGTAGTCGTCATTGTTCGTTCGTTTGGTAGTCATGTTCAGTCATTTAGTCGTCGTGTCGTTCGTGCGTCGTTCGTCTAGTCTTTCGTCGTTTTGTTCGTTCGGTCGTACGACGTCTATTTGTACGGTCGTTTGTCCCGTCGTTGTTGGTTCGTTTGTTTAGTTAGTTCGTTCGGTCGTTTTAGTCATTTTAGTTTAGTTTTCTCCCCCGTTGCGTTTGACCTAGCTTTAGCTGAGCACTGGTAGCCTCAGTCTAGTCCCTGTGGAGAACACGACACTCGCCGCTATTTCAGTGGCAACCCGTGCACTTGCGGGTGTGCTATTTTTGCACGATCAAGCAGTGGTGTAGTCGTTACTTAGGGTCAAACTTTTTCAAGCAATTCCTGAAACAATCTTTGATGAAGCTATTCAAGAGGCTGGCTAGGCAGAACCAGTAGAGAAAATTTGATGCTTTATGGGGGTTGTTGGATGAGCACACCAGGAAGAACGTCGAAGAGAGGAGCAAGTGGCCGGTCACTCCTGGGGCGGCACAACCGCAATGCTTGCCAGCAATCGATGAGCCTAACCGAAGTGGTCTAAGAAGGAGGAGCTCACGAAACATCAAGTGCTTCTCGCAGTGGATCGAGGGGAAACCATTGGAGAAGTGGTCGCTGTTGCACGACACGGATGGCGCAAGGTACGGAATAATGACAACTAACCTTGCCGAGGTCAACAATTGGGTTCTCAGGGGTGTCCGTTCTCAGCCCCTTGTCGCCATCGTGGAAGGTGTTCTTCACAGCACAATCCGCTACTTCAGGGAGAGACACGCGAGTGCCGCACTGAATGCGGCCAATCCCGGAGCCCTGTATTCGTCAAAAATTACTGCGTATATGGAGACGAAGGCACAGAAGGGTCAATTGCACACAGTGCATGTCATGGGCAACAGGGAGCATCGTTTCGAGGTGATACTCCGTGACAGAGCCGGATTTGGGACATCTCGTTCACTTATTACTCACGAGGTATGCCTTGGAGATTATGCAAACGAACCTAGTTGCACATGCAACAAGCTTAAGTTGTTACACAAGCCATGCTCTCATGTCCTCGCTGCATGCGGGACCGTGGGCATGGATCCTTCCAACTTCATGTCTGAGTACTTTTTCAAGGAGAGAATACTGCAAGCTTGGTGTGGGGAGCTCCGGGGGTACAGGGTGGTGGGAAACTTCGTCACTTTGGACATTTCAGCGAGGACCTGAGTTCCGGATATTAACATGATGAAGCGTGGGAAGGGTCGGCGACAGAGCCGACGTATTAGAAATGACATGGACGAATCACAAGCTGGAACATATGGTGCACGTTGTGGGCGATGCGGTCAGGAGGGGCACACAGCTAGACGATGCAATGCATGTCCTGATCAGTAGTTGCAATGCATGCTAAATTTCATGTAACATTTGTAAAACTTGTATGTTACATCCCTTTTCTGTAATGTAGTTGATGTTGTGCTGGTAGCTTAGTATTGCTTACTTAGTAGATGTATTTGCTGTTCGTTAAAATGCGATAGCACCCACATGGAGAACAACACATACATTGCACATACAGAACATATGGAAGTACTACAACCAAGAATTTAAATCACGACAATATAGATCAAAAGAGGGTAGCTTTACGCAGTGACATGGCAAGAGAGGGCAGCTTTGCTCAGTGAGATGACAAAAGAGGGCATCTTTGCGCAGTGACATGACAAGAGAGGACATCTTTGCTCAGTGAGATGACAAGAGAGGACAGCTTTGCGCAGAGAGATGACAAAACAGGGCTGCTTTCTGCACACACATGACAAAAGAGGCCAGCTTTGCTCAGTGACATGACATGATAAAAAGAGGTCAGCTTTGCTCAGTGAGATGACAAAACAGGGCAGCTTTGCTCACTGCTACGACCACGCGGACCAGCTTTACACGTAGGAGTAGAGAGAAAACGGACCCTATAAATTGGTGTGCATTCCATTTCCCAGCAAACATTGCACATCCAAACCCCATACTACACCGCACTTCCCTCACCCCACCGGGATGGACAAAGGCAAGAAGAAGCAATGGGACAAGATGGTGAAGGATTGGGAGGAGACCCGTGACATAGCACGGTCAGCTGCCGCCCGCGATGAGAAAATAAGGGCTATACAGGCCCGGGTAGAACAAGCCCATCGTGCTACGATGAAAGGTCCCTCCAAAGAGCGCCCGCGTAGCAACAACCCCATCCCAGACGTCCCCACCGAGCGTTCGCCACAATTACCACCTAAGGGGGAGACACCTCCCCTTTGTTGGTGCGGGGACGTGTGCAAGTTCTTCAAGTCTAAGCACCGCATCAGTCTAGGTATGCGTTACTGGGGTTGCGCAAACTACTCCAGTGACTACCCCAACCGCCGTTTTGACACCGCATCCTATCGGCAGCCGGTAACGACCACATGCACCATTTTCCCCTACCTTTTCTCCTTCACAACACGCACCAACAATATCTCTCTTTTATCTACAGTCTCCGGAGCCCCTATGTGCCTACCGCAAATGGATCGATCTTGAGATCCACCCTGCGGACCAATGGACCCTCAACTTCGAGGAGTGGAATGTCACAAAGGAGGAGTTGCTGGAGGAGGAGCGCCGCAAGAACGAGCACATCCTGCGTATACAACGCGAGACGCAAGCTCATCTCGAAGCGTGCACCCGTAGGGAGCGGGAGGCTCGTGAGAGGGAACGCGAGAGAAAGAGGGAAATTGCGGCTAAGGCAAAAGAGGCCGCGAAGGAGTTCAACGCCGAGCGGGTAAGGAAGGGAAAGTGGCCCCGGTCCACACAGTAGGTGGTACGAGCAGTTGGGTTGGTTAGTCGCATATCATGCTATATGTTATGCATGTAATAAAAATGTATGCGGCATGTTACTCCCAACTGTATTATGAAGTTTATTTCTATTCACATAAGGTTATTATCTCGTCTGTTCGCATTCAATGATTCAGATAGCAAGTCATTTAACAATATTAACATACCAGTTCTCTTCGTAAACTAATAAACTAATTCTCAGAAACATAAAAATATCACTTACCAATGTATATATCAAACGTTCTACAGTCAAATGTTCTTAAAAAAAATCCAAAATTTTTAATGCCCCTACAACATGCAATAAACATAAACTTTTATTACAACTATACCAATTTTTTTTCTAGTTTAAAACTACAAAATTCACAAAACTCTACAAAATCACGGGGACTGAGTAAAGTCGCCCCTCCATTGGGCGACAACTCTTTTAGTCGCCCATCCATTGGGCGACTGAACTTTTAGTCGCTCATCCATTGGGCGACTGCATGGTAGTCGCCCAATAGGAAAGCGACTGATTGCAATCGCTCGGTCGTTTAGCGACAGAAATTTTGTCGCCACCCGGTTGGGCGAAAAGTGGAAGTCGCCCAATGGGCGGGCGACTGAAGCCTATTTTTGTAATAAATTTTCCCGCGGGTATATTTATTTATTTTCGAATAAAAAATGGATTATCCGTACAAACAATTTGAATTAGCGGTACATCGCCTAAAGAACTGCGATCCACCGTGGATTGCTCCTGTTACAATGTGGATTTCTGCGGTTTTTTCTTTCAGCATTTTTTTTTGGAGGAAGCAGTTGAGTAAATTACACCATAGGTAATACAACTTGTAAGGTAGGTACAAGTAAATCATATAACTGTTATTGTGCTCCTTTAGGTCACTAATTTTATTTGAGTGGTGCAAAGAGATACTAAACGTGGTCGAAGGAGTTGTCTGGTCTTTGACTACACTGGTTTCGACCATATTTTTTCAACCACATTGTTATAACTACCTTGTTTCGACCACGTTATCAAAACAACGTGATCGAACCAACATGATCAAAACTAACGTGATCAAGACCAGTGTGGTCGAAGACCAGACAACACTTTCGACCACGTTTGGCACTTTTTTGCACCACTTAAACAAAATTAGTGATCTAAAAGAGTAAAATAACAGTTGTATAACCTACTTGCACCCCAACTTATAAGTTGTGTGATATATGGTGTAATTTACTCAAAGCAGTTCATGCAATTGACATCAAGGTTCTCCAAAACAGAAGACGACGACTTTTTTATCATTAGAAAAGAAGAAGAGAAATTAAGGCTCTACATATTTGATAAATAAATCTACCGAAATATGTCAAGACATAGCTAGAGGATAATTATATGAAGAGCATTGCCAATATACCAAATCTTTTGACTTCCGACGTGATAATTAACATAAACTTGCAGTTAACTTCAAGATACACTGTTGGCATCAAAAAGAAAACCTCGATCAATCCCTACCCTTCCAAAAGCACGGGCATAGATGAAGACAACAGCCTATCCTTCTGCAGAAGAAGGGAGGGGAAGGAAGATTTACAGTTTGCAATGTGGGCTTTGAGCTTTGGGATGTTTGGATGGGCGCTCCTGCATCTGTGGCAACGAAGCTCCATGGCAAGCAGCTTTTCGTCACTGCTAATAGTTGCTGATCCACGTTGGTCAATCTCCTCAATGACATCAACAGAATCTCGGAAAAATGCTGTCGTAAAGGAGTTCCAGTGTTTCTTATTTTTCAAGCTGGCTGAGTTGAAATCCTGGCTTATGACATGAAGGTGCAATTGCCGCATAGATGGAACCTGTAGAACCAAGACACACAAGGTTGCTCTTGCTCATGCCATCATTAACTTTGGAGAAAGATAGGTAATAGACTTGAATTAAGATGGTACCAAATGGTATCCGAGTCTGAATACCAAAGATGCATCTTCCTCCAGGAACTCCTGTGCCCACTTCACCCCAGCTGAATGCATCATCCTCAGCAAGGGTAAGTGTTCTTTCTTGACATCTGCTAGAGAGTCAAGACCATCTGTCCTAGATATCACCAAAACATGTTTTTTGGCCTGCAGATATGAATAGTTTTGCTAAGATGTCAACCGGAACACTGAATATCATTAAGAACAAAGGGGAAAAGGTATTTAAGTTGACAGTAGACCTTGGGATAGAGGTCTCTCAGGACAACAAATTCATCAGATATCTCCAGGATAGAATCTGAGTTCTTGTATTTTGTCGGGTGCATGGCAAGCTCATAAAGAGCCTGGGCCCAGGATCCCCAAGTTTTATTGGCGACCACACTCTTCTTGTTCTCTCTCCCTCTAGCTTGATTTGAAGCATCAGACGACCCCATGGAGTTATCATGATGTTGCCTTGAAGTTAAAATCGGTGGAAGCAACTTATGTTTTTTGGTCTTTTCAGAATCATGGCTGCCCTCTCGCTTCATTTTTGAATCACTGGGTGATGTCACTGTAGACGCTGACTTCTTTGATGAAGACTCGTTTTTCTGATTCCCCATGTGGCTGTGGACAATGGATGCAAAGTTCTTAAAAAGTGAATTATATGCTTCACGGAGAATCTTACACCCTTTGGTATAGTCATTCTTCAGACAATATGGTCGCATTGGGTTCATGTTTGGTCCGAGAACATGAATTACATGGGTCACCCCTTCCCGTTGATGCAGAGGAGAAGTCGACGGAAGTGGGACAACAACAGAGCACCCAGGTCTCAATGTGTCAGCACATTCCTTCGTTGCATGTTGTAAAGCTTCTCCAGCAGCATTAAATATTGCGGCGTTAATGCCCCCACCTCCAGGTTTTAACCTCCTGCATGAAACACTGACAGGTATTATCTCCTGGTTCATAACAGAGAAGGGTCCTGACTGCTGACCGTTTTTCTTAAAAAAGACAAAGAACCAGAATGACACAGGAGTATTCAACATGGTAGAACATAATCTAGAAACAAATCTACATAGAATCAGTGCAACCTAAGTATTTAAGTGGCCAAAATAATTACCAGTTGGCAGCATTAGCAATCACATTGCATTGAAGACCTCCTTTTGAGTGCAATTGAGTGATATCTCCCACAAATGTGAAAAACCTGCTGGAGTCAATGCTCTTCTTAGCAGCTTTGTCCTTGACCAATGACAATATTCTTGATTTCTGGCTCAGGTCTACAAGAACTAGTCTTACATTATCAAACTTCTGCAATAAATCAGCAGCTGTATCTACTATAATGTCAGATGCTCTTTCAAGATCGAACTGGAAGTCAGCAGTAGAAATAGATGGAAATGCCAGAGTGTGAGAATTGATGTCAGCAGAAACACTGTCTTTAATTTGCTCTTCGTTTTCCTTCTTGTTATTTAGCTCCTTTTCAACTTCCATAGAGCATGTAACACCAGTTTCAAGGTTTTCCTGTTTTGACAAAGGATTTTGCTGCCCTGGCTTGCTTTCACTTGATGTAAGCTTAGTTCCGCTGGATTTCTCAACACTGGAAGTATCTGCCTTCTTTAGAAACTTCATTATACCTACTTGTACAGGCTCTTTGCTCTTCTGACCAAATACTCCTGATGGAAGGTTATCTAAAGGCCCTAAAGTATTATACATATCAACTGCCTTTTTAATGTCATCATCGTCCTTGCAGAACATGATTCGATCGAAACCTTCAGTCAGAAAGGGTGTCTCCTTCTTCTTCAGCATGCGGTTCACAACCATGGCAGCCTTCCCACCCTGAAGATTCCCTTCATGGCCCGTCCGGTTGACCGAGCGTGAGATACAAACCTTGGCAGGGAGATCCAGGACAACAGCATGCACATCTGCATGCACGGTGCTGCCAAGCTTCACAAAATCAGCGCGCTGTTCACATTCCAAGTTGCACCGGTCAATGAGAACGCTCTTGCCCTCCTTCAAAGCATCTGCTGCGGCCTTCAAGCACTGTATTTTCGTCCCAGCTTTGCCGTTTCCAATTGTATCCTGGACAACAATACGCACTATGTAACAATAAGCACGTGTGCTGAAATTTCGGTTGACAACTAGGGCTCGCAAAGTGCCACTACGTAAAAATGTACAAAAATCACTGCAAGTTGCACTATGCGATGCCATTCTTGAAAGTATTGCTACCACTAGATTGACATTACAGTTGTGATCCAGTAAAGAATTGAGCAAATAGATGCAGTTTCGAACCCGGATCGATCGGACGGGGTCGAGGCACAAAATAATCGACCCCATTTGGCTTTGCCAAGTACGATTTGGTAATTAGTCGCTGCTTGCCTTTGAAAGTAGACAACATAAAATTCACACAAGAGAACACCAGCACCACTCAGCAAATCAGCGCGTAGATAAGGTAGAGTTACGTGGGGCCCACCTGGCAGACGCGGGTCCAGAGGCGGCCGGCGGCGGAGCCGCCTAGGACGGCCTCCGCGAAGGTGGACTTGCCGCTGCCCGGGGGGCCGACCAGGACCACCATCACCTGGTTGCCGCCGCCCTCCTCCCCCTCCTTTACCTCCGCGCCTGCACCGAATGGTTCGAGACATCACGCGCTAGGGTTTTAGCGGCGAGGGGCGGCACAGGTCTGATTGATTGCGCGAACAAAATGGGCAAAAATCGCAGAAAACATGCAGTTTCGGGCGCACCTGGGGTTGACGCGGGAGGTGGTGTAACGGAGGTCGCGCCAGGATCCATCTCGCGAAACGGAGGGATCGAGCGAGGGGAGAGGGAGCTCTCGTCCCACGGCTATGGCGTGTGGGATAAATGCGGCGAAGGGGAATGAATGCTGAAGGGTGGGGGCGGCGTGGAAACAGGCGGATTCTGGCCGTCCGTGCCTTAGCATGATCTAATCTTTGCCGTTAGTTTTTCTTCATGATCTAATCATCCAACCGGAAGCGTTTGGTAAAAAGATTCAGATTGCAACAACAAAAAGCTTAACCCAGAATGTGGTTGCTGGGATTCGAGCCCAGGTCTCCACGGCCACAACGTGGAATTCTTACCACTAAACTACAACCACTTTGTTGCTTGCATTCATTACTTTTTTAATTTAAATGTAAAGAGAGATCATCTCGCCGATACTACATGTTGCAATCCCAGTGTGTTTGTGTGCTCAAAATCTGCATGGAATCATGAGTTCTGTTTTTGCTACAGCTAATATGTTTCATCGTAGCGCGAGTTTTTGAGCGAACAAATCAAATATCCATAAGTTACTTTAAAATAACAACAAAAAAGCTATCTTATTTATTTGTTCGGAAAAATTATAAGGCATAAATAGAAAAAAAAACGGACAGAATAGCCGGCAGTATGGTATTGGTCCAGAGCCACGCAAAAATCTCATCGTCTGATCATAGTCAAGCACTGCAGCTACGCACCCTTTATGGAATAACGATCCATCAGCCAAGCTAAGCTAGAGAGACTAGTACTCGTCGAAATGTGTGGCGGCGAGCTTCCACACCAGGTAGGTTGTCCCGAACATGAGGGTGGTGATGAGCACGAAGGAGACGACGATGACGAGCCCGTCCCGAACGTCCACCCATCCTTGGCAGGCCGCGCTTGCTGTTGTCGAACAGGATGCTTTGCGCCTCGAGCAGCCTGGACCGCTTCCTGTCGGCCCTATTGATTATAATCTTGATATGTAAATAGTTTAGTAGTATGTATTCGAGTACTCTGATAGTCGAGTACTTGTGTAGAAGTCAGACATAGCCGAGTGCAGTCGGAGCATCCATGCTTTGAGGGAAGTCGGAAGTTGAAGCGCCGTGAGAAACGGTCTTAGCCGCAGTTGTGTGTGGTCGTAAGACTATGTGTGATTGACAGTCTGCATGTGTGGACGTAAGACTATGTACCTAACATGGTCGTAAGTAATCGTGGAGAGATTCCAGAAGGCATGAGAATAGGATTAAGTTAGTGGAGCTAGTGGGTGCGTAGAGGTCGTGTATGTGCATGAGGCTTATTTAAGACATGTAATCTGATAAGCATTTGAAGGAGTTGCGAGTAAATATAACAGAGAGAAGAAAAGGTTTTGCATCGCTGAAAAGAAAAGGTATCTCCTGTGTTTATTTGTCCTCCCTACTCGTATACGTGTGTTGTTCCAAGGAAGAAAGCATGTGTGCATTTTCTCATGGTGAGTAGCGATCGGAACTGATAAGTTTAGTTCCAACAATTGGTATCAGAGCTTCAAGGTGCAAGGAGAAGCTACTTGGCGATGACTCATTGATCAGCGTGGTGGCGTGCGCAGCGGCGCGCATCAGGCGGAGGTGCATAGGTGCTAGCGACAAGACGACGGTGGCATCATGTGCTCAGGAGCACAGCGGCGAAGGTCCGCGCGACCATGGCGAGGCTAGCATGGTGTGCCAGATTCGCACATGACGTGCACACCGACAACGGCGACATGATCACCGTGGTATGGCGATGACGGGCGCACCAACGGTAGAATCCATGAGTGGAGGCTAGAAGTGGCGCCGTGGCAGACTCCATGCGAGGTGGAGGTTGCGAGTGATGACAAACTCCAAGACAGTGATGTGAAGTCATTGCCGCTGTGTGTAGCAAGGTGAAGCCACTGCGTGTGACAAAAAGAGAAGGCCGCTGCATGTGGCAAGAAGAGAATTGAGGCCGCTGCATGTGGCGAGAGAGGGCTGCTGCATGCAGCAAGATGCTGCTGAGTGCGGCAAGAAGAAGAGGCTGCTGCGTGTAGCAAGAAGTGGGTGATCCGTATCGGTGAGTATTCATGTCAAGATTAGAGGGGAAATTGTTGGCTATAATCGTAACATGTAAATAGTTTAGCAATGTGTGTTTGAATACTCGTAGTAGTCGAGTACACACGCAGAAGTCAGACATAGCCGAGTATAGTCGAAGCATCCATGTGCCAAGGGAAGTCGAAAGTTGAAGCGCTGTGAGAAGCGGTCTTTGCCGTAGTTGTGTGTGTGGTCGTAAGATTTTGTGTGGTCGTAAGACTATGTACCTAACGTGGTTGTAAGTAGTTGTAAGAGGTCCGAGTCATGCGGATCATGGAGAGATTCCAGGAGGCATGAAAATAGGACCAAGTTAGTGGAGTTAGTGGGTGCGTAGAGGTCATGTGTGCATGAGGCTTATTTAAGCCATGTAATCTGTTAAGCATTTGGAGAAGTTGTGAGTGAATAGAATAGAGAGAAGAAAAGGGCATACGTTGCTGGAAAGAAAAAGGCACTCATGTGTTTATTTATCCTCCCTACTCTTCTAAATACTTAACAGATTGCATGGTTTAAATAAGTCTAATGCACACACACAACCTCCACGCACCCAATAACTCCACTAACTTGGTGATGAGGACATCACTAGTAATACCAAAGCTAGTAATGAGACTTCAATAACAGGACCAATAACAAGAGCACGAGCCAAGAAACTACAATCTCAGGTGAACCTGCTCCTTAATGAATATGTCATTAATTTTAATGAGAATTTCATACTACCTAAAAACAATATTTTACTTGTGCTCAGGTTTGAAGAGTCAGCGATGGATGGAGATCAAGGATATGAGCTACAGAATTCAGCCCATGAACAGGCCATGAACAGTACCGTGAACAGGCCGTGAACAGTACAAGGCCCATGAACAGTAACCGTACGGCCCATGAACAGTAACCGTGCTATAGTGCATGTGAATAGTACCACATGGGATGTTTAGTGTTGAATAGCCTTGGGCTGAGACTATATATTGAGGGGTAGACCCCCATTGTAAAGGGAACCACTTTTGATAAAAGATTACTCTTGTTCTTTCTGTTGGCTGAACCAACATGAGGGAATTGGGAGTTCATTGAAATCAAGATCGTTCAACCTTTCCGCTGGGAATTGGGAGCGCGATGGAACTTCATCGGTGGTCGTGAAGTTCAACACGTGTGGTTGGGCGAATTATAGAGTGCTAACTCTTGCATTGGTAACGGGGGATCACTACAATTCGTCGAATCCTCGTGAGTATCCAGATCCTACGTCGAGAAGATCGGGTGACCCCGTATCACTTGGCCCTATTCTCATGTCACCTGGAATCTCTCCACGATCCGCATGACTTGGACATCTCACAACTACTTATGACCATGTTAGGTACATAGTCTTACGACCACACAGACGTAGACTGTCGACCACATATACAACTACGGCTAATACCGCCAACTACGACTAATACCGCTTCTCACGACGCTTCAACTTTCGACTTCCCTCGGCACATGGATGTTCCGACTGCACTCGGCTATGTCCAACTTCCGCGCAAGTACTGGACTACCATGAGTACTCGAACATACACTGCTAAACTATTTACATGTCAAGATTATAACCAACAATTTCCCCCTAATCTTGATATAAATACTCACCGGTACGGATCACCCGCTTCTTACCGTACGCCACAGCCTCTTCTTCTTGCCGCGCTCAGCAGCATCTTGTTGTACGCAACAGCCCTCTCTTCTTGCCACATGCAGCGGCCTCAATTCTCTTCTTGTCACACGCAGCGGCCTTCTCTTCTTGCCACACGCAGCTGCTTCATTTTGCTATACACAGTGGCAATGACTTCACACCACTGTCTTCAGTTTCCATCTTGCCTGGAGCACTGTAAATAGTTTAGCAGAGGCCCGAGTCATGCAGTTCATGAAGATATTCCAGAAGGCATGAGAATAGGGCTAAGTTAGTGGAGTTAGTAGGTGCGTGGATGTTGTGTGTGCATGAGGCTTATTTAAGCCATGTAATCTGTTAAACATTTGGAGGAGTTATGAGTGAATAGAACAGAGAGAAGAAAATGATGTGCGTCATCAGAAAGAAAAGTCTAATGTGTTTATTTGTCCTCTCTACTCGTGTGCGTATATCATTCTAAGGAAGAAAGTATGTGTATATTTTCTCACGACGAGTACCGTTGGGAACTAATGAGTTGAGTTCCAACAGGCCCTCTTGCCGCCACCGTCCATCTCCCGCAGCACGTCCAGCACCCGGCGCCTGAAGTCCGGCTTCTTGGGCGACCCCAGTACGCGTGCCGCGCGCAGCCGCTCTTGCGCTGTCAGGGGCGCCCGCTTCGGTGGCTCGCTCGGCGCCTGGCCACTGGTGCTCGGCTGTGGCTGCTGGTCATTGTCGTTGGGGGCGGTCGGAGGAGACGGGGTTGTTGTTTCTGGTGCCGCCGGCGGCGGTGCTACTTGGTCGTTGTCCGTAGCTGGGTAGGTTCTTGCATGCTTATTCCTCGCTGGAGAGAGCAGGAGGAGCTCGGGCTGAGGCTTGTGGAAGGCTGTTGTGGTTGCTGCCTTTTGGAAGGAATGCCTTGAGCAGAAGGTGAGCTGGGTGTAGGACGAGGAAGAACTGGAGATGCCCCCTAGCTGTGTAGATATCCAATCGCATCAAGAATCAGAATTCAATTAGCAATTCAATATGTTAATGAATCGTGCAGCGACTAACAAGACATGCCAAGATGAATTCATGCCTAAACTGGAAAACAGCGCCACTATTGAAACAGCGGAATTGAATTTTAGCTGCAGATTTAAATTCCTCATGAAACTCATTGCATCAATAGGCATAATTCCTGTTCTAATTCAAACCACAGGATTCCTAACAAGTAGCAAACAAGCGTCGACCTGTAGGTCCTAAAGAAGCACGTACTGGAGATGGAACTACGAGAGAAAGGGACAAGGAAGAAACAAGAATGGAAAAGAGAGGGAGAAGAAGAATAGGGCCTGGAAGTTTACTTTTGCAGTGGTAGCCTTGGAGGGAGAGGAGCTGAGGCTGGTGGTAGCCATCTTCCTCTCACATGCTCGGCCATAGCATTTTGTGCTCGAGGACAACGGAGATAGGCTTCGGGAGGCCATCCAAAAATCGGATCCGATATGGTGACTGCTAAGATCCGACAAGTCATTAGGCTAGGCCGAATTTATGATGCTAGATTGAGCCCGGATAAGTTCCAGCCCGAAGGCTAGGTGTTCAACGAACTTCACAAGACAACAATAGTCAACTGGCTTGTTCTTTTTAGCTGCAGCTTGTGGTTTTTGGTTACGGCTTGTGACTTTTAGGCTGTTTATACAAGAGATTATATAGTAACAGAAACTCACGTGTGGTTTTTGCCGATATAAATGAAGTCAGTAAAATATGTACTACAATTAACTAGTAGACTCTATCTTGAAAAAATACTCCGTTTAAAAGCTAGTTACTATAGAAAAACCAAAAAACAGCTTTTAAAAGATGAAAAGAACAGGGCCATAATACTCAATAGTGTGCACATGATTACAACATTTGACAGGGAGATCCTCTAAAAACAAAAATTGACAGGAAGATAAGGATATAGGTGTAATCACATTTCTCGTCGGTATATTCCAGTTCACCAAACAACAAAACTGTCAGATTGTAGGGCGCGTCAATATGCATATCAGGTGTGTTCTTTTCGGCTTTCATAATATACTTTTTTGCTTTTTTATAGTAACTAACTTTCAAACAGACTATCTTTTTAAGATAGAATCTATAAGTTAATTGTAGTACACACTTTAGTTTCTTCATTTATATCGGACAAAACCACATACGGGTTTCTGTTACTCTATGTTCTCTCTTACAAACAGCCTAAAAAACATAAGCATAACCATAAAGCATAGGCCGAAGCCAAAATGATCATGCCCTTTAATGAGCTATGTGCGCACCTTCTGGATAATGCATACCACACTGTAAGAACTAAAATACTTGCAATCATTTCTAAAAAACAATGCTTGAAATCGTAGCCTCTACCTAAGGACTGGCTTTTCTCTGGTTGCTGACAACTGGACATCTGCATTCAGAACAGAAGCCACGAACCTTTTAGCTTCTTCCATCCTGACCTCATTATATACAACAAACCTCCCCCGATGAGGCTTGTAGGCAAGGAGAAGCTTACCAGACGACTTGTATCCTGACTTGTCAAATGAGGAAAGGAATGCAGACTGTTTGTTCCCGTCCAACACGGCATAGGCGATTACGGTTCTAGAGTTATAGTTCTGCCCCCTAATCAAAGTCTTTTGAGATATCTGGATACAAATTACAAGCAAGAAGACAAGTGTTTAACAGTGGCTAGGTAGGAATAATACACGAAGTTAAGACCTCCCATCTACCATCAAATGACTCTTAGGACAGGAAACACAAACCTCAGACAGGATGGCTTCAATAATTTCTATAACAGCCTCATTTTTGAAAATAGGACTGTCATACATCTCGAAACAGTCCAGAAGTTCAGTTGCGGATGAAAGGAGTATCATACCTACTCACAAACATTTAAAAATGGTTAATTTGATTAAAATATTACCTAACTATCAACTTCAACAACTTTACGGGTGTCCAATCCCAAAACTTTAACTTACATTTAGAAGCTCTAGAGAAAATCCTCATATGAATGCTTGAGTGCGGTTGTAACCCTAACACGTAAACTTGAAGTATTCTTTGTTCTTCTAGCATCTGTTCAGATGAAAATAAGCAAAATTGAGTACACTAGGTACTCAGCAAGTCGCTATAGCATAATGTATTTACAGGGCTAATATCTACATGTAAGGCTTAATCAAAGCATGGCAATATGTCTCTTTTGCGTGAAGCCAGATTTTCAATGTCATATCATACTTAGTTTTTAAACCTATGACCTAGCCATTTTAACTAAAATCAAAAGTATCAATAATTGATCATGTGGGAGCAACTCTCCTCACAGTTATTTCCCATGTCTGGTCTATGGATGTTAGTTCATGTCCTTTACCACAACACCATACCAGTAACCATTTTATGAAAACTACACACTGTGGTATTTCCACACTTTGCCCATAACTGGGAGCACGACTATTCGAATATATTACAACACTCTACAGAAGTGTACAATTTTACCAACAAGATATGATTATCTCATAATGTCTATCATTACATGTTTTCGTAGACGTGCTACTAAGTAATCATAATAAGGCTTTTACAATGCTTGTTCCGATACTTCCCCTGCTCCAGAGGTATGGACCCTCAGTGCTAAGGGCCTCCGTTATCAGCTCTAGTCGAGTGCACTCTCTCTCGGAGCAGAGACCTTTCGGGTCTTCTCCGAGCAATGACCCCTATAGGTTCACCCCCAACATATCTTTCATGGGCAATGACTCCGCATGTCATCCCCAACTGGTGTAGGAATCCATATCAAAACAAAGCAAATTAGTAGGATCTAACAAAAAATTAATAGCAAGGGTGAGTATAATGTACTCAGCAAGCATTAATAGCAATAAATACAACTTTATGACTAATCACCCCAGTAAAGAGCAAGACCGCTAGTGGTCCCCATAGCCTTCAATATAGGAGACATGCATGAATTTATAATTTATTTAGTACTGCGTAGGTCTGTGTCATTTTACCCATAGTTACTTTGAGCTCTTTGAAACTAGGTCTCTATTTTTTCTAGATGTAGTGCCAAGTTTAGAGTACAGAACGTTTTCCCTAGTTCCGTTATTATATCTTTACCCAACTAATCATAGTTGGTAGCCTGAGGCATCTCTTACCCTCATCCGACACCTCACCTGAATGTGAAGTAGTCGTTGGTTGGGGCAGTCTGACCTTCACCTAATACTCCACTACACTAATATATGTGTCTAGGATCACCACTTCTAGGCTCTATATTGGCTCTGGCTCTGCCTGCCTTGGATCCACCATTTCTGGGTTCTATA
Source organism: Dendrocalamus latiflorus (assembly GCA_017311315.1). NCBI lineage: Eukaryota > Viridiplantae > Streptophyta > Magnoliopsida > Poales > Poaceae > Dendrocalamus > Dendrocalamus latiflorus. Next base: position 41,040,613 of record CM029611.1, read on the forward strand.
CTAGTTCTGATTTCCTCCACCTAGTTATAATGTTTACCCATGTAGAGATAATAATAACCTCACAGGGTAGCATTTTCTACTCATCAAAATAAGAAGATGGTGGATACTAGAAGTACTGCTCCCTGCCTGAGTGAAAATTGTTTAGTCCTTATATTATAACTCCTTATATTATAACCATATATAGACAGTAGAGGGTCCCAAAACATGTCATTTTCTCTTCCTAACCAAGCCACTCTCTACCCTCCTATTTTACATAACTTGCACTCCAACTGCTCCTTAGCTAGAACTGCCATTTTCTCTTATATCTTTTCCTTCTTCATTTATCCACATTTCTTTTTAAAAGAAAAAGTATTTTTAATGCATCGAGTGATAATAAATACTGTAACAAATTTAGTTTTCTTAAGTTACATAACTATTCAAAGTGGTAAGCTTGCCTTGGTATGTGTAGAATGCCTCGACCTCAACTGTAGTTGGAGCAGTTCCCTCTTCCTACCCTGGTTCGTCCTCTGCATTACAGAATGTATTTTACAGTTTATAAAGTCTGATGAATAGGAAACTATATAGTCTTATGGTGATTAGTTTCGGTTGAGGTGTGATATTTACTGGAATTTGTCTAGCTTGGTGTTTTAATTTGCCTCTAGTCGATTCTCATCGTTCTTGCCTATTGTAGTTCTCATATGTCTATCTAGTTGGCTCAAACTTCCTACGTGAGACCAACCTAGCCTACTGGTTGCCACCCACACTATACCTACTCCAGCCCAACACACATAGCCACGCCGGCCCACACACGCAGCCCACACGCTCGCGCGCCTACACACATCTGCACACATGCCAGCGGTAGCACAAACATGCACGATCAATTACGTGGCTCCATCCCCTCTCTCGCTCGCCCGGCTCCCCTCTTAGACGCTCCTCCTGAGTACTATTCATCTATGGCACCGCTCCTTCCACCATGGTCCCTGGTTGCCTCTTTGCCACAATGGCCCAATGGCGCCAATGGTAGCGGATCCAAGTGTAGGACTAGCAATTTGGGTGCCGTTCTACAATGGCATTGCCGACCCCTCTTTGTCGGTTCCCTTATGGTTTCCACAGCTTTTCTCCCCTCCTCCAGCCGGATTCGGTGCCAGTTGTGGTGGATCTAGGCGTGGATCCATTGGATCGAGGCTTCCCCCTTCTAATACTTGGCTAAACCCAATATATTTTGTGTTCTTTACCCATTATGGTTGATTCATTTTTTATTTGCTTATGCATTAATGGATATGGTGGTGGTGGTGACATTTTCCACGGTTGAGCAAGCCATGACAGGGCTTGTAGGTATGCATGTGTCGGGGAGCATGCGGGCTTAACGAGTGCACACTAGCAGCCATCTGTGAGTCTGTCGGTACTGTGAGTCAGTGACACAGCTCAACCCGGCTAAGGTGAGAGATTGCTCCCCCTTCTCTAGTGCTATTATTCTACTTAGTTGCTGAGCTCACAATGATGTGTGGTGCTTGCTATGGTGAGATGTGGGGGACAAGGAAAAGGACAAGGGTGTGATGACCTACTTGGTTTAGTTCGGTCGAGAATGGGTTAGTGACAGTGATCTTCTCCACCTCTGGTCCCCTTTGGTCCCGGCCAACTCTCTGCTCCTAAGTCAACGATGTTGCTAGTCGTGGCTCAACCCAGTTGAGGTGAGAGCTAGCACCCCTTCTCTAGTGCTATTATTCTACTCGATTACTGAGGTTACAGTGATGTGTGGTGCTTGCTACGGTGAGATGTGGGGGATAGGGAAAAGGACAGGGGTGTGGTGACCTACTTGGTTTGGTTGGGTCAGAAATAGGTTGTTGATGGTAGTGGTAGTGGTCCTCCCCCATGCGCTCTTCTGGTGGTCGACCTTCTTCTCCTTTGGTCCCCTCTGGTCTCAACTAGTTCTTCACTCCTGAGATGTCAAGGTCGCGGTTTCCTCCTCTTTGTTCTTCCCCAACTCCTCTTAAATGCCTCCTCCTCCTCTGATGCCCCTTTGGTGGCACCGAGTCTCAACTCTCTCTCTCTCTCTCGCTCGCTCTCACTGCTAATGGGAGGAGATTTGGGAGGGGAGATGGAATGGAGGGTGGAGGCGAAGTGAGTTCGCCTTCTCTCTCTTGCTCTAGTAGCTTGGTTATGCAGAGAATGGACATGGTCTCCACTTTCTCTCTACCTCCTGGCTTGGTCTTATCCATGGCCCCCTCTCATTCCACTATACATGGTGGAAAAGGGGTTACCCTTATGGACCAAAGGTCCCAAGGGTTATTTTGGCATTGTGGTTCGGTTCTCCTTTGGTTCAGGTAAGGTCGGTGAAATTCTGAAGTGGTGTTTGCTTGGTTTTTGCCAAATAATGAAGCCCACTAAAGCAAGAGGTGTCGGTTAGTCCCAGATGGTCCTAGTATCTCGATGAGTGCTACATTTTGGTACTTTAGACCAAAAGGGTCTAGACGGCAATTTTCTTCTCCTTTCTTTCTTCTCTCTTGGGTTGTTGAAACCCTAGGTTTTTGGTCTATCTAACTAGTACAAGTTTTTGGTGTTGACCCACCCGTGACATCTAAGATTTACTTAGACAATTGGAAATGTAACTACATGTGTATGTATGCAATCGAGAATGTAAGATGATGAATGCTATAATCCTATGTTTTAATTTCTATGATTTTGCAACTGATGTAATTACTTTGTGATCTGTGTGTATTCGAATGTTGCAATATTTTCCTCCACTCGTACAGTGATGTAATTAAATGTGTCGTAGTTACACTATTTGTTTTTCCTCTCCCATTCTGTTGCCCATTGAAGTCCTACAAATACATATACAAATTATCTGCAACTTTCTAACTGGCAGCTAAAATAGCAGGAGCTTCTCTATTCCTCAAGTGACTGAACAAAATTTCAATCACTTTTCTCTATCATGGATGAAAAATCTAACCACTCTCATCACTCCCCCTCATTTCCTACATAACCACTCCCCTCACTCCCCACCTCTCACCTCTAGGACAAAGAATGAAACAAAGAATTATTCTAACCTAGACCAAGAAAAGGTTAGTGAACCACTATGAAATACAATGACCAAAAAAGTTCTAACCTAGTCAAAAATAAAGTAAACCTAGGCGAACCCTACAAATAAAAAATGGAACTAAAAATTGCAGTAAAGCTGTACTAAAATGGCACATTACATAGCAATGCAATTTTATGTTTAGTACTATGCAATTTTAGATGATTGAGAGATAAGAAAATTTTAGGAACTTAAGAATTAGCAAAACCAAAATAGCAAACTACAACATCCACACTGTCCATAGTTAGCAAAAACTCATATATAAGTATGAAAATTCCAAGTAAAAAAAATTTCTTGACCAATTACCCTACAATTTCCTTCCAACTAAAATAATGATAGCCCTAAGACTAGGTTGGTCCTATTCATATTGACTTTTAAAAGCTGCTTTTTATAGTAAATAATTTTTCTATAGTACATAGATTTCAAATAGAGTGTTTATTCAAGGCGGGATCTACTAGTCAATTGTAGTACAGACTATAGTGACTTTATTTATATTAGCTAAATCACATATGAGAGTATCTCTCTACAAGTTGTTACTATTCATAAGCTAAACCAAAAGCCAATATGAATAGGCCCTTATATAGCAGCTCATACATGAGTTTTGAAACTCAAAAGAAAGCAACACAATGAATTCTACCAAATCTGCATTAATCTTTAGATGACTCACATAACTTAATATGATAAGTTTCATACTGAAAATTAAAAATATCACTATCTCAGTCACAATAACTTGGTGGGTTGTGAACTGTGTAGTTTGGCTAACAAGGCAGCATACAACTCTCTAAGTAAATAAAAAAGGTAGACCAAGAAAATATTAGAGAAACACAAAAATCCCTAAAATAGAAGTATACAAAAAAGGTAGCATACATATCGATGAAAATATTTTGAGATCGACAAAGTAATCCTAACCTTGATGAACCCTACAAAAAGACAAAAGAACTTACTCTATTCTAGACGAAATTATCCTAACCTTGGTGAATCCCTACAAAAAAACAGAATTTTCTAACCTAAACAAAATTGTAGTAACCCAGGTGAACCCTTTAGAAAATAGTGATAAAAGTTTTTATAACCTAGACAAAATTGTAGCAACCTTGGTGAACCCCCGATACAAGACAGAGATATAAATTGTAGTAAGTATTAGCGTAGGTGAACCTCAACATAAAATAAAGAAAAATATTTTCTAACCTAGACAAAAATGCAGTAGTCTTGGTGAACCCCAACAAAAGATAGGTAGAAAATGAATATTAATTTTTATGCTAACATACACCATTGTTTATTTCTTATGCAGGTTTTCCAATGGCAATGAATTATACATATAGGTGTTCAGTAAGATGGAGATACAATATCACAACTATTATTTGCTTCAAGGACTTCTAAAAATAAGACAAGAACTATAAGGAAAATTTCAATTGCAAATAGATTATACTAAAAATGACATGTAAAGAAGCACTGCATATAATGCACAACTCCGATGCAACTTTATACCAGAGAGAATGTGTGTCCTACCAAACTTGAAGAAAAAACTCTGGAGACAAACACAACCTCCTAACCGACCACCCCCATCGGTCTCCGGTCGCTGCAAAGCCTTCTAGCGTCATCGGTAACACCCGCACACTGCCGAATCTCCCCTCCCACTACGTAGAGACCTATCCCCTCCAAGCTTCATCCCCCAATTGCGGTAGCAGTGAATCCTCTTACTGCCACCGGGAACCACCACATGCCACTGAATCGCACGCCTACTGCTCCCCTCTAGCCACTTATTCTCTCTCTCTCTCTTCGCTTGCACACGCTGAAGAGGAATTGAGGAATAGAAGTCGAAACACACGAATTTTTGATTGTGTACTTTAACAAGTTCGATTTTGTGTAGATCGGGTACCAAAAAAGAAAACCACAACCAAACATCATTGAGCCCAATGGCTCAAAACATACAGCACAGATCTCAAAGAACATCTTAGGACTAAAAATTTGATTGAGAAGTGATTTTCAGGCAAATGTGATTTAGCAAAATCAAAATAATAATAATAATAAGGCCATGTTCTAAACAGTTCTGTCTTTTGACTTTTAGAAGCTAAAAGTTGAACAGAGTGGCTTCTTAAGATTGTTTCTATGAGATATTTGTAGGAGTTACTACAGGAGTTATTTTAAATAGACTAACTTTTTAACATAAATATCTCTTACTCTCTTAATCTCTCTTATAATAAGTTAAAAGACGCACCTAAAAACAACAACAATTTTAGGGTCTATTTTTTGGCTGAGGCTTATGGCTTTTGGCTGCGATTTTTGGCTTTTGGGTTGTTCGTGCGAGAGATTACAGAGTAACCGAAACTCACGTGCGGTTTTGCCGATATAAATGAAGTTGATACAGTATGTACTACAATTAACTAATAGACCCCATCTTAAAAAGACACTCTAGTTTTAAAAACTAGTTACTATAGAAAAGCTAAAAACAAAAGTTGAAAGTTGAAAAAGGGCAGGACTTGCCCTGCTCAAAAGGGCTGATTTTGAGTGGCTTTTGGCTGAAAATCACTGTAGCTGACTGAAAAAACACTGTAGCTGACGGTGGCTTATTTGGCGTAATTAAATTTAAAAATAGAAAAAACATGTTAGTCCGTCATGGACAGTATAAATGAATAAGAGAAAAAATAGAACAAAAAAAGCTAAAAAAGTCAAACAACCAACAAACAAAATTATTAAATAGTAAAAAATAAATCAGAAGTCAGAAACCTAAGCCAAAACGAGCTGAGTCTAAAATGGCCCGCTTGCTAAGGGCCTGTTTTTTTTTTGGCTGTGGCTTGTGGCTTTTGGTTTTTAGGCTATTTGTACGAGAGATTACTGAGTAACAGAAACTCACGCGCGGTTTTTGCCGATATAAATAAAGTCAGTGAAGTATGTACTATAATTAATTAGTAGACCTTATCTTAAAAAATATTCCGTTTATAAACTAGTTATTGTAGAAAAGTCGAAAAGCAACTTTTAGAAGCTGAAAAGTGGCCTAAGTCGTAAGGCAAGTTGTATTCTACTTTCCCCAATGCCGAACCCTTTCGACCGCGTACGCCCCCACCCCACCCCACCCTCTCTCGGAATCGGATCCTCTGACGTTGGCAAGGGAATGGCAGAGGGACATGGGTGAATCTGAGCCGTCCGATGGAAAAACAACGGTCCAGATCGATTACTGTAGCGCTGCAGTGATCGATCTGGACCGTTGTGTTTTCATCCGACGGCTCAGGGTGGTGATCAGTTGGGCTTAAAAGCTCATGGCTTATGGCTGAAAACACTGTAGCTGGCTGAAAAAACACTGTAGCTGACAGAGGCTTATTTAGCATAATTAAATTTAAAAAAAATAAAAATATAAAAAATATGTTAGCCCATTACGTATAGTACAAACAAATACGGGAAAAAAGAACCGGCAAAAACGCTCAACAAAAAACCAAAAGTTCAGAAAAAGACGAAAATTATGAATAGTGAAAAATAAGCTGGAAGCCAAAAGCTTAAGCCCAACCGATCACTGCCACCCAATGTCACTCTACCTTCCCCTTGCCAACGTTAGAGGATCCAAAATCCCCTCTCCCCCCTATCCCTCTCTCCCTATTCTCTCAATCTAAATCACTCGCATTTCATCCAATGGCTAGTTTTTTTTATATTTTCACCATTTGTCCATCCATCATAAATAATAAAAAAATACAGAAAAAATAAAATTTATTTTTTATTATATTTTTTACAGAAATTATAATTTTTTTCTGTAAAAAATTATAGTAAAAAATAAATTTTATTTTTTTTCTGTATTTTTTATTATTTATGATGGATGGACAAATGGTGAAAATATAAAAAAAAATTAGTCATTGGATAAGATTTGAGTGGTTTAGATTGAGGGAATAGAGAGAGGAATAGAGAGAGGGGGATAGGGAAGCCCCATTCCCTCCCCAACGCCGCGGCCGCAACGCGCAGCAAACGGTAGTAGCAGAGCAAGCAAGCGCAGGCCCCCAACACATACCCGCTACCACTCTCACCATGGCCGACCCGGCGGAGCACCGCGAGGAGGAGGCCACGGCGGCGGGCGAGGACGAGGACACCGGCGCCCAGGTCGCCCCCATTGTCAAGCTCGAGGAGGTCGCCGTCACCACCGGCGAGGAGGACGAGGACGTGCTCCTCGACATGTAAGCCGCCGCCGCCTCGCCCTCGGCTCGATCCGGCCCGATCCGATTGTTCTCGGCTTTTGATCTGACGATGCGTTGGGTTCGGCGCTTGTGTCCGCAGGAAGGCGAAGCTGTACCGATTCGACAAGGAGGGGAACCAGTGGAAGGAGCGGGGCACGGGCACCGTCAAGCTGCTCAAACGCAAGGAGACCGCCAAGGTTCGGCTCGTCATGCGCCAGGCCAAGACACTCAAGATCTGCGCCAATCACCTCGGTACTCCCATCGTCTTATAAATTTTTTTCGCGAATTTTTGGGTGGTTTCGATCTGGATGGATGGGTGGGCTTTGACATCTGAGGGTTTTGCTTTTTTTTTCGGTGTGCAGTGGTGGCGACGACGAAGATGCAGGAGCACGCGGGGAGCGACAAGTCGTGCGTCTGGCACGCGCTGGACTTTGCCGACGGTGAGCTGAAGGAGGAGATGTTTGCCATCCGCTTCGGATCCGTCGAGAGTGAGCACTGAGCATCCTATAATGCCTTCCTTCCTCTCTGCGGCTTGCGTGTTTTAGTTTTATCGTGCATTGTTCAATAGGGCTGATCGACTATCAGCTATGTATCTATCAATTGTGTGGTCACAAGCAAAGTTTGCTGTGCACCTTGGATTTGATTCACTATTTTGTATTTCAGGTTGATCTAGTGTGGGTATCACCCACCTTTAGACCTTAAACGCCATAGCTCAGGTTGATCTATTGTGGGTATCACCCACCTTTAGACCTTAAACGTCATAGCCATTATCAGGTGCACTAGGTGTATTCTGTCATGACCAGTCATTGGCGTAGCACCGCCATCGTACCCATCATTGACTTTGTTTTGCATGTGCTTACCGTCAGTCTTGTATGGCACTGTTACCTCCTGATGTTTGCACATCCTTAGAAATTTCTTTTGTTATTCTTGCTTATTATTTTTGGAACAATTACAGGCTGTCTGCTACTCTGCTTTATTTCAAGTGTTTTTCATAGTATAACATTTTTGGGAAAAATAGCTATTTCAAAAAGAATTTTGTTTCCACACAATACAGTAATAGTGGAAACCCCTTTGATGGATTGAGATAGCACTAGATGTTGACACTTAGGTCTGAAAACTTTGAAAATTAAGTTTTCGGGTCCCTAAAACCTGTAAATTGTGTGACACATTCCATTTCAGCCTTTTTCAAATAGCATAAGTGCCAAGGTGATAGCGGACTAAAGATACAGAACTGATGTTGATCAACATGGATGGTTCTAAAACCAGGTCTACTCGGCCAAGTACTCACTCGGGTACTTGGACCAGGTCCCCTCACCGAGTACATGCAGGCAAAAACAAGTAGTTAACCGGTTCAACCGGTATAACCGGGCGAGTACTCGGGTTAATCGGCTAACAGGCCGTGTACTCGCTGAGTGGCTACTGGCTAGTCAAGTGACTTGAGTCTAAATGTCTAATGAAGGCAGCCCACGCTCAATTAAGCCCACAGCCTAGGAGAGAGTCTTAAGACTGGAAAATAGCAACGGTCATTGGAACACATAGCTTAATAGCTGATAAAACTGAATTTTCAGCCTTAAGCATTACTGTGATAGATGAGTAGCAACACTTTGGTGTTGTTCAAAGAGGAAGATTTAATAGTAAGGTTATTTGCTGAGCATATGCTATTCACTTTGAGTATTAACCATACACGTCTATTTTGGATGTTGCTTTGTTCCAACACTGGCACACTATCTACTTTGTTGGTGGACTTAGAAGGAAATTTGCTGATTAAGAAGGAAATGTGCATTTATATTTTATTTCATGTTGTTATTTGTCCAAAGCAAATCTATGTTGCTGATTACTACCTCCATTCCAAAATAGAAATAGCATCAAATGTGGCTTTGATTTTATATGAATTAATGAATATACATATATGTTATGAACCTTAGTTCATAACGGATAAACACCACCAAGGATGGCCGGATGGCGTCGGCGTAGGGAGAGAGGAGAGACTATAGACTAGGAAGACTATTGTTATTATTCTGCTTGATCACAATAGCATGCGGTAGCCCCTTTATATAGATGGCTCCTCCTAACAGATCGAATCTAATTCCAATCCTATCTCTAATAATATGGAAACCCATATCATATCTCTAATTATATCTCTAACATAAGGAAAACTAATCTCTAACTCGAATAGAACCCAATCTCTAATTCCTAATAATAACCCGACTGGACCCAAGGCCCACGCCTATAACACTACACCCCTCCCGGACATGCAGCTCGTCCTCGAGCTGCTAGACGGCGGCCAATGGAAGACCTTCGACGAACGGTGGCGGTTGTTGCAGCGGATGTAGACGACCGGCCAAATCCAAATGGAACAAGGCAACGAAGTGTAGCGCCTTCGGTATATAATACCTGCAAAATAAAAAAAATTCGAATCTTTTTTTTTGAATTTTTTTATTTTTTTATTTTTTTTGCTTTTGTTTTCTTTTTTTTCTTATTCCAATCGGTCAGCCGTTTACAAAAGCCACCACGGACGACCGAACAGCGAAACAACCAACAGAGGGCGGCTTCGGGCGGAGCAGCGGCCGGGAACGGAGCGGCGGCCGGAGGGGCTAGGGCGGAGGTGGACCCGCCGGCGACGGCTGCGACAGGGCCGGAGGTGTGTCGAGCGGCGGCGGCGGCGGCTCAGGTGGAGCCGGCCCGGGCGGCAGCGGCGGCACGGGGGAAAGCGGGCCGGCGGCGGCGGATCAGGCGGCGACCGGATCTGGCGGAGGCGGCCTGGGCGGAGGCGGGATCTGGCCGGCGGCGGTTGGAGACGGCCCGGGCGGCGGCGGGATCTTGCCGGCGGCGGTCGGAGACGGCCCGGGCGGCGGCGGCGGCACGAGTGGGTGCGGCCCGAGCGACCAGCGGCTGCGTGCGTGGACACGGTCCGGCCGGCGGCGGCAGCTCGGGTGGAGACAGCCCAGCGGCGGCGGCTGCGGCGAGGCAGCGGCCTGGCGGTCGACGGCGAATGGCGACAGCCGACAGAGTGGCGAGCGGGGCGGCTGCGCACGGGCGGAGGAGACGGCCCGAACGGTGGGGCCGGCGACTTGCGGTGATGGCGACCGGCGACCCGAGGACCGCGACGACGATGGCGACGGCCGGCGGAGCAGCAGAGACAACGGCGCGGCTTCGGGCACAGGGGAAAGCCTTGCGGCGTTCGCGGCCCCCGACTTCAGAAATCAACGGTGGCGCAGAGACTCTGCCCACGCAGGCCGAATCTGGCGGCGGCAGCACGTGGGCAGATACGGCGACGACGGCCTGGACGGGGGAAGACGGGGATGGCCCGGCGGTGAGCGCCTCCTCCCTTCCTCCCTCGGCTGCGACGGTGGAATCCTCCTGGCTTGGAGCTGATGCGACCGGTGGGGCGTAGCCGGCGGCTAAACTCCTCCTGAATTCAAGTGCTGCAATCCTGGCGTCGGTTGCAATGCTTTGCTACGTCAAATCTACAAGTTGGGAGTTCATCTCGGCCTGCTGCTGCATGATCTCAGCCATTTGCTTCTTGATTGCTTTAAACGTTGCTCTCACGGAACTGGCCTCCTCGCCGGAAACCATGGTAGCAGAAGTCGTGGGGAAGGATCGACTGCTCTGATACCAAGTTGTTATGAACCTTAGTTCATAACGAGTAAACACCACCAAGGATGGCCGGATGGCGTCGGCGTCGGGAGAGAGGAGAGACTATAGACTAGGAAGACTATTGTTATTATTCTGCTTGATCACAATAGCATGCGGTAGCCCCTTTATATAGATGGCTCCTCCTAACAGATCGAATCTAATTCCAATCCTATCTCTAATAATATGGAAACCCATATCATATCTCTAATTATATCTCTAACATAAGGAAACTAATCTCTAACTCGAATAGAACCCAATCTCTAATTCCTAATAATAACAATATATAAACCCGTTATTAAAATAGAAAAACCGGTTACAAGGCCGAGGTTACAAGACGAGTACAAGGCTGATTAGCATATAATCACTATAAGGTGAGGTGACCGAGCGAGTAACGGTTACCGAGTTTTAAAACCTTGTCAACATGTAACCCTCGTATTGCCGCATGCATCATCACTCTAAATAATTGGCATTAATTTCACACCTCCATTCAGCTGCCACGCCAAAGATTTTTAGCTAATTGAAGTCACAGTATCCCCAAATTGCTGCATGTATCATCCATCTAAATGATCTGCATTAGTTTCACAACTCTCATTTTCACATCAGCATTTTAGCTAATCAAGTCGCAATAATCGAAGTGACACAGCCTGCAATTTTATGGACCTATAAGTGGCAGGATACTACAAGTTTAAGGTCCTGATAAGTTCATTATCAGGACCTAATTGGCACTATGCTAAAAGCTTAGGGACCTCTGATGCAAGTTTCCAGTGATAATACGCTTGAAGTTATAGTATGCATGTTAGCATTGTACTTTTGATTGATATCTACAAATCTATAACAGTATCCCTTAGGGACCTCTGATGCAAATTTTTATTGATGCCAATTAGTTTGGAGTTTGTGAGTTTACTAGTTTCTCCTGTCCATTTGGTTTGAAAGCTTTATATGAATTGAATTTAACTGTTGTGTTTGCTGCCGCACCTGTTAGAAATAACAATCCCTGCAAGTTGATGCTATTTTAGTCATAGCCTAGCAAATCTCTGTTGACAGCCGCGTCATTTCTTCTGGGTTTGTTGTCTTACTGTTTCCATGATTCTGTTTCAGACTGCAAGAAATTCAAGGATACTGTAGAAGAGATTGCTGAGCAGCAAGGAAAGAATGAGGTGAAAGAAAACGAGGAAGTCTCCTCTACTGCTGGGTTGGTAGAGAAGTTAACGGTGACCGAGGCCAAAAAGGAGGAAAATACAGAGAAAGATGAGACGCCTGCAGCAGATGATAAGACGGATGTCAAAGAGTGAAAGCACCCGCCGTTGCATCTTATGCTCTAGGGAGCATTGGTATACTCGAACGAGTGTCAAATGAGTGCCCTTCCATTCATTTTGTGGTCGAGGTTCATCTTCCTTTCACAAATTTTTCATCGTGTTCTTTGCGATGAATGTTTGTGTTAGGCAAAGTTTTGAGTTGTGTCAGCCATCTATTTGGGGTTCTCGGTTAATAGACTGCCATTTAAACTTTGTTTTTCTCGGATGGAGTGGCTGGGATGGGCACGGCTTGAGTCGTCCAAAATCTGGGATGGTGGTGTCTTTTCACTCATCTCCTCCATGCCATTTAAAACTTTGTTTATCTGGGATGGAGTGGCTGGGATGGGCACGGCTTGAGTCGTCCAAACTGGGATGGTCATGTCTTTTCACTCATCTTCTCCATGCCATTTAAAACTTTATTTATCTGGGATGGAGTGGCTGGAATGGGCACGGCTTGAGTCGTCCAAACTGGGATGGTGATGTCTTTTCACTCATCTTCTCCATGGCTTGCAATAATGAGATTCTAAACTTTTTGCAGATCCAGTAATATCCGAACCTTTATTACTGTAAGGCGATGTACTCCATGTGTGCTGCTGGGAAAATCTACATGGAGCATATACTATATATCATGGTAGTTGTACTGGTATGCTACACAGGCATGACGCCTCCATAGTTCGTAAATCGCAGCAATGAATGCTGATGCCAAGTCCTTGTTGCCGTAATATTTGTACCGATCCATGGCGGATCGGTATGAAGCATTGAAGCCTTTCTCGTGGTATAAACTGCGCATGTCATGGGTACCCATGTTGTTTGATCAGCTGCAGTAACATGCGGTGTTTAGTCTATCGCTCCGCACGACTTGCATTTATCCCTTGTGATGCTTGCTTGCGATGTATTGGTATACGGCTGCAATACTACGCTGTACCCATTGGATCTGTCACTTGCTGTCTGGATATTGATTGATACGGCGAATTTATTAGCATGGTAGGCAGGGCATGGCATCCCATTGATTTGCAATAAAAACTGATGCTTTAGGCATCCATAAAAGTCCGTCTCTTTTCGTCATCTTTAAGGATCCTACCTCAGATCGTGTCCAACAATCTGTCTTCATTATCGTTCTTGTAACTATTTTTTTTATTATTTTTACTACAACTTTCCCTCTCACGATCTCTCTTGTGCCATAGTTTGTATGTCCAAATTGTCACTTGCATAAGACCCTATTTAATTTAGTTACGACTGATGATTTTTAACTGAAATGGCAATATAACGGACATTAGGAAAAGGTAATATACCGGACATTAGCATTTAGCTAAGATATTTAATTAAAAAATAATTATATTTTTGGAACAATGTAAAGGGAAAAAATTGTATTAAAAACCAATACGAAACTAAAATCTATTTGGAACAAAGCCTAACAGACATCACATTCTTTCTTCACCTCCTCTTGAGGTGGCAACTACTAGAGATGACCTAATTCTTCTTGATCCATGGCAACTTGCGTATCTTCCTGATTGCCGGAATGTGCTGTACGCAGGGACCGTTGTGTAGGCATGACGATGGCCGTGGTACTGGTAGATCGGCGTGAAGGCTCTTGCCGTGGTAGTGCGCTACGGATGTGTGATCCCAAGGATCCCGATGCAGATTGATGTGCACTACAGCTTCAGTACAGGTTCAGCAGGAATGGTGTGATACTCTGTGCTTGTGAGTATTCAGAATGGCACCGGCCACGGAGATATTGATGCAGCTATCTTGCTGCGACAAGAGAATATCAGGAAGATTTGCCAGGAATTCCTTCTAGTTGTGAGCACGACCCTCTAGCTCTTTCAGCCATTTCTCGTATCCGGTTTTCTGAATCTGGCCAGTTTTCTAGGCTAGAGCCCCCTTCAGTTCATTTTTCTTGCAGAATAGACTAGTACATCTAAACATCCAAATCTGGAGAATTCAGAATCGAAAATTGCAAACAAGAAACGGAACCGGTTTGCGATGCCAATCCGGTTTCCAGAACCCCGCTTGTATATGCATCTTCTAGTTTTGAGCAGACATGACTAGATACAACTTGGGCTAACACATAGCATACTGTGTAAAAGGTAAAAAATCTCGATGATGAACGAATTAGACCAATTCATTCCAAGATTACCTCATTTCGTTCAATCGATTTATTTTCCGTTTTGCAGCTGCAGGTCCTGTCTGGACCTGAATACCTGATCATACGACCATGTAAATGCCTTCTCCACTTCTGGAAAAGGCACATTGGTTTTCCATAAATTGGAGTAGTTAGTCAACTCGGAATTCGTACCATTTCTGGGAAACCACGAAATGGGCTCGGCGGCCGAGCCATAATTAGCCTTCGCTCTCGAGCTTCATGTCATCCGGACATGCGAAAGCGTCTATAAGCCCTAAAGCCAAGCGATGGGTTGCACTCGCAGCCTCTTGGCCGACGGCAAAACTGGCTCAGGAGGAGAGCGAGCAACCACACCACACGCCGCGCTGACCAACCAACCACGGGCGCTCACCCAATCAGCAGCAACATCAAAAGTCAAAACCAACGAGGAAAACATCAACAAAAACCGTACACAAATCAATTCACCGGCTGCTTGCTTAAACACAAACTTTGATTGTATCAAATACGAGAGCAGAATACATGACACCAACACGGACATAACGGCCAACGGCGGCCAAACAAGTCCTACCACTGTAGGCCCACATTTATGGTACGCACGGTGGCTGTTACGGCAAGAACAGCCGTGCACACGGCAGAAGCGGCCGCCGCCGCCGAGGAGGAGGAGGAGGACGCCGTCGCGTTGCCCACCCGCGTTGCCATTTCCCGCGGCCGCGTTGGATGGGGGTGGTGCATTGGTTGACATCTCGGGACTGGGCCGTGGGGCCCATGTGTCGACCGCCCAGGTGGGGCCGCCCTCCCACTCCCGCCCCCAGCTTGCGCGCGGGCCGTTTGATGCCAATTCGGCGACCCTCCCCTTGGCGCGCGCCATCACCTCGTGCTCGCTGTCGGCCTCCAGGTCATCCGACGATGCCTCGGAGTCCCAGTCCGACGCGGCCTCCCAATCGAGAACGGCTCGAGGCGACGGCTCGCCCGCGTCGTGAGGATCCGCGGAGAGGAACGGGTGGCGCAGCAGCTGCTCGCAGCTCCACCGTTCGCCGGCATCCCGGCGGAGGCACTTGTCGAGGAAGTCCCGGAAGGAGTCGGACAGGCACGCGGGGAGCTCGGGCCGTTTCCCGCCGAATCCGATGAGGAGCAGCAGCTCGCCGACCTCGAAGGCGCTGCCGAGCTCCGACCACGGCCGCTTCCCGGTGAGCAGCTCCACCGCCGTGCACCCGAGTGACCAGACGTCCGACGCCGGCGTCGGCGCGCCGCCGAGGGCCACCTCCGGCGCCATCCATGCCGGCGTCCCGCGCGGCCCGCGGGGCGCCGCCGAGTCGGAGACCAGCCTCGCGGCGCCGAAATCCGCGAGTTTCGCGCCGCTGTACCCGCCATCGTCGCCGCCGACAAGCACGTTCCTCCCCTTGACGTCCCCGTGCACCACGCCGGCGACGGCGTGCAGGTAGTGCAGCGCGCCGGCCACCCGCCGCAAGACGCCTCGCGCCGCGCTCTCGCCGAGTCCGCCCCCGGCCGCCGCCGCCTCCGCAGCACTCCCACCGGCTACCAGCTCCATGTGCAGGTTCCTCGACGCCCCCGTCGTGTCATCCCCGAGGTACGCCACGACGTACGGCGAGCTGAGCCGCTTCAAGATCCTTATCTCGCTCTCCAGGCACGCCATCGCCGCCGCCGGCGCGCCCTTGGCGTCCACCGACTTCACCGCGAAGGCGCGGCCGGTGGCCCTGTCGACGGCCACGTGCACCGTGCCGAAGGCCCCCTTCCCGATGCATTTCCCGCGCAGCCACTCCATATCCACGAGCTTGAGCCTTCGAGCGGAGCACGAGGAGTGGGAGGTGAAACAGAGAGAACCAGAGAGGGGTGTGCGTGTTGGAGTAGTCAACAAAAGGAAAGCAGCAGCCGGATGTGATGAGGAGTGCAAGAAACGGGGAGGCGCGCTGGTGGCGTATATATAGGTGGGGTTCCGGTGCCGCAAAATTTATGCGCAAAGAACTCGGGCTCGGAATTTCTTTTTCCTGGGGTTTCCTCTCGATTCCGCATGTTGGGCAGAGGGGATATTAAATCGGACGAATATTCATGGGATATATCACGGAATAAATCAAGTGTATGTATTGGTTTCGCCTTGGAGAGAGGCAGTGCTGCACAACTTGTGCTGGTATCTTCGGGGTGCAACTTCGTTGAGGCGAGATTTGGTGCGCTCGTCAGAGTTTTGGTTTTCTCTTTCCACTTTTGTTATAATAACCAACTTTTAAATAATATATTTTTAGATAGGTGCTACTAGTTAATTATAGTATATATTGTACCAACTTTAATTATATCGGTCAAAATTACATGTGACTGTCTCTCTTCGTAATCTCTTACGAACTATCAGAATTAAAAAATTTGAATCATAAATCATGGTTCAAAAGAATCCACCCTTAAGTGAGTCCGATAGATTGGGCTTCAGTTTGGATATATATGGATGGATGACATTTACTTGCAAGGTTGGTGTCCCTCACAATTCAACTTGATTCACCACAATTCAATTCTTTGCTGTGAGGGCTATTATATTTCTTCACCGGTGCTTTTAAGTGCCATCCATTTGGTCCTACGTAGCTGTAGCACAATACTATAGTACTAGTCGAAGGCTCCAAGCAAAACTGAGCAACGTTTTTCACATGCCAATAGGATCATCAAACAATACTATGTATGCCAATCACAATATTGAACTGCATTTTCATATGCTTTATTTTTCTCCTGATATTAATTAGAAGCAAACAGTTGCGACGCAGATTCGAAATCTTGTAGGTATTGGTTGGAATCGAGTTAGACGTCAACATCACACCGCAAGTGCAGAAAAGCGAAAATCTCGTGAAAAATCTTGTTACGTCCTCAAGCACGGTATCTCCACACATGAAAATATATATCGGATTCAGTTGTCCACACATAACATAATTGCACTACTCCTCCCCTGTTTTTGTTCGACGTGCTAAAATCCGTGACGTCCATTTTTTGTTTCAAAGTATCTAGATTTACTACAAAAAAATATATAATCAGAGTCTTCGTTCAAAATACTTTTATAGCGTTATAATATGTATATTAATATAAAGTTATAAAAATAACTATTAAAATTATATCTCGAATGCCATAAAAAAATAAAAAAACATCAAATTAAAAAGAACAGGTAGACCCCCATATATTTTCTTGTCTGAGATGCTCCAAATATTACCAAAGGGATAAACAATTTACCAAAAAAAGAGCACGCCACGCTGCCAATACCCTACACGCCTGGAGCTCGATCCGAGCTGCTGACATGGCAGGCGAGAAGGCACCGGGCCCACAAAGCCGCGGTGACGTGGCAGGGCACTAGTGGCCCAGGTGGTTCGGGCGCGGCACAAAGGCAAACGCAGAAAGTACTTGGAAACGGAAAGTAGTGGCCTGGGATACGAGGCGTGTGGGGTTGGTGCTTCGTGGGTTCGCGTCGCGGCAGTGATCGCCATCCCCCCGGCCGGTTCTCCCCGCCCATTGGCGCTGCCGCGGCGGACGTGCGCGCGGCCGAGCCACACAGACTCAAAGGCCGCAGGAACCTACCTGTCTAGTAGTACTAGTGCGTATGCTCGCCGGAAATGTGTGACTCACATCGCAGTCCTTTGAAAAAAAATGGCCGTACGGCGCTTTTTCTGAGACTGTTGACGTGCACAAGTATGGCTAGTAGCATCTCAACTCGATTATCATGCGGTGGCTCGATTGCTGGTGGCTGCCCAGCCTTGCCACCGAGGAATAGTGAATTGGAGAAGTGGCTCGATGGTTGGTCAGTTGCTGTAGATAGTTGCAACCGTTTTACCTCGACTGGATGACCTAGGTAGATATAGGAGTGGGCAGCTTTGCCTTGCCTCCTACTAAATCCTGGCTCGTAGTCGATTATACGAGGTCACAATTGGATCGAACTTTAATTGGGATTTACATATGACAAGTTGGCCATCATTTGCAGCCAGTATCTCCAAATCCAGACCAATGACGTGGGGGGTGATTTAACAATGATCGGAAGGAACACTCTTTATGCCCAACCGAGCACAATTTCATGCGCCCCATTTTGTGAAGTTGTGGGCAACATTGCAAGCATATTCTAAATCCCTTGAGCCAAGCTTAACATTGTTGGGGAACCACCTTTTAGTAGAGTGGTTGAGTTATAGATGTACAACTCTACCTATTAGGGTTTAAATCCTAATTTACATCTATTACATGACACTTCAACAAGAAATTTATGAGGTTGTGTATTTATATTGATCTTCACATGTTTAGACATGCTAAAAGAGTGCACTTGCGTTTGGTGCGTGCACGTCTTATTTATAATTGAAAAAAAAAGAATCTTAACGTTGGTCAGTACACATTGCCACGATGCCGAGCTATGTGCGGATTATGAGGCCGGCGTTCGTGTATATCTCAAATCCTTATATACTGATCTGGAAGATTCGAGCTGTGCGAGATAACAGTTTAGTTGTTACGGTCGTATATATCCAACCGATTGATCCAAACAGTGGGGGCCTAAGATGCCTAGGAAGAAAGCATTCATTCGCTCCTGATCTGGACTTTTCATGTGTCGCAGGGTTAGTTGATGCGATCCACATCCCCATGCTCGCCGTATATGTAGGATAAGATCTGCTTTCCATCCTTGTTGCACGGTCAGAATGCCCAGCAAAGTAGCACCAGATCGGCCACAATTCAATCCCCACTGAAAAATGTGGGAAGAATATCACTGTTCCAAATTTCACTTCTCTCAAACCCTTTATCGTGCTCGTACGCTACCTATTCTGATGCTAGATGCCATTCCATCCCATTTGTTGGGTGCTTCCTAAAAACCTAATCAACTCATCAATCTAAGAGCATCTCCAATAGTGACTTATGAGCTAGCTCTAAGCATATTATTTCATATTTTAATAGAAGAGAGAGAAAAGCTATCTCTTGATCAAGAGCTAGTCTCATACACACATTCCAAGATTATGTGAGAGTGTCATGTGAGGCTATTTATGTTATGAGCTATGTGCTAAAAGTTAGTACTATTGGAGAAGTTGTCTTAGAGTTAGTAACTAGCTCATACTGTTGGAGATGCTCTAAGAGCAAGTACAATAATGGTCTTATAGCCAAGCTAGTCAGCATTTTTGCTGATGTGGAGGAGAGAAGAGAGGAGAGAGATGAGAGCTTGGCTCTCATGCAAGCAACAAGCTGGGCACGGGAGCATATGCAGTGGTGGGCCAAGATAATAAATGTATGTGAGGAGGAATAGGAAAGAGAATGTGAGACATGGTACCACATAATAATAAAAAACCTTTTGTAGACAAATAGAAGACAAATTATTGTATAACTTGGCTCTTATAACTTGACTTATAGCCAAGCACTTGGCTCTATTATTGGACTTGCTCTAACTAGAGACTGGGAAGGCTGGCCCCACAACTCGCAACTCTCAGTCACACAGCACATCTTTCCTGGTCAAAAACCTTTGTCGCATCGCTTTTCTGGGAGAAGCTGCCTCCACTCCAGGACAAACCAAAGCCGCTTATTAAAGGTGCATAAAATTAGCTAATCAAGGGAAAGAGCAGCTGTTTCTCATTAAACAATCCGTGTCTTTGTGTGACTGATTAAAGCGTTGCGCGCACCCATGACCCAGCCAGATTCTCAGCACTAGCCCAGGCCGAGGATACGGTACGCTGGACCGGGAAAAACGACCGGGGCAGACTGCGTCGTGACTCGTCCTTTCCAGTTTCCACGACGTGGGGGCAAGGCAACAGTCAAGCCCAATCCTTCCCACAAGTCGGCACGACGCGAACGTCCATCCGCCTTACCCACACGTACGTACCGACCGATCGGTCTCGGCCGGCCGGCACGGGGACGACAGGCCAGAAACGTTGCGCGGACGGAGGGGCAGACGTGTGGGTGTGGTGGGGGCTCGTAGCGCCCCGCCGCCGTGCCGATGCAGGGAGGGAGCGAGGCCGCATATGCATGCACTGCCCAGGATTGCCGCGGCGCGGTGTCTTGGGATGGCGCGACACCGGCGGGGCAGGGGAACGTGGAGTGGGAGGCGACCAGAACCGACAGCCCCGGACCAGCGTGCTGCCCGCGCGGATGAATGTTCTGCCTAAATGTGGCTTCGGTAGATTTAAAATATATCGGTTTCTTAATTTTGATATTTTTTGGTTTATTGGCTTTATTATTTTTTATTTCTTTGTATGACCTATTACAGCTAAAATATAGTAATCAAAATAAGAAGAATGAGATTTTTAAGTCGATTAGGACGGAGCCAAATCTGACAGAAACCACCGGGCGGTGCCGCGCGATCGTGCCCGCCCGCCCAGACGGCCCAGTGCGCGCCGTCTTTCTGTTTCACCGGCCGGTCTTTTTCGTGCCAGTTTGGGCGCGGATGTGACATGTGAGGGTGCTGATGACGATACGGCATGTGCGGCCGGAACGGCGCGGCGTGTGTGGACTGTCGCAAATCGGGGCGTCACGCAGGCCACAACTTTTATTTTTTGTAGACCCGACCTGTTAGCGTTTAAGAAAGGCGCGAGATAGACCGCAGCAGAAACGATGGCCATGTTGCCGTCACGTGCACAGTTTTCTTGGTGAAAGAAAGGTCTCTCGTTGCCGTCTTTGGGCGTCACTTGCTTAGCCGACTGAAATTTTATTAAGTTCCGATCAATTTTTTTTTGCCCTTGGATTAGCATCCAATAGCTTTTATGGCCATGTTCGTATTAACGATTAAAAACTATTTTTCTATATTACCTAACTTTTAAATAGAGTATCTTTTTAAGGCATGATCTACTAATTGATTGTAGTGCATACTATTATGACTTCATTTATATCGATCAAAATTGCACACGAGTCTCTTTCTATAAGTTTCTTTACAAACTGTTACTATTTATAAACCAAAATCAAAAACTAATATGAACAAGCCATATCAATTGTTTTTGTGCTTAGAGTGTTAAACTGACTTTTTTTTGGGTTGAGCTTAATGTGTTACTTAACGGGCCGCAACTATCTGGTTTTGATATATCAGCTCATTAACAATACAAGGCTAGGTATAAGCCCAACTCAACACAGCTTGCATCATCTGCGACTGCTTTGATGTAATAGCAAATAAATGCAACACAATATTTCATTGCCGCTGTCAACTATGTGAAAAATAGAAAATAAGGTTAGCCTAATAATTACGATGATAAAGATGATTCGAGACACAAAGAAAGTAGGGTTTAACAGTGGCGGAGGACGGGAAAAAAATGAGGTGGGGCGGATCGCCCGCCTCCCGCCGGCCGGCCGGCCGCCTCCCGCCTCCCCCCGCCCGCCGCCCGCCCGCCCGCCTCCCGCCGGCCGGCCGCCCACCGCCCGCCTCCCGCCGCCCGCATCAAGGTCTGGCGCACGCCAGGTCTTGTCCTATCGGGTCCTCCGCCACTGGGGTTTAATACACATACAAAACATTTGAACTACTGGAAGCCTAGCTATTTCTGGCCCCGAGCTCTCTGTAATCCTAGATTTCCCAATTACGGCGAAATGACAAATATGGCCCTTGGCGTGTTTGAGGACCGCGCCAGGGATATGGTGCGCCTAACGGCCGTGCGAACCGGAGGTGGTGTTCCCGGGCGCCGCGCTAGAAGGCCAGTGCGTTGGGTTTTAAGTAATCAGAAGTTGGATGCTGATGAAATAGTAGAGGAAAAAGCATGAGCCGATTTGGGAAGTAATCTCCAAAGCATAGAATCTCATAACTCTAGCAGAGACCTTTCAAATACAGATGTAGGGCCTATTCTTTTCGACTGAAGCTTATGACTTTTGGCTGAAATTTTTGAATTTTGGCTGTTTACGGTACAGATTACGGAGAGACAAATACTCACTTGCGATTTTGGCTGGTACATATGTTAGGCTTTTATCGTGTAGATCGTTTAACTTGTAGACTCCATCTTGAAAAAATACTCCGTTTGAAAGTTAGGTATTGTAGCAAAAGCCAAAAGCGACCCGCTTGTGACTTGAACAAGCCCATGGTCTCCAAACGCACCAGGAGACCACATTTGCCATTTTACTGTGATGGGATCAAATCTGGAATTACAAGGAGCGCAGGGCGAGAAATGGCTAGGTTTCAAACTACTACAGGTTGCAACCACCGTCGATCTGCTGCGCAATGAGACTACCAGCTCGCTTCCTCCCTTCACCTCGTTTATCCTCTGTCTCTCTCTGTGGAAACAACACACCCACACTGATGAGTGACAAAAAAAAAGAAAGAAAACAATTGAAACGGAGAAAAGGCTCACTCCTAATGGGTTGAAAAGTAACGGATTAGATTCGTAAACAAAATCCACAACCAACATTAACCCACACAAGCCTAAGGGTCTGTTTGGCAGAGCTCCACCACTGAAAAAATAAATCTGGAGCAGCAGATCCACCAAAAACAGCTCCACCGTGAATCTGGGATCCCACCATAGAGCTAGACAAAACTGTTTGGCTTGCACAGCAGCTCCAGATCCACGAAACTGAGTTTTTGGTGGGAATGACATGTTTTGCCCAAGTGTTTTATGGTGGCATGGGATGGGGTGTGTAAGCAGTGGCAAAAGATGGGTAATTACCACCCAACTCTACGAGTAGGTACGAAACAAGGTTTCGTGGAGCATTGTGGAGTGGAGCTGTTTTTGGTGGATTTGGAGTTGGTAGAGCTTTGCCAAACAGGCCCTAAGAATCAGATCAATCAACGCACAGATCATAATGCAGATCGGATGGCATGCAAAATCGACTGAAAGACAACAATTTTTCAAACGCAGATAACAAGTTTTCGAACGTAGCAAAACCGGTGGGATTTTGGCCCGTCTCTAGCCATGTTCTGATAACGATGCGTAAACTGTCCCTGTCAATGCTATGCAAAAACACATCACCTTGTGGATTAATTTACCAGTACCGACTGACTCTTCGAGGAGCGAGAAATGGTCCAGCTATTTGTTGATTACATACTTCTACTCGCCACTAAGGTCGCATGATCGCCCAATTCAACCTTAGGAACGTAACAAGAGCACCCCAGAAAATAGCACGTACAATTATAGTGTCATTGGGTAACTCACTGAGCTCAAGCTATTGGGATGCTTGGTTTGTGACTTAGTGCCGTTCGGTTGGACTGAAATAAACTAACTTATGACTAAAATTGCATTGTAGCTGATTAAAACTATGCTGTATCTAATGGTGGCTTATTTGGCGTAATTAAATTTAAAAAATTAAAATAGAAAAAACAGGTTAGCCCATCACTAACGATGCAAACGAATACGGGAAAAAGAACTGGCAAAAAGCTAAAAAAAACTAAAAAAAGATAAAATTTATGAATAGTATAAAATAAATCAGAAATCAGAAACTCAAATCGAAATGAACGGAGCCTTAGAGAGCATGTTTGGCAGCAAGATGTGTGTGAAAGTCGTCCAATACCACAAGATTTTCGCTTACAAGACGTGCTTCAAAAGCAGCACAAGTAAACACAAGGATTGATCCTAATCAGTTGAGACTAGCAGGCATGCTCAGCGTAAGGCGTGTCTAGGCATGGTAATCCAGAACGCCCCGGCTGGCTCACTACCAGAGGCCAGAGCAGCAAACCAGCCCTCGCATACCTGCAACAACCACTCCCATTGCGCAATCCGTTAGAAAGAGCGTGTGCGACATCCATCCATTCGCGAGTTCTTGGTCATTTTGCCCCCTCCTGCACGGCAATATCGTATTTGGCCTCCTCCTGCGCATATTGCCAACTCTGGCTTCCTCGAGTGGCGCGGTCGAGATGTGCGTGAGAGGAGTGGCGCGGTATGGGGTCACGCGAGGAGGCGGGGCAACGCGTTGGCCAAGCCGCACGATGATGAGCGTGCGAACGACAAAGCCTGTGAACATGAGGCAGAGAGGGGATGCCGCCATCGGAGGAGAGACGCCGTCACCATCACCTCCCCCTGGCGTGCATCGTGACCGCATCACCCCCCTCGCACGCACCCCGACTAGCAATACGTGCGGAAGGAGGCCAAATGTGACATTGCTGCGCGGTAGGAGGCCAAAATGGCAAGCTGCCGTTGGAGGCACGCCCCGTGAGCCGTGGGACGACTGATCTTTCGGGGGATGGGCCTATGCGCTAAACTTTTTTTTAAATAATCTATTTTTATTTTCAACTACATTATTATACCTGTATTTTATTTTTTTTTGTAGTTTTGACCATCTGTCACTCTATAGTTAGCGCAACTTAGTCCCTGTCACCCAACGATTAGGCGATATCAAAATAAAAAAATACGGATATAATACTTTAATTTAGAATATTTTAAAAAAACTCCCTACGCGCCTTCGATGATGCATACGCTGAGAGCCAAAAGGCAGCGGGGTCAACTTGGCAAACCGAAGCTGTCGCGAGTGCAAGGTGAGATGCAGGGCACCGGCCAGCCGCAAAGCCGCTGTCCAGAGCTGCCTCCCCTCGCCTTCATGCATCATGCGTCCCACAACGATTTTTTAGTACTAGCCTGTGACATCTGAGTCACAGGTCTTGTCAAGATATTGCAGCGATTAGGTTATGTTAGTGGCAGCGGGGCCCCCCGGGGAAACGCTGCTACTACTAGTACTCCAGTAGGGATTTTTGTCATCACTCGGCATGGCATCCGACGTATCGCGCCATGCCCGAATGCCCAATTCGTTCGCTAAATAAAGCCAGAAGTCGGCGCCTCCCTGATCGTCATTGTCACTGTCACACTTAAGATATTTGCTACCATGAGATGTACAGACGGATATCCTGGCAGTGATGATGCAGAGATTAAATCACTCATGCTGTAGATGTCAGTTTGATCATTTTGCAGTATACTATTCCACAGTTCGCACGTCTATCTAGTACTACTAGATAATTATATAAGGCTTGAAATACTTTCAACTGCTCCACGTTGACGAACTGAATTCTAGTAAAGAAAAATGGGAAAGGTTTTGAGGAGCCGGTTGCTCTCGCTCTCCAACGGAATAACGAACGTGAGCTGAATACGCTGAATTTATGGGTCCATCTGGAAACCAGAGCAGGCAATGAGAAATTGGTTTTCAGTTACGATGAACAGATCTTACTTTTCTAGAACACCTCAGTTGAGCGTTGATGAGGGCTGTTTGGTTATCAAAAACTAGTTGAGCACAATGATTCCGGTCAACTTTGAGGCGACCAGGTTTGTCACTCCCATAATGCAGGCTGCTGGGTTTGGAATTTTCAGTCTCAGAACTTGTATCCAAGTCGAATTAAATGTGACATGCTAGCTTGATTATGACATCTGTTAAAACACACAACTCATCCTAATTGTCCTTGTTTCAAAAAAAAAACTCAGCCTAATTGTTCTTGTTTCACAAAGAACAAAACTCAGCCTAATTGTTATTTAAGACCAAACTTGGGCCAGGCACATCCGAATACGCACAAGAAGTAGGCCTATTTTTCATAAACTCGTGCAAGGATGTACTTCGGCATTAAGGAAAAAAAAAACTAAAAACCTGCCAGTACAAACAGCGTAGATTGTGGACGATGTCACTCTTGCTATATGGCCCATAAACTTTAGTCCCCCTTTTCCAGTGACACACTGACAGTGCAATCTGATCCTTTTTACCGTGTAAAGTGTGGAGGCGACATACACGCAAAGCAACTTTGGGAAAACAATTGCTTAACGAGGAGTCAATGCACACTTGATCACGCCTCACAAGCTCTCCACAAGTCCATATCCAATTCCGGGAAGAGAGGAGAAATCGAAGGCCCTGAAATTTACTCCACCAAGTCGTGTGTGATTCTACACAGATATCCATAGTTCTACGCCCGTGGGACAATAATTCGAGTGGACACAAATCAGATGAGATGTTCGATACTGAACAATCAAGACGCCGGCAGGACCAAAAAAAAAAAAAAATCTAAGTATGGTTGCATGAAACGAGCACGCAAATCCACTACAGTCGTGTAGTGCCTACAGAGCCGTCCAACGTTTGAGATAAAGTCATAGGGCTGTTAATAAATACAAGCCCTATTCTTCATCTTGCTCGATCTAGACAGTCGATTCTTGATCAGATAGCTTCCGTGTTCTACGGTGGCTGAGTGACCACGACATGTCTGTGTCCATGTGAGAGTTCATCAGAGCCAAGTGCGCAGCCATCTTGTCGCTGCAGGTTAAAGAAACGCAAGGGGGAGATACTATGTGACCATCGAAAAAAGATCTTTTTTAGGCTTCCCACATTCATGCATCTACTCATCTCACTTCCCTCTGGAAAAAAAGGGCCAGGGCGCAGATGAGTACAGCATCTATCTGGCCAGGCTAGGATAGAGATGAATAAGATGATGTGCTGCTGGGCCCCTTGCTGGTTAAGAGTCCAGCCACACGACCAGAAAATCCATGCACTCCTCGTCACCGAAGTAAAGTGTTTGGGATACAGCAGATGTAATGGTCGGCCAGAAGAAAAGAACGTACACGGTAGGCATACATGGATGGATCGACGCCTCAGAAACAGAATTGCACGGGGACGGCAACCGGCTGCAGAAAGCGCGCGGCAACTTGGGGCGATCCGTAGCAGAATCACCAGGGCTTTTTTCACGAGAGGGTTTGTGGCGAGGACGGCTGATAAGTGCTCGGCGGTAGCAGAAGAACCAGATCCCCTGAGCCTTTCACCGGGGAATGCGAGTAAAAGATGGTCACAGCGCAACAGGTCGGAATTGGATGCCCCCCTCCTGCTCCTGGCGCGGGTAGCCATCACATGCGGAGGATTTGAGCTCAGGTAGTGCGCAAGCTAAGCGGCACAGTGCTTCGATGCTAGGCTAGCCGTGTGATTGTTACGTCACCGGCAGCATCTTGTCTCGGATTTGGAGTTCAGTCAGGGGCCTCCCCTGTCCCAAGTGAGATCCCGAGCAAGGAAACAACAACAGTAGTCACTTGGTGGTATGTTGTTGGATCAACTGTAGTAGCTCAGCCTTTTGCAGTCAATTAGCACTTGAAAGTTACTTCTTTGCAGTAACCTGGTGGCTAGCATGTTGCTGAATCAGCTGTAGCATCTGCCTTTTGTCGTCTGCGCACTGCGCTACAGTTCCCAGAAGGTTGGTACCAATCATGCAGAGAATTTTTTTTTTCAGTTTTACCAGGCTGAAACAAACAAACAATGCATACGAGAGCCCGAGTTTGCTCATGGGTTGCATATCACTTCGTGTAACTGACCCAGGGCCCAGGTATAAACAAGATCGCCAGTTTTCCACACATGAGCAGAGCAGGCAGATCTATGCTATTTGCAGTATACATCCATAACACAGTCATCAGAACACTTGTATCAAACTCCAAAAGGGGGTTTCATGATTATTGACTAGTACTAAGCAGTACATGAGTTCATTGCTCCCACCAATATCCAACTCTTAGCAACGAACCAATGAATATCCAGGCACCGGAACAGTTACACTTCTGACCGACGATTTCCATGTCTCACCACTAATCCAAAACGACGAATACTAACCAAACAATTTCAGTGCAGCTTTGAAGTATGGGGATTACAGATGAGCTGGCTGCAGAAATGTTCGCTCATAGAGGCCCATCACCTGATCAGCCACTGCCCACATTACAGCGTGACCAGGTGGAATCCTCACGAGCCTAGGAAGCAAGCCTTTCCACAGGGCTCGGAGGCCCTCTTCGGCGCATATTGTCCGTATTGCATGGACCATGCCCTTGTACTTACGCATGACAGTTGGCATTGCTCCAGCCCAGAGACCAAAAAGGCCTTCCTCCCGAACAATTGTTTTTGCACAGTGTATGGGCCCTTTATATCTGACCACCTGCACCCACCACAAAGAAGCATTACAGCAATTCCCTCCATAGTACAAGCTTTAAATAAACAGAATGTAAATTTAGTTTCCCCTGTAAATATGACAAACAAAGCAAAGTACAGCAACAAATGTCAAATTTTATGTAAATTTTTAAGGGTGTTGTTTGTTCCATTTCTCTACTTTTACTTCATAGAATATGTAATTACATACAATTCTTGGTTGTCTTGGTGTGATAAAGTTTTCAGCTTGCACTGATGGTTCATTTGTAGAACACTGCACTTCCAGCCAAGGATTAAAACAGACTGAATTTGCAAAAAAAGAAAAAATCACGGTGGTTTTCAGTCCAACTTTCGGTTCTCTCATTTTTTTATTTCTACTTCTCTATAATTTATAACTTCCAGCAACTTCTAATCATTAGTAGTACTTCCTTAATCCTTCCAACTAGCATGAAAAAAATATTAATACAGTTATGCTACAGAAGCTGTCGGTCCCATTAAAAGGGGCAGGTTGGACTAGATAACTTCCACTTTGGCCAGGGCTCTTGTAACATCAGAAATAACCTCCAAACCAATATTCACAATTCACTACTGATGTTACATAGTTCACCAAATCAAGCTCCAATACCTCCGTTACAATACGTAAAAAACTGTAAACAAGACATTTTTCAATTCTTCGTTCCAAATTGTACCTATATGAGTTTTGATCCTACTACCTTAGCGTTCCCCTTTTGGATATGCTCATTTCTTTTTCTTATTGTCATCTAGTCTTTGTTATGTAGGTAACAATGTGATGCTAACAAGGACCTGTGTGGTGACAAGTTCGAGAAGTACCTGCTGAGCTTGGCTAGCTCAACAAGAGCACCTGCTAAGCTATATGTCAGTAGTATGAGGCCACTAATGCATGCTTAGTGTAGTATGCTTAAGTTAAGCACTAAATTAGTGTATTAGTCCTCCTGTATATGGCCGCCAAGCTAGTCAAACTTGGCAGGCTTCTGCTTAGAAAAGTTAAAAGCTAACATGAACACCTGACTTCTCAAATGCTCTCGCTACTGTATTGCTTCAGGGATAAAGAAGAGGGTTATGGGTATAACATGAACCCTACTCTCGCTTTCGTGACGCGTATGCACATCTTTTTCACTTTTTCCATCGCTGATCCCCTTTTTCTAAAAGCCACTTCTTCAGGCTGCTAATATTTATTTTCAGCCAAAATACATAGGTCACAACCAAAAGAAATCAGTAAAAGCTGATGGACGGGAAATAGGAATCAACTTCGACTATCGACCGAAAGCTATACACCTCAAATCAGCTGCGGTTCTGGGGTTTCCTTGAGAAGCCCAAAATGCCACAAACAAGGCCAAGTCTAGAACCCTCACGCATTCACTGATGCCAAGTAAATATGTACTACGTAGATTTTTTGACAGACATAGCTTACATCCAGTTCAAAACCTAGGAAGCTTCATGAAAATATAGGCAAGTCGTCTGTATATTGAATCAATAAATCTCAAAGAAACTAAACAGGCCAGTCAACCATGTACATAGGCAAATAGCCTTTTACAGTATGAAGTGAGTAGTCACCCGCCTTATTCCACTAGAATCAAAGGATGAATTGAATTAAGTACAGAAAGAATGGTGCTACGAAAAATATGAATGTTGAAATCCCAGCAAAATAGTGCAAGCTCCTAAAATTTTGCTTGCGAAGATATCTGCCTATCCCGCTCTCATCCACTTTACCACCACTCTGTTAGTGCTACTGGCTAGAGTGTTGAGTCCAGTCTCTCCCCCTCGATGGCAAGTCAAGAACTTGAGAATTTCTGCAACTGTATGATCACGACGCTCACATCGTCAGTCGAACCCCTAGAAACCGCCGTTTCGACGAGCCTTCTGCAGGCAGCCATGCGAGAAGCCTTGTCATTGCTGATGCAGAGAGGCCTGGCGATGTCTACTGCCTCCTGGTTCTCCACCTTGTCCCACAGGCCATCAGAGGCAAGTATCAAGAATTCACACTGCTGATCGACAAGGAGCGTCCTGGTGTCTGGATCAGCCACCACCCACTGCTTGTGGTGCGCATCACCGATGCCTCTTGACACTGCTAAAGAGCCTTGCACTCGCCATGTTCCTCGGTAATTCACAACGAATCCACCCTGAAATTGGTAGGAGAAAGCACGTAAGTCACATACTCAACCGCAGAGAAATGGAATATTCCCAATAAGCTGCTAACGTTTACTCAAATTTCAACTATCTAGCTCATTGTATGAGCACAAGACAATAACTTTTTGCAACCAATTAGCAAGAGTTTTCCACTGAATGGATAGGACTAGTATCACATCGCAACAACAGCTAGTCTACGTAGCTATAATACACCCTTCAAACTACAAATCAAACAGAAATTATGCAAGAAATGTGAAGCCTAGGACAGGCATTACTTACCAGATTCTCAATTCTTCCCCTCTCGTCCTCCCGGGAAGCCCGGTGATCGGAGGTGAGCGCCTCCGCCTTCCCCGCCCGGCTGAGGACGGCGCGGCAATCTCCGGCATTGGACACGACCATGCCACCCTTCTGCAGCAATGCGGTGACGCAGCATGTGCCCCCACGCTCCTCCCTCTTGAGGAACTCCTCGTCAGTCTTTAGGTAGCCCCTCCTCACCGCCCCCTCAATCTCACCACTGTCGCCGCCGCCCAGCTTCTTCATCTCCTCGGCCACGAACTTGGGCATGTTATCGGCAGCGAACTCCGCCGCGCACTTCCCGCCGTGGCCATCGAATACACCAAACAACGCCTGCACAGTTAAAATTGATTGGAGAAAGTTTAGCACCTTTTAACAATTTCAGAGGAAAGTCCCGAATGCCCTAATTGAAGCAAAATTCCACCTTATTTTACAGAATTAGATGCCAAAATCACGCAAAAGGAACAGATAAGTTGCATCGAGCTTACCACTTGGGGATCTCCGCCGAGCGCAACCTTGGCCACATGCCGGTCCTCCATCTCCACCCTTCTCCTCCCCTTCCCCCTCCGGCAGTAGACCGCGAACTCATCCTCCTCTTCCTCCACCTCGTTCCTCGTATCCGACTCCACCGCGGCCACCGCCGCAGCAGCGGCCGCCGCGCCGGCCACCGGCAGCACGAGCGGCGCCGGCCGCCGCCTCTTCAGCACCGATCCCGCAGGAACGGACGCGGCTGCCGCCGAGGCCGACTGGGGCGACGGCGAGGCCTCCGCCTGCGCGCGTAGGGCGAAGGGATGGAGCGGCGAGCCGGCGGCGGGCGCCGGCGTCGGCGATGAGACGGACTCCGGCAAGGCGGAGGCGGCCTTGCAGGAGAGCTGGCGGCGCGACGGCGAGAACACCGGCGTGCTCGGGATGGCCACCGTGCAGGACATCGCGTCGAGGCCTTAGAGACAGGTCTCGCTTGCTGCTCGCTCCTCTCTTGCGCCTCCTCGCGTGTTCCGCTTTCTCTTCCTCCTTGGTTTGTTTCGGATGGGTTTGGGAAAATGGCGAGCATTATATATACGGGGCAAGCACGCGTTGTGGTGGCCGCTCCCGGTGGGAAACGGGCTAGGACAAGCGTAGGGCAACGGCGGATAGCCTAGTAGGCTTTCGTAGTCCTAGTGGGGAATTGAGTAAGATAAAAAAAAAAAAGAGGCTCGTAATGGGTTTTCCAAATGTTTTTTGCGGTTGCAAAATAAATTTTGGTTTCTCTTTTCGATCTATACTTTTCCAGATAAAAAAACGAAGAAAATGTCTGGTAGCATATAACAACTGCTGTAAGTAAAAAAGTTTGTTTAACTAGCAACAGTAGTGAGAATTATATATTATTCAACAATGGCTTTGGGGCTAGAGATAGAAAACATCAATGACATACTTTTTATTTCACCAAACAACAATGCACATGTTTTTCTTGTTAAGTTAGATTGTTTCACTATCATTTTAAATCTCGCTGTAAAAGACTCTTAAATTCGACCTGACCAATTTTACTCTAATTCTTTCACTGTATAGTTATTCAAACAAGCAAATGTAGGTATTTACGAAAATACTAGTGCTCAAAGTTAAATCATATTCACTAGACGAATGCAGTAGTAGCAACTAGTTTTTTATTTCAAACTAGAGATAGTGAAAGTGATTTACTTCACTTGTTATAGTGAAAAAAGAGTCGGTGGTTGTACGTTTATTTTCCTTCAACCACTTTATTTAATTAATTTCTCAACATTCTTCACTTTTCTAACTAGTAGTGAAAAATGAAAAGGAAACTGCGTGCTGAGTGTGTAAATACTTGGTCTTCACTGCGCTGTTTCCACACTGGCAGTTCCACACGGGAAGAGTGAACGGGCGCCGGTTGAAAACCAAAAGAAAGGAAACAGCGACAAAGCAGAGCTGTCGCGACTTGTGAACGCCCCCCTCCTCGTAGTCGCAAGACGCGGTCATCCGGAGCACTAGCTACATCCCTTCCTCGCAGTGGAACACCAAACACAGGCACGAGCTAACGGCTATCCGCCACGACGACCCGTTCAACGCCGTGGAGGGGTTTGGTTGGATGCGCTTTTCGTGTGCGGTGGGATGGACGTTGGGAGCGGGAATGTTCCTGGAAGGAAGGCAGAGGAGGAATCCTTAGCCTGGAAGACAGAGGAGAGGCTGACCGTCTTCGGTTGGACTGGACCAGACGAACGTTGAAAGCGAAGTGACCAGGTATCCCGACTCGGCTAGGCAACCTCACCGTCACACGTCCGGGTCCATTACATTACACGCAGGCAAACGATCAACGTACACCAGGCATCTTTCTTCTTTTTCAAAAAAACATTACACACCAGGCATAATCGTGTGACGTTGGTACGTTGGAATTTCAACGGTACTATATATGTTTGGTGACTGTGCTGTTGGCAAGCTTGGCCCCGGTCGGTCCTACGCGTCAGGGAGTTGTGCGTGTTTCAGGTGGACATTTGTCCGGAGCGGGGTGGGGTCACTAGGGGGGAGAAAACGTAGCGTTGGCACCTGCCACGGTGGGCGGTAGAACTAATGCGGGGCTTCACCACCGGACACACGGTGGTTATGGTTGAGCTATACCATAGTAACTAGTTTTTAAATAGTGTATCTTTTTAATAAGATCTATAGATTAATTGTAATAAGTATTATGCTGAATTCATCTATATTGGTCAAAATTATACGTGGGTGATTCTCTCCGTACTTTCTCTTACGAATAGCCAGAATTCAAAAATTTAAATCAAAATAAGTTCTTTTGGGCTGTGATTTATGGTTTTTGAATTCTGACTGCTTACGAGAGAGTACAAAGAGAGGGACAATCACATACGATTTTAACAGCTACAGCTGAATTAAGTACAATATCTACTTTAATTGACTTATAGACCCCCACCTTGAAAAGACGCACCGTTTAAAAGCTAGTTACTGTAGCCAAACCAAAAGCCATAAGCATGAGCACAAAAGAACCCAACCTGTCAACACTGACCTCACGAGGAGGGGTGGGGCCACGAGCGATGGTACAGTGTCCCTGGTGGCACATTTCGTACCACTGGCCTGACGTGTGGTCTGAGTCACGGAGCATGCATGGTTTGTTCGAGTCCGAGGACATGTGAGGTGTTTACCATCTCGCGACGAGACGATGAGAGTTCGCTGGAAAAGGAGCGAACCATTTTCATCCGACTGGCCAATCGATGGCTCGTGGAGTGAATACAAAAGGAGTAAGTGTGTATCTGACACTATTCATGTTCAACTCCGACTCCGAGAAAAAAATATGAAATAAGATATAAGATAAGTGATATCCGTCTGTATATATCCATATATCAAGTGATATGAGAAAGTCTGTTGTGACTTCACTTAGAAACAAGATAACATATAGGTAAATTACCATATCTTAACATGTGGGAAATACTGAATGCTCTTCCTTCGACATCTCGACGATTAGTCTCTCCATGTTCGCTCTGATTGCACCCTATTATCCAATGTCCTATGTAGAGGTGCAAAAGAAGCAGATAATTTTCGTCTGATCGACTGTCTGAAGGCTTGTGAAATAAATATGGAATAGAGAAATAGGTGCCCAGCATTATCTGTATCCGACACTGACTTTGAGAAAAAAATACGGAATAGTATACAGAATGAGCGATATTCATTCGTATCCACTCCGGTTGCACCCCTAGATGCACACATCTGTTGTTGGTGTCTTGCATTCCTATTCAGTAGGAAAAAAGGTGCTCCACGTCGGCCTCTTATAGAAATTAGTTCAAATTTGAACTAGTTCCTAATTATTTGAATTCGATTCTACTCAATCCAAACATGCTTTTAGTTGTGAAATGAGTCAAACACAGTAGTCTATTATATACTAAAAGTCGATAACAGACCTCTTAAAGTTGCTAAAAAAGAAAAAATGCTAGAAATTCTAAAAAAACAAAACATGTAGCCTTTAATTTGATGAGTCTGAATTTTGAAGACAAAGATTCGATAGTTGACTTAGATATATAAGAATATATCTATATCTATATCTATACTAATTGTACATTTAGAGAAAACATACCCATCAATCTGGTGGACCTGAGTTATAATGGCACAGATTAAAAGAAAAATCCATGTCAAGAACAATCCAAATTAAGAGAAATTCGCAATTAAAAATAAAAAACTAGCAATTTCCTTTGACTTTGGTACTGTGAAATACGAATACGGTCGAATATCGGAGGTTCTTTGTTCATTCATCCATGAACCATGTACCCTTTCGAAGAGAAAAACCATGTAACCGTACATCATTCCTTAAAAACACTAATATAAGAGATGTGTACCTTTGGTCAATCCATCGCCTCTTCCCTGAGTCCCTTCCCATACACGCATCCACCTCCCCCCCCCACAGTAGATCCCATCTCTGATGTTGATTGATTCACCACCATCTTTGGGGGATCTAATGCTTTTAGACCACCTAGCAGCTATGGGGTGAGTATTTAACTATTGTGGCACATGGGCAAGACGAGTTGCTGCCAAGCTTGCATAGTGGTAGCCAGGAGTGGTGGTAGGCTCGCGTGGCAGCCACAAGTGAGTGTAACAATGTGTGGCATGCTCAAAACTCACCGCCTCATCATCTCTTTTTGTTACCTTTGGAAAACTCTAGTGAAGATGTGTTTTCAAACTTCCATGAAACTTTAAGTCAATGACTGTTTGAAATCTCCTTGCAACTCAAAATTTTGATATGAAACTCACCTTAAACTTATGTTTTTGAGACTTGCTCTCCTATTGGGAGAGCTCCCACGTGGTGCGGCAGAGGATGGTGGAGGGGAACTGCCACACACACGATAGAGGATGCATGTGAGTTTTCATGCAAGGAGGCTAAAGGTGAGGTTTAGTGCACGCCCCTGGGCGCAAAAGGGTGACGCTAGGGAATTGTTGGTGCGCCCCCTATTATGCATAAAGAAAGATGCTGAGAAGCTCCAGAGCTCACAGTGAAGGAAGGCGGCGAAGTCTTGTGCATTCCATGTGCGATATGGAGGTTGTCGGGGGCGAGGTTGTAAGGAACAGATGAGTGGGGATCAGGTGCTTCAGAATAAATGGGGATTCGATTGGGTGCCCTCCCAACATGGTATCGCATGAACTATTAGCTCTCCATTTGAAACATTGGTGCCTTGGTGGTGATTGGCTAGTTAACATTAGGCCTCTTCCCCGTTGGAACTAATCTTGTTGTTGATAGTGGTTGGTGTCGAGTACTCATGTGTTTGAGTACTGTGTAGTCGTGTGTCGATTACTCGTGTGTTCGAGTACTATGAAGTCAGGAGTCGGAGACCCTGGAGTACAGTAGCAGTCAAAGAACCTAGAGTACTGTAGCACTCGAAGACCCGGAGTACTGTAGCAGACGGAGACCTCGAGCACATGTAGAAGTCAGAGCGTCCAAGTATGTGTTGAAGTCAGAGTGTTCGAGAACGTGTTGAAGTCAGAGCATCCGATTACGTGTTGAAGTCAGAGCATCCAAGTACAGAGGGCGGTCAGAAGTCGTAAGTCGAGTATCGACCATAGAAGTCGTATTCACTAATTGTGTTAGCGGGTTGCATATGTTGGATTTAATTTGGGCTTGGTCCATTTTTAATTCAACAATTAAATCAAATAAATCCTAAGGCCCATATTAAATGCTAAGTGCATGGATTGATGAAGGCATTAAGTGAGCAGTTACCGGAATTAATTCCGTCGGTTTCAAGTAGTAATTGTGCGAGAGTTACTGTCCGTTACTTGCGATTACTCCCCTGTCCCGGTAACGCTTCCTGTCTCTTCATCTTCTCCGCACGCGTATAAGCTCGGGCGTCCGACAGTAGCCTCGAGCGAGACATAGAAACCACACCTTCTCCTCTCTGTTGAGCTGCTCCTCCGAGTTTTTCCCCGTCCCAGCTCCTGCGCGCATAGGCGTTTGGGAGAGCAGGCCTCCGAAACCACGTCCAGCTGTGACATCTGCACGGATAGGCGGGCGATCAGGTTTTTGGGGAGTGCTCAGCACGACTGCTCGCTTCTGTACACGACGTGATCGGCTAATTCCCGGCGGCATTCTATTACACGGCAAGTACAACTACTTCCAGAAGGCCGTTCAAGGGACTGCACTGCGTACCTCGTTCTGCACCAACTGAGATCGACTACATCGAAGAGCTGCTCATGTCAACTGAGCAGAACGGCGCATCCGGTGCCTCTGGCACTGGCCCCGCCTCTGGGTATAACATTTTGTTCCTGATCTTTACAGTATTGTTCATAGAGTTAGTTACACTGTTTAGTGTTCTAAAAATGAATAGTACTAGCACAACTCTTGTCATGATTTTAATTGGTAATTTCTGGATTAAATTATGTCGTAATTTGCCTAAATTTCTAACAATCCAAAAACCTGATTTTAGGCACTTTTCGGTTAGTGGTTTTGTTGCTGCTCTTAAGCCGAATACATTTGATGGTTCAAATTACAAGCGGTGGCGTGCTAAGATGGTCCTGTGGTTGACGTCTATGAGCGTTTACCACGTCGTGCAGGGGCTTCCTGAACAATTTACTCCACAGGAGGAGAAAATGTTCAAGGTTGCTGATAACCTGTTTCGAGGCGCCGTGGTTAGCGTTCTCGCTGAAAACATAGTGGACGTCTACATGTTACTGCCGTCTGGCAAAGAGATGTGGGAAGCACTTGAGAAAAAGTTCGGTATTTCCGATGCTGGTAGTGAGCTGTACGTCATGGAGCAGTTGTATGACTACAAGATGGTTCATAACCGATCTGTAGTGGAACAGGCTCATGAGATACAGGCACTGGCAAAGGAACTCGAGCATTTTCCATGCGTGTTGCCCGACAAGTTTGTGGCTGGCGGTATTATCGCCAAGTTACCACCTTCTTGGAGGGATTTTGACACTTCTTTAAAACACAAGAGACAAGAGTTCAGCGTCGCTGACCTCATTGGATCTCTTGATGTTGAGGAGAAGGCGAGGGCAAAAGACACTCGGGGGAAAGGAGTTGAGTCTTCTAGTGCCAATTTGGTGCAGAAGAAAAACTTCAATGCTTCTCGCAACAACAAGAAGAAGAACAAGCAAGAGAACAAACCAAAGACTAAGCAAACAACCACGTTTAAGAAGAAGAGGAACAAAGGGAACTGCTTTGTTTGCGGGAGCGAGGATCACTGGGCAAGTGAGTGCCCAGACCGCAAATTTAAGCAGGACAAGAAGTTTGCAAACATGATTGTTAGCGAGACTGATGCAGGAACATCGGGGTATGGTAATTCTTTACCTACTGTTCTTTCAGTCTGTCATTCGCCTGAGTGGTGGATGGATACTGGAGCTAATATTCATGTGTGTGCTGATATTTCTTTGTTTTCTTCTTACCAGGTTGGCGGGACTAGAACCTTGCTGATGGGGAACGGATCGCATGCGCGTGTTCTTGGTGCTGGTACGGTCATTCTGAAGCTCACTTCGGGAAAGACCGTGTAATTGAAGAACGTGCAGCATGTCCCCTCTATCAAAAAGAATCTAGTTAACGGCTCTCTACTATGTAGAGATGGTTTTAAATTAGTCTTTGAATCGAATAAATGTGTACTTTCTAAGTATGGGACATTTGTTGGAAAATGTTATGATTGCGGAGGCTTGTTCCGCTTATTTTTGTCTAATGTGTGTAATAATGTTGCAAACAATGTTACTAATTCGAATGAATCGAATATTTGGCATTCACGGCTTTGTCATGTTAATTTTGGTTGTTTGACGCGGCTAGCAAATCTGAATTTAATCCCGAAATTTACTTTAGTCAAAGATTCTAAGTGCCATGTGTGTGTGCAATCTAAGCAACCTCGCAAGCCTCACAAGGCAGCAGAGGCGAGGAACTTGGCACCATTAGAACTAGTTCATTCTGATTTGTGCGAGATGAACGGCGAGTTGACTAAAGGTGGCAAAAGATATTTCATGACACTTATAGATGATTGTACTAGATTTTGCTACGTGTACTTGCTAAAATCAAAAGATGAAGCGTTAAATTATTTTAAGATCTATAAAGCTGAAGTAGAAAATCAACTTGAGAGGAAAATTAAACGGTTAAGATCTGATCGCGGTGGAGAGTATTTTTCAAATGAATTTTCTAAATTCTGCATGGAACATGGAATTATTCATGAAAGGACACCGCCATACTCACCACAATCAAAAGGGATTGACGAAAGAAAGAATCGCACTCTAACTGAGTTGGTTAATGCCATGTTAGAGACAGCGGGACTATCTAAGGAATGGTGGGGTGAGGCTATATTGACTGCTTGTCATGTCCTGAATAGAGTTCCTACAAAGAATAAAGAAATTACACCATTCGAGGAATGGGAAAAGAAAAGATTGAATCTCTCCTACTTGCGCACTTGGGGTTGCTTGGCCAAGGTGAATGTGCCAATCAACAAAAAGCGCAAACTTGGACCTAAAACTGTTGATTGTGTTTTCCTTGGTTATGCTATACACAGCGTGGGATATAGGTTTTTAATAATAAACTCTGAAGTACCTGACATGCATGTTGGCACTATTATGGAGTCCAGAGATGCTACATTTTTTGAGAATGAATTTCCTATGAAAGAATTACCTAGCACGTCTAGTCATGAACCTATAATACCCCATGAGCAACATATTCGGATAGAACACTTTGAGGAAACCCGTCTGCAAAATCCTGAGGAGGATGACACTGTAGTCGCTCGAAAAAGTAAGAGACAAAGGACTGCAAAGTCTTTTGGTGATGACTACATTGTGTACCTTGTGGATAACACTCCAAGAACCATTGAAGAGGCATATTCTTCTCCTGATGCTGACTTTTGGAAGGAAGCAGTACGGAGTGAGATAGATTCTATTATGTCTAATGGAACTTGGAAAGTCGTTGATCGTCCTTACGGGTGCAAACCTGTAGGTTGCAAATGGGTGTTCAAGAAAAAGCTTATGCCTGATGGTACTATTGAAAAGTACAAGGCAAGGCTTGTGGCCAAGGGTTACACCCAGAAAGCTAAGGCGAAGATTTCTTTGATACTTATTCACCTGTTGCTCGATTGACCACAATTCGAGTATTACTTTCCTTGGCAGCTTCTCATGGTCTTCTCGTTCATCAGATGGACGTTAATACAGCTTTCCTAAATGGGGAGTTAGAGGAGGAGATCTATATGGATCAGCCAGATGGGTTTGTAGCAAATGGTCAAGAAGGCATGGTGTGTAAATTATTGAAGTCTTTGTATGGCCTGAAGCAAGCGCCTAAGCAATGGCATGAGAAGTTCGATAGAACATTAACGTCTGCTGGCTTTGTTGTGAATGAAGCTGATAAATGTGTGTACTATCGCTATGGCGGGGGTGAAGGTGTGATCTTGTGTTTGTATGTTGATGACATACTGATCTTTGGAACCAGCCTTAATGTGATTAAGGAGATTAAGGACTTTTTGTCCAATAATTTTGAGATGAAGGATTTGGGAGTAGCTAATGTTATTCTTAATATCAAGCTACTGAGAGAAGGCAATGGTAGGGTGACACTTCTGCAATCCCACTATGTGGAAAAGGTGTTGAGTCGCTTTGGGTATAGTGATTGCAAACCTGCTCCAACGCATTATGATCCTAGTGTGCTATTAAGGAAAAATCAAAGAATAGCAAGGGATCAATTAAGATACTCCCAAATCATTGGCTCGCTTATGTATCTAGCTAGCGCGACGAGACCTGACATCTCATTTGCTGTGAGCAAACTAAGCCGGTTTGTATCAAATCCGGGAGATGATCACTGGCGTGCTCTTGAGAGAGTGATGCGCTATTTAAAAGGTACTATGAGCTATGGGATTCACTATGCTGGGTATCCAAGGGTACTTGAGGGTTATAGTGATTCCAATTGGATATCTGATGCTGATGAGATTTATGCCACAAGTGGATATGTGTTTACACTTGGAGGTGGCGCTGTTTCATGGAAGTCTTGTAAGCAGACCATCTTAACGAGGTCAACAATGGAAGCAGAACTCACAGCATTGGATACCGCCACTGTTGAGGCTGAATGGCTTTGTGAACTCCTTATGGATTTACCGGTGGTTGAAAAACCTATACCGGCTATTTCTATGAACTGTGATAATCAGACGGTGATTGTCAAAGTGAATAGTTCTAAGGACAACATGAAGTCAACAAGGCATATAAAGAGGCGGTTGAAATCTGTCAGGAAATTGAGAAACTCCGGAGTGATAGCGTTGGACTATGTCCATACGTCTAAGAATCTGGCAGATCAATTCACTAAGGGTTTGTCACGTAATGTGATAGATAGTGCATCGAGTGAGATGGGCTTGAGACCCACGTGAAGTCTATCATAGTGGTAACCTGTTCTATGTGATCGGAGATCCCGTGAAGTAGGATGGTGAAACAAGCTAGTGGTAGACTGTGAGGAGAGACCCTTAACAAGGTCCATGTCGTATGAGATGCACTTCTCTCCTATCCTGTAAGGCAGGTTGGTATATACCTTAATGTGATCCGAGTGGCTTGTTGAAGCAGAGATGTTGTGCTACAGAACATCTTATGAGGAACGCACACCTATATGAGTTTGACTGCTGGTCACAGTCTATGAGATTTGGGTGATCTCTAGATACTCATGAAAGGCCAAGGAGTTTGACTTATATGCTCCAACCAGAGGGGATGCTTTAGGCAGCCTAGTATCAGTAAAGGACTTAGGTGAAACTTATTTCGCACAAAACTGTCAATTCAAGGCATAGTCCATTGTTCAGTTGTGAAGAAGTGTAACCTTTGTTCTAGGTGGATGTTCAACTTAACAGTCTCCATCAAAACACTGGTATATCAAATAACAGAGAATTGAGAGTATTTCATATGTGCCCTAGATTTGGTGGGGATTGTTGGATTTAATTTGGGCTTGGCCCATTTTTAATTCAACAATTAAATCAAATAAATCCTAAGGCCCATATTAAATGCTAAGTGCATGGATTGATGAAGGCATTAAGTGAGCAGTTACCGGAATTAATTTCGTCGGTTTCAAGTAGTAATTGTGCGAGAGTTATTGTCCGTTACTTGCGATTACTTGTCCGTTACTTGCGATTACTCCCCTGTCCCGGTAACGCTTCCTGTCTCTTCATCTTCTCCGCACGCGTATAAGCTCGGGCATCCGACAGTAGCCTCGAGCGAGACATAGAAACCACACCTTCTCCTCTCTGTTGAGCTGCTCCTCCGAGTTTTTCCCCGTCCCAGCTCCTGCGCGCACAGGCGTTTGGGAGAGCAGGCCTCTGAAACCACGTCCAGCTGTGACATCTGCACGGATAGGCGGGCGATCAGGTTTTTGGGGAGTGCTCAGCACGACTGCTCGCTTCTGTACACGACGTGATCGGCTAATTCTCGGCGGCATTCTATTACACGGCAAGTACAACTACTTCCAGAAGGCCGTTCAAGGGACTGCACTGCGTACCTCATTCTGAACCAACTGAGATCGACTACATCGAATAGCTGCTCATGTCAACTGAGCAGAACGGCGCATCCGGTGCCTCTGGCACTGGCCCCGCCTCTGGGTATAACATTTTGTTCCTGATCTTTACGGTATTGTTCATAGAGTTAGTTACACTGTTTAGTGTTCTAAAAATGAATAGTACTAGCACAACTCTTGTCATGATTTTAATTGGTAATTTCTGGATTAAATTATGTCGTAATTTGCCTAAATTTCTAACAGCATATAGTTAGTTAGTGGAGCGATTCTCAGGGGTCGTGTGCGTAAGTGTAGGCCACTTTCTATCCAGACATGGGATGACATGTATGTAGGTATTGTGGCCGGAAGTGTTGGGCATTTTGTTAGCCTATTTTCTTTAACTTGAGACTATAAATAAGAAGAGAAACTAGAAAAGCTACACAGTATTACGCTGCACCAAACTCTCATGTGTCTTGAGTTGATCGAAAGTATTCACGTGTGTTGCGACCACAGAGTGTGTGCGTCTAATCCGTGAGCTAGGCCAACATTTGATATCAAAGCCTTGGTGATTTCCGTGTGTCGAAGAAGATGCCGAGGAAAGGAAGGAGTGTGTCTTCGTCCGCAGTGCAAGTCCTGCTGCAAGGTGATCCGTCTGCTTCGCTGGTGGTGAAGAGGGAGAGTGTAGTGATGTTGTCGTACCCGCAGCTCACTCGCATGAACTACATGATTAGGTGATAAAGATGCGTGTTGCTCTTCAGGCGCGGAACGTGTGAGAAGCAGTGGAGCCTAGTACCGTGGATTACCAGAAGGATCGGATGGCATTGTACGCAATCTACTAGACTATGCCAAAGCAAGTCATGTCTTCCCTCGTTGGGAAAGACACGGCAAAGTAGACATGAGAGGCAATCAAGACAGCGCACGTGGGGCACGAGCGTGTGTGCGAAGCCAAGCTGCAAACCCTCAAGAGGGACTTCGAGGGGCTGAAGATGGAGGAAGGGGAGACCGTCAACGACTTCGCCGGTCTGGTGACATCTGTCATCACCAGCATCCGTGTGTTGGGCAACACCACGGAGGATAAAATTACCGTTGTTCGCAATTTTCTTCGTGCTGCCTTGGCGCGCTACATTCTATTGAGCAGTGTGTGGATTGAAGACTCTCACCGTCGAATAATTCGTCGGGCGGTACAAAACCTACGACGAACGTGTTCAAATTAGTTTCAATGATTCAAAATAGAGTGAATATCTATTGCTTATGCACACACAATGAGAGACCCTCAATAAAGAGAAGAAGAATGGAGAAGGATTGGGCAGCTGGGCAAATAAGAACAGTGACCATGGCGATGGCCGAGTCAAAGCTGGCGGTGGTCGTAATGACGGCCATGACAACGATGAGAACAACAATGACTCTGACACTAGTGAGCCCAAGTTCAATAGGAAGAAGGTAAAGTGCTACAACTGTGGCATACATGGGCATTTT
The DNA here is from genome assembly GCA_017311315.1 of Dendrocalamus latiflorus. Classification (NCBI taxonomy): domain Eukaryota; kingdom Viridiplantae; phylum Streptophyta; class Magnoliopsida; order Poales; family Poaceae; genus Dendrocalamus; species Dendrocalamus latiflorus. The sequence continues at coordinate 41,083,973 of CM029611.1, forward strand.
GCCAGCGAGTGCTACAAGCCGTGTAAGGAAGAGGCTCATCTCGTTGTGGCGGATAAAGAATCGGCGCTGCTATGAAGTTCGGCAAGAAGGTACTCAAAAATAATGACAACAAGATTAGGAGAGTTGATTGTTGGAACTAATCTTGTTGTTAATAGTGGTTGATGTTGAGTACTCATGTGTTCGAGTATTGTGTAGTCGTGTGTCGAGTACTCATGTGTTCGAGTACTCGTGTGTTTAGTACTCATGTACATGTTGAAGTTGGAGCATCCGAGTACGTGTTGAAGTTGGAGCGTCCGAGTACATGTTAAAGTCGGAGCATCTGAGTATGTGTTGAAGTCGAAGCATCCGAGTACAGAGGGTGGTTGTAAGTCGTAAGTCGAGTATCGATCGGTTACTATAGCAAGGTAGCGGTCGGAAATCATAAGTTGAGTATCAACTGGTTACTGTAGCAAGGAAAAAGCTGAAAGTCATAAGTCGAGTATCAACCGGTTACTATAGCAGGGAAGCGGTCGAAAGCCATAAGTCAAGTATCAACCGTAGAAGTCGTATCCACTAGCTATGTTAGTGGGTTGCATGTAGTTGATTAGTGGAGTGATTCTTAGGAGTCGTGTGCGTAAGTGTAGGCCACTTTCTACCCAGACGTGGGATGGCATATACATGGGGATCGTGGTCGGAAGTGTCGGGCATTTTGTTAGCCTATTTACTTGTAACATGAGACCATAAATAAAAAGAGAAACTAAAAAAACTATATGATATTATATAGTACTAAACTCTCGGGTGTCTTGAGTTGATCAAAAGAATTTATGTGTTACGATCACAAAGTGCGCGCGCGTACGGTCCGTAAGATGGACATTCCCGTCATGCGGCAGTTGAATGTGCCTTGAGCCGTCTTGTACACGACTACAGCATGCTGCATGGCATGCATGTATGTGTCAGAGTATGACATGTCTTGCACTCTGACAGTAAGCACAGCCGATGTCGCGTAATCGCGTGCTCACGCACGAAGGCACGAACGAACGAGCTGGAGTGAGTAAACGAACAACAATTGATCCAACGAAGTCTAGATATTCAATGGGTGTCAACGGTCAAAAGCTATCTGGGCCACGCTGGCTGTTACGCCAACTTTACGCTGGCTGCCACGCTGGGTCAACGGTCAACATGCCTTGCTTTACTTTCTGCTTTCTACTCGTGCACGATTTAAGCCCTGTTACGCCGACTTGGAGTCAAGTTGAAGTGCTACTTTGTTTTATTCTTGTTCAACCGGTCAAGCTTTCGTCCATTGGATCATGGCTTGTAGCTGCTGCGCATGCTGACTCCTTTTATATAAGTTGACGGTGATGACTGATGACGACTCGTCGAGTTTCCTTACGCTCGTACGTGCGCGCGGCGTAAACGGCCGACCAATATGATCCAGGTTTTGGAAATAGAAGACAGAACTGCATCACACTAAACGGCCAGCAAATCAGCGAAGTTGCGCACACGACGAGAGCTGTGCCAAGGCGATCCCTGACACCATTGGTCTACATTACGATGTATGCATCATGCATGGTTTGTTCTAGTCCGAAAATGCATGCATCTATTGTCAGTGCTACTGCTTCCTATTCTGCATACCTCTTCTTCTTACTGAGATTTGCCGGAGGTTAATGTAGTCCACATTTGGATTAGTTGAAAATGGGTGTGATCCAGCTTGATTCACCCGGATTCCTGGCCTATTCAAGAGCAGCCTTAATTGCCAAATGAAGTCAGTTCAACAGAGCATTCGGAATGTACTCTGGATGTATTTGCAACAACAGCTAGTATTCACCCTCCAGTAATCACCGAAACATGCATGCGTGCACGTGCAATAACACATAGATTCCATCTAGCTTTACTCGTAATCAACAGTAAGTCTGTTCCTTCCCAGCAGTGTTCTAAAAACCAGCCTACTATACCGTATACTTGAACATATATATATATAAGTAACAGATGTCCCAACCTGTTAGCCGGTTACTTATATAATTAGACTAGTTATACCATATAATAGATCAATTATATCGTATAATCACTAATAGATTAGATTATTGATTGAGTACTGTTTACCGATTTTTAGAACCTTGCCCCCCGAGTAATCCAACTTGGCTCATGACCGATTCTAGTCTTACGGCCAGGCATTCGTGGCGCAGGCGCCGCCTTCTAAGCAGGACCGCGCGGTTGGCATGTCCGCACGGTCGCGCCGCCGAGCCGATACCTCGTACGTAATCGCGCACGCACGCCGAACGAACGAACGAACGAACGAGCCGAGTAAGTAAAAATGTTAAGAACAGCTTGATCCAACGATGTGAGATGTGTGTCGTACGTCTAGATGTTCAATGCGTGTCAACCGTCAAGCTAGGCCATAGCCGAGTTTGCTTTGTACTCGCGCTGCCGAGCACGAGATGATCCCTGTTACGCTGACTTTGACTAAAGATATAGAAGGTATCTTATTTTACTCTTGGTCAATCGGTCAAGCTTTTTGTCCCTTGGATCATGGCTACTTTTTTTTTGGGGGTGGCTGATGACAAGTCTTACACCCGTACGTGCGGCATAAACGGCCGACCTATCCCGATTCCCGGTTTTGGAGAAGCCGAAAAGGAATGCACAAGCACACAACTGTAGGACATGAACCCCTTTTTACAGGGCATCAGACAGCTACTGCTCATTCATCATTCATCTGAATCATGATGGAGTATTAACTTTCTACCTTAATCTTAGCCTGGTTTGGTAGTCCTGTTCTGTACTCAAGCACGTTGGCTTGTTTCCGTTAACAATTGCTTGTCAATTATTTTGGGCTGCAGATTTGGGAGAAGAGATGCAGGCCCAACTACCAGAAGAAAATTGTCAGGCTTCCACCCTCCTTGCTAGATTGGTCTTGCCATTAATCTGACTAAATATGGTCAGTAGTAACGCATATCCTCCAACATTCCTACGAAACATGTTCTATCAAACAGATTTCTAATCCATGTGATCCAAACGCAGCCCTAGCAGTTGCTACCAGCACATTCTTTTCACAACCCAGCTCAGGTGTGATCCGAATCGTAAAGCTGCATGTGATAGTGATGTTACTCTCAAATGGAGGACCCCTCCACATCCTGCATTTGAGAATCTTGCGCACGTCGTCTATTGGTGATTCCCAGTAATGCTAATGCCGTGCCTTAATAAAGCCTGCAGGCTGCCGTTGTTGGGGCTGCCCTGCTTGGACTCTTGGACCCAGCTCCAGCGCAGTGTCCCCTGCTTGCCTCTGAAGTCGTTGTTGGATACAAGGAGTTCAGGCATCTTTGCGTATGGAGACCAGCAGATGCCGCAGCCTCACACGACTGCATCCAAATTGGCAAATTATCCATTATTCTGCCTCTGTGTTTCTTGGTTCACTCGTGTGGTTGCTGCCGTTTGCCAGTTCCTTTGAAAGAGTCTCTCTTCTGAGACTTTTTTTTTTCTGAACGAAAGAGACTGAATTTATACGCTGCTTGTGTTTTGATCCTGGCCTTATCGAGCCGTTTATGTTCTCTCGAGTAATTTTCACCCTACATCCAGTCTGGACTAGACTGAATGAATGCAGATTCTCACGTCATTACAACTTGAAGGACCATATGAAAAGATCCTGATTGCTGTTGTGATGAACCATTACAATGTTTATTGAGTGGTTATTTGGTTTTACAAAGATAGCATCTTATTTGTACTGTTTTTTGAGTTTATCAGAAAATCGACAGTTTCATAGGTTTTGACATGGTCATACCACATGACGGTAGTACCGGATTAGGGTTCCGGTCATATCACAGGTCAGTAGCTCCGATTTTTAGTTGATGATATTTTATTTCTAGAGAGATCCAATTTTGAGGTGCGAGATGTGGTAGTACCGATCTAGGAGAGTGGTAGTACCGTAGTGCGGTAGTACTAGCTTGATAGAAGCGGTACTACCGTTTTGGGTTAAAATGGAGGATTTTGGGTTTTGAGTCATGGATTGAGTTGGGGTGATATGAGTCATTCTATTAAAGTTGTATGATGCATATTTTGGCTAACATAGGTCAAGTTATGAAGAATTTATGTCCGAAAATAATTTCTTTATCTTTGTATGTGCAGGGATACTTGGAGTCATTATGGTTGACAGCGAGGTTCAGAGCTACGCTCATGGAGGAGCTGAGATCCAGAACGTTCAACGATGCCGGGTGAGATGGTGAGCTTAACCATAGTATAAGAAAGGCGAAAAATGTTGAAAGCGAGTTCGAATGGCGGGTTTGCACCATGTGACTTGGTCAATCCAAGTGAAGGGAGCGGGAGAGACTTACCGACGTATGACAAGCCAATATTGAATCTATACGTGGCAAACATGGTGATTGCTTGCATTGGAAGGAGATGACCTGGTCAAAAAGGGTATTTTGGTAGTTTGACTAAAATACTGGAAATCACCTTAAATCAAAACCATGGCGTGTGGGCGGCGCGTTGGAGAGCGGTTTAGGTCAAGGTGGAGATAGTTTGATTGACATAGATCAATGCTAAGGATTTAGCAGATTCGGGCTTATATTTTAAAAACCATGCATAAGTAAATATGTGTGAATAAAACTCGTGTGTGTGAAGTTATCGAGTTTTTCCCATTGTGCTAAGTGGATAATATCTACTAAGAGTTAGGTGTGGTTAGTTAACCCTCCTATATAAAGGGATTGGGATGAAGATATTTGTTAATCATCCAATCTATCTCTCTTGTGCTTTTATGTTTAGGATTAGGGTTTGAGATAGGGGTGGAAAAAAAGCTCGTTAGTGGGCTCGTTGGCTCGGTTCAAAATTACTTCAATTATACTTGTTAATTGGTTAAACATTAAAATGAGTTGATTTCAAATGAATTTGAATTTTGCTCAAGCTCGGCTCGGCTCGGCTCGTTAGCTCGTTTCTAAAAATACTTTTAAATTATCCGTAAAATGATATTAAATCAAAATATGCCAATTTTAAAAAAAGCTCGATAAGACGAGCAGTTGGCTCGATATCCACCCCTAGTTTGAGAGTTGAGTGTGTTATGTGCTATCTTTCTCTAAGATGGAGTGGCTGCAAAATTTACCTCCTTAAGAAAGCGATACATCAATTTTTATACATCTCCATAGATCTATCTTGTCTTGATTTAGTTGGTTTTGATCTTTTCTTCTCCTTCGCTTTGATCTTGCTGTGTCAAGGATATGAATGAGATGGAGTCATCTAGATATTTTGATGGCAAGTTCATGAAGAAATCCGATTTTGCTTGATTTTGGTCTCAGCGAGTGTTTTCGTAATCTGAGAGTTTTTTGCTTGATTTCTTTAGTGTTCTTACTTACTGTGATATGTGAGAATATATCCAAAGCCATCTTAGCTATACGCTGTCCACGAGCAAGTCTTGATCATCATTTTGGTTTTTGCTCAGTTTTTGAAGCAACCTTCATTCGAACTAAAAATGGTTAGAACTTTGGTAATGATTCTTTTGATCGTTAATTAGAATAGATTTCTAACATGTTAGAGAGGGTGCATACCAAATTTCATATTATTGGATCTATCAATCAAAAGTTATATGAATTCTTGATTTGGAAATTGTGTTGAAATCATTATTCACCCAGATTTTACTGTAGCAACAGTAGTACTACAGTTATTGTAGCAGCGGTAGTATCACAGGTACTATAGTGGTAGTACCGTTTTTGCTGATTTTTTTAGAATATTCAGGTTCTTGTTTTTCTAGCTTTCGTGTTGGTTTTCCATCCTAATCTTCATATGTTTGTATCTATCAAAGTGAAGACTCGATGAATATTTAGAGAAAAAAATTTTAAGACATCATTTACCCCATCTGTTGCCATCTTCAATCCTACACAACTTGTAAGTTACAGTTATCAATTTACAATTTGGCCAAAGATGAGAGTAAAGAGAAAGGGGAGCTGTGAATGCTTCCAGAGCTAAAAACTTTATTCCCTTAGCTATTATCTTCAGAGGAGTGCACACTAGGTGATTCCCTTGCACATCTTTTGCTGAACATTCTTGTAGTTCTAGAACTGTGAGAAGAGTGATCGCTCGATGAAACAAGAGGAAAAGAGAAGGAATATAAGAATCGTCATAATTGAAGAGCAGATGCACCTCGCGCCGTTTATACCACCCTTAATCTTGGGTGCACCAGAATGGTGTAATACACAAAAAATTCTTTACATATAACCCTTCTTTTCTTTCCCTCTTACATCTCACAGCCTTAACCTTTTGCTTTCTCCTATCCATCCTCCATTAGGAGAAGAAAAGAGCTAGTCAACACAGCCACCGCATATTGTTTATCCTAAACCCTCCATTTGTTTTAACAAAAGACTCACGGGTTAGCAACACAGAAGTATAGAACATCTTTACGCAACCAAAAGAAAAATGGTAAAAAAAAGTAGAGCGAAAAAGAGGTGGCGGGCATCCTTCGCGCTCCTGTATAACAGTGGAGCCTTATTGGAGCTCCGTTAGCTATCGGAGCCCTATTGGTCGGTCCACGGGCTTGATACAATGCGAGCATAGAGAAACTGGTTCCATGTGTCAGGCAGACCCGGTAGGCACCAGTGGATGCAGTCGGCGTATGTTTTCGGATCCGCCTGCTGCTCCGGTGTGAGGAGCTTCCCCTGTCGAAGCGTGTGCACCGATGTGTGCGCATCCTTTCGAAGCTCCGACAATGCCGTCATATCCACAAAATGGACCGGCACACGTTGAAATGTCTGCAACACCTCCTGAGCACCGGCATACAGGCGCCAATCCGTGCCAACATCTAGCGACGTGGTCTTGTTGGTGATTGGCAGTGTCTCCATTGCGCACTTGATACCACCATAGTTGCCCCATGCCTCCGGCCTGTTAAGAGATGCAAATGTGACCCGTTAGCCTGTTAGCCCGAATAGGGCACATAAGGGAGAATTTGGCTGTGCACACAGTTTCAAAATTTTAAAAACTTTAGCTGCGCACACTGTACAAAAGCCAGTAGGAGTGGCACCCTCGCAAAAGTTAAAAGCGTCGTCAATACTCAAAAGGTTTCAATGGCTCATCCTAGATTCCGCCGTACTGATACTCTGATGATGCCACTTGCATATTGGTGCCATTATTATATTACTGCACGGAGTGTAAATTATGCAGCTCTGGTTGTCTTTTCTTTAACGCAGTTCGTGTAACATGAGATTCCGCAGTGATCGAAATGACTTTGTGCATGTGTACTACAAGAATCTCTCTGTGCAATTGGCAAGTAAAAGGATACAAAAAGATGCAACGGCAAGGCTGTTCTTCTGCTCATCTTTCTGGGGCACGATTGGTGAACTGGGTAGTAGGAGTATTCCGTTGCCTTTTGTTATTAACGCGCACTTAAGATGTGATGCTCTTGCGTGGGGTTAGGGGAGGAAAGCGACGCGAGGCTCGGGAAATTGGAATCGTATGCTTCGTGTCGTGGGAGCCAGGGAGGATCACATCGAGACGCATGCCTACAGGTGGGCCCAGGATTTTCTATGGTCCACCGGTATCAGTGTCTGATCTGTATCACCGTATTCTCCACTCTCCACAAGACCACAAGTCCACATGCATGAACGACTCTCCCATTCACCTGAGAGCTTACTCTATATTTCAATTGATTCTACACCTATATATGCCAACTATCCTTTGACGGCGTCTAACCTTAAATTTTGTATTCAGTGTGCTTAGCCCTTGATAATGTGAAAACGCAACCTGGGACGCAGGCAGAGCTGCTGCCCAAAATCTGTCTGGGCAAGTAGACGCAGCCCACGACGACAGTTGAGACAGCTACAGCTGAGTATGATCGAATGGGCTGCCCATGTGCTCGGATGCCATGCTACGCAGGGAGTACTAGATGAGTGAAGAGCTTGTACTACAACATCCCCGAAGGTTAAATGGTCCTCTCACCACCTAATTAGATGATAAAGCAAGTACGACTGCTAGGTAAGATGTAATCATCACTGTCACTAGTTTCCTCCTTGCAAAGGCAGTGCTCAATAACACAACACCTTCAGCCCATACATTTCAGCTTGAATTTTTGACTTTTGATTTATTTTTCACTATTTCTAAATTTTATTTTTTCTCTCTAGTTTTTAGCTTTTTAAGCTATTTTGCCGGTTCTTTTTTCTTGTATTCGTTTACGTTATCAGTGATAGACTAACATGTTTTTTTCTATTTTTAAATTTTTTAAATTTAGTTATGCCAAATAAGTCACCATCAGCTATATTGTAATTTCAGTCATCTACAGTACAATTTTAGTCATAAGCCAGCTTATTTCTGCCCAACCGAACGACACTTGAAAGAGATCATAGTGTGGTTTGGTGCTGGACTGCGGGCCCCCCTTGGTAAACCAATGCTCAAGGAACTATATATCCTAGTATATATACTGCACATGTGCATACATATATATGTGGGTGTTTTTATTGGCTTTTAACTTTAGCTTAAAATAGTAACAGCTTGTAGGGAGATACACTCACATGCGATTTTTGTCTGATATAAATGAAGTCACTATAATGTATACTACAATTGACTAGTAGATCCGTCTTAAAAAGATATTACGTTTGAAAGTTAGGTACGGTAAAAAAGTTATTTCCTGTAGAAAAACGACTTTTAGAAGCCAAAGCGAACAGAACCGTATATTCTGAACTGAGGTAAAGAAAAGATGGAACAAAAAGGAAACAAGTAGTCTCAAATCAAGAAGATGATAAGTAGAGGGGAATGGCGCCTTACGTGATGTGGTTGGGTGACATGCTCATGAAGAAGGCGGTCGTCCTGTTGGGGTCAATGTTCCGGTCGACCCACTTCGCCCACGTCTTGAGCACCTCCTTGTACGCCACTGGCCGGTCCACCTCCACGTACTCGGTAGAGCCCTGGTCGAACGACCCTTTCCTGCGGATTAATTCATTCATCCCGTCCAAATACACACACACGCCGTGTCAGTCATATATAGAGTTTTATGTGCTGTATTTTGCGCGTGCATGCATGTATGTAGATGTAGATGCATGTGCTACTTACAGGACTTTCATGTCGAGGGTGTTGAGCCACCAGATGTATGTGTTGAAGATGAGGTAGTCGACGCCAAGCCAGTTCCTGGCGTGCTTGGCGATGGAGTGCCACTGTATGATGCGGTCCGGGACGCTGTGCACCTTGGGGTTGTCCGAGTTGGACTCCACCAGGAACGGCGCCCAGTAGAACTCAACCGTCGCGTTGTGCTCCTGCATGTACGCACACGCCAGACCCAATTGGTTCCCAAGAAGATCACGTACTAGCACACAAAAGGTACCGGTTAGCATTTCAGTGAGATTGTAGTTAGCCGGGAGTACGCACGTGCGCGTAGAAGACGTTGCTGGAGCCGTTGTTGACGAACTTGGTGAGGGTCTTCTGGCCCTTGGGGATGACGGACTGGACGAGACACACCATCGACTCCCACTGGTTGCGGTTCAGGGAATCCCCCACGAACATCAGCCGCTTGTTGCGCAGCCGCTCCAGCAGCAGACGCGCGTCGAACCTGCCATTTAGTATTCTTCGTTAGGCTTTTCGGCTCGCAACGTTGCATCGCCGATTTGCCACTACCTACTGTACCGAAGCAGAGCGATAATACTAGCACGAGTAGTAGTGTATTCGCGTCTTAACGGGACAGTACAGTCCTGTGCCACACACGCGGCTTACTATACGAGTACGAGGGGTGCTTTTCTCACAAATTCTTTACTACTCCGGCGTGGTATGGAGGCGACGGACGCAGAAAACGGTAAAAACCGGCGTCAGTTTCCTTCCGGAACCGGGGGAGGTTCCTGAAACCGATGCTGATCTCTGGTGCGTATCAATGCGCGCGCTGACAAACGAGACCGCCCATTTGGCGTCGCGTTCCGGCACGAATTGCAAATCCCCCAACGCCGCTGGAAGACGGCGTGAAACGATCGAAAAGAACGTACCGCGGGAGGTCGCAGTCGGTCGGCTGCCATCGCCACTTCTGGTAGGAGTCGTCGCGGCGGCCGTTGCGCATGCAGGTGACCTGCTCCGTCAGGAACTCGCACTGCGCCTCCTTGTACACGGGCGCGTTCACCTCGTCGTACACCCAGTTGCCGCGGTACAGGTCGCACGTCTCCGGCACGCTCACCACGGTCCTCAGCGCCGCCGTCGCCGCGGCGGCCTTCGCCGAGGCAGCCTTCTCGGCCGCCTCCTCGTCCGCCCGCCGCTTCGCCTCCCCCGCGCCGCTTTCGTTCACGCTCGGGAGCGTCACGTCCCTGTCCTTCTCCTGCCCCTCGTCCACCTTGCCGCCATTGGCGTCCGCTATGGCGTTGGAGTTGGCATTGATCTTGGCCACCTGCACCGTGCTATTGCTGTTGGCGGCGCCGCCGCTGGCCACCAGGGCCTCGGAGGCGGGCGCGTCGAGGACCCGGACGATGACCTCCTCCCCGCGCTTAGCGAGGGTGTTGACGGCGAGGTGCGCGGCGGCCTCGGCCTCCTGGAGGAGGTGGAGGTCGGGGGCCTTGGCGCGGAGCGCGCCGGCACCGAAGGGCAAGTCGGCGATGGACTTGATGTCCTCGTTGTACAGGAACGTCGCGAACACGAAGAGCGCGAACACCACCGCCGCCAGCGACAGCGGCGCGCCGTTCTTGCGCGCCGCCACGCCGGCCCCCAGCGCCGCTTGCTTCATCGCGAACACCGACTTGCGCCGCTGCTGCATCTTCGGAGCTCCCGGGTGGCCTCCCGCTCCCGCGCTTTAAAGAAACTTACCGCCCACCACCACCGGTCCACCACCACGGCCTTTTCGGGTGGCTTGCAAACCCAGGAAAGATAGGTATTGAGACCCTGAAATCTAAGGCAACTCCCAGGAGAATAATAATTGTGACCTTAGAAGATTCTCAGTCGTCGGATGCAAAAAGAATGGCCCAGTTTAGATGCTACAGAACTTGTCACGTCATCTTTACTGCACGGTCGATCTCACCATATTCCTTGTTTTTATCCGATGGCTAGGATCTTTACTGCACTGTATCAACTCAAAGAGTGAGAAGAGTGAGAGGATCCGATTCCGAGAGGGAGGGAGTAAAAAATACTTCTTTGCTTTGCTTTCCTCCGTTCCCTCTCTCTCTACGAGATGAAACGGAGCTTCTTCTTCCTAGTTCCTAGTTCTTGCTTGCTGTGTCTCTCCTGCCTGTCCTCGCGTGGCTACCACGCTCTCCTATAGTGCCTTTTGTTATATGCTTGCCTTTTCTTTGCTTCCCTTTGGTATGTTTGGTTTGGTTCGCCTGCTTGCTTCTTTTATGGTTGCGGGATCTCCTCTCCACCAACACTTCTAATTTCTCTCGTCTCTATGCTAGTGGCAGTAGGATTTGGCTCTCCTTCCCTTCCTATGTAGAGAGAGAGAGAGAGAGAGAGAGAGAGAGAGTACCTGGGGGTGGGTCAAATGAGTAACATGCAAGATTGTAAAGCTTCCATGGGGGGTTTGGAGGTTGAGCTGTTGTATATGTAACATCCATCTGGTTCTTGCCTTGCATGTATTCTAGCATTTAGTTGTTGCTTGTTTTTTCTTGTATCTTTCTTTTTTTTCCTTTTCGTTTTTGTAAATGGGTGTATGTATGGTTGCAACTATTTACGTTTGTTTATGCGACGGGGTGGTTAGACTGTGGCTGTCTCGCCTGGGGTGGGAGGGAGATGGCGAGATGGGGAAGTAAGCCATGGCCAGCGCAGAATAGGCAACCCCACTCCGGCCGGGCGGGGGCGGCTACGTCAGTGCCCCTTTCGTATTTTTGGAGAAGATCCTCGTCTATTTGGATTTATCATCACGCAGATATTATGTGCTCGATTTGTATTATTTACACATCAATAATGATGGAATGAATTAGACAAAGATGCGGTAGCTGATGAATTGTTCAGGCTTCGGAGTTCAAATCTTCAGATAGTGTTGCTGCAGGGAAATCGCAAGCTATCTGATTGTACATGCCAGTAGTGTTCGAGAAATGGGACTACTAGGATTCCAAATTAAAACGATGAGTGTTTATGGAGATTGGAGAATTTTCTGTGTGCTGTTTTGTTCAGAACAGTGTCTGGCTTAAATTCAGGAGTAGTTATTTTGTAAGTCCTGACGAAAGCTCTACTGAAGATGCTGAGAAAGTTCTTCGACTACTTGGAGTGAGTAACAGAACAAATTCCTGAATAAATTATGTTATCCATGCTCAGGAGTTAATTTGATAACTCCAAGCACAAAATTAATATATCAGGGAGAAAGTTGTGGTCGCGGGAATAGCTTCGCAAAAAATTCAAAATATTGGTGTATCTCTCATAGTTTGTTGTCCTGTTTCTATATACTATCACACTTTTCAGCTTTAGTCAATGTTTTCTGTGAATGCTTAAATAATTTCCAATCTTGTAACGCCAGCTCTTCTTAGTTGGTACGCATAAGAATTGATATCCCTGCCTATTTGACATATTGTTTCCACATCCAGATCTCACCGCTTCTAGAATCGATGTCCATATATATGGTTGAGCATGGATCACAATTTCGCCGAAATTTTGTCAATTTGTTACCTTCCGAAAGAACAATAGTTCGGTCAAATTTTAGCCAATTTTATCTTCTTTTGAATTTCACCCAAATTTTGATTAAATTTCATCAAAAATTTGAAGTTTTCATCCGATTTTTTGAACGAAATGAATGAAATTTCGTTCATCTCGGTGACCTTCGAAAGATTTTTCAATCCGAAACATTTAACCCTGTGGTTGAGTACATACGAAAATACCATTTTTCAGATGTTTTTATCCACTCATTGCAAAAATGATCCTTTTGTGTACTTAAGAAAAAAAACTATACTGAGAGATCGATCTGAGGAGACACTGAAACATCTTGGACCCAGCTCTTCTGTTGGCATCTGCAACTCCTGCGCATGATCTTCATTTGGCTTTGGAGCTCCCGTGATTCAGGAAGGTTCGATTCCGTAACTTCCATTATGTTCATCAGGAGAAATATAATGTTATGTCCCCACCCGTGGAAAGTCTCTTCTAAAACCTACTAGTAAGGTACAGTACACCTCCTGCCTCAGCTTACATACGGCATGCATTGATGGTCCGTATATATAGCCGCGTTCAGAAATTACTCACCCAGCTGTTACTGGCAGCTATTAGCTGTGACGTCTCCCCTTGTTGTTCAACGCTCTCGTGAACACCGAACGCAGTCACCGACTGATTATAACAGAACCACTAGGGTGATACAAGCTTCAGTCCATACACTGATACGCCAAACTTCACAATCCACATATTTTAATCTTCCGTAGGTACCGAACAAACAACAATTTTGATGGAGATCCCGGTCTGACCTCCAGCTTGCTGATATTTTCGGGCCCAAAAATAATTGCATGAAATCCAAAGCCATACTGAACTTGCTCTGAATCTGATCGATCGAGTGACCAGGAGCTAGCATTGCTGAAGCCAACTAGTATGATCTAGTTAAAATTCCCTTCAGGAGCAAAGATCAGGACCAGCAGAATTTAGTGGCTCTTTTATCGGGATGAAGCTTCTACAATAGTGGCATGGCATGTTTTAGGTGCTCGTGATTGATGCGTTCAAATCATATAATTCCAGTGCACCTAATTTCGATCGATGGCTGTGCATATATGCAGTCCAAATCGATGAACAGTCCAAAAGTGAATTTGGTCAGTCAGTCTCTTTTGGAATCGTAGAATAGAAACCATGGTGATTTGTCTATACTTCCTAACAATGTGTTCTTTGGTTTAACTACAAGTGGAACAAGTACTGGCCTTTCGGATATCTATGATTTCAACGGAACCATACAATGTGATATCAATCGTCCTTCGCGCTCTACTAGTGTATGTGCACAATTCTACATGTACGGTACTCGCACTCGCATTGGTTGGATTGCATGTACATGTTTGGTCTAGTGTACAATGCTACACAACAAAAATTATACAACGTAAGATTGTTTTGCCTTTTTTATTTGAGCTCTTTTATGATAGCTTAAAATAAATATAACCGTCCAATCTTTAAAATTCAATGGTTTAGATTAGTTATGATTTAGTTATACTGGGCAAATTTGTAAACAACGGTCCGTCTGCGCCACCTGATGCCACCATCCTTGGCGCCGCCATAGCCGCCTTCGATGACGACAGGTGTTGCTCAGCCGTGGGCGGCGATCATCTGCGGGTTCATGTCGGCGTGGATGCTCATCCGGCTCAATGTGCTAGCCGAGAAGCTCAAGTTTGACGACCTGCTGGAGGCAGCGCAGCTGCATGGTGGGTGCGGCTCGTGGGGTGTCCTCATCACGGTGTTGTTCGCGTGCAAGGAGTACGTGGAGCATGTGATCTTTGGTGTTCCGAGGCGTCCATACGGGCTATTCATGGGCGACGGCAGCCGGCTGCTCGTAGTGCTGGTCATCGCGACGCGGGTGAGTTGCACTTTGGTCCCGCTGTTCCTGGCACTGAACAAGATGGAGCTGCTGCGCATCTTGGCTGAGGACGAGATGGCCGGCATGGACATGACGCGGCACGGTGGGCTCGCGTACCACGACCAGGACCTGAGCTGATGAGAGGGTTTGGCCCGAAATTCCGATAAGAATGGTAATTTCGATTGATTGATATAACGTTGACGATGAGGCTACTTGACCGGAACGACTAAGTCCGTCCTACAATCGCTACACCACACCCTGGTCGTTATCAACCATGTTAAAAATGTGGTTGACCTGAACGCGAGATTCAATTCCTGCGAGCAATCGAATAATAAGAAAGAACAAGATAAAGAGCAATTGGAATATTACGAATATCAATTAGGAACATGAAAGAGTTGAGGCCCGCAATCGCAGTTGTTGGTCTAGTCGACACAAGAATACACGATGAAGTTTCACAGTGAAAAACTAATCTAAACAAACCTGTATTATATGGCCAATTCGGCCTCTATTTATAGGGGCATGTAGGTCCTTGGCACATAAAAAATTATTAACACTTGTAAACTAATCAAATCATATATGATTCTATCTCTAATTCTAAAACTGAAAAATTATTTTGCTTATTTTGACACGCATAAAAGGAATTTTGGAATGAAGCCAGATCCGTTAGAAAGAGGAAGATATAAGCTTTCCATACTGCACTCACACATTTCAAATGAACTCTTGATGCGAATTCAATGTGCATTTGAAGTCGGTCCTGTCTGGCCGAATTAGTGCCAGATTGTTGTGGCGATTGCGACGTGCACAAAAAGAATCTGGTGATGGGGTTGGATCTGTTCTAAAGATTATGAGATAAGCTTTCCATTTTGTACTCATACATCTCAAACAGATTCCATATGCGAATCTATGCATGTTTGAAATTAGTGTTGTCTCCGAAGGCCGAATTGGACTCTAGAATGTGTCCCACTGGAATTGTTGCTTAAGTTGGCACAAAAATGATGTAGGGACTTTTGTACCATGCTTGCACATGTTTCTCTTCATTTTGTACTCTTCCTTGCGTTTGATCGGCTCCTAAGTTCTTGAGTAAAAGAACAATATATGCATCAGGTAGCAGTTTATTCTTTATTACACAGTTGTGCATTCCTAAGAGAGAGTTCACCTTAATAATTTAATTCTCGTATACGTACCTTTATAATTGGTCCTTATATTACTTCAGATTCAGAATTCTTGTTTGTATTCATAGGTGTGATGTCCTCGTCACGAGTAGCAGGCCAGACCGTGGCCTCGACGGGTTCATCCTCAAGTCGGCGTAGAGCACGCAGGTCGCGACCGCGATGAGTGGGCAGGTTTAGCGAACATAGCACCGATATACACGTACGCACGCACAAATGAGACGAATGCAACGTTCCCCTGTCTTATGTTGGGTATCTATCGTTTGATGCTACGTATTACATGGTGGTATGATACCTTAAAATAAAAAAACAAAACTCTATAATATCCTCACAAATTACCAGTCACATTTTATTTCTACTACTACTTTTCTACTATTAATATAATATACTGTAAAAATATTCTTTCTTTTTTCCCTTTTGGAGCATACATAATGTAAGATCATAACAACCTGAAAATCCGATGAAAGAGATACTAGCTACTTTATGGTACTAACAGATCCATATGGTGTGAAAATGTTGCCTAGCAAGGTTGCTTTTGATCAAATTGAAAAACTCACCCGACCCACCGTGAATTGTAAAGCATCTTGGCCATTGCTTTGCTAGCTAGTTAACCCTTTTTGCAAAGAAAGGCCTAACCAATAATCTTCGCGCTCAAGAATATCAAACGCACTTTTATCAACTCTCACGGGGCAACAAGAACACTTATTCAGAGCGCGCGTTCGGTGTGTGCCGGCCTCCCAGCTAGTCCTAGTACCCCGGCAGTTTCGACCTGCACCCAGGAAAGAGTTTTATGATTAATTGTAGTACCTCGACGTGAACATTTGATCAGCTTCTCCACTGTTGCTTGCATAATTTAGTAGGTAATTACCAACTCTCCTTTCTGCTAGCTCCACAAACTTGGAATGATGGCTCATACGAAGAGACTCGCCGATAGAGAACTCTATCCACCAGCTGTTAGTCACTGTTTTACAAATTATCGAGGTGCAGATTTGTTCGTAGGTATCGCAGTGCTTGATCTGTCTCTCGCCAAGGTTGTTTAGTTTGTACTTACTAAGGATCTGTCTCTCGCAGTCCTTGGTACTTGCAACAAGCGATGGATGCTGATGCACAGTGACGGATCTAGTATTTTATCGGACCTCGGGCTAAATTATAACAGGCTAACAGTCTAAGAACGAATACAAATTTATACCCACACCACGGTATAATAGAAGTACGTTACAAATACAAATTTAGCTCAATGCTTCAACACAAAACATAATAAAAAACATGGTAAAATATAAACAATATAGCAGAGTAGAGAGATAATTTGAATACCTAAATAATAAAAATTTGCTCTCATCCTAACCTGCCATTTCTTCATCAACAGTAGAACAAGAATCAAAACCTACAAAGACAACGTATGGAAGTAAATCAAATAGGTGTATGAATAAATATGAAGAACATAATGTTTATATTTATAAGAAACTAATTTACCACTAGCACGAGATAGTTATTTCTTATGTGACCTCATCCCTTGAAAACGTCCTAAAATCTTATTATCATTAATACTTGCAAATATGTCTCGCTCAAAATAGCATACCATACTATGATTTATTCACTCATCATTTATCTTATTCCGTAAATGTAACACCCCGCCCACCCTCTGAGCCAGAATGTTACCTCCACTGCGTACTCAAAACATTTCATCACTACTAGCAGAATTTAAGCCAACACTAGGTTTATTTATTTTGCTGCGTTCAGAAACAACATAGCATCCTTAACAATTACTCTAGCCTAGTAAAAGCTAAAGTAACTGGCAAAAGTGATACAAAAGTGCTGCTGGGTCGTGCTGATTATTCATGTGCTACTCCCGCCCGAGCATGTCGTCCTCAACGGTCACCTAAAAACATCAACGAAGCAAGGGTGAGTCCGAAGACTCAACAAGTACATAATAGAACAATAGACACTACCAACATAAGTAAGCATATAACCATAATGCACATATATCATCATGTTCATAACATCATTCTCATAGCCAAGCAATGCAATGCCATCAATGCCATGCCTCATTACTCTACATGCTCATATGCTCTTCACTTTGCAAGTACCGGTACTGCCGAGTGAACACCCGTCGATGTTCACCCATCGTGGGCCCGCCCTCATAGGCACGGGACCCCTCCACTCCCGTGGAGGCATACCGAAGTAGGTCTTACTCAAGAGCACTCCGGATTAGTCCACTGGCTTTACTCATAGCTAGGGACTTTCTCACCGCCCTCACTCTTGAGTGCTCCTCATGCAAATGCACATGCCCATGATCATAATCACACTCATCACTAGCATTACTAGTAGACAAGCATCTTTGCCTACCTCACTCCATCATCATTGCCATCATTTACCATGCAACCTTATGTCAGGTAAATATCACATTTCCACATAGATATCATGTAATCAACACTTTTCTACATAGATATCATCATACCAGATAAACATCGCATATTCATAAACCTTGGTCTACCGCTCTACCATGTACTTGCCTGTTAACCAAACGAAGTGGAGCGTCGTGCGGACGGCGTCGGCTCGGGACCTCCACCTGGACAAGCAAATAGTCCGATTTAACGCATCATAACGAAACCAGAGATTAATTGGGCGACGACGATACTTTATGCCTTTCCCCGATTCTAGCGTAAAAACGCACGGGTCTCAGGGATCTGTCGCGCAAGCACCAAAACCCCCTTTTTTCTTTCTTTTTCTCCTCTCCTCTTTTCTTTTCTTTTCTTTTCTTTTCCTCTTTTTTCCCCCTCATTTCCTCTCTTACCCGGCCGGCCCCCTTTTCCCTTTTTTTCTCTACCGGCCGGCCCCCTTTTCTCCTCCCTCACCCGTCTCTCTCTCTCCCTCCAATTCTCTTCGGCCGACCGGCCCCCCCTCCTCTACTTCGCCTGGGGCGGCGCGCGGCCAGGCGCGGCGGCGCCAGCGGCTTTCCCGCCGCCCCCTTCCTTCCCTCTCCCCTCCTACCCCTCCCTCTCTCGCGCGCTCGGGCGCACCACCGGAGGCGCGACGGCACAGGGCGGCTCGGCTTGCCGGCCTCGGGCTCATCGCCGGCCAGCCTCCCCCCGGCTCGCCCCCTTCTTCCTCGCCTCGGATCCGGCCGGCCCTGACGGGATCCACGCCTCCCCCTTGCGCGCGGCGGTGGGGCGCTGGGCGCCGCCGCCTGGGCGGCACGGCCGGCGGCCTGGCTGCCGCCCTTGGCTTCGGCCTCCCCTCCGCCCTCGGTACGCAAGGTACACCTCCCCTTTACCCCTGCCTACCCATTTGCTCAGTGAGCCGTGCCAAGAACGAGATAGGGCTGTGGGGAGGGGGCCTTACCCGAATGTTGGCTTGGAGGAAGAAGAGGGTTGTGGCGATGGCTATCTGCTTGGGCTGACTTAAGGAGTGCTAGGTAGTGCTGTCTGCAGGGTACGTGTCAAACATGCATGCCAAAGCAAGCTCGCGCTGGCCACGTCTCTCTGGCAGGGGGAAGGGTAGGTGTGGTGTCTTGCTAGGTATTACATTCTACCCCCCTTAACAGAATTCGACCCCGAATTCTGGCGTTCAACAATCGCACGGAACACAATAAAATGATCTACTCGTATCATACCTTTAACTCATACCCGAGGAGAACAACTCTGGGTACTTCTCGCGCATGCGAGACTCCAACTCCCATGTTGCTTCTCGTTCGGACTGATGCGACCATAGCACTTTAACATACTTTATCACTTTATTTCTCAATACCCTCTCTGATTCCTCCATAATCCGAACTGGACAGGACTCGAAGGTGAGGTCTTGCTTTATGGACACCGGTTCTAACACGATCTCATGCTCTGGATCTCGCAAGAACTTTCTCAACATCGAAACATGGAACACATTATGCACTCCTTGCATGGAGGCGGGGAGTTCCAAACGGTATGCCAACTTTCCAATTCGTTCCAGAACTGGAAATGGCCCAATGTACCTGGGCTAAGCTTTCCTTTAGTACCAAATCGCACTATGCCTTTAGTGGGAGATACTCTCAGGAGCACATGATCCCCCACTTCAAACTCTAGATCTCGCCTCCTGACATCTGCGTAGCTCTTCTGCCTACTCTGGGCAGCTAGCAAATTCTGTCGGATTTCCGCCACTCGTTCCACTGTCTGCTGGACCCAATCTGGGCCCAGAACGGCCTTCTCGCCCACGGCATCCCAACAAAGTGGCGATCTACATTTTCGCCCATACAGAACCTCGAATGGTGCTGCTCGAACACTAGAGTGGTAGCTGTTGTTATAAGCAAACTCTGCAAGTGCCAAATGATCCTCCCAGCTACCCTTCCAGGACAAAACCTAAAGTGGAGGGTGTCATCTTGCGACTAAGAGCATCAGCAACCACATTTGCCTTGCCCGGATGGTATTGAAGAGTAAGATCATAGTCTTTGATAAGCTCCAACCACCTCCGTTGCCTCAGATTTAGCTCCTTCTGAGTGAAAATGTATTTGAGACTTTTGTGGTCAGTGAAGATATCACATGATTCTCCATATAAGTAATGCCTCCAAATTTTTAGAGCAAAGACCACTGCGGCAAGCTCCAAATCATGGGTAGGGTAATTCTGCTCATGCTTCTTCAACTGTCGCGAGGCATACGCGATCACTTTGTTATCCTGCATGAGCACACAACCTAGACCCACTCGTGACGCATCTGAATAGACCGTGAAACGCTTCCCTGGCTCAGGAAGTGTGAGAACAGGAGCAGTTACCAACTTCTCTTTCAAAGTGTTAAAACTGCGTTCACATTCATCGGTCCACTGGAATTTCACACCCTTCCGCGTGAGTTGAGACATTGGCTTGGCAATAATGGAGAAGTCTTTCACAAATCGTCGGTAATAACCAGCTAGGCCAAGAAAACTTCTCACTTCTTTAACATTAGATGGCCTTTTCCAATCCACGACAGTGGAAATCTTGCTTGGATCTACTGAGATGCCTTCCCGGTTGATTACATGACCCAAGAAGCTCACTTCAGAAATCCAGAACTCGCGCTTCTTCAATTTGGCAAAGAATTGATTCTTCCTCAGAGTCTCAAGCACGAGCCTCAGATGCTGCTCATGTTCTTCCTCCGTCTTGGAATAAATCAGGATATCATCGATGAACACCACTAAAAAGTCATCCAGGTACTTGTGTAGCATACTGTTCATCGTTTCCATGAAGACAGCAGGGGCATTCGTCAGTCCAAAGGACATAACTGTAAACTCATAGTGCCCATATCTTGTGGAGAAAGCTGTCTTCTCGATGTCTTGCTCCCGCACCCGGATTTGATTATACCCAGATTGTAGATCAATCTTAGAGAACACCTTGGCTCCCTTTAATTGATCAAACAAGTCCTCGATACGAGGCAATGGGTATTTATTCTTGATGGACACCTGATTGAGAGCACGATAATCTACACACATGCGCCAACTTCCATCTTTTTCTCGGTGAATAAGACAGGGGCTCCCCAAGGTGACACACTACGTCGGATCAAGCCCTTGGACAATAACTCGTCCAGCTGCTTTTTCAACTCCTCTTGCAAGGGTCGTGCCAAACGGTAGGGGGACATGGAGATAGGTCTTGTACCAGGAATAAGATCAATTCTGAACTCCACATCTCGCTTGGGTGGCATACCCGGAAGCTCTTCAGGAAACACATCGGGATACTCACACACCATAGGAATATCCTCAATGTGCAACTGCGCACTTGGCTTCTCCGTAAGAGCTAGAAGTAACCCAGACTTCATTGTACGTCGGCCAGGGAACAGACTGGCCAACACAAAGAGGGAACACGTGGGTGCATTCCCCTGAAAGATTATCTCCCTCCCCGAAGGAGCTTGCAAGGCAACTGTCCTCCAGAAGTAGGAAATCATAGCTTGGTAGCGATGCAGCCAATCCATGCCAAGGATGACATCAAAAGGCTCTAACTGAATAACCATAAGGTTGGCAATAAAATCCTCACCATCTATTGCAACCACACAGCCAGGGCATACTACGGAGCTAGCAATGATACCCCTTGGAGTACTAACAACAACCGATTGAGAAGTTTGCTGGACACCCAACTTGGCCTTTCTAACAAACTCCCGGGACACAAAGGAATAAGTAGCACCAGAGTCGAAAAGAACAAAGGCTTCACATGAGTCCACTAACAAGGTACCTGTCATCACGTCAGGACGAACTGCGGACTCAGCAGCAGGCAGTGAGTAAACTCCGGGTGGTGTCAGGGCGGCGAGAGCCCCGACGCTCTGCTGTGGCGGCAAAGGGATTGGAGGCGGCGTAACATGCTGGAATGAAGGAGTCGGTGTAGGATGCCAGAAATAGCCGGCGGGTGGAGCCCATGAGAGTGGAGGCTGCAGAGCAGGGGCAGCCGCCATCATCTGGACTGACCCCCGAGGTGTAGTATTTGATGAAGTTGAAGAAACTGGCTCCCACTTGATAATGCTGGAGGGGTTCTGACGACAAACCCGCTCCATGTGGCCTGATCGGTCGCAGTGCCGACACTCCCCCGTCCAGGAGCACTCAGCGGCACGGTGCCCACCTCCACACTTGAAACAAATCATGCCCTGCCCCGGAACAGGACGCAAGGCTGGGGTCGTCGATGAAGTACGTGGCGCTGAAGAAGACGGCCTCGAAGTTTTGGACTTGGATGATTGTGGGGGATGCTGGCCCCACTTGGACTTTTTAGGAGCGGGCCGTTGAGACGACCCACCCCCTTTTGTGTATCTCCTCTTCTGGTCACCACCAGAAGCGCTTGAACCACCAGAGGGTTGTAGCCCCTTAGTGAGCTGCATCTCCATTCTGGCCTGCTCTACCACGGATCGAAAGTCACGCGGTGCAGTAGCTCCCATGACATGCCGGAACTCAGGGTTGAGCCCTCGGCGGAACCTTTTGGCCTTCTCAAGGTCGTTCTTCGCGACCGATGGCACGAAACGGATCAAGTTATTGAATGCTGCCTCATACTCAGCCACAGTCATCTTTCCCTGTACGAAGGTCGACAGAGCGACCTCCATACTCTCCACAAAAGAATCTGGGTAATACTTCGCCTTGAACTGCTCGGTGAAGACTTCCCAAGAAGCGGGACCTTGAGCAGGGGTCCTGGCTGAAAGAACTCCTTCCCACCAGATGTCCGCCTGACCCTTCAATTGAAATGCCACGTAGCGAGCTTTCAGCTGAGAGCTCATCTCAAGGGCTTCGAATTGCCTCTCCATGTAGTGCAACCAATCCGCAGCTTGGACTGGTGTGCCCGAACCATCAAAGGTGTCTAGTCGCAAACCCAACCACTCACGCAGGCCCATTCTTGCCTCTGGTATGGCCGGAACAGCAACATGAGCAACAGCGGGAACGGCCGCCGCAGCGGCTGCCTGCGGTTGGCGGCGACGCGCACGGACCTCCTCTAAGAATTCCTGCAGCAAGGCTGAAGTCCTTGCTGGATCTCCAGCTACGGAATGTTCAGCAGAAGCAACCTCTGCATCAGGTGCATCCTGCTGGTCCTCAAGCGGTGGATCCGCTTGGGCACGACCACGACCACGGCCGCGACCTCCACGGCCACGCCGCGTCCTCTTGCTCTCGGCATATCTGATCAGGACAGATAGCCAGTCACACAACAAGCCCACAAACATCCATCACACAATGACATCAATGCTAACGAGAACGTGAATGTAATATAAGACCCATTCCCCATCCTATGGTGCACCAGTGTGTCAAATTTTAGTTTCATTATTAGACCTAAGTCAAATTTTAGTCGAATAATTAACCTAAGTTACCAAATTTCTATACCACGGACCTAACGCCCACTCTGATACCAACTGTAACACCCCGCCCACCCTCTGGGCCAGAATGTTACCTCCACTGCGTACTCAAAACATTTCATCACTACTAGCAGAATTTAAGCCAACACTAGGTTTATTTATTTTGCTGCGTTCAGAAACAACATAGCATCCTTAACAATTACTCTAGTCTAGTAAAAGCTAAAGTAACTGGCAAAAGTGATACAAAAGTGCTGCTGGGTCGTGCTGATTATTCATGTGCTACTCCCGCCCGAGCATGTCGTCCTCAACGGTCACCTAAAAACATCAACGAAGCAAGGGTGAGTCCGAAGACTCAACAAGTACATAATAGAACAATAGACACTACCAACATAAGTAAGCATATAACCATAATGCACATATATCATCATGTTCATAACATCATTCTCATAGCCAAGCAATGCAATGCCATCAATGCCATGCCTCATTACTCTACATGCTCATATGCTCTTCACTTTGCAAGTACCGGTACTGCCGAGTGAACACCCGTCGATGTTCACCCATCGTGGGCCCGCCCTCATAGGCACGGGACCCCTCCACTCCCGTGGAGGCATACCGAAGTAGGTCTTACTCAAGAGCACTCCGGATTAGTCCACTGGCTTTACTCATAGCTAGGGACTTTCTCACCGCCCTCACTCTTGAGTGCTCCTCATGCAAATGCACATGCCCATGATCATAATCACACTCATCACTAGCATTACTAGTAGACAAGCATCTTTGCCTACCTCACTCCATCATCATTGCCATCATTTACCATGCAACCTTATGTCAAGTAAATATCACATTTCCACATAGATATCATGTAATCAACGCTTTTCTACATAGATATCATCATACCAGATAAACATCGCATATTCATAAACCTTGGTCTACCGCTCTACCATGTACTTGCCTGTTAACCAAACGAAGTGGAGCGTCGTGCGGACGGCGTCAGCTCGGGACCTCCACCTGGACAAGCAAATAGTCCGATTTAACGCATCATAACGAAACCAGAGATTAATTGGGCGACGACGATACTTTATGCCTTTCCCCGATTCTAGCGTAAAAACGCACGGGTCTCAGGGATCTGTCGCGCAAGCACCAAAACCCCCTTTTTTTCTTTCTTTTTCTCCTCTCCTCTTTTCTTTTCCTCTTTTTTCCCCTCATTTCCTCTCTTACCCGGCCGGCCCCCTTTTCCCTTTTTTTTCTCTACCGGCCGGCCCCCTTTTCTCCTCCCTCACCCGTCTCTCTCTCTCTCTCCCTCCAATTCTCTTCGGCCGACCGGCCCCCCTCCTCCTCTACTTCGCCTGGGGCGGCGCGCGGCCAGGCGCGGCGGCGCCAGCGGCTTTCCCGCCGCCCCCTTCCTTCCCTCTCCCCTCCTACCCCTCCCTCTCTCGCACGCTCGGGCGCACCACCGGAGGCGCGACGGCACGGGGCGGCTCGGCTTGCCGGCCTCGGGCTCATCGCCGGCCAGCCTCCCCCCGGCTCGCCCCCTTCTTCCTCGCCTCGGATCCGGCCGACCCCGACCGGATCCACGCCTCCCCCTTGCGTGCGGCGGTGGGGCGCTGGGCGCCGCCGCCTGGGCGGCACGGCCGGCGGCCTGGCTGCCGC
This sequence comes from Dendrocalamus latiflorus, assembly GCA_017311315.1. Classification (NCBI taxonomy): domain Eukaryota; kingdom Viridiplantae; phylum Streptophyta; class Magnoliopsida; order Poales; family Poaceae; genus Dendrocalamus; species Dendrocalamus latiflorus. The sequence goes on from CM029611.1 coordinate 41,108,917, forward strand.
CCTTGGCTTCGGTCTGCTCTCTGCCCTCGGTACGCAAGGTACACCTCCCCTTTACCCCTGCCTACCCATTTGCTCAGTGAGCCGTGCCAAGAACGAGATAGGGCTGTGGGGAGGGGGCCTTACCCGAATGTTGGCTTGGAGGAAGAAGAGGGTTGTGGCGATGGCTATCTGCTTGGGCTGACTTAAGGAGTGCTAGGTAGTGCTGTCTGCAGGGTACGTGGCAAACATGCATGCCAAAGCAAGCTCGCGCTGGCCACGTCTCTCTGGCAGGGGGAAGGGTAGGTGTGGTGTCTTGCTAGGTATTACAGTAAATCAATCTTAATAATCTTTATAGTCGAGAAAGCTCCTTCTACAGTTGTTGTTGCCATTGGTAAAATGAAGGCCAATTCAATGAGACAATGTACCAAAGGAAAAACCATATGTCTCTCAGTCTGAACCATCTTCGTAGCAAGATTTCTAAGATCAGTGCAAGTTGCAAAATCTAGATCATTTCTCACATCAGCAATAAATATGCTAAGTTGGTTCCTAAGCACTACACAACCATATTGGGATAAGTCAGTACCATACATCTTAACAAGTTCAACTAATTTGTTCTCATCAAAGTTGGCAAAATAATTCTTTGAATCAAGCCAAACAATGCACCTGAATAACTGGGTCGATTAGCAAAGCGATTGTTCATCTCAACAACAATTTGATCATGTACCACAACAAATATTTCATGATGAAAATGATCATAGTAAGTTACCATTTGGCCACCATGACCCATTGACTAACTCCTAACCGGTATTGTATCATTTATGTTTAGTACAATGATCTTATGTTGGAGACTAAAGGCATTTACCTTTTCGAAAAGCTCATCCCAACCATCATTTCTTATTACGTCAATTGTCTTCAATATGGTCCTAATCAGCCATATGGCATGAACAATATTTTTACCTTTCTTTTGCAAGCATTGTGAAAGATAATTAGTCTTGCCTAAAATTATGATAATAAGATGCAATATAAATACAAATTTGAAGCTCTCTATTTTTCCAACAAACCTAAAGCTATGATTTTCTATGTTGCACTAATGGCATAATCACTCAAATTCTCTAATATCTCTAGGATCAAACCCCATATGAGAAGAAGACGACACAAGGTTTTATGATGTGAGTCCCAACGAGTATTACCGGGCCTTGCAAGGTTAGTTTATTGGTTTTTCCTTCAAAAAAATTCACTGGTCTCTAATTTGTTCACAATTTTATCATGAGAATCTTAGGCTAATTGATCTCTTTTGTTACAAGAAGAATTAACACTGTTGACAAATATGGTGGTGTAGTTAAGAAAATTCAAGATAGAAGAACAACATTTGGTAATAGAAATAACCACTTATTGGAATTGGTGAGCAAAGCAATGGACATAAAACACATATATATTTTCATCCAATATATGTCTTTGCAACCCATGAAATTTTCCTATCATATTTGATGCTCCATCATATCCTTGTCCTTGCAATCTAGAAATTAATAGACCATGAAATTGTAATATACCATCCAATGCTAACTTTAGCGAAAACGATGTCATGTCAGAAATATGTTGAACCCCCCAAGAAACCTCTCTATCACATGTCCTTTGTTATTAACGTACCTACATATGGCAAGAAAGCATAGTAATATAGTTTAGACTTACTAAGACATTAAAAAAATTGCATCTACTAATATCAAAACAGCAATCATTTGCTCTTTGATAGATGCATCACAGGCCTCATCAACAAGTACGAAGAAATGTTTATCCCCAATATCATCAATAAAGACATTGGTGTCTCTTCTGCACAAGACTTGCATAACTGCTTTTGTATATGATGTGAAGTCATTAAATGCTGCACAAGAGCATTATCAAGCAATTTTTGCAATGCTTTCATATTTCTCTTTATACCATTTAAACATTTCTAAGAAATTCCCCCCTATTGTTTGAGCTAGAAGACTCATCATATCCTCAAAAAGCAAGAATTTGAAATAGAAGAAATTTTGCAATGCCGAGCATAACAGTAAGACATGCTTTATATTCTTCCTCATCCGTCTTTGTGGCAGCATCCATCACATAATCCACATCTTGCCTCTGATTTTTGAAAGTCTGCAAATGTCTTCTTGCTTTATTGTCAACTCTATGCTGCTTAAAGAGATAACAGTAAAAACAAAAGGCCGCAGCTTTAGCAACACTACATTCTAACCAATCATACCTTTTGAACCATAATTCCTAAAATCTCTTCTTCTTACCCCCTGGTTCTTTCCATGGAGACTTATGCCCACTTGGTTGGCATAGTTCCAATGCAAATGCTCCCTTTTAGCAGCATCCCTAATGTTTACATGCAACTCAATTGATTTTTTGAAGTTCAGGATCGACAACTATATCATCTGGATTGAGTTCAATATGAGGGTTATTTTGCTTCGTGCTACTGGCTCTAGTTCCAACTGTTTCTAGAAGAGATTGGTTGCATTGTGTTCATGTTGGAAAATAAGATGACAATATCTTGCTCCTCTTCATCTTGTATACCTAATTCCTAAATAGAAAATACAAAACATATGGCATTCAATATTTCAAATCATTTTCTCATTCAAAATTCACATCAGGATGGCATTCAATATTTTAATTCATTTTATCATTCAAAATTGAAATTGGCATAACATTCAATATTTTAATTCATTTTCTCATTCACAATCCAGATCAGGATAGTATTCAATATTTCAACTACATGTATCATACAAAATCCCGTGAGGAGAGAGGAACCCACCGTCGAGTCGATCAACTACCTTCTGGCTTCTGCAATCTCGCCTTGTCCTCGTACTTATACCTCATGAAAGCAAACTCTTAGGAATCACCAGTCCTATAAGCTATAACAATTGAAGCACAAATACATAAATCAATTCCCAAAACCTCAAAATTTTCACATTCCAATTCATACCCACTCAACCTACAAGCCATACACAGATCAACCCCCAAATCAGGGAACAAACCAACCGATTCAACCGAAGCTTCTACTCGTCTCGCTCGCCTGCGGTCCTTGGGGATGTAGATGTTAACGACCTCGCTCCATACAACTTAAAGGGAGGCGACACTGGATGGCTGGAGCCTGTAGGGAGGCAATGACACCGGCGTTAGAGGGAGGTGGCACGGGAGGGAGGCAACGCCAATGGCGCTAGAGGTTGGAGCTGGCACTGGAGCCTAGAGGGAGGCGGCACTAGAGGAGTGGAGGGAGGTCGAAGGCGCTGGAGTTGGGGTCAAGCGAACTGGCGAGGGTTAGCCACCCGTGACCGGAGTGAATGATATTGGCGCTATGGGCTGTGCCGCTGGCGCCTCGGGCTAGGCTGTGCCGCTAATCTTTGATTTTTTGGGCTCATGTCGAAATAGTATCACTACTAATTTTTCTACGCCCCAGATCCGCTCATGCTGGGATGTGTAGCTGTGTGTATGTGAATATGTGGTGCACAACGTAGGTGGTACAGCCAGAGTGTAGTACCGTGCAACCGCATGCACCAACCAATCTTCTTCTGCAGCCAAACCCGTGGGGGGTCAGTCACAATGTCACAAGTCAATGGTAGCTAGTATTTGTTCGATCGATGAGGCGATATATCGATGGATGGAAGTATCGATGATGTGAAGTTACATATGTAAGGGACATATACCTTAGGGTTTGAACAAAGTGGGATGGAAGCAACCTATCTTGTACTAGCAAGGATAAAAAAAGAGAGTAAGAAAGAAGCAGTGAGGTAGCTAGAAGCTTGTTAGGAATCAAATGGCCGGGGAGAGATCGTTTTCTCTTCCAACGAGAGCAATACCAATTCCAAAAGTCCCTAACTAAACATTAGCTCGCGGGTAACTCTCACTAGAGAAGGAGAGGGAGCTGGTGAGACATAATGACTAAGATAGGATCGAGGAGTTTAGTACAAGCAGACGGGCAATAATACGATGATGAGATGAACTGTCCGGTCCACTTGCCGTGGCACAGAAGGATCGGATACGCTCTGAAATGCCGTGCTGATGGTGACCATTTCAGATCAATCAATGGAAGGGTACCGCATAGTATGACTGATCTCACCAATTAATTTTCAGGCATGCATGCGTCTGATCAATTATCATGCAACCAACTCGCGCGTGATCTAGTCAAAAGTTTTGAGAAACATACGGGCGAGGTGAGAGTGAGACAATATGCAGGATTAATTGGATGTGAGTTTGGAGAGTACAGTTAGTAGAGACATACACACATCTGTCGGCACAACAAGATTGCTTGTTCCAAGGACCTAATTAGACAGCGTACCTGGTATTGCTGCGTGGCTCGCAAGCCAACGTACGTACGACGGTACAGTTTCTGCAAACATACGTCTGGCTGTGCACAACCCTAGCAGCAGCTACTAGCTACGACGGCATTGATCAGTGCATGTGAAGCTGCAGACTCGTGCAAAATATGCATACGGATCGAAAGAAACACTTGAATCGCCTGTCAAATGGCTCGGAGCTCTTGCCCATATGCGCAAACGAGAGCTCGGCCGTCCCATTTCCAACAGGGCAGACGTTGCTAACAGAATGGTGTGCTGCAACGTCTGGACTAAATGCACAAGATAGGAGCTTGTTTACAGAGAAGATGATGAATTACAACATGCAAGAGGGGACTATATCCTACGGCAGTACGTCCGTCGTTGTTGCATGCCTCTGACCATCTCATTGCTTCTGTCGGATGAATTGCAACACCAGGACCACAAGAAATTGCCCGTATATGTATATATAATCCAACGGATGGAGACGATGATATATTAGTACATTGCAAATAGCTGTGGATAGAAAGATCCATGCATCTACGTGTACATGCTAGATCTAGATGTTGCGTTTAGATCAAACAATCGATCGATGGTACAGAAACAATTTTCAAGAGATGGGAATGGGACACAGAGACCGAGCGATCGATGATTCACCATCTCACGGTAGCGATTAGTACTTGAAAGTTGAAACAAACGAATGCGATGCCTTGTCAAGCTCAAAATCCCGTATCAAAAGCAGCGGCTCGTTTCATTTTAGGTGGAAATTAACTACCAGCAAGCGTGGAGAAAGCTGATATCTACAAGTCAAACCACAACCGCCGCGTCAGCTTCGTTTGGACTGAAATTAAGCTAGAAACTGTTCTCTTCCAAAAAATTAAAAAAGGTTGGAACCTAAACCCACTAATTGCAGGTACGCTATAACTCGGGCCCAATTAAAGGGACTCGCAAGATATGGTATCATATAGCGTCCTACTACTACTTTAATCTACCATTTACATGTTGTGTAGTCGTTGGACCATAATTCTGTTCCCGTAGTAGCAGTAGGTCACATGTAGTTGTAGAGGAACGTAGCATGCAGATAACTGGGCCTAAAAGAAACCAAAAAAGGGAAAGTCCAAAACCAACAGGTGTAGACATGATGTATTCTTTTTAGTTTATGACTTATTGATTTCTCCGAACAAATAAACGGAATAATTTTTCGTTATCTTTTTAAAGCGGCTTATCAGAGTAGTATTTTTGAAGCGTCTTATCAGTATTTGATACATTTACACAAACGCTAGTGCTAGGATCGAATCCATCAACCACGGCCATAAGTTATCAGTCACATTCGAGAAGAACCCATGATAACAATGTCAATAGAAATTTCTAAGATGAAAGGAGACATTGGATCTCTTTTTTTCGGTTTCTAAAAGCAGCTTTTCTACAATAACTAGCTTTCAAACAAAATATCTTTTCAAGATAGAGTCTACAGTTCGATTGCAGTACGCATCATAGAAACTTCATTTATATGGGCTAAAATCATATATAAATCTCTATCTCTTCGTACTCTCTTTTATGAACAGTCAAAAACCATAATCCACGGACCAAAAGAAAAGGCACATTATTACCAAACTGTGATCCCCAGAGCATAGAGGGGAAGAAAGTTGGCATGAATGTAGGTGTGGAAACAAGTCAAGCCTGCTCGAGTGAAGCTCGCCTAAGCTCGTTTCAACAGGCGGCTCGGCTCGGCTCAGCTTGAAGAAAGGCTTGAGCCAAGAGTGCGGCGTGGCTCGGCTTGAAGAAAGGCTCAAGCCGGCTCGCGAACCCTCGTGAGCTAGGAGCAGGTAGAAGTTTCATCTACTGAAATACTTATTTTAGAAATTCATATCTGCTAAGGTGCAGGATTACAAAAATTGTATTATCAAAGGCTGATCCTAATGTCCAAATGTGTTGTAATACATAACCCAGATCCTTATATATATATATATATATATATATATATATATATATATATATATATATATATATATATATATATATATATATATATATATATATATATATATATATATATATATATATATATATATATATATATATATATATATATATATATATATATATATATATATATATATATATATGACGAGTGTTTCATGCACCCTGGTGCCTAGGCATCCATATCAATACCCGTTTCGCAACGTTTGATGTGGGTATCTTTATATACCCATAAAAAAGTATATTTGAGATGTCAAACTCTGAAAAAAATTAAATTCAACTTCAGTTTAATTAGTTTGAACTATTTTTATGGTATATACTCACTGTAGTCGCATTGAACTCAAAAGTAGTTCAAACTAGTTTGAACTGAGTTCAAAACTTACTTACCATAAATATATCAAGGGTATAAAACATTTTCATACCCAAACTCAAAAAAATTATCAATCATACACGTGTATCGGACGGTTCTTGATATGGGTGCCTAGGCACCCAGGTGCCTTATGTAATTTTCATATATATATATATATATATATATATATATATATATATATATATATATATATATATATATATATATATATATATATATATATATATATATAAACCATGTGGATGGTCATAAATTAAGAGATGATAAATTATTGATAAACCATTTGGTAAATAAAGAGATCATGAATAATTCATATTTGGTTTGCCTTGGATATTGCGTTTGTAAAAGACTTGGTTGTTTGTAGTGAAAGACTTTATCTTTGAGTGGTTTTGCTTAGTTACAAACGTGGTAAGCGGTCGGGTGTCGGAGTGTTGTCTATTCTCATAGGCTTCGAGTACGTATTGCGGCGGTGATTTATGATCGATACTCGGTAGTCGGTCAGTAGCGGTGCGTGTGGTTTCCGAGTACTTGTGGGTTACAAGTACTCTGAGTTAGTGGTCGTGTTGAGTGGTTTGAGGGTATGTTCGGTTAGCGATAGTCTGTGTGGTCATGGATGATCTGGGGGATGGTCGTAGATGATTTGATTCTTGTCTGAGGATAGACAAGGGTGTGTTTTGCTAATGTGTGTTGATTATAATCAAGTTAGGGAGAACTTGTACTAGGAGAAAGTTTCTTTGGTCTTTGCATATGCAGATGGACATGGAGGTAGCCAGGGTCGGTGATGAGGAGGACTGGGGCCAGGGTCAAATCCGCGCGAGGGGAAGTGAAAGCTGTGTCGAATCGAGTGAAACGACTCTGGAGGGGGAGTCCATCGGCGATGGAGCTCGAGAGGACAGGTAAGGGGAGGCCAACGGGGGAGGACGGGATGGGGAGGAAAAGGTGTGGTCGTGTGGTACATGGCTGACAGACCTGCGGTGGCGGCCACCAAGACGGCGTTACAAGAGAGGATTAGGGATCAAGAAGGGAGCTGCGATTGGGAAATGATCATCGGATTGGGGATTGAGGCATAGAGAGATGCGTTGCATTGGGCTGGGCCTTCCTCGCGCTGACTAGCTAGGCCACTGGCCTTCGCGGGCCACACGAGCCTAACAAGCTGAGCGAGTTGCTCGTGAGCAACTCGAAGCTCGGCTCGTTTTCTTGCGAGTTGGATATCAGGCTTGTCTCGGCTCGAAAATTCACGAGCTCGAGTCAAGTTGTAAGCCTCGAGCTATTTTTCCATCCGTGATAATGGAATCCAGCGAATCTTCAACAGGTACTGACTGACAGGTTTGTGGGCCAGGGTTCGTACTCGGTGGGTTCCACGTGCCAGCCGAACAGCTGCAGGCAGGCGGGGACAAATATCAGGACCATCCGAGCAATAGAGGCGCGCTACGCATCATCATGCCGGGAGCAAAGCTTGTGGCGTTGTTCATTTCTGAATGATCATTCGTTGGATCATCTTCCCTCGTCCCTCCTCCCCGTGCATGGGACCCTTCATCCTCGTAGCCATGTAATCGTGAATTCACGCAACCGTATCCATCCGACGCCATATATCCTTCCTGGAGAAGTGAATTCACGCCTAGCTTTTAGTTTTCGACCGGGTATTTGTTCATGTCCCCGTTCGGAGCACAGTATTTTTTAAAATGAGAATTTTCACTTCTCACACAGAAATCGGAAAAAATCCTCCCGTTCCAGAACGGGGCCTTAGATCTAAAGTTCTCTGCAGTATCCATCGGCGCGATGAAATCAGCCGGGTCCAAGCGTGCAACGGCGGCCAGGCAGCACGGAGCGGATGGCCGGCGCCGGCTGCTTTTGCAGGCGGCGGGTTGGGCGCCCAGATGGAGATTCCGCCATGCCGGCGGCCCAGGTCGTGTAGGCAGCCGGCCAAGCCCTTCTCGGGCCGAGCAGCTAGGAACCCGGCTGTTTGCGTTGCCACAAGCCCGCGCATGGCATTTTGGCACGCAAAGGGGAGGCCGAACGCCGCAAATTTTGATGGATAATGCAACGCTCGCACCTATTTTGATGAATGTGAAGGCTTATTTTAATGATTTGATCCGATTTTTCTTGTCGATTTCTTCAGTTTTAAATTGATGTTGGGATCTGAAATTTTGATGCATAATGCAATGGTCACAATCATTTTGATAAACTAGCAGATTTACCCGCGCAACTCCACGGGTAGATATTATGATACGGTTGTCTTTGATATACAACTCTACTTCCTATAATTGAAATATAATTGTATTTGTTATATAACTCTAATATCTATATATGATTAATTTATCTCGTTATAATCCGGTTCCTCCAAAATAAGTGGTAGAGATCATTTCCTTTTTCTTTTGATTGATGTGAGAATTTTTAGTATTTTTAGGATTATTGTGGAGATTTTCTTATATCAAAATGAAGCCTTAAGTATCACCAGTTGTTTTTATTTATATAAATTGATAAGGTATCCCAGTTGTTCAGATAATAGAATTAGCACTTGTTTATCGTCTCCCAAACAGAGTGCCTACAGTACAGGGGATTTTGATCTCACTAGTATTTTTGTGTAATGAAAAGTTTCAGGTGTTTCCCTTTACAAGTGAAAAAAATGCAGTAACTCCCAAGCAGGCCCCGAGAGTTTTATATGGCGGCCTGGCAAAGGGTCTCGGCCCATGTTTTCTCCAGAACCTCTACTGAGCTAGCTAGTACAACTAATGGGGGTGATTCTTCTTTTTTTTTTCTAGACCAATGGGGGTCATTACTATTCGCACAGGATGATTATGACCGCTATCCTCAGTGAATTCCATCACTTGCAGGCAGTAGTATACGTACATCTACCTCTGTCAAAGAGAAACAACTTCAAGACATCAAGTAAAAAAAAGCTTCAGGAAACGCTAACTATCACTTGCTGGCAGCACAGCAACAACCAATCAACCACAGCTATGCATATGCTCGCATTTGTTGTTGCTTCGTCGATTTTACTTTTGGTAGCAGGGTGTTAACGCGGAGGACACCGATGATTGCACTGGGGGATGTGTAAACGTAAGCTCTCATCTCACACGAAACTGTCCAATTAACTCCTCTTCTTTCGCTTTCACAAGAGAAAAAACAATCTGGCAAAGTAGCAAGCGTGTAAGAGCTAAGGTTACGACGACCTTTGAGTGCTTCAAAGTCCTTCGCGGCCACCTGCTAGTTCAAGTGTCAAGCTCCTAATATCTTCCTTTCTCCTAACATTTGGCCTTTCGCTGCCAAAAAATTCGGCGTCCTGCTGTGCGGTTACCTTCGATTCAAGTGGTAATTCGTAGCTGACAAGTGACAACTGCGCATCCAAACTCACGGGTAAGTAGCTTCGTACTGCAGTGATGTGCTGCCTTCGATGGATGCAGTCTACATCGCATCAGGAACCTGGCCGAATAAACACACGCATCACGAAATGTCTTGCCTATGAACATGACGAAGATATAGTTTACTTTTCCTCTTGCCTATGAACATGACGAAGATATATTTTACTTTTCCTCTTTGATGTAACAATGACCCTTGAGATGCTGAAATGAACCGTTCAGAGCACACGACGTCTGACAAAAACACAAAAACATTTTGTCAGTTTGTCTGATCACTGTCTGCACATTTCTGGAAGAGGCAACATGCATGCCCTTCGTTGCTCCAAATTGATGGCTGGCGGACACTGATGAAACTACCGTGATGCATTGCATGCGCAACGCAAAGCTAGCTCAATCTGCAAGTTGCCCTGCTTGTGTCAATTGCACCTAATATATCATATTGTCAAGGGATTATCATACCATATTATGATATGCGTGGATCAGATCTAATACGCTATAAAAGGTCTAAGTGTCAAATGGGAACCGCTCTCCTCTCAAAATTTATTCTTCTTGTCGTCAGGCTGATTATGCACGCAGCGTATAGATTTTTAAATTGCTGCTCAGCCGCGCATTATTCGGGATTTCGTGTCACTTTAGCAAGCTAAGCTGTTTGACTTGGAATATTTCTCCTTGTGTTATTAGTTTAAACCAGGGAAAAATCTATCGCTGGAATTTCGCCGATAACCGATGGTTACAGGACTTATCGATGGGTCCCGGTAAAATTCTAAACCGGTTAAAAAATTTCAGATTCACCTAAAATTCATCTAAAAAATTCAAAATTTAATTTAAAATTAATGTCCGAAAAATCCAGTAGACGGCGGTTACTAGTTCTATTGCTACCTCCGATAAAATTTTCAAACCGATATTGTCGACGATCAGGTTACCGATCATATGAAATAATATGAGGAAAATAGCTAAAATCCTTGAGAAACAACATAAATACTCTTTATTGCTATGAACTGGTTACAGAGTATCTTTAATAATACGTGGGATCAGCCCTAATTATACTAACTTGAATAAAAATGAATTCGTGATCGAATGTCCTTGATTGTCTTTAATCTTCTAGCTTTAAATACCAATGAAGAGATACCAATTGTCCGTCGAAGAAGACGTCTTATGGAACTAGTGCGTCTGGTTGGGAAGGCAGTTATTGTCAGCGAGAGAATATTTGATTGTCGGTTGTTGTCAGCAGGAGTCGAATGTAGGCAACAACCGCATGGTAGTTGTTGTCAGAGACTTAGGGTTAAAATGTTGTGCTATTTGAAGTGGATAAGACACGTGTTTTATCCACTATACGGAAGGAATATCCTGGAATCAAGTTTAGGTACCAGTTTACAGATTCTCTAAGTGGTCCTTTGGTCGGGCAACACGCACAGTGTATTTCTGACCAGAGTACTTGAGGAGAAATCCTTAGAGGTTTACCACCACAGAGATCTCTTAGCCTTAACTAAATATTAAAACCATATTTAAGAGCTTATTTAATCCTCATCAGATATATTTTTCCCTGTTTAAACCTGAGGAAAGTAACATAGCGCCAATGAGAGCTAGGGATCCTGACATGGGTGATTCGTCACAGACGCGGCTCGACCGATTCGCTCCGTCTGTGGTGTTACTGATTTGTCATAGCAAACGGAAGCAACTTTGCACTTTGCTTGTGCAACTCATAAATCATAATTACTAGTTGGATGCCCGTGCGTTGCTACGGATTAAAACATAATCGTAACATTTAAAAAATCTAATTGCAAAATAATAGGGAGCAAAAGAAATCAGGGTTATCAAAACCCACTCCAGTCTGCTCGCGCGAGAGCGCTTCACGCACCTGCAGAGATCTTCGCGCGGCGACACGTGGCGAGCACCGTCTCGCGGTCACACGGCAGCTTGCGCTCGTGGCAGCGTAGAGGCCTTCCAGCTCGTTGACCGGTGGGTCCTGCTAGTGCGCGGTCCCGCGTGCAGCGGCGGGGAGCAGGTGCGGGGGGCGTGTGCCTCTCCATGACTGGGCGTGGAGCGCTGTGCACGTCGCGAGGTGAAGCACGCGCCCCATCCTCCAGCGCCACAACGCACCGATGCAAGACCCTGGGTGATGGACCCTGGTCCTCCCGAACCCCATTGGCAGTGATTGAGTGTAGAGGGGCTAGGTGTGCGGGGGCTCAGCAACGGGGCTTTTACTGGCGCGCAGGCTGTTTGGGAGAGGTGCACACGCGGAGCAGTCGAGGCGCCGCTCCGAACAGTACCAGCCGCCGCTACTCCCTCGCCGTACGTGCGTGCGCGGCCGCTCTTCTCTACCGATGGCCGATCTGTCCCATCGGAACAGTGCACGGACGACCATGGCGTCCCGTCGGGCAGAGCGCACGCGGCCATCATCCCCTACCAGCCTCGCCCTGCGGCGCTAGTTACCGTGCTTGAGGTGAGTGGCTCCCCTCTCCCTTTTATAGCCTCACACCTGAGACTAACCCTAATGGATCCATCCATTAGTCCACACTGCGGCTAACCCGTAAACCCCCTCCTAACACCGGGTTTTACACACCGCACACATGCGACAACCCGTTACAGCCGACAGCCAATAGGATTACAGTGCTTTTACAGGAAACCGCTTCACATCTTACATCTGTCACCACCGGTCAAAAAGGTAGAACATGACATGCACAAGACCTACGACCACTACCATAGTCCATACGACCACCCCAGTGGTCTATTCGACCGATTCCCAGATGTTAGTACTGCTCCGGGAGGCCATACGACCGGTTTACAAGAGTTACAACCGCTTCTGAGTGATAACGTGGTCGTAAGGCGCCGACTCCTCAACATGGTCGTAAATTCGACTTCTGATTACCGACCGCTTTACCACGTGGTTAGAGTCCGCCGACTTCCTAACATGGTCGTAGTCGAAGTCTGCCGACTACCCTCGTGGTTGCAAGCCCGAGCGCCGAAGCTCGCTACAACGTGGTCGCAAGCTGCGCCGACTACCAACCGCAGCGGTGAAGCATCGACTTTCGACCGCAGTTCTCGATAACGTGGTCGTAGGCCACCGACTTCCCAAGGTGGTCATGGCCTGTTAGCCGACTACCGACCACGATCGTGTTTCGCTGCCGGTAATGGATAACGTGGTTGTAGATTCATCTGGGAACTTCCGACCACGATCAAAGAGATGTGTTCGACTTCTGACCACTCGTAAATGCCCTGTTGACTTTCGACCAGCGACAACTTGGTCGTAAAACTTCCTGGGACCTTTGACCATGACCAGAGTGGTCGTAAACCCTTCTGATGTTCTCCAATCACGCCCAATGTGGTCGTACCCCTTCCTGATGGACTCCGATCACAGCCAAAGTGGTCGTAAACTGTCCTGGTGGCCTTCGACCACAACCAACGCGGTCGTAAAGCTTCCTGGAATCTTTGACTACGCCCAAAGTGGTCGTAAACACCACAACGTGGTCGTAAAACAGTGCGCACGGCTTTTGACCACGACCCACGTGGTCGTAAAGCGTTCTGACCACTCGAAAACGCACCTACCAGATTTCGACCAAGTACAACGTGGTCGTAAATGGCCCAGCTGACTTCTGACCACGACCAACGTGGTCATAACGGCTATTGCTGACACCCTCGTGGACGCATGCCCGAGCGCCGAAGCTCGCTACAATGTGGTCGCAAGCTTGAGCGTCGACTACCGACCGCAGCGGTCGAAGCATCGACTTTCGACCTCAGCTCTCGATAACGTGGTCGTAGGCCACCGACTTCCCAACATGGTCGTGGCCCGTCAGTCGACTACTGACCACGATCGTGTTTCGCTGCCGGTAATGGATAACGTGGTCGTAGATTCATCTGGGAACTTCCGACCACGATCAAAGAGATGCGTTCGACTTCTAACCACTCGTAAATGCCCTGTTGACTTTCGACCAGTGACAACTTGGTCATAAAACTTCCAGGGACCTTTGACCATGACCAGAGTGGTCGTAAACCCTTCTGATGTTCTCCAATCATGCCCAATGTGGTCGTACCCCTTCCTAATGGACTCCGACCACAGCCAAAGTGGTAGTAAATTGTCCTGGTGTCCTTCGACCACAACCAACGCGGTCATAAAGATTCCTGGGACCTTTGACTATGCCCAAAGTGATCGTAAATGCCACAACATGGTCGTAAAACAGTGCGCACAGTTTCTGACCACGACCCACGTGGTCGTAAAGCTTTCCGACGACTCAAAAACGCACCTACCAGATTTTGACCAAGGACAATGTGGTCGTAAATGGCCCAGCCGACTTCTGACCACGGCCAACGTGGTCTTAGCGGCTACTGTTGACACCCTCGTGGTCGCATGCCCGAGCGCCGAAGCTCGCTACAACGTGGCCGCAAGCTTGAGCGCCGACTACCGACCGCAGCGGTCGAAGCATCGACTTTCGACCTCAGCTCTCGATAACATGATCGTAGGCCACCGACTTCCCAACGTGGTCATGGCTCGTCAGTCGACTACCGACCACGATCGTGTTTCGCTGCCGGTAATGGATAACGTGGTCGTAGATTCATCTGGGAACTTTCGACCACGATCAAAGAGATGCATTCGACTTCTGACCACTCGTAAATGCCCTGTTGACTTTCGACCAGCGACAACTTGGTCGTAAAACTTCCTGGGACCTTTGACCATGACCAGAGTGGTCGTAAACCCTTCTGATGTTCTCCAATCATGCCCAATGTGGTCGTACCCCTTCCTAATGGACTCCAACCACAGCCAAAGTGGTCGTAAACTGTCCTGGTGGCCTTCGACCACAACCAACACGGTCGTAAAGCTTCCTGGGACCTTTGACTACGCCCATAGTGGTCGTAAATGCCACAGCTTCCTGGGAAATTAATCGAAGTAACCTTTACAGCTAGGAGGCCGAGAGCGAAGGCAACGCCCTTCTCGACCTCATGCTCGAACGGCCGCAGCTGCTACTCCTCCTGCGCCGTCGCCACGGCAAGGGGCTCCTTCAGGTGGCACACTAACGCCGGCACGGCTCTACCCTCTACGATCACGTTGACAACATCCTCGGTGAGTTCGGCGAGGACGTGGGTGGCGTGCTTGGCGACAGCGCGATCGGCGTGGTGCCACGAGAAGCGCAGTCGGCATGGCGGCACATCACCATCGCAGCCGCGCCTCCTCCTTCCTTCGCCCCCTTCCTCTCTCTACTCCTTAAAAGGAGGAGGAGGGGAGGAGGATGCGGCGGCGAGGGGTGGGGGAATAGGAGGCAGTGGTGCGGGGGACAGAGAGGGGGAGGCGGCGGCGCGGTGGGTTGGGGGGAGTAGGGGAGGAGGTGCAGGGGGGAGGAGGAGGCGGCAGCGCGGGCTGGGGAGGAGGCGGTTCGGGGAGGAGGATGCGGCGGTGCGGGGGTGGCGGAGGAATGGCGGCGGCGCGGGGGGCGGAGGGGGTGAGGGCGGGATCGCGGGCTGGCGAGGAGGGTGGGGGCGCGGAGGAGTGGCGGCAGCACGGGGGGCGGAGGTGGTGAGGGCGGAGGGAGGGGAGGAGGCGAGGGCGGCGCGGCGGCGGAGGAGGGAGGGGAGGAGGCAAGGGCGGTGCAGCGGCAGAGGGAGGGGAGGCTTCTAATGGTAAAACTTTTTATTTTTTTCCAGTGTATCTCAAGGTTTTGGCGTAATTAGAATTTCTCGAATTTGCTTTCTTGCCAAAAGCCTGAGTAATAAAAATCCAAACCTTGCAATCCAGAACCCAGATTGAAACTCAAGCCAGGAGTGAAAATTGAAAATTAATAGACTCTATTCCATCCAAGTTGTATATCTGGAAATTCAAATTCTGAAATTTAATATTTATTTCTCTAAAACTCGCCAACCTTAAAAATTAAATGGTCGAATCCCAAGAATCTGAACCAAGCTTCAAATCTAGAAAGAAAAGGAAAAACCTAATTACGAATCCAATTTCAGAAAAAAAAACCAAAATTCCACCTGGCCCAGCCTATCTCTTTTTATTTTTCCCGACCATTTTCTTTTCTCCTCTCTCTGGCCTTCGGCCCACCCGGCGTCGTGGCTTCTTCCTCCCCTGCCGCGAGCGTCCGCCCGGTCCGCTCCGAGCCGCCGCACCGCCCGGTCCATGCCGAGCCGCCGCCCCGCCCGGTTCACGCCCGCTCCGCCCGGACCGCCTCCCCCGCCATTACTCCACACCGACCCGCCTGCGCCCTCGCCTCCGCCTGCGCCGGCCTGCGACCACCCAATGCCGCACGCCACCGCTCGCATTACTCCTCCCCTGTACTCGCTTTCAATGCCCAGCAACCACCACCCGCCCTCTCCAGCTATAAGAACCCGGTGCTTCCCTTCCTCGAGCAGAGCGCAGCCGCACCGCCTCCGCGCCCGCTCCGGCCACCCCTCTTCCCCGGCCTCTCCGGCGCCTCCCTACCAAAATCAACCGCGTCACGGTGCGCCCCCGGACCTCCTCCACCTCCCCTCCGGTTAATTGGAGTTTGGTCGCCGGATTCCGCCACAACGGCTGTACTCCTCCAAATGGGCCACCGCCACCATTCCCGCCGTCGTTTTGTCCCCGGTGCCCCTCGGCCCGATTCCCCGCAGTGGGAGCATCGCCGAGCCCCCACGTAGCTCCCCCGACCAACGGCCGGAGCCCTCCCCCACCGGAGTGATCCCTCCATGTGCGCCACCCGCCGCCGCCCCTGGCACCCGACGCCAGCCCGCCTCGGCCACTCCCCGGCTTCACCGACCGCTCCGGTATGCTCCTTGTGACCTCCGCTTGCCCATGCTCACGCTAATCGGGTTCCCTCCTTCCTTGGCCGTCGCCGCCCCCATGGCCCCTCTACGCCCGGTCGCCTCCACCACCGCCGGCCGCAGTCGCTGCCGCCCCACCCGGAGCTTCACCACCTCGGGGGCAGCCCATTTTGCTGCATCCACCGCCCTCCGGCTGACGGCCACGCCGGCGAAGTCGACGCGGTGGCAGAGGAGAGAGGGAGGCAGCGCACGGGAATAGGTGGGGAGGCAGCGCACGGGTTTCAAGGTGGGAGTTCTTTTTAATAAGGAGTAAAGAAAGCATGTGGGTGGGAGAGAGAGGGGTAGTAAGTGGCTCCACATGTCAGTGAAAAAGGAAACAAAACGTAGAATTCACCATCACCTTGAACTCCTCTTTTTAAGAGTAGAGATTAACAAGTGATTACTAATATACTGTAGTGATCGAAGAACTTTTCCAATAAGTTACCGAAGTGTCACATCATAGACGCTCATGCCTGCTAAGGAATCAAAGTGGAGTATTATGACGACAAGGCGCTCTTGGCCTTTACCTGAATTAAAGGTTAAAGACAATGCCACAACTTGGTGGCCTCCTCCAAACGGAGATAATCATATATATCTAGCAGAGAATATCCCAATATATATGCTGAGCAACTACGAAGAAAATAAAGGAGGTAATTTTGCTCCAACCATTTTCTTTTACATATCGTCACTTGAACTATCCTAGTAAAAATCAAAGGAAGAAGTCCACTTTACCCACTCAATTTATGTCCCGAGTCTGATTTATACCTTCAACTATAAAATCGTCCACTTTCAACCCCCAAGTAGCAAAATCGGTACACATTGCCCCCTTCACCCAAAGCCATCCTGGTTTTGGCCAATGTGGCATCCATGTGTTCAAGTTTTAATGGCATGTCATCCATGTGAGTTTACAATCTTCTCTTTCCTTGCGCCCCCTCTCCTACAGAGATATTTCCCCTGTCTCCCCCTCTCCCATCCGAGCAGCACCACTCCACTCCCCGGTGTCAGTCACCACTCCTCGGCCAGGCCTATGCAGATCCAGCTAAATCTGGCCTCCACTACCGTTTTCTAGCCCCGGCGCCACGGACCTTGCGTGGCCTGACACCTTCTTGCCGGTCCTGGCTCCACCGCTCTCACCATCGTTGGGATTTGGTTAGATCCAGCCACCGGGTTTAGATCCGATCAGTGGCACTGCCCTTACCTGATGCGAGTGCCGTCCCCACTCGGTCGCCGCTACTCGGCCATTGCCGCCGTGCCATCGTCACTCGATCTCCTCATCCGTCGGATCGAAGTCCGAATCATCACACTGAAAGACACCTCTCAACCTTGGCAACAAAATCCCTCTACAATTTTTTTTGCATTTGCCCACCAAGTCATCACCGATTGCATCTCCTTCCTCAAGTCTAGCAAACCATCACCTCGTTGTTGATCCCAGCTTCTGGTGAGTTCTAGTGCAAGCAGCACACGGTCATAGCAACATGGGATTGGTGAGGCAGAAAGTCACCTCCACGACGGCACAGCTTTGCATGCACCTGCCACTGCCATCCTCCATGTCCACCACGGCCGCTGCACCTCCGCGTAGTATTGGGTACTTGGGGGTTGTAGGAAGTAGAGAGATGGAGAGAGAGAGAGGAGGCGGTTGTGGGAGCAGCAACCTTGGTAGAAGCCAGAAGGCATTGGTGTCCATGGGTATTAGGGAGGAAGAGAGCGATAGATTTTGTTGAAAGTAAGCCTAAGATACAGTGAGAGAGATGTGGAAGAAGATGCCACCCCAACTATATTTGTGTATGGGGATTCCATGTCAGTAAAACTAGAACATGTGGATGCCACGTCGGTAAAAACAGGGTGGTTTTGGCTAACGGGGCAATTTGCACCAATTTTACTAGTTGAGTGGAAAGTGAACTATTTTGTAGTTGAGGATGTAAATTGGACTTGGGGCATAAGTTAAAAGAGGGTAAAGTGAACTTCCAAAATTAAAATACCAATGGGTAAGTGAAATCACCATGCGTACTAGCTAGCATTATTGAGGTGGAATAATAAAATTGTCGATATGACCGATGTAAAAAATATAGTCCTGCTCCATTGGGTTTCAACTTTTAGCTTCTAACTTCTTAATTTTGTCTTTTTCTGCCTGTTTTAGGCTTTTTTGCCTTTTTTTTCCCTTATTCATTTGCATTGTCTATGATGATGTTACGTTTTTTCCTTTTTAAATTTAATTACACTAAAAAAACTAACAACAGCTGCAGTGTAAAAATAAGCCATAATTAGTGCCAATCAGTGAAAAAAGCTTGAGTTTAAGCCTAATGGAGCACAACCTAGGTTTGTTTCAGACAAACAATCAACATATTGGTTGAATCAATATATCAAGATGGATTGATAATTAAGGGATACGCTCTATATAATACACAAGGTCCTCGTTCTAAAGAATTCTCGTGTGTAGGGGTGCAATTGGAGCATATACGAATGGATATCGCTCATTCTGTATCCTATTTCGTATTTTTTCTTAGAGTCAGATATGGATAATACCGGATATCCATTTCTCCATTCATATTATCTGCTTTTTTACATAGGACAGTAAGGTGCAACCAGAGCAAACACAGAGAGACTAATCGTCGAGATGTCGAAAGAGGAGCACTTAGTATTCTCCGTCTGTTTAGATGTGGCAATCCACTTATATGTTATCTTGTTCATAAGTAAAGTCACGACAAACTTTCTCATACCATTTAATAGGGTTGAAAACGGTCGGAAACGATCTGTAGGAGGTCAAATCACTTTCAGTTTCACATTATTTTCTCGAAAACGAAATCGATACGATATTGTCGGAAATGAGAACGACATCGATATTCCGGTAAATTCGGAAACGAAACTATTCGATCAAAAGTGCATCGATAACGATCGAAAATCATGAAAGCGATATCTAAAATACAATAAACACACCAATCTGCACAGCATGACAATAGCTGTATATATTGACCTAGGTCACATGAAAAATAATACTGTAGTAATGATCCATGGCACAAGAGGCAAGACACATATATTATATAGCAATAAAAAGACACGACACAAAGCCACAAGCCCACAACCACAAGTGATATCATGGACTTAATACAATAATACTTAGTTAGGTCTCACAAGCACACAAAGCTGACAACCACATGACATAGGCGTAGTCACAAGCTCACAAACTCGAAAGTACTAGTACACTAGTAACTGAAATACTAAATCAAGTTCTTAGTTGAACTTAACAAAGGATAGGAAGCAGGCTTCCTATAGCTGAACCTCCGGCATGTCATCATCATCTCCAAGCACATAATCACCGCCCATTTCTGAAAATTCATCCTACAAATTGCAATGGAAATAACGTGTTAGCACTTCAAATGAATTACATGCTACTGCAATACATATCAATATAATTGTACCTCAATAAGCAGACTGTTCTTAATGGCTTCAAGAACCTCAAGATCACTAGGCAAAGAAGAAATATTCTTAGAACCTGAAAATTAAAAGGCAGCTACATGAGTAAAAAGAACATCAAGATATTGTTAATAGAAAGCAACAGATCAGTTTACACTTTTACCTCTTTTAGCTCCAGTTATCCAATCCTTAGTGCAAACAAGTGCTTGTACCATGTCAGGATCAAGGCTGCTTCGATATGGGTCGACGACACGTCCACCGGCACTAAATGCAGATTCAGAAGCCACGGTTGACACTTGCATTGCCAACACATCACGAGCAATCAGGGAGAGGACAGGATATTCATCCTTCTGATTTTTCCACCATGCTAAAATATCAAACGTATTATGGTTGACTTTATAAACCTTCAATTGTGGTTCTGCTAAGTACCTCTCCAATTCACTTATTCCTTCATCATTACCACATGCATCACTTTCATAAAGGAAGGAATCAAGCTCATCATCCACACTATCCATAAACTGATCTACAACTGAAATTGATGAAACAAGTGTTGTATTCTTGGAAGAAGGTGCGGAAGAAACATAGCAATGAAACATGTTCCTTAGAACACCATTGAATTTATCAAGTTCAGCTTGGTAGGAATTTCTATATAACTTTCTCAAGTAAAATTCTACAATTCTTCTCTTGAACCTAGGATCAAGCACATTTGCAACAGCAAGGGCAACATTTGACTTCTTCCAGTACTTGTCAAACTTGGCACTCATAGCATTTGCCATTTGGCAAAGAGTGGCATCATTACTATTGCACCAATCAGATAGATATAACTTAATCTCACAAAAACCTCTAAAACACATGTTTGCTGTTGGATATAGAGTACCAGAAAATATCTCGGTCAGGTCAAAGAATCTTTTCAAGAAAGGAATCAGAATGTGGGCCTTCTCCCATTCCTGACTTGAAGGAGCAATACACTCATACCTGCGGCGGTCGATGAAAGTGAGCCTCTCAAATGCAGGCCTGTAATAAAGAGCATCCCTCAACATGAGATATGTATAATTCCATCTCGTAGAAACATCAAGTGAGAGAGAAGGCTTTGTATCTAGCCCACATTCAGTAGCACACTTCAGGAACTCCTCCCACTGAACTGTAGATCCCTTGACAGCAACTATAAATGATCTAATCTTTTCAGTTGTAGAGCCAATCACACGCATACCATCTCTAACAACCAAATTAAGGATGTGATTGGCACATCTCACATGAAAAAACAGCCCATCACATACTAAAGGACTATGCCTCTTGAGTTCTACAATGATATCCTTAACCGCTACTTCATTTGCCGCTGCATTATCCAAACTTAGAGAGAACATCTTTTTCTCCACATACCACTTCAAAAGACAAGAAGAAAGTGTATATGACAACCTCTCACCAGTATGTCGCCCTTCAACATAGAAGAAATTGACAATCCTCTTCTGAATTTTCCAATCATCATCAATCCAATGAAGAGTAACACACATATAACCCTTGTTCTGGTTGGATGTCCACATATCCATAGTTGCACTAAAGCGACTTTGAACGGTTTTGAAGTATGCATACAACTTATCCTTTTCAGCCAAATAATATTCCATTATTTCCTTTCTAATTGTGACACGAGACTTTAGAGGATAATGTGGATGCAATGATTTGACCCACTCTTGGAAATATTCATGCTCAACCATATTAAAAGGGTACTCATGAACTATCATAGCCTCATAGAACTTTCTCAAGCTAGCTTCTTCATCATACTTGTAAGGTTGGACAACTGCGATGCCAGTATCTTTATCAGTTTTTGTTGTAAGCTGTTGCTGTCCTTTCTTGATGCTGTGATAATTAGCAAGATGGGTCCAAAAACCAGTTGTTCCAAATCTGCTCTCAGCTCTGTGTTTGCTGGTCTTGTTTACACAACCTTTGACATTGCACTTTGCCCAAAGCTGATTTTCCTCCTTGCCATTCACCTTCACTGTTAGCCAGTACTTGGTGAAGTATTGCCACACTTCAGATGTGCTCTTCTTTGCCCTCTTGTTGGCGGGTTCATTTTCGTCCTCGCCATCGCTGCCTGCATCCACATCGATTGGATCAACACCATCTGTTTCAGTGCCACCAGTATCAGTACCACCACTTGGCACTAAACTTCTCTCAGTTGAAGGTGCTGATGCAGCTGTTGTAGAAGAAGCAGACATGCCATTGCCAAGATTCTGGCTTGCATTTTCACTTGCAGCTGGCCTTGCACGTTTATGGGATCCTATCACAAATGAAGTGCAAATGTTCTCCTATTAGTATAAGATATAAATCTACACAGTGAAATAGTGCATCAGTGATACAAACATAAAGATTATATTAAAGCCTAGTAGCCTACGGTCCTACACCTACACCTACACTGCTAAACTAAAAGCTACTGAAGTACTGATTGAGTAGCTTGACTACAAAGCTCAACAAATAAGACTACAAAGCTCAATAAATAAGGGATATGCCAGAGTTCCTAATATCCACTGAACTTGTAGGATCTTAGCTTTGAAGTAAACCTATTTATCCTTAGCACCCAGTAATTTCTTCAAAAACCAAATACTTACACAACTGATACATTAAAAATCTACTGATGCTTACACCTATGAATCTACTGCCACAGTTGGAAAGGAGAGTTCACTAGTAAAATAAGAAGCTACATAACAGAATAAAAATATGTTGCTACAAAGTTCCCAAAAAAATAAATCAGTGAATTTCTTTATCAGCATCGAGAATTTCTTTATCGGTGAATTAAAACATACACCTTTGGCAAGCAAGATTATAGGCTAACTGGGTAAGTTGCCAAACAACAACAGCGAGGTTAGAAAAATCGAAGTTATCAAACGCAGCAGACGAAGAAGATGAGCTTACCAGACGAAGCTGTGGCCGCTGCTGAGGTTTGAGAGGCGGCGAGGTCGATAGGGAGTGGTGCCTCTGCCTCCATCACTCGCGCTCGGGGGCCTCCGGGTGTTGCATCCGCCGGCTGATCCGCATCTCTAGCCGGCGCCATCTTCGTCTCAGATGTGGCCGCCGACCGCCTGAAGAAGGAGAAGGATGGCAGCGTGAGTGGGAGACTAGAGGCGCCCAGCAGGCCAGAACCAGCAGCATGGGAGGCGCTCACACGACGTCGTGGCGAGTCGCGGAGATTGGAGATGGAGGCGGCTGGAGTCGTGCTGGAGTCGTGAGGGTGAAGACGTGGGGGCGCTTAGTGGGCTTGCCTTTCACTCCCCCCGTGCCTGCGGACTCGGGCGGTCCCTCTCCGGCGGCGGCTGCGGCTAGGTCTAAGGCTGGCGTCTTGGCGTGGGGATCGGAGGCGTGTGTTTTTGGGGGAGTGGAGGAGGTGGGGTGCGACCGTGCGGGAGACGAAAATGGTCAAATGGCCAAATGGGGAGACTAATGGGCCTGGGGGTGCTCAGTCAGCGGAGATGGGTCTCGGCGTGGCGGTCGGTAATTATCGACGGTAGATTATCGGTTAAATACGATATTTTTCGAAAATGATCGGAAGAGAGCTAAATCGTTTTCGTTTTCATTATCGGATGTTTTTTACCGTTCTCGTTTCTATTTTATCGGTTACCGTCACCATTTCTGTTTAGGGGAAAAATCGGTAATTTCTCGAAAACAATTTTCGGTAACCGAGAATTACCGTTTTCGTTTTCAGCCCTACAACTTAACATACATATATATGCAGATAGATATCACTTATCCTGTATCCTATTTCATATTTTTTCTTCGAAGTCGGAGTTGGACACGGATAGTGCTGGATACCCATTTACCCCTTCCGTATTCACTCTGCAAGCCTTCAGTCGGTTGGTTGGACAAAAATTATCCACTTTGTTTGCAGCCCTACCTGTGTGCATTATTTGAGAAGAAGTATGCATCCACTTCTCGTGATAGATCACACGGCTAGCTACCACATCTAGAAAGCTCATACGAGATAAAGTTTGTTTTTAGGCTTGATAAACACGCCATTTGTGGTCCATACCTCCAAGCTACAACAACCGATCGCAAAAGCCTACGACTATTGACCAGCAAAGTCTACGACTACCAATCACAAAGTCTTCGACTACCGACCAGCAAAGTCTATGACTACCGATCACAGATCGTGGTCGACGCCTCCGACTACCGACCGTGGTCGTAGTCCACTGATTAAGCAGCCCAACACAAGGCTACGACTATCAACTGTTCACTATAGCTCACGACCGGTTCACTATTGCATATGACCGGTTCACTGTTGCATATGACTGGTTCACTGTAGTTTACGATTGGTTCACCATTGGAGGTCAAAACCTACGACTACTGACCATGGTCAATACCTCCGACTAACAACCGTGGTTAAAATGCCGTGGTTGACATGCCGTGGTCGATATGCTATGGTCATTCAGCTGTGGTCGTTTAGACATGGTTGTTCTGCCGTGGTCGACATGTCATGGTTATTTAGTCATGATCAATTTGTCGTGGTCATAAACTCTCAAACATCAATTCTAGTTTTTCAAAAGTGCATGATTGAAACTCTCACAAACAAATTTCAATACAACCCAAATATCAATTATTCATCACCACTAAATTCACAACCTATCCACATGGTCTAACAATCTCTCCCTTGATGAATACATTGATAACACCTCAAAATCTCTTGAATGAGTTGTGTTTTGAAAGAAAAGCAAAATTTACGAAAGAAAGTTTCAAAGCTGCAGAGAAAAGAATTTTGACAAACCACATCAAAAAATCTCGGCAAAATCTCATAAAACTCCCTCTTAACACAAGAGAGACAATTTTTGCAAATTTCTCTCATTTGCCCTATTTTTCTCCCCACTCTCTCTAATTTCTCTCCCCTTGGCAATGTAATCATCAAGAACTTCAGAGAAGGAAAGATTCTAAGAAGAAGCAATGAGAGTAAACATCTAGAACTTTGTAGATTATCTATGTCACTTTGCATTGGTTTAAGAATTTAACCAAGCTATCTTTTTTAATGGGCTCCTTAGATTATATAAAGTCATATATCATATAACACTGTCAAGACTAGTCTTTAGTATAATTAAGCAAATTAGATTAATGACAGGCATCTCAACAATAACCAAACTAATTAGAAAAAGCACAATTAGATATCACACCGAAAAGTGAAAGTCTAAAAGTAAAGCAAGCTTTAGATCTAGGTGAGTTAGTAGTCTCATATAGCAACCTATTTCTCTACACTCATGTCTTAAGTATGTGGCATACTTGTAGCATAATTCTTTTCATAATGACATATTTGTAGCAAACTTTTTTTCATGATGGCATGCTTGAAGCATACTTTTTTTCATTTGTGCACTTTTTGTGCCTTTTCTTTCTGTTTAACCATGGCGTGCTTGAAGCATACATCTTTTTAATCTTCTCTTTCTCAATTTTTTATAGCATGGCAACTTGAGTGAACATAAAAAGATTGTAATATGAAACATACGAGCCTCATAGATAAGATTTAAAATAAGACTCACAATCAAGCTAATTCTTTTAGATGAACATTACAAAGTGCTATTTGTAATCTTTCTAGTCAAAGTATTACACAATGCCATATTTTAGTTCAAGTATAGCAAAATAATTTTAACCAGTCATGATCAAAGCTACACAACATATGAGTAAATACGATAAAGATAACTCTACTGCTCATTTGATTTTAGTAACTTGGACTTGATATATTATTTGATAAGTATAATAAACAAAGCTTTTGAAACTTTTAAAAACAAACTCCCCCTTAGAATAATCCCTTAGGATGCAGCACACCCAAAACACTTTGCAAAAGTGCCAAACGAGAATAATCAAACAAATTTGAGAGAATACAAGCAATCTGAAGTAGGAACTCAACCAGGTGTAGGACAATATCACCTTTTCGACATGTTCTTCTCAGTATGTGAAATCTCTTGGAAGCCATCAAATAAAATGGGGAACAATCAAGTGTTCCAGTCAAGCAATAATGTAAAAGACTGGAACCCAATCAAGTGCATGTTCTCCATCCTACGTTAGCTGGTCTTACATAACAGGAAACATCGGTCTCAAAGTACTGGAGTTAGTGAAATAAGATTTAGGAATTTAGTACTATAACACATGATGAACAGGAGCAACAACAGGCAACGATAATAATTTAAGTGAAGTATTAGCCTCTGTCAGATTTTGATCAGACTGTCATTGAAAATCTGGTTCGACCGCGGGGTGGTCTGACCACCTCAGCAAGGTTGGTCTAATCATTGGCCGATATGATCTAGCAAAAAACACTGGTTGAAACGCTGATCCGACCACGAGGCAGTTTGGCTGCATTTGCAAGGCTGGTTTGACCGCGACCAGTTTGATTACGTGGAAAAAGCTGGTCTGACCAGTCCTGTTGCAAAGCTCCCGAACCTATAGAAGATTGATTAGAGAAAGCAAAGCGACAACCTACAGACGATTGATTAGAGGGAGCAAAGCGACAATGTGGAGCTTGCACAGACTCCACTCAAGAACACTTCCTTAACCTATCTTTCTTCTCTTTCATTTCTTTTCGAAAACCAAATGACCATCTCTACCACAATGATTGCATTGATATTTGACTTGATGAGTGGTTGTATCACTCGACTTCACAGCACCCATTTTGGTAGATGAAACCTTTATAATACCAACAGATTTAAAGACAATTTTTTGGTTCAGATTTCACTTCGAATTTTTTAGATTCCAGAGGCTTAACAATCTTAGGAGGATTATTCTTGGCATGCTCAATAAAATTAAATCCTAGACCGTGATTTTTTGTACTTGTTTTTAACCTGTCTAGGATTATATTTAAATTCTTCTTGCTAATATAAAACCTCTCGAAAGTATTCTTAAGATACTTATTTTCTTTAGCCAAAGAGGAACAAGATGTGCAATTAACAGATTAATTTGCAAGACACCTAGAAGCATTGGACTGAGTCAATTAGTCTTTTTCAGCAAAATTATTAAGTTATTTAGTCAAAACTTCTATTTCAATGTTGAGCTTAAGACAGTTAGAGCAAGAAAGTGTCTCATGATAGAGCATTTGTTGAATTGATTTCTGATGACTTAAGTCTAGCTTCTAGCAATTCATACTTAGAGCAAGTTTTAGTTTGAGCATTTGAAATATTTGGCTCTAAACATGTAGAAGAAATAGACTTGAGCTTTTCAATTTTATCATTTGCAAGTTTTAGCTTCTTATCATAAGAGTCCTATGCCACATTTAATTCATCAAATTTAGCAGTTACATCACTAAATTGAACCAAGTTTGATGTATTAATTTATGAAGCAATCTCCAACTCAGAATGTAAAATTTCACAAGACTCACATGATTCATTATCAGGAATAGCAGCTCTAAGTCTATTAATATCAGAATTTAAGCTTTCAACAACAAAATAATTCTATTTTAATTCCTTTTTGGTCCTTTTCAATTAAATAGCAATTTAATTAAACCATCTTCAAGCTCATCATATGACGTTCTTACCTCCTTGGGATCACTGTCACCATAATCACTTTTTGCCATGAAGCACATGCCCATGAAGTCATCGTTCTTCTTTTGCCTTTAGCATCATCATCGTTGTGGTCACCGTCATCACAACTTTCTTATTCCACATCACTCAAATCAAGATGCTCAATAGCCGATATGATCTTGTTAGCAAACATGCAATGGAGATTACCATCCTTGGTGTTATTGTTCTTGGACGACCGACGATGGTAATTCTTGTCTTCCTTGATCACTTTCCCCTGGAGCTTGGGACAATTCACCTTAATGTGGCCTGACTCACCACACTCAAGGCACCTGATCAAAACTGGAGCGTCACCTCACTTCCTCATCCTTACATTGTTGAGTGCCTTGTATACCCATGAGGAGATCAACACCAAGTCCTCTTCAGGGTGTTGTTCGAACTGTTCCTCTGAAAAAGAAGACCAAACAGATAAAAAATACAAGACAATGTACTCAATGAAGTAGTCTGCACGGGGTTAGTTACAAAGTGCTAAAGATGAAGATTTATCAATATTATATGGCAAAGCTTCTATCTCTTAGGTTTTCAATCTAGAATAAAGATCATCCATGATTAAAGTATTTAGATTGGTAGTTTGATTAATAGTTGTGACAACCATCAATCACTCAGAATCTAAAGGTCTCAAAATTTTAGATGCATTATCTTCATTAGTAGGAATAACATTAACACTGCGCAAATTACTCAATATCTTCTCAAAACGAGCAAAAAGATCACCAATAGATTCATCAGGTTTCATAGCAAAATTAGAGTACTCTTTTTGATATAGATTCTTACGCACTTTCTTGATCTTAATAGTTCCTTCATGATAATCACAAAAGGTTTTCCATATTAAATGGGCAGAATTAATATGAGTTACTCGATCAAATTCTTTCCGAGAAATCCCTTGAAATAGCAAGTTACGAGCTTGAGTATTTAAATTAACATCTGCCTTATTTAGAGTAGTAACAGTGACAGGAACCTCATATTGTCTAGAAACTTTATTCTAAACATCACTACCCTGAGCCTCAATGTACGCTTACATCCAACACTTTTAGCATGGGGGGACGATTCACATACCTCTTTGACACCATAGCAATCCACTCTGATACCACTTGTAGGATTGTATACCGCAATCAGGGGGGGTAAATGATTGCTTCCACATCTTGGTACCTCAAAACAAATCTCAAGCCAAAAGAAAAACAATCTAACTTACCAGATGTGGATTTCGACTACAAGATACTCGACCACTCGCACGACTACTTGCTCGATTGCTCAGTTTGCATGTACTCGAAATCTTTGACACAGGAAGCAGAATCTCTCGAATACCTGTGCCTTCGAGTACTCTATTTCCTCTATTTTCTAGGCAACGATTCAATGCCTTTGCACATAGTCGTAAAACTTCAATTCAACTATAAGCACTAGCACTTTTTGAGCAAATCAAGAGCCAGATAGATTCAAGATAATGTTTATTGCTGGAATTTTATAGATTTACAAAGTGTCCTCATAAGCACCCCTAAAATCTTAGCTTAAACTAAAGCCTCTTCAATCATTTCCCTGCAAACCTTCCTAAAGCCTTACATTAATCTTTAGCCTTTCCCTGCTTTTATAGGCTAATGCCCCAAATGTGTCCTTATTAAATACAGACACGAAATCCTATCTCTTTCGAAAATCAAGGGACCCAAAACCCTTCCAAACATGGGTTTTCCAATATCTCTAAACCTTCCAAGTTACAGACTCCTTCCATAATTTCTCTAATCTCATCACGTGACAGAGTCTCCCGGACCGCATCTCCCGTAGCTTCATCACACATCATCCACCTTTGATTTCCATGTGCTCTAGCGTGAGCCTGACCGCCTGGACCTCAGATTTCCCCCTCCTAGTCCTGGTCCTCCTTGTCACCGACCATGATCGTCTACACACCCAACCTGCATATGCAAAGACCAAAAAAACTTTTTCCCTAGCACAAGTTCTTCCCAATTTGAATGAAATTAATCCACACATCACCCGCATTTTATGTCCACGTGCTCCAACGTGAACTCGACCATCTCGTGACATCTTCGACTGACTGGACCTCAAATTGCCCCTCCTTGTCCCAGTCATCCTCATCACTGACCATGGCCATCTCTATGCCAACCTGCACATGTAAAGACCAAAGAACTTTCTCCCAGCACAAGTTCTCCCCAGCTTGACTTATATCAGTCCACACACACAGATTACACTCTTAACCATCAGTAACTACAAACCAGATCATTTACGACCACCAATTCCATGCTCTACAAACATCAACTTCTAACCACCCAGTAAGACTAGTCTGATCGCCATGCATATGCTGGTCAGACCGCTGCCCATCAGACATGAGTACTCGAGGTACTCAAAGATCACTAGGATTGAAGCACTCGAAGTCTACGAGTATCGACCGTAAAGTCTACAGTAACCGATCGCAAAAGCCTACGACTACCAACCAGCAAAGTCTATGAATACCGATCACAAAGTTTTCGACTATTGACCAACAAAGTCTATGACTACCGATCACGGATCATGGTCGACGCCTTCGACTACCGACCGTGGTCATAGTCTGCTGATCGATCAGCCCAACACAAGGCTACGAGTATCGACCGTTCACTATAGCTCACGACCAGTTCATTGTAGCTCACGACTAGTTCACTATTGCATACGACTGGTTCACTATAACTTACGACCGGTTTACTGTTGGAGGTCGAAACCTACTGACTACTGACCGTGGTCTACACCTCCGACTCCTGACCTGGTCGAAATACCGTGCTCGACATGCCATTGTTGATCCGCCGTGATCGACCTGCCGTGGTTGAAATTCCGTGGTCGAAATGCCATAGTCGTGCTACCATTGTCGACATGCCGTGGTCGTTCGGCTGTAGTTGTTCAGACGCAAGTCATTCAGTCACGGTCGATCTGCCGTGGTTGACATGCCATGGTCGATTTGCCATGCTCGTAAACTCTCAAACAGCAATTCTAGTTTTTCAAAAATGCATCGATCAAAACTTTCACAAACACAAATTTTAATGCAACTCAAATATCAATTATTCATCATCACTAAATTCACGACCTATCCTCATGGTCTAACAATATTTAATTGAGCATTTCATGTTACCTAATGTCCACAAGGAGTTGACTTTAATTAGTTTGATTTTTGTTCCGCCTACTTGAAATTGATAATTCGGCCTACTTGCGTGTTCTTTCTTACCACATGACATTTCTAATACAGTTTTTGGAATCCATTTGGAATCCGGATAGGACCTACAACATATGCAGCTTTCGATAAAGAGACAGAAGTGTTCAAAGCATACACTGGCTTAGGTAGCCGCTTCCATTTTAATTCAAAACAGCGTAGATCAAAACTCCCTGTGGATAATTTGTTTCTGTCGTCCATTGTCACTAATGGCACCAAACATGCATGTGACGCGCAATGGCACAACATATTATTGGCAGACATGAGTTGGCCGGGCCTCCCCGATTGGCCGAGCCAGATAGATAGCGTTGGTACGCCACAAGGATCAGAGTCGACGCCGCCGTGGACAGTGTGTGGTTACGTGAAGAAATCTGCCACAGCAAGAAGAGGACGCGGAACACTGCCGTCGTTACGCGAGCTTCGTTCGTGGAGTCAATTCAGGCATTCTTTTTTCCATTTTGACAGATGGGGATACATAAATTATGGTATTATCTCGGATTTGGCAGATACGTACTGCTGGAATTCAACTGGAATTGGTTATACTAGTCTAGTTGAATTGTCCTAAAAAAATGAAATCCTTTTTTTTTGCGATGAAACATAATTCGATCGAGATGAATTGTGCAATATGTAGGTACTTCAATGCATGTGTTGCTGATATACTAGTAGGGTGTACAGTGTAGATAATGAGACAGGGTTTGCCATTACTCATTACCGGGACCAAGTGGCTACGCGTCCAGATCTAATGAACTTGCCATGCATGCTTGTAGGTTGTAACGTGTATTAAGGACGTCCATTGTACAATGAACAACTTATCATGTTTCTTGATACAATAGTATCTTTCTGACAAAAAGGACTTGGGGATCTCAATTATTCTGCCAATATGGACCATGGATCATCGCTGAGGGCATCTCCAATGGTCTGAGTCAGCTAGCTATATGCATGTACACATCAGCATATGGGCCTGTTTGGCAAGCCACAAGCCGGTCGGCTTTTGGCTTTTGCTACAGTACCTAACTTTTAAACGGTGTATTTTTTCAAAACGGGATCTACAAGTTAAACGTTGTACACGTTAAAAGCCCAACATCTGTACCAGCCAAAGTTGTAAGTGAGTATCGGTCTCTCCGTAATCTGTACCGTAAACAGCCAAAATTCAAAAATTTCAGCCAAAAGCCATAAGCCGCAGCCAAAACAAACAGGCACTATATCCTATGTGGAGGAAAGAGAGTATGCAAAAAAAAATCGAGCCAGCTTTTCCTTAAGAGCATCTGCAATGGGTCTATAGCAGCTCTCTACAAGAGAGTCCATGTCATCAACTGTCCTACGTGGAAGATATTAAATGAAGAAAGAGAACGCAGCTCTCTACAGCTCTAGAGATAGTCTATAGCGCCAAACGAGGCAGCCTTCATAAATTCTGTGTGTGCATGTAAACATCAAATAGCTATCCTTATAGATAGTTCTTTAGAATGCTAACTTTAGTGTGTACTATATAGATGATGTGGAAGTCTTATAGTTAGTTACTAGCTATAACCATTGGAGATGCCCTAAGCACTAGTCTATACGCCAAACGAGGCAGCCTCTATAAATTCTGTGTGTGCATGTAAGCATCAAATAGCTATCCTTATAGATAGTTCTTTAGAATGCTAGCTTTAGTGTGTACTATATAGATGATGTGGAAGTTTTATAGTTAGTTGCTAGCTATAACCATTGGAGATGCCCTCAGTGATCATGCATGAAGGATGGAGCTAGGCTTCCTTGTAGGGTGGGGACCTCACTGTTTCGTCTCTCTCTAGTGGATGTAAGCTAACTAGATAGGATGGTGAACAGTTTAACAAAAACACATTGTGTTACGAGCTATATTTAATGACGGAGGGAGTGCCTACAAATCGAGACGTGACATCTATTGACCAACCGGTGGAATTACATGTACAATTGCCCCGCTAGACATTACAATAAATTGTCTTCCTTATACAATTCTAATGCATATATATTATTAAAAATAAAATTATATTTATTATACAACTTTAATATCTATATATGATTAACCTGCGCTATTATAATTTGGTTATATCAAAATAAATAGTATAGATCATTTCATTTTTCTCTTGATTAATAAAAGAATTTCTAAGATTTTTTTTCGTTTGTGGGATTATGATAGGAATTTCTTGCTCTCAAAATGAAAAAGTATCTAAAATCTCACAGATTGTTTGTATATACATACATACTCAACTCTACAAACCAAACTCGAGCGGGGAACCACGCTAATGAAGTCAAGTCGCATGGTTTATCTAAAGCTGCAAAATGCGGAAGCACTTTCCGCGTGAAAAAGGAAAGATGCTTATATGAAATTTCTCAGACGTTGACACTGCTAGTTTTTCAAGTTGGGATCAGTTGTATTTTCCTTAACTGACGTATTTTACTACAGGAGACAACACACTTTGAATTGAAAGCTGTCCTTGCATTGAAGGGTGTGCAAGTATGTCCAAACATATATCCCAATGACTTTTTGGTCCAAATTAACTCCCTTTGCAAGTAGCTAAAGATGATATTCATGTGAAGGTGGAAATTTCTGTATGCCCAATTTATTAAAAAACATTTTTAATAAAAACTAGCATGGTGGCTCGTATATTTGCGTGGGCATCATTCTTAGAGCATATTTAATTAGTTTAGCGATACATATATGATGAATAATAAAAGAACTACATGTGGAAAATAAATGATCACAGATCATATGACAGAATTCAAATATTAGAATAGAATGTTATTGATTCGATTTAATTTTGAGAGACCATGTGGGTAAGTCTAAGTCAATTTATGATGAACAGTTAATAGCTAGGTTAAGTTGAATCTAAGGTTTTACAAAGGGTTTGCAATTCTCCAAAAATTTAGGTTGCTGTTAGGTCTCAGATGGTAGTACCGGCTTGGCAATGGTCGTAGTACCAGCTTGCTGGGAGTGGTAGTACCAGGGTGTGATAGCGGTACTACCATAGGTGCAATATGATCGGACTCTAGATAGTGCTAGCTATTTTTAGAGAGGACCTTTTCTAGTTTGGCCAGGTTCGGTAGTATTGGTACAAAATCATGGTACTACTAGAGAAACAGTATAACTGAGCCTTGTATGGTGGTAGTACTGGCCTTGGCAAGCGGTCATACCACTCTCCTGTACTGGGAAAAGGGTAAGGCCGGTTGGACCGGCCATTAGTTTGCGATACGTTCGGGGTGGTATCACCGGTCTGGGGAGTGCGATTATATCGATTGAGGCAATTTGGTTATGAAAATTGGGAATTATGGAAGATTTAATCATGGGATGATCTTAGAACTCTTGTCATGGTTTGTATTGTGTTGCATGTTTATGCTAATGTGGATCAAGTTATGAAGAACTTGTGCCAGGAAATAATTTTTTGGTCTTCGTATATGTAGGAAGCTTAGAGGCAACTATGGTCAACGATGAGTGACTGTGACTAGGTCAAGGTGGATTGAGGTTCAGAGCAGTTAAGAAGGTCATGTGAGATGGTTGAGCTCAAGTATGGCACATGGTAAAGTCAAGGAATGGAAGGTCCGAGCAACGGGTTGGATCAAGTGGCTTAGTCGGTTCAAATGAGACGTGGTCCGGTGGAAGCCAAAAACAGAAGAGACTCGCTGATAGAAGGGTAGCCATTGATCAACCTGCATGTGGCATGCATGATGGCTTGCACGACAAGATGAAGATGCAGTCAAGGGAAGGTGCCTAGAAACTTTGTCAGGGCATTGCAGGAACATACCCAAAACCGGACATGAGGCCTACACCGAAACCATGACACGAGAGATGCAAGGGAAGTGATTTAGGGTTAGGCTAGGGTCATGTGTGTGGTGTGGATCAGGCACTCGGGTGTGAGTGGGTTGATCCATGTAAGTGATTTGAAAAGTGTGCATGTGAGTGTAAAACTTGGTATTGTGGCCTTTCTAGCCAAAACCTTTGCTTAGATTACCTTGCTAGGATATATAAGAGATGATTTGGAAGTTATTATGACTTAGATTCTCATGAGCAACAACTAATTTGGGTTTTAAGGTTTAATGTGTTCTTGTGACCTAGAATGTGAGTTCTTCAATTAGATAGAATCAAGTCCAAGAACCTTGTGTTTCTTGATTTGATTTGGTTCCTGACATTCTAGCAAAAGTCCATACCAATTTTGGTAGCATGTGGACAAGGCTTGATCAAGATCCTCAAATTTGATTTTTGACCCAAGGGGTTTATGCCAGGGAATAGGGCACGCGGTAGTCCTGGCATCCCAGTGGCAATAGTATCATAGGTTTAGTCATACTGGCCTTCAGTTAGCGATGGTACCACAGAGCAGACATACTGATACGGGGTGTGCAATCTTCACAACGTAGGATCAATGTTGATAACTTGGATCTGTGTAACTTGACAAACTGATGGTGCTAACCACTATGAAAACAACAAACTGCAACAAAAGAATTTGCCCAACCACATGTTCGTGATCCTGCCTACCCAACCACATAAAGTAGACATGTAGCCGCTCTAGCAAAACACAAGGAATCACAAGAACAATGTGGTTGAGAATAATGTGTCAAACCCTAGGAGAACAAATGTATAGCTCTCTCTGAATAATAGATTGATTCGTGGTCTAAAGGTTACGATGGGGAGAGTTGGTGTATTTAAGAGCATCTCCCCCACATGCACGCAAGGTCTGCTCTTAAATACACTAGCCCTTCCCATTGTAACCCTCAGACCACGAATCAATCTATTATTCAGAGAGAGCTATATGCTTATTCTTCCTAGGGTTTGACACATAGTTGCAACTTAGAGGGGAATTGGGCGTTCTCAACCCCATTGTTCTTGTGTTTCCTTATGTTCTGTAGGAGCGGTGACACGTCTACTTTGTGTGGTTGGGTAGACGGGATCACGAACATGTGATTGGATGAATTCTTTTGTCGCAGGTTGCTGTTTTAATAATGATTGGTGCTATCGGTTCGTCAGGTCATAAAGATCCAAGTTATTAACATCGATCCTATGTCGTGAAGATCGGGCACCCCGTATCACATACCGGCCACATGTTGGTAGTAGTACCAGGTGCTGCAGTCATACAACCTTGCCTTGCTAGGACTATCGATCTTGCATTCAAAGCCAAGGTGTTGCATCTCTTGGTCCTAGATCTCTCTGTGTTTTGTGTAATCTAAACTTGATGACTTTCACAGTCATTGAATAAAGATTTTAAATACTTGGGAGAAAGAAAAAGATTCCACAATCATTCACTCACTCTTATTATCAGCATCGATCTAACTAGTAATATTAGAGCCCAGTTAAGCTCTTCCTCATTGATTTTAATTGGTCTTAGAGCCATGGCATCAGATAAGTATTCCACCAAGCTTCCTATCATCGATGGGGTTGACTTCCCATATTGGAAGGTGAGGATGGCTACCTACATTCAGGCCCAAGGTCATGCATCTGGGAAAAGGTTAAGAGTTCTTATGTTGTCCCTACCGATAATCAGATCACTTCAGCAAATCTTCCGGATGTGGAGGCAAACAATAAGTTAGGAACCTCTTAATTCAAGGACTTGGCAGAAATGAGTTTGACCATGTGTCTCATCTCAGTTTGACGCACAACATTTGATAGATCCTATGTCATTACCATAAGGGTTCTACTACCACTAAGGAAGTACATCAGAATTAATTCAAGAAGGAATGTCAAAAGTTTGAGATAAGACCTAGAGAATCTTTGGATGAGTGTTTCTCTCACTTTCACAAGATTCTTAGCAACTTGTGTACCATCTTTTGTGACATTTTTCGAATCTAAAAATGCACAACAAGTGCTTAGAGCCTTGGACATGTTGGTTTGAGAAATGAAAGTCGTCTCCATCAATGACACCACTGTCATGAGTGAGCTAACCTTGGATAAGTATTATTCAAGGTTCAAGACTCATGAGATTGACTTGTTCTCTTGTAATAGCAAGTCACAGTGAGGAGGGTGTTGCAGTCATACTGACCTTGCCTTGGTGGTACTACTGGTCTTGCAGTCAAAGCCAAGGTGTAGTATCTCTTGATCCCAAATCTCTCTGTGTTTTGTGTAGGAGGTATAATCTAAACTTGATGACTTTCATAGTCATTTGAGTAAAGATTCTGAATACTTGGGAGAAGAAAAAGCTTCCACAATTATTCACCTCCCCTTTGAATGTCGGTATCGGTCCAACAAATTTTCATGTTTGGAGAATTGGTTTCATTGTGATATTAATGCATAGTAGTATATGCTAAAACATAGAATATAGATTATATCTTTGGGAGGAAATAATTGGTCTTTATAATTTTTAATCAGCATTTCCATTAATAGAGATAATAATTGTATACATATTAATACAATTAAAAGAATGCAAATTATAATAGATATTGTAAGCAAGTTTGTGTCTGTGCGTGGATCACTTGAGTTTAATTCTATCTCTAGGCATTTTAATTTCATACAAGAATTCCCTAAATATACATGCATACATATCACAGTGCAAATCAACTTCATGTGCACTTCTATAGATCAAGAAAAATCATTGGGTATGATTTGTTAATCATAAGAAGGGTCCACCTAATTAAGGGCTAGATGCCTTTTGTTTTGTGAGAATTTCTAGAAGTTAAAGTCATTTATCATGTAACATCCATCTCCTATGAATTAATAAACATATTTAGGGTCTACCAAATTAAGGACTAGATATTTTTTATTTATGGGAGAATTTCTACAATATTTCTCTTATTTTCTTAGTTGATGTAATTAATCATCCTAAGTTTTTATTGTATGATAGATAACACCTAACAGTTTCTATAGTTCAACTTTAATTAGAATCCACCACAACGATGACTATTCTAGCAAAAAAAATCAAATTTGCAAAATACACATTGTTGACAAGCGTGCAGGTAGAATATGTCATGTCTTATTTGTTTCTCTTTTTTTCCTTGCCGTGTGCAGGTAGAATATGTCATGTCTTTTTATTTCTCTTTTTTCCATGCCATGTGCCACTTTTTCTTTTTTATGCGTATATTTTGCTCATTTATTTTACACGTCCACATCTTTCTTTTCTCCCCGTACATGGCTTTTAGTGTAGGACATCTAGGATTTTTTTTATTTATTAGTTTCAAATAGAATTTATAATGGGCAACCATGTCTTATAAGATTCCTTATTTTATCTAAGACATCCACTGATAA
The DNA here is from genome assembly GCA_017311315.1 of Dendrocalamus latiflorus. Classification (NCBI taxonomy): domain Eukaryota; kingdom Viridiplantae; phylum Streptophyta; class Magnoliopsida; order Poales; family Poaceae; genus Dendrocalamus; species Dendrocalamus latiflorus. Next base: position 41,146,993 of record CM029611.1, read on the forward strand.
TCGTTTACTAGTTATAATAAGGGTCCACTGAATAGAGGGGTGGAATTTTCTTTTTTCTGAGAATTTGTAGCTTATTTCTCTTTTTCTTAGTAACTATAAAATTCATGTCATCAACTTTTAGTATATAATAGATATTTTTTAGGGGATTTACTTTGGAATTTGTATGGAAATCAAATTACTAATTTTTCTTTTCCCCCCAAATTTTAGTTAATTTGTATTGTACATGACATGGATTTTTTAATTTGCTAACTTTAATTTAATTATTTTTCTTGATTTTTAGTTATTTGTGATGTTACTTTAGATGTTGTATGGAAATGAAATTACTATTTTTTTATTTTTATTCCAAATTTTAGTTAATATAAGCTAATCTAACTTGGGTCCGCGAGTATATAGCTAAATCCTTCTGGTTAATACGGGAGCTTTCTCGAAGTGCATAATTAGTATAGGTTTACAATTTTTAATATTTTTGGAATTTAGGTTTGAAATTCATTTACAAATCAAATATCTAATCATCCTTTAATTTTTTTTAATTCAAAATTTGCCAGTTTTGGATTGTGTTGCCATGGATTTCTTTTTGTTTTAGGTTAGAAAGAGTATAAAAAGCAAATTTTATTTTCTTTTAGTTATTATTTTGAATTTAGTTTTTTAGGGGTTTAATGTAAAATTCATATGGAAATCAAATTGCTAATGTTATATTTTATTCCAAAATTTAGTTATTTTGTTTTGTACTTAACACGAACTCTTTCTTTTACTTTGCTAATTTTTGTTTAATTATTATTGAGAATTTTAGTTATTTATGGATGTTACTTTGGAAGTCTTATGTAAGTGAAATTAGTAATTTTTTATTTTTAATTCTGAATTTCTCTTAGTTTTGATTGTGGCATGGACTCTTTTATTTAATTTGAGCCGTTATAACTCAGGTCCGCCAGACTGATTGTTAGATCTTTCTCTATATTTATAACTAGTATAGATATAGATAGATTCTTAGATCTCTAAGTCAATCATCAAATCTAAGCCTTTAAACTTAGGACTTATTATGTTTTGTTTTGTGAGAATTTCTAGCATTTCTCTCTTTTTTCTTAACAACTCTAAAAGGCTTGTTATCGACGTTTAGTATATAATGGATAAGTGAGAACTGTTAAACAACTTAGGTCATATTTGGAATACATGAATTCCATAGAAACAATTTAATTCTCAAATGAATAGTGAAAAATTATCGCCTTCCATACGAAGCCTTAGTGCCTGCAGTTTGGATGTAAATTAACTATCTAGGAGGGTGAACTAATTAACAATTTTAAATTAACTAGCTAGGAGGGTGAATTAACAACTTAGTGCATGTTTGGATTGGATGTTTTGTAAACAAATCCGGAGGGTTTGAACTAGTTCCTGCAAAAATCCTGTAAAATTCATGCATTGCAATCTTGCGAGTAGGGGATCAGATCTACCTAGCAAAGATTTTGCACAACTTTTCTATCCTTTTCTTTAAAAAATGAAAAGTCACCGACGATTAAAGGCCCTGTTAAAAAATATTGTAGTTTTTGGTTAGAATAGGATTGTAACTGCTGTTAGATTTTTTTTAAGATATTTAATTTTAAAAATAAATAAATAAGAAAAAAAGAAACACCATTATGCCTCTATAGATAATGCAAAAAAAAGAAGTGATAAAAAGAAAAAAGTTATGTTAAAAAGCTAACATATTTTAAATGACTTTTGACTTTTGAAGTCGAAGCCAAAACAAGAGATTGTTTGGAACGAGCCTAAAATCCAAGCATGTCGAGCCAATCAAAACCCAACAGATAGCGCCAGTACCACACATCCTTTCACCGGAAATACGCATAGTACATATATGTAAACTTTGCACACCTTGAAATAAACCATACAATTTGGCCATTGAGGCATGGCCGCATGGGCTCCTTTTTGCCACAGTCTTGTTCTTGCGGTGTAGCACGTACATTCCCAATTGTACCATCCTACTGTGGTACCGTCCATCTTTGTCTGTTGCCATCTTCAGTGTAACCAGAGGACTTGCTTCGCCAACTTCTCCTTTGCTACACATGCGTCCATCCATCTCCATCCCGTACTACTCTTCACCATGGGCATGTAAGTTCTTGTCATCGCTTATGACATGCCATGGCACAACACGTTGACGTCGATGCCGATCCAGTGCACATGACCCGACATCAACTTTATCCGAGTACCACGAAAGACACCAAGTTCGTTTCGAGAGCAGAACACCAACTGCCTGTGAGCCTCGTACCAGCATATAGACAAGGTTGGGTCTGTTTATACGGTAGTAAAAGCATCCATATCGAATCCTTGGTCTCACAAATAATAGTCAAATAATAGAAAATTTTGAACCTCATAGAAAGATAAAAAAATGGTCTTTATTGCGATATAGAGATTATAACTTTCTCTAAATGAGCGATTACAAGGGAAAATGCTACGCGCTCTAATGTGGAATGGTCTTTCCCTCTTCCTTCTTTCTCTCTCCTAGGTAAAGCTTAAAGAGCGCTGAAAAGATGTTAGTTGTTTGCATCGACAAGTGCTTTGTTGATTCCTTCCGTTCGCATGTGTAAGCGGTTTATGGCGGTGAGAGAGGTCTGACAACAGCTGTCGATTAGTTGTTGTCAGTAAGGGAGAGCATCAGGAAACAATCACAAGGCAGTTGTTGTCAGGGACACTGGGCTGAACATGGAGCAGACGAGCAGTCGTAGGAATGGAAGCGCATGTGACTTGCTCCTTAACCGTACAAGTTATCGCCTTAGGGGAGGCCCAATGTCGGATTGTAAAGCTTCATAGTAGTAGCTATTCGGGTAAATAAACAATGATTCTTTGACCGGGGGTACTCAAGACTCGTTATAACATAAGTTATTACAACATTGGTCTAAGGGATTTGATTACATATTAAAGTGTCTCTTTAATGGATTATTTAATTCTCATCAGCTAGCCCCCGAACTCCATGTGAAATTATGACAGGATTCTTCAAATGGAACATTAGTTGGGATGTATATTCTAGTCGGGAGATTACTCAACATTAATCAATAAAAGTAAAGAAGTCTTTCCACTTGAAGTTGAAAAGCCCACTAGAAGAATAATAGAACCGAAAGGTTTTGCATCTGTTAGGCACAGTTCCCATAACTTCCACTTGGATGTAGGAGAGTCCCTATAAATTGATTTGAGGTTTGCATTATCCACGCTTTGCAAAAAAAAACTTTTATATTCTCTTGAACTTATCTTCATTTCCTCCACCCTGGAGATGGTAGTCCTACTTCTCCCCCCCCCCCTCCAGATCTTTACTAAATTCAAGCCCAGTCTATGAAGATGTCTAAATTCATCTCCGAGTGGCCCAGATCCAAATTGGGGTCAAAGAGACTTAGAGCTTTGGAAGGTGCAAGATTGATCCCCAATCGAGTTATGATCCCTAGAGATCAATGAAAGGCGAAGGCTTCTCAAGTGGCGAAGAAGGCAAGATACCCATATTCTGGGCATATGTGGAATGCGGGTTTAGGCTTCCAACGTATTTTCTTGTCAGGAAGTGCTCGAGTATTATGGGATCAAGTTGGTGAACCTGACACCTAATTCGATTACCGTGCTTAGTATTTTCGTATGCTTATGCAAAGCATACCTAGGAATTCTGGCAAACCTGTATCTCTTTAGGTACTACTACTGGATGACTGGAAGGTCCGAGGAAGCGGGAGTGATGCC